>CM054119.1:12664589-13412089 GCA_028673005.1 Tanypteryx hageni | reverse complement strand
CCAATTCAACACTCGACAAATTTGTCACGAGAGTAATTGGAAGGTGAGACACCACAGCTGGTGTACGGCAGGAAGATGCAGTTATTGGGTTGGAAGTCACCCCATGCCATACGCTGTCCATCGTGTCTTGCCTTGCCTAATTCACAAAGAGAATTGCAATTCATTCTAGTATTATCGAATTGAACCCGGGTCTTCCACTTGCCGGGGCAGTTTGATACTAGCATGGCTAGTTCCGTCCCAACTAAGAAAACATCCACGTTCAGAAACGAGAAAATTGATCTGCTATGATAGTTCAGTGGTAGAATATCCGCCCGGCAAGTGGAAGACCTGGGTTTGATTCCTGGTCATAGCAGACTTTTTTCTCGTTTCAAAATTATTCCCAACTTTACAGCTTAGGATCGCATTATTCCATCAATTTCATAATTTAGTGTTATGAAATATTACAAATACATTCATCAAATAGAATATTAAATTGATCACACGTATTTGTGCACTAAAAATAACGCATGTATGTCTTAGACTATACTGAATCTGAGTCCAACAATTGTTGTTGCTATGGCAACACTCTCATAATGAATAAATAAAACTGCAAAAATACCGGGATTTATGCAAAATTCTCAGAAATACCATCGATAAACAAAATTATTATAAAAATTAGAATCTTCATTCAATTCCTCAGAGAATAGTACAAATCTCGCTTTGATATTGCAATTATAAGATATTTTAATGTGCAAAAGAAAATTATCCTGCACAATGGATTTCATATTTCCCATCTAAATGTAATGGGAAGGATATAGTTGCTGGAATTGAACCCGGGACTTTCAATCTTCGAAACAAAAACTATCTTCGGGAGCTTGGCCCAAGTAGCGAGAGATTTCCACCAAGTGTCATGAAAATCAGTCCATTGGTTCAAAAGTTAACAGGGGGACAGACAGACAGACACACACTGACAAACCATAAGCCTATTTCCATTCTGGAAAGTAAGTGTGATAAATGTACGGACTTAACTAACCATTTAATTACTCGAAAAAGCTTGTAATTTTAGTCTGTTTTCTTTGCTGCCATTCTTTTATCTTAATTTCTCTGATTTACCATTGGATGTTTACATTGTCCATTGTCTTGGTTTTCAAAATACGCGAGAAGTGTCTCTATTGCCAATTGACACCAATGCCTTTTGTTACATACATGCCGAATGGATTGCAGTCCATTATCGCCTTCTGCTGAGGTAGAAAAAGGGAAAGCCCCTTTATAAAATATTCGGAGAAGTCCCTAGCATGCATCATCCGCCGCATGGCTAATCCACACCCAGGTAATCAACGTTTTACTGTACGTTTTACAAAAAAGGTAGTTGCCGGATCGCCATCCTTGGATTTCTTCTGGAGCTCAGCGGTAGTTTCAAAGTGTCGAATCCGATGACGTTTTTCGTGCGAAAGTTTCTCACGAACCTTTTGCGTTCTCCCGGCAACCCTATTCCATCTATTTAACCTTCCTTGTTCACTCTCCGTCAACATTTGTCTTCTGAGGTATTCCCTGCTTTTCATTAGCCGCATTTATGGCTAGGGCTTGACGAATCCGATTTAGCCGTCTTCTTTCTTCTCTTTGTCGATGAGTTTCCTTATTTCGAAATCTTCGCTGGCGTTCTCTGTTTAAGCGCCTTCTCCTCTCCTTAGGAGTCTCTCTTTTTTGACCAACACCAGTTTTGCTTATGTTCGATGAACTACACTGCGCAAAAAGAACCAAAACTTATGAGAAACCCATAGTTAAAATTCAACAACAACAATTCACAATGAGAAATGGGCACTTACCCTTTATCTACCCACAAAAATTTCTCGTAGGGAGTGGCGCCATAGGTGACGAGAGATGGAACTATGCAGTGTACATATGTTTATCTCATAGACCTTTAGCTTTATGGAGTTTGTTCTGGTTCGTGCATCCGACCTCCGCTGGCATGGAGAGGGTGACATTGGTTAAGGCAGGATGCCACAGGCATCCCACGCGACTTCAATCTCCCACACGACTTTAATCTCTAAAATTACACCACATTTATCGACAAGAGAATTCATTAAGTAACCGTTCACCTTCAATTGTTTCGTTAAATACTGCCATTATTTCCATTTCTGATTTTAAATAAAATGAACACTTCATCATGGAACAACCTTTAAGTAGTTAATTCGGATTCATATTCTTCATGATTAATTACTTATTTGCTTTTAGTAACTTGTTTCAACAATGCCACAATAACTGCTAAACATAAAAAGAATTTTGGAATAAACAGTAAACACAACCTCCATGTAGTTCCATTTCTCCTCACCTATGGTGCCACTCCCTATGAGAAAATTTTGTGGGTAGATAAAGGACAAGTATCGAAAAATGTAAGTTATGGTGACAAGTCCCATTGTTGCCATATTTGAGCTTTTATATAGGGAACTAGCTAATTATCCTGGCTTTGTTCCAGGTTTACAGTTTCAAATTTTCATGCTCATTTTACTCTCTAATGTTTTCATTCAAATTCAAGGTACTTTCGAGACAAGTAACCAATATACCTCCTTAATTGGATTGGAGAAATTAAGATAGATTCAAATTTGATATTTTGCGAAGAATATTCAAAATAAACGACCCAATATATATTGCACCAACTTTCTCATATATGTACATACGAAAACAGCAAAAGTAAAAAGAAAGTGGGAAGAAATATGAAATCCTATTATTATTGTTATTGCTATTTTTGTTGCTATTGTTCCCTATCACTTTCAGCCTGAGAGTAAGTGAGCAAGTACAGAACGGCGGCATCCAAGCTCGCCGAAGCCAAAAAAATTCAAAGCGACACTATCTGCAGGGAAAGTGATGTGCATTTTGGGACAAAAATGGATTAATTTTGGAGAGTTATATGGAAAAAGGGACAACTGTCAATAGTGATTCCCACCGTGATCTTCTTAAGAATGGACTGAAGCCTGCAATTCTGTCAAAACGTCGGGGACTCGTCCGAAAAGGGGTTTGTTTGCAACAAGACAATGCCCATCCTCATAGTGCCCGTGCGACTCTTGAAACCAATCAGGATCTGCAACCCTTGAGGTAGGCAACCTATGACCTGTGGGTCAATGAGTGACCCGCCATCACGATTTGGTTGACCCACAAAGGTAAGCATGTTAAGAAGGACAATTGAGAAGGAGAAAAAATCCTGTACTTGACCGGGAATTGAACCCGGGTCTCCCCATTTGCCAGATAGGTGCTTGAACCAACTAAGCTATCAAGCCAGAATGATTCTCCATTCTCAGATTGGAGTATTTTTGGTGAAGATCAGCTACTGAGTAGTAAACCTCCAACACTAAACGTCCTCACAGAGGCATCACGAAAAAAACTCCTACTTAACTCGAGAAAGTGAGTTGGCTTCAATATAACAAGAAACAAAGGTGTTGAGATGACTTCTGATGCATGCAGGTTTGATTCTCGGTCAATTACAGGATATTTTCTCCTTTTCAATTGTTAAAATTTAATTTCAGATTTATGCGAGCATGCATAAGAAGTCATCTCAACATGTTTCTTGCTACGTTAAGAAGGGTTTACGTTTTTAAAACAAAAGAATAATTCAATTGCCAAATATAGCATATATAAACATCCAGGTTTGATTTTTATTTTCATTCAAGCTTTTTAATTGACCCATAGCATTTCCCCAAAACCTTTTATTGACCCGCCATCAAAAAAGGTTGCCGACCACTGGCTTACATAGTATTATTTGTGAGATCTGGCTCTACAATTGGATAGATTTGAATAAAATTCTCTGGAGTCAGTTTTGAGTAAATCAAATTTTTCTAAAAATTGCCAAGAATAAACTACCTTTTATTTTGTACAATATAATTTTTATGAAAAAAAGGGTCTGCAAAAGATGTTATATTGCACAAATATGAGATATCATTAGATTTTATGTATGTGTTTTGGCCCTAGAACCGTGAACAGACCGACAGATGGCATGGCGAAAACCACTTTAATGGACTCAGGGACACCTAAAACATGTATTTCCATCAAAACCTCGAAGTCGAATATGTATACAGTAGAATCCCGATTATCTGACCTTTGATTATCCAACATTCTGTGTTATCCAACGTCTCGCAGAAGAAATGCGCAATGATTGTTCCATTATTACGGTCAATCCCAGGCTGTAAAGAGACGAATAACGATGACATAAGAGAATGGATGCATCAAGATGAGGATCAAGAGTTGACCGATGACGACATAGTAGATCTTGTGAATTGTGTTGGCGAAAATAATTCAGATGACGATAGTGAAGAAGCAGAAAATGTCCCCAAAATTAGTCATAATGACGGATTGAGAGCTATCGAAATCGCACTTACTTAAGTTGAACAACAAGAAGAGGTGACCGCTACGGACATACTTTTCTTCAGGCATTGGCGAGATGTTGCCACAAGAAAAGGAAGGAGAATTTAAAACAGTTATCTATTACCAATTTAAAAAAATAAACATTAATATCTTTTCATTTATGTACATATTTTTTATACAGTGTATCTTGTTTAATTTCTTATTTCTGTTTACATTATTTCATATTGTGTTTATAATGAATAAAAAGATGAAAAATGTGTAATATTTTGTTAATATGTAATTATTTTCGATATTTTAATTAACCTTCCGTATTATCCGACATTTTTGATCATTATCTTCAATCGATTCATAATTACTAATCATGTTATTATATCTTTATTGGAACCATTTTGACTGTGAGAAGTTCTTGGCTTTCACAGCATCATTTTCTCAATAACATCACTGGCAGGAATAAATATGCGAGGATTGCCCCGAAAAATTATCTATAATGTCATAGTGAAACAAGGCAAGAGATTCTTAACAAGTCTATACACCAGAACAAGCAAATGCATCAAACAGACATACAGGAAAATGAAAAACATCAATAATTTCAAACTGGGTACACCCGGGTGTAGCAGTGAAAGGGTTAATACCAGGGTGAATTTTCCATTAATTGCTTGCTACTTTCTCCATGTACTAAGTATAGAGTAAGTATTGTTTTCATGAAATAAATCAAATTCGAGATTTCAACAGAAATACATGTTTTAAGGTCCCCTGAACAAGTTTTGACCATTTTTTCAATGATGTGTGTGTATGAGAGTTTTTTTGTGGGTGCTCCAACTCAAAAACTATTAATCACGTCAACACAAAATTTTATATTTGACATTTTTATGAGTGACAAGAGTTGATTAGTGTTAGGTTAAAATCAATCAACTTGTCACATCCATTTTTTTTAGATATCTTCTTTAATATGTCATAAATGTAAAAAAGTACTGGAATAAAAGTTGTAGGAAATTTAATTTTCTACAACCTTTGTTTGAAAAATTTTCCCATATCGCGCATTGTTTAAGAGATATTTTAAAAACTAATCTTTTAGCTGACACCGCCACATCACCTACCGGCGACTATTGTAAACACTTGACGCTTAGTTACGTCTTAATAACGCTCCTTTTTATTTTCTAAATTGCTGGAGCTCCGTGGCTATATCCAACGTCTGAAGGCCAGGGTTTGAGTTTATTTCAGTTCTTGTTGTCTTTGAATTTTTCTCGGTTTCTTAAAAGGTTTACTATCATTTCACCTATTTGGAATTTTTATAAATATTACAGCTATGGAGAAAGTCATGCGGTGGCCACATCAGATTTTTTTAGCTCATTTTCAAAAATGTTTAATTTCAAGAAGCACTGAAACAGTGAATGGAATGAAGGATTATTTGCTGTTGGAGTCAGACATGCAAGAAGCACAAAAATCGGTACAATATACTTCGATTTGATGCTTTTTAATAGAGAATTGATTCCAACCATCAACGGATACATGTACGGTGCAACCTCTATAATCGAAACCCATAGTAATCCGAACTGTTTCTCAACAACAGGTGTAAAGTGTCGGTTAACACATTCAGTTCAGACGACTCGCATGTGTGAGTCACCCGGGATTCTACCGAGGGGCGGGCGACTCACGGTGTGAGCCACCCGAGTCGTTCTTTTCAAAACGGTGGGACAAACATCCGCATGCAGTTTATGCTTTTGTAACGGTATCTCGCCTTACGGCATGACTCTAGATTCGTAGTGAATAGCATCGTTTCCATTTCTGCAGAGTATTTTTTTGCCAAGCTTCCGAAAACCAGTGTTTTATTTTATCATTTTTGTTTTTAATAATATAAATTATCCGATGTTTTTCTTAGTAGGACACACACACAGACACACACACACACACACACACACACACACATATATATATATATATATATATATATATATATATATATATATATATATATATAAACATATAATGTATTTGCCATATTGCAGGAGTTTTTCCATTTAGATTTCTTATTTTTTGCAAAGTTACCTTACTGGTACCGTTCTTCGTCCAAGAAAGAATTTTATCAACATAGTGTAAGTATCTGTTGTTAAAAGTAGGTACTCTCGGTTATATTATTCATCTCCTTTATATTCCTTTTACATGTTGTGCGTTAGATTTAATGTTCTAACATTTTGTTTGCAGATTCAGATTGCGCCTACTTTAATGTTTGTCATAGACAACAATCTTTTATCTTATCTCCGCTTCTTAATAAAAGCGTCAAGTTCGTAGCCCGCAATGAATGTGTTAAGCGAAGCGAGCGTCGGAAAGTTAAATTTGAAGCTTTTACTTTGTAACAAAGTCGGGCACAGATGTCCACTACTAACGCCTCTTGCGGCTGAATAGATGATTCTTGGAAACATTGTTTTAAAAGTAATGAGTGATATCGGCTTGACCGGCCGTGCCGATATCGCTCATTTCTACAGCAGCGGCCCTGTGTGGAGTACAATTTTCCCATCCATCAACATGGATCTCTCAGTCATTTTAATGAACTTTAAGTACACTGATTGATGTTTTACTTATAGAAATTTAATACATAACAGATTTTTTCCTCTTTATTTTATATGAATCCAGGAATCCGAACATGCCCTTGCATTAATTAGTTTGGATTATAAAGGTTACACTGTAGTAACATCAAAAATGAGGTAATTTCACATTTTAAAAAAATGTCAACTGGTTGAGTTTTTTGGCCTGATTACAAATCTAAAATCAGAATTTAAATGCGATTATTAGTTTTAACGAAAAAATTGTTAAAGTGGAAAATTTATATCGAACGGCAAAAAGGCGAAGAATCAATCCTTGATACTTACGCAGTTCTCCCTTCGGGTATATTTTATAGTTTCGGAGCTCAAAAGATATACATTAGATTAAAACATCATATCTTGTTTATTTATTCAAATAAAAAGCATTTTAAGGTAAACAAATTGGCAATATATTTTATTTTATGTATCAAAAAAATCATAACATTTTTATTTTAATGAAACAATTATATAAAAACTTAACAAAAATATGTATAATCCAATAAATAGAATAATCCGTAAATGTATAGGCATTTTTGGAGATTTGCATTGCAGTGTTAAACTGTGCTATGAGTCTTACAAAATCATAGTTTTAATAAATAACACATTAAATAAAAAATAGTTATAAAATTTCACCAAAACCACTTTTTCGGTACACTACCTCAAATTCACCCTTATAATATTACAAAGTGATTATTTCCTATAACTAATACACAGTACTGTAAAATAAAACCCTAATTAGTATTTTAAATCAGTGCTTTTGTATGAAAAATGTGGAAACGTGTGTATACAGTCACACACGTTCACCATTGGAGTCAATCTCTAAAATCACTTGGGCAAACTCTTCGTTGCTCAATGCCATAATGTAGATAGGTGAAAGGATTATGAATTACCCTAAATTCCCATGTATAACGCACACTCAGGTCCATCTTAGCCCGGTTTCCACAGGTTTCCGAAGTCTATAGTAAAACGCGCTCCCATGTATAACGCACAGCACTGATTGAATAGTGAATCATTGATAATTTTCTTTTATTCATACTATTGTATTTCACACGTTTCTCCCAAAAAGGATATTTAAGGCATTTCAACGGCTATAGAATCTGCTATGCCAGTTGTTGACGAAAATCATTCTACTGATTTGTTTTCCTGTTTTATTTCTTTCGTAACCAAAACGAGTTGTTCTTTGTATAGATCGTTAAGAACATGTGTTCTTTCTACTGCCGGAATTCATTCTCAAAGTGTTGGTGGGGGGAACAGTGATTCTTCATCGGACAAAAGCGAAGATTTGTCAATTGAAAATTTAACTGATTCATTTGCAAATGAAATCAATGATTTTCATTTGAATTGTGGGACCGGATTTGAAGATTTTGAAGGTTTTGATTCATAACGAATTAATGACAATAAAAATTTGCAAACAATTTGCTGATTTTTTATTAATGAAAGTGTACGCTTTTGTTATGGAGAGTTGTTATCATATTCAGAGAGGAATTGGATATGTTTATACAACCAACCATGTTAATGTTGCTTGATTATTATGTAGTAAAGTTTTTAATGCGACATACAGGGCATATTTAAGCCGAAAAAGTATTTTCAAACTTAGTTTGCTTGGTGCATTAAAAACATCGAATTTTTCCATGAAATGGGCAGAGTTAACACATCTTCGGAGAAGCTCTACGTAGGTTTCGATAGATGGCAGCAATTTAGTGAACACAAGATGGAATAGTCTGCTCGCTTTAAGGTTATCTCGTACCTTATTTTTCTTAAAAAGTGGCAATCCTTATACATAACGCGCACTAAGAAATTCTGAAAATTTTACCAAACAAACTTGTATAACATGCGCATTATACATGGGAATTTAGGGTATCTATATATAATTTGCCGTAGGCAAAAGATTCTGGTACGATATGCTGGCACATTGTAATCCTGGTACACTTTGGTAAGAGGGTAGTGAGCTGCTCGGAAGAGGGGAGTGTTGCGTGAACGAAAGTTTGAAGGGGCAGTGCGGAGGGGAAAGCCCTTTGCGGAAGAGGGGCGTGAGATGCACAGGACAGGTTGTCGTCTGTTGTATGTGATCACACAAAACGAGGTATGTACTGGTCTTTACCAAGAAACAGAAAATTTTCCACTGCACGTTATCCATACATTTTAACGAGTGTTAAAAATATTAAGACGCACGTTATCTACTAGGTGGGGATTATCGATGGGAAAATTCGCTAATATGAACCGCAAGTTCATTAAATTTTCATCCATGTATTATGTAATTATGCACGAATAATTTATATTAACCCTTTGAGTACCACAGCGATTTCGGTGGACATACCAAGAAGTGCCGTGGCCACTTCAGCAGTTTTGAATCAATCTCTAGAAAAATCACGTACATGATATTTATTCATATTCTTGTCTGATTCTTTCAGTAATTGCACAAACTATTACCGATATTAATTACTAGTAGTTGGTGCTTGCATACTGCAAGCATTTCATATCAACATTAGAAAACATTCATTTTTCATATTTCATCATTACACTCATTTTTAATTCTAAATATTTCACCTCCGCAGCGTTTTTCGTTTTTCCCACATATAGAAATAATAGTTCAAAACAATCCCCAAATGTTGCAATTTAAAAATTTTACACTTTCTTTATTATGGGGTACTGATGCTACACATTTTAGCCAAATTTTAAAGTTGCAGCACTTCTAGAAGTAAAATAATATTTTTTAAATTGTTTAAATTTAAATAATTTTTAACGGCCGCCGCAATTCATATATGGTAAAATTGAAATGTTTATTTGTACAACTTCACTACTCTGTAAATAATTTGAAAATTTCAGTTTCCTAGCTCATCCCGTAGTACCTAAACAGTTATCTATTTGTTTAAACTTTAAGAATTTTTAGCTGCCAAACAAATTAAAATATCAAAATTTGTATAATTCCTATTCCGTTATTTTAGGAATTCTACCTATGAAAAAAATTTCAACTCCGTAGCACATGCGGAAATACATAAACCTTGAAAATTTGTTTAAACAATTGCGAATTTTTAGCGGCCGCATTGTTGCACTTTTTCAAGATTTTCGTTTTTTCTAGTCGGTTTTGCACAAAATCCTACTTTCGAATCTCCAGCTCATCTGGAAGTGCCTAAACATTAGTATCCTCCTATATGTTATATCCTCCTCTGTAAGAGTCGTCGATATATAATGATATTAAGTGAATGTTAGAGTTCATCTTGTGATTTTTCGTTTAAAAAATTTTGTTTTTCATTTTTTAATAAAAAAAAATGAAAAGTCTACTTTACATTGAATAAAGTGTGGCATTTTATACATTTCGCTAGTATATTTAACTTATTTTCATAAAGGCAAGACATCCAGGTAAAACACTGCAAAAACCCGCAAAAACATATTAAAAAATGAAATTACAGAAAAATATTATTTTGCATAACTGCAATTTTAGCACTTCTTTATCAGTCTCTGTGAAAAATCACATACACGCTACTTATTCATATTTTTAAGTGTTTCTTTCAGTATTTGCTGAAATGATATATAAAACATTATATTCTATAAAATTATCTATACAAAACATTTATTTAAAAAAAAATTTTGCTATGATTTTTTACATTCGAAAAAAAAATTGAAAATCACAAATATCTTCTAAAATCTCGAAATTTTCCTTCTCTAAATAACATTCGTCATCATCTAACGAGTTTACATAGGAAAACAATTCATCGTCCTCAAATCTAACAATGAAATTATCTTTGCTTTTAGAAGCCATCTTGAAAGTATAGAGGTAACATTCAGTGAAATTGAAAAAATCAAAACTCAACAAATAATCAACAAGAACCGAAAAGAATGGAAGACACATGAGCTACATAGTCTCCTCTTTCGATTGATACCATCATCTTCTGCCATCTGTCATTTGCATGTGGAACTACTACAAGTTTACGCTTACTTAGCATGGTCGATGATTTATCGTTGTCGGCACTTGGCGCTTAGGAAGCAAACAACGATATATGGCACTCAAAGGGTTAAAAATCTAAAATGTTTGTCTTGATAAACATTCCCTCTAAACATTTCTTACATAAAAACTGATATTAAAAGATAATTCTTATTTTTGTCTTTGAAACAAAACTTTAAGCGCAACAATTACGCGCCCGGCCATCAGGAGCCACGTTTGCGGGTTGACTTCATCATTTAACGGCTAAATCTGGCATTTAAATTTTAAAACATGCACTTAAATCGTCTATGCCCAGAAAATAACCTTCCTCTTTTTCCCCAATTGAATGGGCCATATATTGCCGCAGTAACACCAAACCAGCATAAATTAATGAATACAACACTCCCGCTACAGTAAAAGGTGGGATCGAAAATGACTCGGAAAAGTTTGCATTAGTTTTTCTATGCCTAAATGGTGAATAATACTACAGGAGTGGTTAGAATTTCAGTCGCATGATCACTGCATAAATAAATATCATTATATATCGACGACTCTTACAGAGGAGGATATAACATAATAACAGGAGGATACTAATGTTTAGGCACTTCCAGATGTGCTGGAGATTCGAAATTTTTTCATAGGTAGGATTTTGTACAAAACCGACTAGAAAAAACGAAAATCTTGAAAAAGTGCAACAATGCGGCCGCTAAAAATTCGCAATTGTTTAAACAAATTTTCATGGTTTATGTATTTCCGAATGTGCTACGGAGTTGAAATTTTTTTTATAAGTAGAATTCTTAAAAAAACGAAATAGGGATTATACAAATTTTGATATTTTAATTTGTTTGGCAGTTAAAAATTCTTAAAGTTTAAACAAATAGATAACTCTTTAGACATTACGGAATGAGCTATGGAGCTGAAATTTTCAAGTTAAGTACAAAGTAGTAAACTAGCTCAGAAAAACATTTCAATTTTACCATAGATGAATTTCGGCGGTCGTTAAAAATTATTTAAATTTAAACAATTAGAAAATATTATTTGACTTCTAGAAGTGCTACAACTTTAAAATTTTGCTAAATTGTGTAGCATTAGTACCCCATAATGGAGAAAGTGTAAAAATTTTAAATTGCAACATTTGGGGATTGTTTAAAACTATTATTTTTACATATGGGGAAAACGAAAATCGGTGCGGAGGTGAAATCTTTAGAATTAAAAGAACATTTGTAATGATGAAATGTCTGTCTGAAAAATGAATGTTTCTTCAAGGTGATATAAAATGCTTGCAGTATGCAAGCACCAACTACTAGTATTAAATATTGTTAAAAATCTCATCCTGTGTCATGTCACTTCATGGCGTTACTCCTGTCACTGAGCACCGATTTGATCTTCCTATCACAACTTGCCAAAAAACCACATAAGTGGATTTGTTGTGTACACAAAGAAAACAACTGCAGGTAGTATTGTTGAAAAATTCAAACTTATAATCTCAGAGACATGAAATAACAAAACCAGGGGTCAAAAATGATCCACAGAGCATAAATGGGTTAATCAAACTGTGTACAGCCTTCCCTCGTTTTACGAACTTGATTCGTTCCACGAAAACTGTTCGTTAGAAGAAAACTCGTAAAATGAGAATTATTTTCCCATTACTTCCTATGCAAAAAATTTTAATTGGTTCCGAAGGTCAAAATAAAAAAAAAATACAATTCCAAATTGAGAAAAAAACATCAATAATTATATATGAATCTATTTAAATGACGTTATTTTCTTAAGCTGAGCTGGGAACGATTATGCCGCTGCTACATTGGCATTAGCCTTTTCTCCTGATGCCTTTACACTACAAATATTAGCACGTTTCTTAAACCTTTAAAACCATCAATTCACAAAAATGTTTTTATCTAAAAGATAAAAATGCACCCCACTCAGTGAACCGAATCTCACAAAGAACGACAATGCGTGTACCGAGACCGAGATGATGGTTCTTCTTCGGAACAGTGTGATGCAATCTGACATACCTTACCGAGGTTTCCCGAAGCAGATAGACCACGTATAAGCAAAAATTTATTCAATATTTAGAAAATAGGATTTTCGTGCAAATGTAACAAACTCGTATAAGCGAAAATTTATTCTCAAATTGAAAAATAGGTATGGAATTTCTCAGTCCGTATGAGCAAAAACTTGTAAAACAATAGTTCGCAAAAAGAGGGATGGCTATACAGCTATTCCCTGATTTACGCGAGAGTTGCGTTTCTGGTAATCGTCACATAAGGCAAAAACATGTAATTAAAAAATATTTTTCCTACTGAGAATAATGTAATAGGCATTGTTAAATAGAATTAACTCCTTGACCGTAAAATTTAACATCAATTTCGCTGTAATCCATCGTTACTTATTTATGCAATAGGCATCGTTTATGTTTCTGAATAGAGGTGTTCTACTTAGAAAGACTTTAAATTTGATTAAATGAACGCATTAACCCCTCAAGCATATACGACGACATATGGCGTTCTGTGCAGCATCCACTCTTACAATTCCTTAATTTTTTGTGCGTTAGGCTTCTGCCGTTAATCACAAGTCTCCAAGCTCCTTCAGTCAGCTAACCTTCCTATACAAATATATCATCCACACCCAACTCAATAAATATTTTTGCGAGGGGTTTCTCCCTTACATTTGCTGATCGCTAAAAGTGTGGATTCAAGCGTGTTGTTTGCTCAAAGAGAGAAAAGACACATTCTACCGCCGTAGGAACTCCCAGGAAACCCTGCTTCCTACGATGCAATGAATTGTATCACTGCCTGAACGATTAATGGGCAAGAATCTACAAAATATTTAACAAATAATAAAATATATTAAAGATACATAATGAATTGCGTTACTGCAGATATGCGACGCATTTTTGAAAAATGGTCGCAAGAATAAAATCGGGTTAACGGGAATACATGACGTGAATATGGAAAAATGGCGGTAAAAATAAAATCTCACATATGCAAAGATGCATAAACAAAACATGCGTAATCTGAATTCACATACAAGGCTTCTAATGACTTTAGAGTCAGCGAGGAAAGCACGTATTGATGCGCCGTAGTCAATGAAGTCTAACTTAATAAGTACATAAAGCACAGGACATCAACGGATCTGGTTATTCTTTCAGGGAGATGAAAACGCATCTCGTCACATTTCATCCACAGTAAAAGCTTTGTTATCCGGTAAGGCAGGGATTTGGGTGTGCCGGACAATCAAATTTTCCAGTTATCCGAGCTCCCAAGGATTCACCAATTGATAACAATAGTAAAACAAAAATTTTGGACATGTACTAATGTGAACCACATTGAAACCAACATACATACTGTACTGAGTATGTATAGGACAAGCAAAACAAGTAAAATGTAATCATATTTTATTAAGAAGACACTTTAATTAACCATTTCGCTCCCAAGGTAGCGATCTGTCGGCATCGCCGGAAAACACTATTTATTTGGCCAAAATGTAACAGATTTTATCTATTACTAGTTGCTTTTTTTAAGCATACGTATGTATTTATTTATTATTATTAGTGTCTGTCCCGCCACCACCTTTGCTATGTTCTTCTTCTTTCTGCTATGATGTATTTTGAAAAGATTCAGTGTGCCTTCGGAACGTTTTTCGGGTTTCCCTTCCGGCCTTGGGCCCATGCCAGGCGACGCCATCCCGGAAATCGTATCGAAACAAAGTTCTGCCATATGGCTTAAAAACTATTAAATTCAATACATGCGATCAAGCCAGAAGAGGCATAAATGGATATTGCCGAGGACCGTACATGGTATTAGAAAAATATGTATAAAACCTATGTAAATGTGAATATAAAATGGGCCGTATCATGTAACATGTGTAATCGACAATAAAGAAGTTTTTAAATTGGAATTGAAAATTGAATTGAACAGATACCGGGACAACTACATAATCTGTTTTTAATGAAGTTGTAGGGAAATAATTTTGAAACAGGAAAAAATTCTGCTATGACCGGGAATCGAACCCGGGTCTTCCACTTGCCGGCAGGATATTCTACCACTGAACTACCGTAGCAGATTATTTTCCTGTTTCTGAACGCGGGAGTTTTTCTTAGTTGGGTCTGGGCTAGCCAAGCTAGTATCAACCAGCCCCAATGAACGTCCTCCAAGAGAACGCCAAAGAAAACCCCTCCCTCTCAAATGATGAGATTGCCAAAGCTAGAAATTGATGGGATAGTCTATTATATATAGATGCTTCTTACAGAGGAGGGTTATATAACATATATATATATATATATATATATATATATATATATCATATATAACATATGATATCATACAGGAGGATACTAATGTTGAGGCACTTCCAGAAGATTCAAATTTTTTTACATAGGTAGAATTTTGTGCAAAACCGAATATCTTGAAAAAGTTTAACTATGCGGTCGCTAAAAAATTGCAATTCTTGTAACAACTTTTCAAGGTTTATGTATTTCTGAATGTGCCACGGAGCTGAAATTTTTTTTAAAGGTAGAATTTGTAAAAAAAATGAAATAGGGATTACAGAAATTTTCATTTGTTTCGCTGTAAATAATTCTTAAGGTATAAACAAATAGATAAATGTTTACCAAGCTGAAATTTTAAAGATATTTAGAGCATTGTGTATGTGAACTTACAAAACATTTGAAAATCTCTATCAAGTTATTGAGGCCGTAAACAAATTTTTAAATGATTAAATAAATGTTATTTCACTTCTAGATGTGCTACAACTGCAAAATTTGACAGAAATGTGCGGCATTAGTACCTCACAATGCATAAAATATAATATTCTTAAAATTTCAAATTTTATGAACAGTTTTAATCTAATATTGTCCCATAAGGTTAGTACTAAAATCAATGTAGATGTGAAATCATTTAAATTTTTAAAAATATTTCTAATAATGAAATATCTCTCTGATATACGAATGTTCTTTCAAGGAGAGATGAAATACTTGCAGAATGCAAGCACTAACTACTTGTATGATCTAAAGATCCTTTGCAGATAGGCGTAAGGTGTAATTTGGGAAATAATTTTGAAACGCAAAAATTCTGCAATGACCGGGAATCGGCAAGTGGAAGACCCAGGTTCCATTCCTGGTAATAGCATCATTTTTTCCCGTCTTACGCATAGGAATTTTAGATAACAGAATCCCGTCAATGAAGTTGTAGTTGATTGTTTCGGCAATAGATGTCACTTTATGTCGATCTTCTTATGTTTATTTTCTTACATTGTAAGAAAAGCTCCGAAAAGTTCCAGTTTGGAAATAAGCTGGATATTAAAGTTTTCCGGAATTTAGGTGCTGAATAACAAAGCTTTTATTGGACTTGCTGCCGAGCCTCGGCACGCTGTTTCCGTTTCCTCTCGGCATCCTTCATCTGTCGTATTAATCGTTCTTGATCGTTCTCCATCGCCCTACGCATTTTAGACCGTTCTCTATTTTTCTTTCTTCGTAAGTCGGCTTGTTCTTGGGTTTCCTGGGTGATAGCTCGAGCGCGTCGAATCTGATTAAGACGATTTCTTTCCTCTTTTTGCTGCTGAGTTAACGCATCTCGTATTCTTCGTTGGCGCTCTCGGTTCAAGCGCCGTTGTCTCTCCAGCGCCGGCTCTCCATCTCGAGCCACGCCCACGTTGGTTATGATCGAAAAACTACACTGAGCAAAAAGAACCGAAATTTATGAGAATCCCATTGTTAAAATCGAACAACAATTCACAATGAAAAATAGATTACCGAATTTGCCCGATTATCTGTCCATCTCAAATTTAAGGATACCCTCTATTTCAGAAGCCACGTGAAAGAAAATTTTTCAAATGGGGTATAGAAATCATTCAGTTTTTATTATTATTTTGAAACAATAAGTCTGCAAACAGCTCACAAACATGCCATCCTCAATTTTTTTACCTAATATAATTATGCGCTCGCCACCGTTTTCACTTTCTCCATACGTAGTATAGAGGAAATTAATATCGATTCCCAGATTTCAACGGAGATACACATTCCGAGGCCCCCCGAACACATTTTGACCATTTAAGTGAAAAAGAAACTCGTAAATTTCCGCTAACAATTTTAATATACGACCGGTTTTGCCTGTTACAGCATCATCGGGTGAGGAAAGTTTGGCCGAGAGTTCTATATACACCGAGGAGGTTAAATGAATAATGAAGATGCAATCAGTAATGAGATAATTTGAAAAATTAAAACAAAGGCGAGTAGGAATTTTTTGGGTTAAATTTTAGTAAAAAACCACCTTATAATTGGGCAAATACGGTAATCCCCATGACAACAGAGGGTTTGCCAACTGCAGTTAGCAAACACTATCCCATTTTGCCAGCCATGGTACGAGCTTTTGAGTATCGGCGGTATCAATAGCATAAACATTTTTTTTTCACTGCAATGATTTTTCTCAAATCTGAATAACTTTACGTACTTTTTATTTTAACAGAAGAGCATCTACACGTTATTTATGTTTAATTCTGCAATTTTATGGTCTTATTCATAACATACTCCAAGTTTTCGTATGTCCTCAACCTCTGGCACCAACACTGTATGAGGAATGGCATGCTCATATCCTTTCCGACAGCATCACCATTTTCATTTTCAAAATGACAGTTTGGTTAAAATGGTGGTTTATTTATTTACACATGATTTAATGATGCTCAGGCACCACCACCACAAGAAGAAGTGCAAGCCACATCCTGCGAACCCCTCTCCAACACCATCATCACCATGAAAGCTTAGTGAAACTGGGTGTTAATTTTTTACATACGAGTTGTCGGTGCTTGCATACTGCAAGCACTTAAAAAATCACCAGACACCAAGATCTAAACTCGTAAATAAACCAACACGATCTCCAAAGCAAGCTATTTATAATAGGTGTCACTAAAAATAATAATAATATATAAATAAATGAAATAATTAATGTGTTAGGATTAAGACTTCACCATATGTATACCTAGTTGGTTGACATTAACGATATTACGCAATATAGTCCATTAATTCCCATTAAAAGCATTAAATCAATGTTCTCGAAGTATGGATAATCAATTCCCATTGAAAGGCATTGAAGTTGTTGGTATGGGCGTTCATATTTTTCATTGTTGAAAACTGAAAAACTTTTCATAACTTTATGCTTAAAATCGAATGTTTATGCAAACTCTGTGTGGATTTCAATTTTGCTTTCAAGAAAAATAAACTGCATTCTTTCATCCACAGTATGGTGCATGTCCCCGACTTTGTATATTAATCGTAAATAATTTTAAAATGGATTTTTAGAATGCCTTGCACTAAATCCCATGCTTTTCTTATGGGGTATTGAAATGGAATACACCCACTCCCCGATTAACGGTTTTAATTGGTGCCAGGAAAATCAAGTGCTAACTGAAACAGCACTATTCGGGACACATACGTCCATAAGAAATGAAGTTATAAGGTTTAATTCATTCCTGAGGTTCTATTAATGGAAAAGACAATATGTAGTATTATATAAATAACACAAAGTATTCTTTGTTAACCATATTGCATAATGCAGAATACATCGTAATTTGCATTGCAACTATATTTAAAATTGAACAGTAAAACTTGAATATAAATGAAGAACACGCTGAATAAATTGAGCTGAAGCATTAAGGAATAGGGATTAGAGTAAAAGAAGAATCATTCATTATACAGTCAAACTTTTATTAACACAAAGGAAATTGGAACATAATAACATAAGAATCATGACTGAAGATAATGTTCAATTAAGAGAAGGCAACCAATAAGACAAAAACAAAATTGTATATCAAACGATCAAAACCCTACTGTTTCGATAAAGAAATATCAATTCATGAAAGAATTATCACATGTGCTTGATAAATAAAGGAACATGGAATGAGACCATATAAAAGAAGAATTCAAATATCTTGGTATTACATTTTAAAAAACTGAACAATCGAAAAGGGGGCAATAAACAAAAACCAATAAATGTTGGTGCTCTCCAGCTTTTAGTTGCCGTAAAACCTCTAATTTAACCTCGAGAGTTAAGGTTTGTTCTCCTCTGACCACCAGTTGTCACTCATGGTCTTTTTATTTAAAGGGAAAATATAATTTAAACAAAGTTCACTCTATATTTTGACCTACAAAAACATTGACAAGTGCACACAGAACCTTCAAGCAACTGCAAATACTGACATCTTGTGTGTTGTAAATGTGCAGAGGCACTGCGCAGTGGACTTCGTAGATTACACCAGAAATTATGAGGAGCGTTAATGTGGAATACGCGAGCACAATTGGGAAAAGGTATTAAATTATTTTCAGCATTAATGCAGAACAGCGTTAATCGGGACAGGATTAGTGGGGAGTGAGTGTATTGGAATTAGAAACACCTCTCAAATATACCTTTTTCTAGAATTTTGGATTTTTTTCAGAGATCGTACCCAATGACTTCTAGAAGTACCTTAGGTTTTATATGATAAGCTATCATTATATATAGAGGTTCCTTACAGAGGAGTAACAAATAACATATATATAGGAGGATACTAATGTTTAGGCATTTCCAGAAAAGCGGCAGACTTGAAATTTTTTTTGTTGGTAGGATTGTGTGCAAAACCGATTAGAAAAAAAACGAAAATCTTGGAAAAGTCCTAAAATGCGGCCGCTAAAAATTCGCAATAGTTTAAACAAATTTTCAAGGTTTATGTATTTCCGGATGTGCTACGGAGCTGAAATTTTTTTAGAGGATGGATTTGTAAAAAAAACCAAATTGGGATTATAGAAATTTTGGTATTTTAAATTGTTTGGCAGTTAAAAATTCTTCAAGTTTAAACAAATAGGTATATGTTTAGACACTATGTGGCGAGTTAGGGAGCTGAAATTTTTAAAATATTTATAGTTTAGTCTATATAAACGAATAAACATTACAATGTATCCATGAAATTGTTATTGCGGCCGTTAGAAATTATTTAAATTTAAACAATTAGATAAATGTTATTTCACTTCTAATTGTGCTATAAATTTAAAATTTGGCAGAAATGTGTGGCATTGTTAACCCAATGTGAAAAAAGTATAATATACCTAAAATTGCAAAAATTAGTGATTGTTTTACTCCATTATTGTTCCATAATGAAAAAACCAAAACCGGTCCAGAGGAGAATTCATTAGAATTAAAGAAATATTTCCCATGATGAAATACCTCTCTGAAAAATTAATGTTTTTTCAAGATGAGATGAAATGCTTGCAGAATGCTGCTTCTTACATATGTAATATATATAGGATACTAATATTTAGGCAATTTCAGATGAGCTAGTGATTTGAAATTTGGCATGATTATAGGTTTTTGGTCACAATTGAATGGAAAAATCAAACATTGCAAAATTGTTAATTTTTAAGTTGTTTTTATCCCATTTGTACATTTAATAATTTTTATATCGGAAACTATAAGTCATAGGTACATGCCGTCCCAGACTTTTTCGTCCTCTATCAGAATAAAATTTTTAATCGATACCTTACAGACCATATAAGGGCAAGGAAAGCAAAATACGATTTTTGAAGTTCGTAACAGAGGTTTATGCGCAGTTGTGGAAAATAAGAATGCATCGCCCACTGCATTTAAATAAACAGAGTGATCTGAAATGCTTGCAGAATGCAAGCACCTTTTACTAGAATAAGATATAATCCAAGGAAGGGATAAGAAGCGCAAAATGGAGAATGGGAGGGAGAGAAAATGAGAATTATTTTAATTTTAATATTATTTATTCATGCATACCCGACATATATGACAGACAATTATGCAAGTGTTTATTACAAAAAAATTAAAAAATACCTTTATTTCCAATCATTGTCTCTTGAGTCTTTTTCTGTGATTCGTTGTTTCCGTCCATGTGCAACTATTAGACTTACGTTGCATTATATACGCTAATTACGCATTTATCACCCTTTTGTCACTGGTCTGCCCGAGTGTGATAAATTCGGAAGCATGGCACTGCGCAAAGGGGAGCCTTACATTCTTTGCAGAAGTATATGGATTCCTTCCGCTGATTGCGGGCTGCGCAGACAACACACTTTCTGACAGCGTGTTTCCTTTTTTCTGAGGGTTGATTCATCTCAGGAAAATGCCTGTCGCTTAATCCGTCCCGAGTGTGATAAATTTCAAAGCACGGGGATAGGCAAAGGGGCTTCTCGCACTCTTTGCACAAGTATATCGTTTCCTTCCGCTGTTTGAGGGCCGCGCAGACAACACAGCGTTTATGTGCATGTTTTTTTGTTTCCGAAGGTGGATTTGCCTCGGGAAAATGCCTGCCTCTTGTATTCGGTGTCTTGTCTGTGTGTGAAGTCCTCTTTGGGGATATTGAGGCTCCACATTTCTGAAACAACGTTTAAATTAGATCTAGCCTAAACGGTAATGGAATAAATAAAAACCACCTCCTTGTTTTCTATATCTATACTATACTAGCAGAAGGTGCTTGCATACTGCAAGCATTTCATCTCACCTTGAAAAAACATTAATTTTTCAGAGAGGTATTTCATCATGGGAAATATTTCTTTAATTCTAATGAATTCTCCTCTGGACCGGTTTTGGTTTTTTCATTATGGAACAATAATGGAGTAAAACAATCACTAATTTTTGCAATTTTAGGTATATTATACTTTTTCACATTGGGTTAACAATGCCACACATTTCTGCCAAATTTTAAATTTATAGCACAATTAGAAGTGAAATAACATTTATCTAATTGTTTAAATTTAAATAATTTCTAACGGCCGCAATAACAATTTCATGGATACATTGTAATGTTTATTCGTTTATATAGACTAAACTATAAATATTTTAAAAATTTCAGCTCCCTAACTCGCCACATAGTGTCTAAACATATACCTATTTGTTTAAACTTGAAGAATTTTTAACTGCCAAACAATTTAAAATACCAAAATTTCTATAATCCCAATTTGTTTTTTTTTACAAATCCATCCTCTAAAAAAATTTCAGCTCCGTAGCACATCCGGAAATACATAAACCTTGAAAATTTGTTTAAACTATTGCGAATTTTTAGCGGCCGGATTTTTGCACTTTTTCGAGATTTTCGTTGTTTCTAGTCGGTTTTGCACAAAATCCTACCTATGAAAAAAATTTCGAATCTCCAGCTCATCTGGAAGTGCCTAAACATTAGTATCCTCCTATATATATGTTATCATTATATATAGACGTGTTATATGTATGTTATATCCTCCTCTGTAAGGAACGTCTATATATAATGATAGCTGCATCTTACTTATAATACAGGTAGTTGCATTCTGCAAGCATTTCATCTCATCTCACCTAGGAAAAACATTCAATTTTTCAGAGAGATATTTCATTATTAGAAATATTTTTTTAATTCAAAAGATTTCTCCTCGGGACCGATTTTCGTTTATTCCTCATGGAACAATATTGGAGTACAACAATCCCTAGAATTTGAAATTTTAAGAATGTTATACTTTTTCCATAGTGGGGTACTAATGCCACGTATTTCTGCCAAATTTTGAAGTTATAGCGCAACTAGAAGTGAAATAACATTTATCTAATTGTTTAAATTTTAAAAGATTTTAACCACCTCCAACGCACCACCTAGAGACAACTTCTGTAAACAACTACGCAAAGTTGTCCGTGAGTCAACACAGGTTCCTTCGAGTAAACCTATCCTTAATAGAGGGAATATTTCCATACAATCCAGTTTAACGTATGTAATGTCGCTAATTCTGCAACCGGCCTCGGTGGTGGCAGGGTAACGCCCTCGCCTGCCAATCCGAAGGTCGCGGGTTCGAATCCCGCCTAGGTGGGTTTTTCTTCACCTAGGGCATGGATGTTTGTGATAGTCCTTGTTATTATGTTAATGAGCCCCTTGTAAAAGGCCGATTACGGCTGTTTAGGGGCCGCATGGAAATAAATAAACAATGAGGCGGTCGTTAACAACAAAAAATTTTCACATCTAAAAACTTAAAATTTTCAGGTTAAAAGGACATTTGTGGAACGGTTCAACCCGTGCAGGGGAATCGACAATAAGAATAAGTGACTCGATTAATTTTACTTGAAAGCAATCTGGATCCAAAGATCAAAAGCCAATTTTTTCTAATTTTAATTTCCAAAAGAAAAAAACACACCGGCGCATCGACAAATGGATTTTTACGCGTTATATTATGGGAAATAGGAATTATGGGTGTTTTTCTTAGTTGGGTCCGGGCTAGCCAAGCTAGTATCAACCAGCCCCAACGGACGTCCTCCAAGAGAACGTCGAAGAAAACCCCTCCCTCTCAAATGGTGAGATTGCCAAAGCCCGAAATTGATGGAATAATATGAAACTATGCAGAATGGCATAAGCTGTAATTTGGGAATAATTTTGAAACAGAGAAAAATCCTGCTATGACCGGGAATCGAACCCGGGTCTTCCACTTGTCGGGCGGATATTCTACCACTGAACTACCGTAGCAGATAATCTTTCCTGTTCCTCGGGTCATCTACTGATATACTCATCTGAAACAGTGAAAAAATGGAGTATTTATTCAAAATATTCAACTGTTATAGAAGAAGAGGAGTGGATGAGAGGAAGAGAGAGGAAAAGAGAATGGGGGGAAGGAAAAGAGAGGGAGAGAGAATGGGGGAAGGAGGAAAAAGAGAAAAATTAGGAAAGAGATGGAGGAAAATTTGGGGAGAGAGAATTGGAGATGGAGAGGAAAAGAGAGGGAGAGAGAGATAGGAATGGAGAGAGACAGAGAAAGAGTTGGAGGGAGAGAATAAGAGTGAAAAAGAGGAGATAAGAGAGAGAGGATGAGGAGAGGAAGAGAGAGAGAAAGAGACAGGAAGAGAGGGATGAATAGAGAGAGGAAGGGAGAGGAGAAAGTTGAAGAGAGATAATAAGAGAGGGACGAGGAAAGAGTGGAAGAGAAAATTTGGGGAAGGAAGAGAGGAAAATTGAGAGAAATGAAGACAGACGGGAGAGGAAGAGAAAGATAGAGAGGAGAGTGGGAGAGGAAGATAGAGAGATAGGAAGGGGGAGAGAATGATAGAGAGAGAGAGTTGAAGGGAGAGAATAAGAGAGAGGGAGAGAGAATGAGAGAGTTGGAGGGAGAGAATAAGAGAGGGAGTTGGAGGGAGAGAATAAGAGAGGGAGTTGGAGGGAGAAAATAAGAGGGTTGGAGGGAGATAATAAGAGTGTAAGAGAGAGAGAGAAAGGAAGAGAGAAAGAGAAGCCTTAAGCTGTTGATATGGTGGTGATTTCCGGGAATCTGCCGTGTTGATCCATTTCCTGGACAATATTTCGCCGACGTTCCAGTCGGCTTCTTCAGGTCCGAAGTGTCGGTGCAGATTTTTGGTCATCTTTATATAGGCAGGTTCCGTCTAATCCGGTGCGTTCTGATTGGTCGCCGAGTTCGGAGCGCTCTGGTTGGTCGCCGAGTCTGGTGCGTTTGGATTGGCTGATGTTGGGTTAGTCTTACGGAAGACTCTCTTCCAGGTGCTGGACAGTGTGTAACTGTCCTCTCGGTTAAAATTGTACGGCTGTTTTGTAATTTCGATCGCCTCCCTGATGAGTCTCGGGAAATAACGATTTTCTTTTACTAAAATCTGTGCGTTGTCGAAGTCGATGTCGCATCCGGGATCAGTCCACGCGTGTTCTGCTATGGCGGAAAGGCGGAGTTGTTTGTTAGCAGTTGCCCTCTGGTGTTCTTTCAGGCGGCGCTTGAGAGATCTCGAGGTTTGACCGATGTATGACTTTCCGCAGCTGCCGAGAGGACGGTTACATGCTGTCCAGCACCTGGATGAGAGTCTTCCGTAAGACTAACCCAACATCAGCCAATCCAAACGCACCAGACTCGGCGACCAACCAGAGCGCTCCGAACTCGGCGACCAATCAGAACGCACCGGATTAGACGGAACCTGCCTATATAAAGACGACCAAAAATCTGCCTGAAGAAGCCGACTGGAACGTCGGCGAAATATTGTCCAGGAAATGGATCAACACGGCAGATTCCCGGAAATCACCACCATATCAACAGCACGCCGTGGAAGCCTTCGTACTAATTTAAGCCTTAAGCTGGTTCTACACTACTATACCCTTTTTCATATATCTTTGTGGCTGAGAGAGATGGAGTGAAGACGAGAGTTTTCCAGCATGCAATCTTACGGGAACCAATAGGAAAGAATTAGGCGATGCCTCCCCCGTCGAGAGCTCATTCTCTCTCTGGCTTCCATTGTGCATACATTGATTCTCTGAGTGCTGTGTTGCCACATGCTAATGCCTTCGTTGTCCTAACAGTCAAGCCCCCCCTCAGTCCCAGTAGCTCACCGCTGGCATCTTTCTCTTTCTTCTGAGCTCTCTGCAACGCATTCAAGTTTAGTAGATATGGCAGGGCAGAGTTTGAGTTCTTCAGCAAGGAGACGTCTCCTCGATAGGAGGTGGGGAAATGTCTCCCCATCTCCTAGCAGCGGAAACACACAAGCGGTCCTGAGTATGTACGAAATGTCAATCGCAAAGATAAATGAAACAGAATATAGTTAATACACTTGGAACAGAGACAAAACGGTTGCTTCTTCCGCAGGATTTAGGAAGCTACTGAAAGACACGTGCAAAGGGGAGGCGGAATAAAGTCCAGGGATGCGCAGAAAGTAGTGTGCGTCGTAAAAATTGCGAACCTTAGTGTTCTGGGGTTAAAATCATCGCATCATGTGAAATTGCGTTATATGAAGCATTATGTTGATAGGAAATAGGAAGTTTAGGTTCTTGGATTCTAAACATTTTTTACTTTCTCCATATAGAAAGTATAAGGTAAGTATTGTATACGTGAAAAAAATCAAATTCGAGATTTCAACGGAAATACATGTTTTAAGGTCCCCTGAACACATTTTGGCTATTTTCTCGGTGATGTCTCTGTGTGTCTGTGACAGATTTTGTGGGTGCTCTAACTCAAAAACTGTTAATCAGATCAGCGCAAAATTTTGACATTTATATTAAAGGGAAAAGAACTGATTAGTTTTTGGTAAAAATCGGTCAACCAAAAGTGGGTGTTTACACTTGTCACATCCGTTTTTTTGAAATATTTGCTTTAATATTTGATAAATGTAAAAACGTGCCGGAATAAAAGTTGTAGGCGATTTAATTTTCTACACCCTTTGTTTGAAACAATTTCCCATATAATACATTGTTGAAGAGATATTTTAAAAACTAAACTTTTTAGCTGCCACCACCATACCACCTACCGGCGACTATTGTAAACGCATTGCGCTCCTTATATAGAGAAAGTCATGCGGTGGCCACATCAGATTTTTAAGTTTCGATTTAAAACCTTGTTTGTTTGGGCCGGTATTTAAATACGTAAAACAATACCGTATTTACTAGCATAATCCCATAAATTCTAGAATAGTATCAACAATATAAATTTTAAATATTACTCAATCGTATTTTTTGTAATTTATTTATCCATCTCAGGCCCAGAATAACTATAAGTGGTGGTGTAAACAAATAAATGGCTTTAGCGGATTAAAAGAAACTTGATGATGTCATGGATCGGGGAAGCAGTCTCCATGGCCCACCGACGCAACATTGCACCCAATTTTATTTTTTGGAATTCCATATCGATTTCATTTGCAATAAATAATAATGACATTTTTCCATATTATTCATGTATATATCTGCCATGTAGCAAAAAATTTCCAAGCGGGGAGATGGGATTGTCATGTGTTTCAGAGGTGGTCCCAAAACTGTTAAGATATCGGATATTATGAATCATTTTACAGGCTAAAAAGTGCAGTAAACCCTTCTCCAATGTGGGTTTCCCCTATGCTGATTTGATTATACATGATGAAATACCATACATACGTAATTTGCAACTTTTTGAGACATTTTTTAGCCAAAAATCAGGGGGTCGCTACGGTTTGAAATGGTGAAATCATCTCTTGTTTTGTACATATTTCTAAACGTATTACCCATAACCTCGATCTGGAGCTTTGCCTCAACAACTTCAAAGTTTTTAGTAACTAATTATTATGTATGTAGATTTAATAAAGTTTTCATATAACCTTATTTCATCTTTCAACCTCCATTATAAAAAGAGAAAGAAATATCCACAAAGTTAGCAATAATTCATAAGATAAACATAAGAATAAATGTTTGTTTACATGCAAAGGCCTCGGTAAAATCAGTTAGCTGTTCCCGCAACACATTCTAACATTTACAGTATTAGACTGAGTTGCCAAGTATTGAAGGGTAGTGAGTAAATGAATTATTAAAAATAAATGTGAGAGGTGGAAACCATCTATAGCAGCATTATTGTGTTACGATCGTACGATAGTTAAAGATGCGCTAGTAGGTAGGCATTTGTTTGTCTCTTAGCTGTTCCCGTAACACAATTTTCTTAAAACGTTTCTGACTAGTGAGATATCAACTGTGATAATTACAGTTATTCACTCATTTTCCCTTCATTATTACGTAAATACAGCCACTCCCCAACTTACGTAAGGGTTCCGTTCTGCTAACCTTTACGTAACCCAAGATTTACTTAAGTCGGAATTCGCCTAACTACCCACACAGTTCAGTACAGTAAATAAGTCATTGGGAAAAAAAATCATTTTAATCATAGAGGGATCATCCACAAAGAATTCCTCCCACCAGGTCAAACTGTCAATGGAAAGTTTTACTGCGATGTTTTGAAGCAGCTAAGGGAGAACGTCCGACGCAAATGCCCAGACAAGTGGCACAACAATGACTGGGTGCTCCACCATGGCAATGCGCCATTCATTGCATTCAAGTACAGCAATGCTAGATTTTGCAGAAATGGTTTTATTCGGGAGCTCGAGGGGTTAAAAAAGCACAAGTCAAAAGGGAAAATTAATTCTTTCGGTAAGTAGAAAACAATATTATGACTCAAATTTCATCTAATTGCTGCCATCATATTCCTCAGCCTCCTTAATCTTTTTCGTCAACTGTCTTTTATCCTTTAATCTGTGTCTCCTTTCCCTCTCTTTCATTCTTCGCAATTCGGCTTGTTCTGGAGTTTCCATGGCGCCCCGAATCTTTCGTCTAGCTTTTCTTTCCTCTAATTGCTCCCGAGTTGACTTTTCTTGATATCTTCGCTGCCGTACTCTGGCCAAGTGCTTCAGGTACTCCTGGTGCGTCTCTTCTTGTCGAAACATGTCCCTTCTCCTCAAGTTTGAAAAACTACACTGCGCAAAAAGGAGCGAAATTTATGAGAAACACATTGTTAAAATTCTACAGCAACAAGTCACAACTCCCGTTTTCGAAACAATGCTTTTATACATGGTGATGCGTTAAAGGTGTTTTTTTTGGCACATTTTCTTAAAAGATATAAAACATGCTTATGTGATCATTCGGTCTGCATCTCTGTGGACAATCACCTTTTTTTTAACCCCTTTTAACGCGACGCTATATCGTCATTTGCATCCTAAGTGAGACGTGCCGATGTTAAACTGTCGACCATGCTGAGTAAGTGTAAACTCATAATAGTTCCACATACAAATGACAGATGGCAGGATATGATGTAAATAAACTTTTTTCCTGAAGCCAGCAGGTTCGTTAAGGTAAAAACTTTTTCATCAACAGCTGGTCACAAGTGAAAGTGTTGGTGACAGCCGATGCTGAGGCAAACTTCCCACGATGCGGCCAAAAATCCTCCGACGAAACGCAGACCCCACAATGGGGAGGGAACCCAACAGCGACTGAACGAAAAGGAAAAAACCAACGATGTTCTAGGAAAATAATTATTTATATTATATTATATTTATTTTATTTTATTACTGGAAAAAGCCCGGGGAAACAAAGTAGAAGCAGCCTTTTTCATCGTCCAAGGTTAGACTAAAAACAGCTTGAAAATATACGTCTACGCCATCTACAGAGTGCCTAAAACATCTGTTAGTACCACAAAAATCCTTGGCACTTCGTTAGCATCGATACAACTGAAAGCGTTTTGAGCAGCGAACGGAAAAGCTTGAAATGCATATATGCATCGTTAGCAGTCAAGGCACCGCTCTGCCCGCCCGCATATATGTGTCGATAGGAGTAGTGGCTGTGCGCTGCCTTGACGCATATATGCGTCGATAGCAGCGAAAGGGTTAATAGTGGCACATGCAGAAGGTCAAAGATCATGGTTATTGATAAAGAGTGGCACCCAATGGAAAAACATTGCTGACCCCTTCGCTAGACCATTCTTATACAGCCAAAATTATTTTTAATTTGCGGAACACTTAATCTTCCCCGTCTCTCTCCTTTTTCTTTCTTCCTCCCTCTTCTCTCTCACATTAAAGCATTCAAAGCAATACAATCTCAAGGTTTAACAATGGATACGGCAACATATTGTTAAAAAGCTTAAATTTTTCCAATAAATATGATTTAAAAATAGAACTTGAGCAGTTCTGTATCGTAGGAATAAAGGTGACGATAAGAGTAAGAAACGTTATTTTGTTTTCTTTAAAACGGTCCAGGTCTGAAGATTATCGGTCTGTTATATCTAATTTTAATTTGCAAAGATTAAAAGTCGTTAAGTCGGAAAATCTATTTTTATGTGTTGTGGGAAATGAGAGTCCCCTCTTAGCAAAAATCAAAATTCTGGCCCTGAGGTGCACGTCATTACGGTCCCATTAGTAAGTGTACCAAGTTTTAAGTCTCTAAGTTACTAGGTTTTTGCCATGCTGTCTACACACACACACACATTGTCTTTTATTAATACAGATTTTATTTACACAGTAAATTATTGCATTTTTGGTAGTATCAGGAAAATTCGGTTCTTTGGCATTGACCGAGTGAAGGTCAAGAAAGGGACAGTGCCTGAAAGAAAGAAATTTCATTTTCCTCTCATCTATCTTTGAATACAGGTCGATTAGATCCAGAAATTAGTTTTTAGCACAAATATTTGACGTATTCTCCCATGAAAATCTCACACCATCAAAGTGATTTGTTTCCATGCCCAGTTTGTGCAATTGCATACAACTGACTGGCATTATAAATTCCTGTTGCATCTGTTCACGTATTCAAGAAATTTCGGCTCTGTTTTGAAATTTAAACAACAGTAACAAAACTAAACAAATATTCATTCATTCAAGTCAAATATAAATCAGTAAAGATGGAGACTACGGTGAAATTGATGTTAAATAGAAATTAACTCCTTAACCGTAAAATTCAAAATTAGAGACACAATGAAAAAGGGGGAGGAAAGGAAGGAAAAGGCAAAAGACAATAAAAATTATAAACTTAAAGGTTTAGGGGTTGTTACTCCACGCCAGGGACCTGCCTCATAAACCTTCAAGCAACAGTGTGATCTTTTGGGGTCCCTGGCGCAGAGTAATTTTAATTTCTTGCAAACCCGGTTCCTTTCCACCTTTAGGATTAGTGCTTGTGCGATTGAATGAGTGAATGTGTGAGTGACATCAGGTCCCTGGCGTGGAGTAACAACAGGTCCCTGGCATGGAGTAACAACCCCTAAACCTGTAAGTTTATAATTTTTATTGTCTTTTGCATTTTCCTTCCTTTCCTCCCCCCTTTTCATTGTGTGTCTCTAATTTTGAATTTTACGGTCAAGGTGTTAATTTCTATTTGACAAGTCAAATATGGAAATTAAAATTTTCGAATGTCTTTCACGACATTTTCTGCAAAGGCTGAGTAAGTTTTTAAACTTTAACTAAAAACAGGAAACTGATGGAATGAAATGATCATAAAATCCTAAGCAGACAGGCATTAAGATATTTTACCATATTTTACCACTGAACTAACGTAGCAGATAATCTTTCCTGTTTCTGAATGCGGGTGTTTTTCTTAGTTGGGTTTGGGCTAGCCAAGCTAGTATCAACCAGCCCCAATGGACGTCCTCCATGCGTTATTTTAACAATGGGTGACAAAAGGGGTGTCAATCATGTTGAGAAAAAAGGTTCTTTCAAATCCCAGGTCAACAGTGGAATCCAACGAAGTTATCACATGAATTTTAAAATAGTTCCATTTATATAGGAGGGGTTACAATGAAAATGGAAAAATAGTTTCTTTTCTGTCTAATCTCACCTCTTAGTTGGCACAGACTCCAATTTTTAGGAAACATTTCTTATAAATTGTCCAATCTTTTTCCTAAACTCAAACTTAAACCTGCTTTCTACTCCACAGTTACTTTTTCCAAATTATTCCTTAATGCTAAAGACCCGATACAGCTGTCATTAAGAAGTGGTATATATAAACTTGCTTGTGATGATTGCAGAGCAGTCTACATTGGCCAAACGGGGAGGAGTTTTGACAAGAGGATTAAGGAGCATAAGCGATGCTTTGCGAAACATCTTTTAAACCTCGATCATCATAGTTCCTAAATTCCTCCACTTTGAAATTAAAGGATGCAAATTGGATGCTTTCGAACAGCTAGTGATAATTATTTGTGAAGACTCGCTTCTCGTAAATGAATTCCTTTTCTACAATCATTCTCCTCTATTTAGCTTACCGAATATTTTGTAAATACTTTGTATCAACATTGTTATCTTTGGCCCTTTTACCAAGATTTTGCAACATTTTGCTACTATGTTGCTTTCGCCTTCCTTTCCAACCCCTTTCTTTTCCTAACCGTTTATACAATTACCTTTCATTCGTTTTCTTTGTAACCCCTCCCGTCTCCCTATCCCCCCCTTATTTTACCCTATATGATCGTAGTCAAACCGGTCATTTAAAATTAAATTTGTGGAAGTAACTAAGTTTTTGTTTTCATTAACATAAGATTAATTTAGGCTATTTGTTGTAGCAACAAAAATAAACAAACTAGAAACCAGTTTGCATAATTGATTGACGTATTTTGTCCTTCGGCAAATAAATGAGCAATTAAAACGCTTAAAATCGAATCAAATAATAAGACGGGCTTCATAAAATTGGATAACAGCACAATTTTTGTTCCCTTCATACTGATGGGCTAAAATTCTAGTATTTAAATAACATATTATATTTCACAAAAGATCTTCCAAAACCAAATTATAATATCATATATAACCTATTTAGGCACATTTAAGAACAATTTCATCTACTAAATGCCTATTATAATAATTTTTCAGTAACTTTTCATGCAAAAGTTTGTTTCACTCAAAAATTCGTGAAATCGTGCACAAAATACATTTTCCAAATTCGAAGCCACCTGGTGGAAAACCTAGCAACTATTCCGAAAATCTAATTGGTGGAAAATTCATAGGTATATAAATGTAATTCAAAAATAATTTTCCAAATACCGCATTTATTGATGTAATACGCCACCTCGTGTACCTTGCACACCCCTGTTTTTGGCCCAGTTCGGCGGGAAAAAAATTAATTTGTGTCGGAATAAGTTGACATCTGGAATTTTAAAACAGTCGGCCTCTTTGCCGATTCCTTCTCCCTGAAACAAGGTCTGCCCTAGTTAAGCATCTTCTCCTTCCTACCTGCGTGATGCCATTTATTGGGCGATCTCTTTACCCCGATGCTAGCAGAAATATCCTCCTCGGTAGTTGCCACTCTTATGCTAAAAGGTCTCACGATGAATTAGGCGAACACAGATACCACATGCCAACTCATTCCGGTAAAATTATAGGTAGAAATTGATAGTCAACTTTTAATGACAAAACTACTTATTTTAAGTGGCAATAATAAAACTTAAAACTCGTTTAAAAAGCACAGCTTTAACATTATAAAAATATAACCAACTCGATCGTCAAAATACTTTGCACGTACATTTTGCAGGATTATTCGTCTTCCGCAAGTATAAACGTATACACAAGTGTGCTGTGGCAAATTTAGTATCGATACTCGAAATTTATATGACCTGTTCAGAAATCTTCGTGTAAGATGTGCAGTCCCATTCTCTTATTGACATTTTAGGAAAAAAAAGGTGTGCTCAGCACACGAGTGACGGACAGACAGAATGATCACATTATCATGTTTTTGCTTTTAAGAAAACGTGCTTAAAAGTAAGTTAATCTGAAAAGTACATTATTTTGAGATACAGTGGACTCTCTCTTAACTGGCGCTAGCTTAGCCACCATCTTTCTGTGTATCTCCTCTTCATTACCTAATACAGGATGTGAGATTTAAAATGCAACCCACAGGAAGAGAGTATCATCATTACAAGTTTCATTAAATATACACTGTATATTGTTGGTTATTTGTTATAAATAATGTCAACCACTTTACAGGAGGTGCTGAAGATGTCCACCTCCTTCTCAATGACATGCCACAACCTTTTCACCGTGTTCATGTTTCACTAAATTCTTTTATTAGACGGTATATTGATGTCTAGTCCGGTACTTCTTTTGCTGGATATGCATTCCTGAATGCTTCACGAACTGCAGTAAACGATTTCAAAGAAAAATAATGCTCGACAATAAACACACGTTCTCTTTGGGAAAAACCATGTTTGCACCTCCGACGCTATTCAGCAACTGAGGATGCCAACTATGAGATAGTCAACATCATCTTGACGTGTGCATGTGCAGCAGATTGAGGGGAATCGACAATGAGGGAAAGAACACTTCTTGATGCAATATCTGCGCTTGTGACCAATATTAAAGTATGGACTGCGTTTTAAATGTATTATATATACACCTGCACATAGGACTATTCCCAACTTGACAGCTTATGCCTGATCTTCAGATCACTTTATTCCATCAATTTCTTGCTTGGCAATCTCACCATTTGAGTGGGAGGAGTTTTTTTCGGTGTATCTCTTCGAGGACATCCGTTGGGGCAGTTTGATACTAGCTTGGCTAGTTCCGTCCCAACCAAGAAAACATCCGCGTTCAGAAACAAGAAAATTGATCTGCTACGATAGTTCAGTGGTAGAATACCAGCCCGGCAAGTGGAAGACCCGGGTTCAATTCCCAGTCATAGCAGACTTTTTTCTCATTTCAAAATTATTCCCATCATGAAAATAATTAAATTTAAAAAAGTCGCAAATTAACAATTGAGGAAAGAGCTGCTGAAGCAGACAGTAAATGGAGTTTTTCATTTTTAGACATATGGGCAAACCAAGAAAACATTCACTATGAGACAATACTGGATTGAATGGTGAAGAAAAGCATCCACAAGGTGCTTTCGTTTAGGAATTAGTGTGTGACAGGCAGATGTCCACAAGAAAACTTGCACAATGTGGCAGAATACTGAATTGACTGATGATAAAACTAAGTCTCCATCTGCTTTCATTTGGGAGTTACCATGTGTGACAGTCAAACATCCATAAGAAAACGTTCACGAGACAAAATATTAAACTGATTGTTAACAAAAGAAAACAGTCTTGATCTGCTTTCATTTAGGAGTTACCATTTGTGATAAACAGATGGACCCCCACAACAAAACATTCACGATGAGACAATATCAATCAATTGGCAAAATAACAAAGTCTTTAGCAGCCTTCGTTAAGAAGATAGTGTATGTGACAGGCAGACAAACAGACCTCCATTAGAAAATGTACATAAACAATACTAAATTAACAAAAAAACAAAGTCCTTATCTGCTTTCGTTCAAGAGTTAATGAGTGTGACAGATGGACGGACCTTCACAAGAAAATTTGCACAACAGAATACTGAGACAAATGGCGAAAAAAACAAGTTTTTATCTGCTTTCATTCAAGATTTAGCGAGTGTGACAGATGGACAGACCTTCACAAGAAAATTTGCGCAACAGAATACTGAGACAATTTGCAAAAAAAAAAGTTTTTATCTGTTTTCATTCAAGATTTAGCGTGTGTGACAGATGGACAGACCTTCACAAGAAAATTTGCGCAACAGAATACTGAGACAATTTGCAAAAAAAAAAGTTTTTATCTGTTTTCATTCAAGATTTAGCGTGTGTGACAGATGGACAAACCTTAACAAGAAAATTTGCGCAACAACACAGAATACTGAGTCAATTGGTGAAAAAAACAAGTCTTTATCTGGTTTCATTTAGGAGTTAGCATTTGTGACAGACAGATGGACTTCCACAAGAAAACATTCATAACGAGACAGAATACTAAATGGAATGGTGATAAAGTCTTTATCTGGTTTCGTTAAGGAGATAGTTATGTGTGACAGATGGACATCCACAAGAAAACATTCAAAACGAGACAATATTAATCAATTGGCAAGAAAAACGAAGTCTTTAGCAGCTTTCATTTAGGAGGGGTTAGCACATGCGAAAGAGACACGGATAAACCAAATGCATAAGTGGGTTTTTTGAAAAAACCAATAAAATATCTCTCTATTTACCATATTCAACAATGTTACACGCATCTCCGAATTAGATGCTCACCTGATTTTTTGAAACAACCTCTTTCAAAAAATCAAAGATGGAATTTATTCAACTGAAGTTGCTACAATCACAATATTGTTTACATTTGTTGCCAATTACCGTATTTACCCGAATCCAAGATGAGGGTTTTTACCAAATTTCAGCTTGTGAAAATCGTCTTAAATTTGAGTACAAAGTCGTATATCATCAATACATCGCGGTCAATTGATCGCACATCAATTCATCATACGACAAACATGTCGCACATCTATACATTGCACAGCAAACTCATTGCGTGTCTATACATCGCACAGCAAACTCATTGCGCGTCTATACATCGCACAGCAAACTCATCGTGCATCAATTCATCGCTAGACAAATTTGTCGCATGATAAATTCATTGTGAGACAAGTTGGAAGATTTGGGGTTGTCTTGGATTCGAATAAATACAGTAATTGCATTGAAATACAATATTCTTCATCCTTGTACACAACATACGGACAGTATACTCCATACAATACAAGAAACAATGCCTTTTCAGTAAACAATAATACCAGCACAAAATTTCCAAGTACAGTAGATTCCCAATTATCCAAGGTTCTGTATTATTTGAGCCACATGAGGAAATAGTAGCAAATTGTATCCAAGTGGTAACACATAGGCCTACATATTGAACGTAGATATTGGGAAATATGCTATGGCTTCCGCTCAAGATATATTGCACGGAAGTCATCTATTTTCCCGATATGGGCAATGCTCTGTATTATCCGAGGTCGGTGGGGTCCCGTCGACCTTGGATAATCAGGACTCGAATGTATGCTAGGGTTTGGTCTGTGTTTGCAAGTTGTGAAAGAATACAGTCAGTCATCAACTTACGTCGGTCCGACTTATGACACTCCGTCCGGACTTAGGGTGCTGCTCTACACTTACGACACTCAGTCTGCCAGCCTGGCCGAAATGACGTTTGGCGTCTCAAGATTGATTCAGGCTACAATGTATATGGCAGGTAACAATACGCCACGCAAAACGTTCTACAAAGTAATTTAACACGATTTCACTTGAGAACCAGTCATTGTCTCCTTAAATCCCTTCTAGACGAGTTATTCGATTTCAGACGACGAAAGACATTCAGAGTGGTTCTGAGCATGATTAAAACCAGAGGTAGAAGGGAAGGAAGTAGTATCGGTAAAACGTATTTTAAGCACATCGAGTAATTTATATTTCTGCAGCTGAAGGGTTTAATCCGTGGAAAAATGGTGATTACGTAACAGTGAAATGGTGATTACGAAATTGTTATTTTTTGGGTGGCGTTTCTCGACTTACGAGTCATTTACTGTATGTTACGACGCTAGTGCTTCGTGGAGAACTGCATATTGCTCACATATTTTTTAAAACTTTCTCTGCCCCTAATAATGGCTGACAAGAGAAAATTAAGTGCTGGAGATATTTCAGGTTCTAAGAAACACCAAAACAATGGATACGCAGATGGATGCAATTAAGCACTCTGAAAAAGGGGAGACACTTGCCAGCATCAATCGGGTCTTGTATATCCATTCAGTGATTTTTTCAACTTTATGCTTTTCGATGATATTTTTCCAAGTCGTTATTGCATCCCCATTAGAATAAAAGGATTTTTCTAGTCTTCGTAAGTTAAAAATTACGTCTACTTTTGCCCGAGAACAATATTATGGGTCATTTTATAAAACACGTTACTTGGCCGCTGGGATGGGAACTTTACCAAAATTTTTAACACTGCTCTTATGGGAAAATGTGCTTCGTCTTACAATGTTTCGACTTAAGATACTACTTTCGGGAACTAATTGTAAATGCGAGGACTGCCCGTGCATGAATGTTGCTTCCACTATCCAATAATGAACTTATGAAAAGCCAACAACTTTTCTTCGCAGGCATCAGGAAGACGTCATACCATCTATTGTTGAGGTGACATTTGATATCTCGACGTGTGCAGGAGGTTTTGTCACTCAAGAACAAAGCCTACATCTTGTCAGTACAGTAAACTTGATGCATACGAAAGCATATACATACATAAAAACAAAAACACGGCCATGAACAACGACCTAGGTATCATCCCACACTCCCCACCTTTTCAGTTACTTAGTTAACCGGCTTCCTCACCTTCCACCCCCCCTTTCCCAACGGTCACTCTCGACATATATACCCCCTCTTTCCTTATACCACCCACATTACTGAAGATGACAGCGTATCTGTCGAAACACCGTGTCTAGTTTTTAAAAATTTTTTGGTTAGAGTCTACAGTGTGAGTGCCTCCTTGGAGTGTGTGTGTGCCTGTGTCTCCATCAAGGATTAGGTCCCCGACGTTCCCAACGGAGACCTGCAGCGCATACGTGAGTTTTCTCTTTCCTTTTAATCGACGGTGAAGGATCTTTTACTTTTTATTTACTACATCTTGTAACATGTAAACAATTTTATTTGCATCTGTTTTGACCCATCAGTTTTAGGTAGGTATATCAGATTTCGGGCGAAAAAGGTCATTCAAACTGGAATAACGGTTTTTCTCTCAACACACATCTCTTGTGCCTCATCCATCCAAGACTTGACATCTGCATGAGGTTTATTCCTCATTGGTGGCGGAGTTGAATCCCTTTTTGCATGTGCCTGAGGATTTTCAATTTTAATTTTCTCAAAATTTTAAAATTGATGTGTCTAATATTTACCGTTGGTACATGTTCAAAATGCTTCTTGTGGCTGTAACAAAATTCAGAATATTTTTTACAGGCTGTCTGCCTGAGTCAAGATGTACCGGTGGGTGATGACATCAACGAGTAAAAAAAACCCATGACTCACAATTGGGTCATGCCATCGTGAACCTGCAACCTCTTCTGTCTTCCATGAGGTTTGTTACGGTGTTACTTTAATATTCTTATTATGCGAAACGTATTAACATTCGATTACTGAAATAAAAACTTACGTGTAGTCAAATGATTATGCTATAAAATGGTATTTTTTAGTCTGTTTTTAATAAATAATACATTTTGAAGTAAATATTAAAGTTATTAATAAAAAGGCCATTAATGATGCATCATCAGAATCAGTCAAGCGAATAAACTATTCCAAAGAACCGAATTCAATTGGATCAACACAATATAAACAAATGTTATCATCATACATTTTAAAAAATTTAATTGTCACTTTTGACCCCTATATAAAAGGTCGCATCAATTATTATTAGAATAGCAATTGAAAATTTAATTGTAAAAATCTTAGTAACTTTATGCATACAAATATCGATCGCTTAATGTACAAACAATGCACATAAAACTTCGGTGAGTAAACAATAAACAAACCACAGCAACTTCAAGAATAACATGTTAATTATAAGGATTATTTCCCCTATCACACACAATGCCCATCGTGGCATAGTCATTTAAATCTTTTACTTATGAAAAGCAGTACAAGCCTGAGGTGGTTCGAATTCTGTAAATGAAATTTTTCTGATCTCGGAGGGCTTGAATCAAAATACACAGTGCCCCTTTCAAACCTCCTACATCCAGTTCTCTCGATGCTTGATAGATGGATTTTGTCGGGCTGGAACGCACTGCGAATTTTTTCAACTTTATCTTCAGAAACGCTCCCGACGCGCACGTGAATACACTCTCCATCGCTAAAAACTTGTCAAACCAAGTCTTGTTTTTGTCTCAGGGGCATCACGTCCATATAATTGCATTGCACCGTAATCAACAACTCGGTCTCTGCATACCGCACGACCAGAGCTTTCTGCCGAGGAGTCACCATTGTTCTTCTACCATAACGCCACACGACAGCCGGAGCGGCAACTTCAACGTTATGGAATAAAATCCTGCGAGTTCATCTTTCGTATACGAACCACAAATTGTATTCATTTAGCTTTCACAATTTTTCGACAGTGATGGATTGCAATGTACACCCTATAAATACCTCTATCTGTACATACACATATATATAACAAGTGAAGTTAATATAAAAGTTATTAATAAAGAATGATAAGGAAAAACACAGAGAATAATTAGGATAAGTGTAAGCAATGTGAAGATGGAAACTGAAGTATTGTAAAACGACTCAGATAAAGACCTATAGCACTCCAAAACCTTTATAAGATACGACTGATACCACCAATAGACAAATGAAGACATGCTTAAAGAAGAAAACTCAAATATCTACCCAGTACACCACAAGAAAGAAAAACAAGAGATCCTCACCAACCGGTAAACAAACTGTCGATGCCGAAGACCTAATTCGCGCTCGAGGGATAAAGAATAAACAAAAGAGGATACACAACTGATCGAGAGGAGAATACCCTTCTCTGTAAAATCCCAAGTAAGCAAACGTGAAGCAAGAGGGCGGTTCGCTCCAATTATTTCGTTGGCCTGAAAATCAAGTCATAAAAAACAGGCGGTACTGTTCTATTCAACCCCCAAATTTATTTGGGAAACTGGCATAAAAGCCCGTCAGTATGACGGGAAGGAATATAAGTATTTATGTACGCATTACTCATATGAGGATTGAGACAATAATGAGGTAAATCTACGTGAAATCACTAAGTTTTGCCGAAAGAAGTCATTTAAACGTTACATTCGAGAGAGGGAGGCAATTGACGATAAGAATAAGAATCTTTGTTTATTATCCCTTAACCGCACATCTGGGTATTTAATTTTTCGAAACTGGAGGTGGGGATTTTTAATTGCAATCGAGGTGAATCAAATCGCAAATCGATTAAAAAATGCGTTAATTATTTAGTATTTGAGTTGTTTATTCTTGAAATTCGTGTCTTAAACTATTTTTACCGCAAGACATGAATTAAAATGTTAATATATATTTATTATTACAATAAAAATTTAATTTGTTGATAATATTCAACGAACACAAACTCCTAAAATATGGTGTAAAGACATTAAATATTTACGCAGCTACTAAGTGATTAAAAAATAAAAATATTATATAAATGTTGTTAATTTTAAAATTAGGGTAACGGAAATGCAACCTGCAAAGTCAGGGTCTAAATACGAGAAGCGTATCTTTTCCAAATAAAGAAGTGAAGTCCATTTACTGCCGAGATGGTAAACTAAAAGGATGCAGCTAGTTGGCGGAGAAGCTGCGTGACGGAATATTATATGAAAGCTTCCACGCCGCGAAATTGATTGTGTGTTATCTTATAGGAAATAAAAATTATCTCCTGGAGTCAAATCCAGGTCCTTTTGGGGATTTCTTTTCGTAAATGGCATTTAATATAAAAATCGGACATTCCTACCAAATTCCAAATTTCTAACCGCTCGGAAAGTTTGTTAAAATTATCATTACAGTCAGTCATAAATACCGTATTAGCCTGAATATAGTGCGACCCCAAGTATTTTAAAGGAATTTTAGAAAAAGACGAAAAAACATTTAATTTTCTCTATTTTGCACATTTAAATTACCTGTAAACTCATGAATTTTGTACTAAAGGGGGGTAATGTCACGCCATGTTTAGACGGTCCTCGTTTTCTAACATTTAGTGTCGCAACCCTGCGTGAAGTTGTGCCGGTGTTGTGGTTGCTGCAATTTGACCTTGATTTATTTATTTATTTTTCGTCATGCTGGACTACTCGTGACAATTAAATGTGCAGGTTTTATGCGGGGTTATAATAGAACCGGGGAAAATTACGCAAATGTGGGGGTAAAATAGAACAGTACCAAACAGGCTGCTCGGACAAGACTCGAAGTCGAAAGGTAAATTTAAAAAATTCACACGAAAATGCGATCGAATTCGCCTAAAAACCAACCAGAAAGCAAGAATACAGTCAAACCCTGATTTAACGCGCCTCCATATAGTGTCAACCCTGCATAATGCCCCAATGAATAGTTATGAGCATAACTTCCACCTTATGATTACATGAAGCAGTGGTGTCCAACATTTACTACATGATGGCTGCATCAGTGGTTGCAAATTCTTCGGCAGGCTGCATCGGAAGTTGCCAATTTTTTTTTAATGCTCAATAAAAATTAAAATTCTAACTTTTGTTTTTATTACCGATTCTCGAAAATATAAACGATTGATTTGCAATTACAGGAAAGAAGGATAACCGCCAATAGATGGCAATATGGTATATGACCGATCTTTCTTAAATTAAACAAATGAATTAATAATTCAAAAATCAACCCTGCATTTTTTGGAAAAGGTTACATTTAGGTTTTAAAAACCATAAAATTCCTCGTATTCTTCATTCGAAGTTTTTTTAGCACAAAAGTTGGGGATCGGCTTATATGGTGAATATATGTCTAGTCGTGTATTTACAATCCAAAAAATTGAGGCCGACGTACGCTGGCATATATGGTATATAATAAAATTTTTGAAATGCCATACAGCCTGCGACAATCCTGAGGACAAATGAGGAGCCTATACAAAATTTGATTGAGCTGGCAGAAGAAACGGCTGAGATATTGAGCGTTGCGAACCAAGTAGTCACTAGAATAAGGCTTTTACAGTGTTCGATTTTCATAAAAGCGTTTGAATTTGTGTTAAATTTTTCGGATTATTTTTCATCATAGCTTCATGGGGCACAATGTATGCTGTACGCAACCTGTGACCCATAGGTTGGTCATCCCTGACATACAGCAAGCATATACCTCGATTTGCCGCCACCCCTGCATTAACGCCAATGTCAGTGATGGAAAAACGGTGGCAATAAATCAGGGTTTGACTGTAAACGTTACCGTATAAGAATATCACGAAAAGAACTAGCGTAGGTCTGCTGAATGAATTTCAACAGCGCACGAACGACTCCATGTATGCACGTGTCCATATTAACATGCTCGATGTATTGAGATGGCATCGCTCGACCCACTAAGCGCGAATCCACTGTATCTTATAACTTTAGTGAAATACTTTTTTAAAAAATCTTACCTCCGATTCAGTCCCAATGAATTGTTCCTGCAAGTCGTTCACAAGCTTCACGCGGATTCTTCCGTATGAACCCTCTTCTTGTTCCCTCTGGAAATGAAGAAATGCAAGTTAAAAACGGGGACTCCCATTGAAACTACAAGATGATCTAAACGGAACTTATGATCCCAACTTTCCTCATAATATTTATTTAATACTTATATTGGCTTTAATAGCTTTAAAAACACGCTGATGAGATGCTTGTGTTCCCAAAAATTTCATAATTTCGCATTATAAAATATAAAAATATATTGGAATGGAAAACTAAATTGATCACACGTATTTGTATGGCAAAAATAATGTATGTACTAGAACAGGGGTCAGCAACCTATGGCATGCAAAGAGATTTTTACATGGCACGATATTTCAAAGAAAAACTGCATACATTATCTATTTTTAAAAGAATTTTACTTTTATTTTAAATGTTTTTCGCACTGTAGCGATAAAGCATCATATTCAGGACGCCTTATATAATAAGTTTTCATAAGCATTCATTTCATATTCATTCTGGTGGATTTTTGGCTCTCCCGATCCACAAAATTAATTTAATAGTGGCAGACGCGGAAGACCACAGATCAAGGATATTGATAACGAGTGGTACCAACAGAAAAATGTTGCCGACCCCCCTGCATTAATTAGACTATAACGAATCCGAGTCCAACAATAGTCATTGCTATGGCAACAGTCTCGTAATGAGTGATAAAAACAGCAAAATTTGAAAAAATACGATCGATAAGGAAAATTCTACAATGGAAATTAGAATCCCACACCGATGTTACAATTCTAAGATATCTTAATATGCAAGAGAAAATTACCTTGCATGATGGTTTTCACATTTTCCATATAAATGAAATGGGAAATTAATAGGGGGGGAGGTGGATGGACAGATAGACACAACGACGAAACTATAAGCCTATTTCCTTCTGGAAAGTAGGCTAACAACATGTTTTATGTATCGAGGTTTATTTAGAATTGTAAACTAACAATTCCTTATACATTCAGTAATATAATTACATGATGTAAAGTAAGTAAGTAGTCTCAATAGTTCTGCATAACTGCAATAAAGAGTATGTTGATATGACAAGGCTTTTAAACCAATTTGATTGACCAGCATAATTTTTAAAAAGTTTTCCTCTTTTAATTTTTCCATCTGAATAACATCGGAACGCGAGCAGCATATTAACACCTTTATCAAAAAAACAAAACAAAAACATAATAAGATTTAAGGAATACAAGAAGATCAACAGGGATTAGGCAGGTACACTTTTGCCCAATTCGACTTAATGAAATTGGTTATTGTAAACACAGCTGCATCTGTTCGAAGAACGAAAATTAAGCAAAAAAGATTTGCACAACCAGGCGCGCGGCGTATTCTGTACGACAGAGATGACTTCCACTAACATTGCTCCGATTTTAAATGTTGCTACAGCTCGTTGAATTGTGACATCTTTTTTCAATTGGAAGACGGAATGACACAGAAGGAATACACAAAGTCTAGATGATATCAGACACAAAGCAGTGTTGCCACAATGAAATTAGTAAAATTGGCATACTTTATACACCAGCGTTCCCGCTCGAGAGCTAATCTTTGGCCAACTAGACATGCGAGTTAAATTAATTTTTAATATAACACAAATATAATGATAGCGATATAATTAACATTTATTTAGTAAGACTTATTTTAAATGTTGACAATGTGCCATTAATATTTTTCAGAAACCAATGTTTCATGTTGCGGTGTTCTAGATTAACTAATTCCATTGAAATTCAATGGGTAATTATGCGTTTAATTATAAGAGTACCTGACTTGTTTCTTCTTCACAAATGTCTTCACTTTCTTTTTCATTTTCTCTGAATTCATCTTCCTGTTTAAACACAACACCTGGCTCGTCAATTTGTACATCGATCTGAAAAGAAAATTATTTGCAACAGTAAGAGACCCAATAACAAGATGAGAAACACTTAATCTTACGTAACAGCCCAGGGCAAAGGTCAGGGGAAGCAGTCTCACATAGGGCGTAAGGGCCCCAAACAGAGCCGGATTATGGCCTAGGCGCTGTGCCTAAGACCCACAAACAAGAGGGGCCTACAGAAAGTTCAAATAAACTGATGTGGGCAACACATGACTTTCTCCATATTTACATGGCAAATTACATGTTGTTAGCTCTAGGATCGTTATCAATATTTACTGCCGGTTGACAATTAAGAAAAGAAAAAGGAGCGTTACTAAGAAGTAACTAAGCATCAATCGTTAACAATAGTCTTCGGTAGGTGGCGTGGTGGTGGCAGCTAAAAATATAAGATATCCCTTAAACAAGTCATTATATGGAAAAATGTATCAAACAAAGGTTGTAGAAAATGAAATTTCCTACAACTTTTATTCCAATGCATTTTTACATTTATCAAATATTAAAGAATATATTGAAATTCAATGGGTAATTATGCGTTTAATTATAAGAGTACCTGACTTGTTTCTTCTTCACAAATTTCTTCACTTTCTTTTTCGTTTTCTCTGAATTCATCTTCCTGTTTAAACACAACACCTGGCTCGTCAATTTGTACATCGATCTGAAAAGAAAATTATTTGCAACAGTAAGAGACCCAATAACAAGATGAGAAACACTTAATCTTACGTAACAGCCCAGGGCAAAGGTCAGGGGAAGCAGTCTCACATAGGGCGTAAGGGCCCCAAACAGAGCCGGATTATGGCCTAGGCACTGTGCCTAAGACCCACAAACAAGAGGGGCCTACAGAAAGTTCAAATAAACTGATGTGGGCAACACATGACATTCTCCATATTTACATGGCAAATTACATGTTGTTAGCTCTAGGATCGTTATCAATATTTACTGCCGGTTGACAATTAAGAAAAGAAAAAGGAGCGTTACTAAGAAGTAACTAAGCATCAATCGTTAACAATAGTCTTCGGTAGGTGGCAGCTAAAAATATAAGATATCCCTTAAACAAGTCATTATATGGAAAAATGTATCAAACAAAGGTTGTAGAAAATGAAATTTCCTACAACTTTTATTCCAATGCATTTTTACATTTATCAAATATTAAAGAATATATTTCAAAATAACGGATGTGACAAGAGTAAACACCCACTTCCGGTCGACTGATTTCTACCAAAAACTAGTCCTATATTTATGTGAAAATTCTATGTATTAAATTTGATTGAATTCAGTTTAGCCAATTCTTCCCTGATATATGCGTACGGACGGACATCACGAAGATAAAAGTGCTTTTCAGCAATGACGAGAAAAGCACTAAAAACGGATGCTACAATAGTAAACACCCACTTTCGGTTGATCGATGTTTACCAAAAACTAATCAACTCTTGTTCCTTGAACAAAAATGCCAAATATAAAATTAAGAGTTGACCTGATTAATAGATTGAGTTAGACCACCCACAAAATTTCTATCACACACAGAAAATGGTCAAAATGCGTACAGGGGGACTCAAAGCGTGCATTCCTGCTGAAATCTTGAAATTGAATTTTTTCGTGAAAACAATACATTCCCGTAAACTATGTATGGATAAAGTAAAAATGTAATAATCACCTCAGTCTCTTGCTCTTCAGATGGTTCTTCAGTCTTACTTAACACCGGTTCTTCCTCAATAGGTTCTTCTTTGATAGGAATCTAAAAAATTAGAAAGAAAATATTTTATTAAGCGTTTACATTACAGCAAATTCCGTGACATGTGGTGGCCACGTCAGATTTTTAAACAAATGAAACGAGATAAAATAATAGTATTTTTCATTGCAAACTTTTACGATCCGGAATTCAATTAATAAAGTCTTAATTTTACAAATACAGGTAACTCTCGTTTTACGAACTAGTTAGGTTCCGAGAAAACATTCCTAAATCAAAAGTAGAATTAGCAAAATACTGTAACATGTATAAATAATAAATGGCAATTGGATATTTTCCTCAAGTTAAAACAAATCCTCTTTGTCATATAATCTCCATACAACTCCCTCCGATTGAAAAATCACATATAATTCCTGCATTGCCCGGCCGCTAGACACCCTATACATCTTATATTCACAAATGCATATTCATGTTTTTACTGTATAAATGCAAAATAAGGAAGAAAGTAATAAATATTTATTTTTTACCTTAACGAAGATACATAGATATTGCGCTAACATTTGCTGAGATGGCTTGATAGTATACTTAGCCACGATTTATTACATCTAACTTCAGTTTAAGTGTTACTTACGAATTCATAATTAACAGAGTTCGTTCAAGCAAAAATACGTAAAACAAACGTACGTAAAACGAGAGTTACCCGTACATCAAAAAAATTCTTTTTTATATCAGTAAAAATTTGTAACAATCAATTTCAATTAACTAATGAATTAGTATACCTATACGGAATACGTGTGCTCAAAATATACACCAAATACAGTCGGTGAGAAATTAGGTCATAAAATCTTTTTTCTGTTTTGACAATCTGATAAAAGGGGGGGGGGGGTCATCTTAGTTTTGAGGTAGTCTTGAATTTGGGTAAATACGGTAACTTTCCGAGTTTTACTGAAACCATTTTGGTGCTCAGTAACCACGTCCCCGAATATCACTGGACTAGCGATAACACGTAAAACACGCATGTGCAGAAGCTCAAACTCTATCCGAGTCAAGTCAGCCGAGCCGGTTCTTGCAAAGAAGGAAAATGGAGTGGTCTAACAAAAAGGTGCTTGATTTAACCTTCAAACGCCGGACTTATTTTGGAGAATTTTCGTCCATTTTATGAAAAAATGATGCACCTCCTGAATTATTGGTACTAAAATGTTCAAATAAAAAGCATTTTCTTGTAAAAATAATAGATAATTGCATAATTCTGTTGTGTAGGGGAAAGAAACATGTCGAAAAAATATAACGAAAAATATACATCCGTGAGCTATTGCATTTTGTGTGTCGATACATTCTGAGTTTAAAAGTAGCAGATCATGCTTATCCCCAACCAGAGCTGGTCCTAGTTACGGGCGAGCCAGGCAGCTGCCCGGGGCACCAAAGTTTTGGGGGCGATATCCGGAAAATATATCTATGCATTACTTGCAAGTGAAAAAATATCGGATATCAATTTATATCGAGGAGCAGGCTAGAATCTTGATGGCATTACTTTTAATTTTTCATTATCAATAATTATAACAGTGATGAATAAATTAACATGTACTCTGTAAATATATCAACAGAGGGGGATGCTGGAGTGCTATCTTTCGCGGGGCACCAAAATTCCTTGGGCCATCCCTGTCCCCAACAATTTGTAAAAGAAATTCAAAATTAGATGGGGTTAGTCTTGTAAAATTTTTGAAATCTGCTGAATCGTTTGATAAGTTTCTTACAATTGACATACTGCCATATTCCTGTCTCCTTTGCAATAAATCTCTCGTCCAGTCACTCGGATATTTCTTCCTCCTCCTCCTATGTTTATGACGGTATATAATTACGCTGTATATACGAACTCTTCCACTGTACATACTCCTTTCTATTCAATGTTGTAGTTTTGTATTACCATATGTACACTATCTAGGGTTTTTGCAGGTTTTTCACATCCCCCATCTTAGTGGGTGTTTTCCTGCGTGGGTTTTACTAGGGAGGACATGCCTGTTTTTACCTAGGTTTTCCCCACAAACACAAATCTGTATTCAATTTTATCATTTTACTTTGTATGATTTAGGTACATAATGTTTATATAATGTATTTTGTTATACCTTGTTTTATTCTTTTTCTTGTATTTATTATATTGACGAAGGGTTAAATGTAAGAATGGACCTTATGGTCTCAATTTCGCCCGAATAAAGATGATTATCTATCTAGCTATGTAATGTTTCGATAACCACATAGCAAGCAAGCATTCACAAGAAGCAATTCTTCATCAGACATATTAATACATAAAAACATTTTAAAAATTCACCCAAATATGAGTGTCCCTTCACAAGTCGTAAGACCAACAAAATGCAATTTCTAGTGTGGACGGGAAGCATTACATAACATATTGTTAAGTAACAATGTTACAGATTATGGTAACTTGTTACTATAACATGTTATGTAACATTTCTCACAAATTGTGAACGAGGCTTTATAATGACATCGTAATCCTAAAACAAGAAAAAATAAACTGATGTGGGCAACACATGACTTTCTCCATATTTATATGGCAAATTACATGTTGTTGGCTCTGGGATCGTTGATAATATTTACTTCCAGTTGACAATTTAAAAAAGGAAAAAGGAGCGTTACTAAGACGTAACTAAGCGTCAATTGTTAACAATAGTCTTCGGTAGGTGGCGTGGTGGTGGCAGCTAAAAATATAAGATATCTCTTAAACAATGCATTATATGGAAAAATGTATCAAACAAAGGTTGTAGAAAATTTAATTCATTCTGATACGTTTTTACATTTATCAAATATTAAAGCAAATATTTCAAAATAACGGATAAGTGACAAGAGTAAACACCCACTTCCGGTCGACCGATTTTTACCAAAAACTAATCAGATCTTCTAACTTTTATAAAAATGTCAAATATAAAATTTCGCGTTGACCCGATTAATAATTTTTGAGTTAGAGCGCCCACAAAAATCTATCACATACAGACAGACACGCAGATATCACCACGAAACTAGTCAGAACGCGTCCAGGGGGCCTTAAAACATGTATTACCGCTGCAATCTCGAGTTTGATTTTTTTCATGAAAACAATACTTTCTCAAACTACCTATATGGAGAAAGTAAAAAGAGGAAATTTCTCAGAAAATAATTCTTTAGCTTCCTGACTAGTACTAGCAATATAGTCGTCATAATTAACTGTTGAGGGAATTCTATGAGTACACCTATTTCTTCTGATATACCTCCAAAAAAGTTTCGGGTGCTCTTTTAAGGATGAATCTATAACATTCAGATAAGAGTTGTACTTCAAAAGTTGCAGATTGTTGAACATGGCCCGATGGAGCGAAAATTGTATGTAAACAGACCATAGTTTAGATGATTGCTTCCAATGACAGACAGACAGACAGACACACAGACATCATCGAGAAAATAGTCAAAACGTGTTCAGGGGACCTTAAAACATGTATTTCTGTTGAAATCTCGAATTCGATTTTTTTCATGAAAACAATACAGGTAGCCCTCGATTTGCGCCAATTCAGAATAACGTCGATTTCGAAACCAGGAGGTCAAAAAGTGAAAAAATATATTTACTATTATTTAAAACGTTTTACAATTTTCTTGTACTGCTTCTTATACGAAATCGTAATTCTTACATTGCTGATTTTGAATAAAGCTTATAAATACAGTCATCTCTGCGAATTTGCTCTAATGAGATTGATTAATCTGTAAAAGCGGCTTGTAAAATGTAAACTTTTACATATGCGAGTTTGCTCTTATGCGATTTCATTCCCGGCCCTTTAACCTATCAAAGGACAAATTTAATTTCTATGGAGGTCACGAGGTTATTTTTATTACGTGATTTTCTATAGGTCGGCATCTTACATGAATGCAACTATCGCATAATAGCAGAGATGACTGTACACATCGATCACACACATGCTGCTTCATTACGCCATTGCCGGTTGTAAGTGTACAAAATATATCTTTTAAATTCCCTTTATTATATTTACGTTATTTCGGAACTTTAAATGCAATGCCATTATATTGCTCATCAATGTTTGGGTGCCGGGAACGCACGTCATTTACGCTGATTCCGATTACGCCGGTTCGTCCAGGAACGCATCCCCGGCGTAAATCGAGGGCTACCTGTACTTTCTCTATAGTTTATATATGGAGAAAGTAAAAACACCTTATGTAATTTGCTTTGCAATTCCTCCCTCACTTGTTTTCTCTTTACCTGTAGGTTAACTTCTCCAACATTTCCTTGATTCAGCAAATCACCACACTCCAAGTTTTCCTGAAAATTAGCATTGTACTCTTCATATGGTGCATCTGTCTGAAATGAGAGAAATGAAAAGATTTTAAGACACTTGAACATCATTAAATTAATTAATTAATCAAATTTTTCGAGCCTTCAAAGAAAATTAACGAAATTTAACAATTTTGGACAAGTTTAACCCCAAATGCAGCAATGGTTAACTCTGTGCTGATAGCAATTTTTTATTTATTTACTAAATTTTATCTCGTGACTTTTATAATAATTGGCCACTTTTATACACCATCGCAAAGTCAAGAAAACAAAGTTCATGAAGCTTATCTTAAAAAAACTATTTATTACGAACTCAATGGTGTAAACATCATTAAAAATTAATCGTTTACAATGAAAATGAATTTTCTGAAAACAATTGATATGAAACAAAACAAAACAAAGCAGGATTTATCTTATTCCCCTCTATGAACAAATTATGCACTTGAACACACTCTTTTTAGGAGCATTTCGCTTCCAGCATAAGAGCCTATTAGCTTTGGTTTGTCTGTCTGTCTGCATGTTTGTTCTCGGCTTCTACTAAACGGATTTTCATGAAATTTGATATAAAGGACTTACAGTCAAAGACAATATGAAAATCACGTAAATAAAACACGTAAGCCAATCAGGGGCACCACTATACTGATGACAAAAAATCAACTTTCCCTCATATCTCGTCAAGTATTGGTCATATCAAAATAATTTTCAAATAAAACTTGTAGAACTAGTAAAGTAGAGTATTTCTTTTCCTTAAATTTTTGATCGTAGGAGTAGCCATTTTCAATAAAATCAAACAAGAAAGTCGTAATTCGTTTTGAACTTGGGAAAATCCACACACAGCTACCTAATTGTTGTCAACGTAATTAATCTCATTGATTACTGAAGTAAATAAGATCTGCTATAACTAAGAAATACATTTAATTCCTTTCCCAACTTGTTTGTCCCGAAGAAAGGTTTTCTTCTACAGTGTGATGCACTATAAAAGTCAACATCTCTTAGAGGGAAAAATCCTGCGAAAATTTGATGTGGCCACCATACCTGTAACATTTCTAAAAATTCCAAATAGGTTGCTTAATAATAAATATTTTAAGGAACTGCGAGAAAATTTTAGACTACAAAGAAAAGGAATACATCCAAACAATAGCCTTCTGATATTAGATATAACCCCAAAACTCCAACAATTAAGAAAAGAAAAAGGAGCACTACTAAAACGTAACTAAGCAACAATTGTAAAAATAGCCGCCGGTAGGTTTTAAAATATCTCTTATGCTCTATATGGAAAAATGTTCCCAATAAACATGGTAGAAAATTACATTTCCTACAACTTTTATTTCAGTACCGGTAACTCTCGTTCAACGAACGTTTGTTGAATGAATGTTTGCTTTAATGAATGAAGTGAATTTTATAGCTTTACTTTTCACAGAAAATTCTGTTCACTTTCATGAACTAAATAACATGCATCCAACTCAGATCGAAGAAACTCGGATGTTTACGAAAGCTCTTGGGGTCACAAAGATCGTCTTGTTTACCCATGGATTCTTCGTGTCTCCACCACAAATTTTTCCTATCGCCTGCATTTCTTGAGCAGGCTTAATATGACGTCGCTGAACGTGCTGTTTGTTACTCAAAATATATTTACAAATATTTGACCGCTTGGCCAACCCACTTCCTTGCTCAGGATGGAGATTTTTGCGGAATTTAAACAGATGGCAGGTTATCCGTAACTTTTAAATGTTAATAACTTTTGAAGGAGTGGCAATTAGGAGCAAAAGAAAAAATACGTGTCCGATTAATTTTGATGTTCTTTCATCACAAAGTGGTTTCGTCCGGATATCAGAATACCAATTGTCTAACTTTCCTTGTAAGTATCGAGAATTGATTCTTAGCCTTTTTGCCGTTCAATATAAATTGTCCACTTTAACAATTTTTCTCTCGAAAACTAATAATCACATCTAAATTCTGATTTTAGATTTGTAAACAGGTCAAAAAAAACTCCATAAGATGGTATTTAAAAAAATGTGAAATTGCCTCATTGTAAGAGTGGACACTGCACAGGATACCATATGTCGTCATATACAAACGCTCGTCAAATGAAATTTAAAGACATTTATACGTAGAACACTTCTGCTCAGGAATGTAGACAATGCCTATTACATTATCTTCAATGGGAAAAATATTTTAAATTTACGCTTTTTCGTTCTCCAGGAATGCAACTCTCTTATTGTGTTCTAGGATAGGACTGGATGGCAACTCTCACCTTTTGTATGCTTTCCTCCATCGGCTGAAATAATTGTCTTGCTTTCTGAGCATCTTTCTTAAACAACTTAAAATTCAGCAGCTTTGTATGACACTCCAAGCAAATTAAATTGCCACCCTGGTCTCCGATGGATATCTGAAACAGATGATAATACAATAAAATAAATACAGTAGATCCTCCATCTAAAGGACTATCATTATATATCGACGTTTCTTACAGAGGAGGAGGAGGAGATAACATATAGGAGGATACTAATGTTTAGGCACTTCCAGATGAGCTGGAGATTAGAAATTTTTTTCTTAGGTAGGAGTTTGTGCAAAACCGACTAGAAAAAACGAAAATCTTGAAAAAGTGCAAAAATGTGGCCGCTAAAAATTCGCAATTGTTTAAACAAATTTTCAAGGTTTATGTATTTCCGCACGTGCTGCGGAGTTGAAATTTTTTTTAGAAGTAGGATTTGTAAAAAAAACGAAATAGGGATTATACAAATTTTGATATTTTAATTTGTTTGGCAATTAAAAATTCTTAAAGTTTAAACAAATAGATCAGTTTAGACATTACGGGATGAGCTAGGAAGCTGAAATTTTCAAGTTATGTACAGAGTAGTGCATTTGCACAAATAAACATTTGAACCTCTCTATAAAAATATTGCGGCGGCCGTTGAAAATGTTTAAAATTTAAACAATTGGAAAAATATTATTTCACTTCTAGAAGTACTACAACTTTAAAACTTGGCTGAAATGTGTGGCATTAGTACCCCATAATGGAGAAAGTATAAAATTCTTAAAATTGCAAAGTTTTGGGATTGTTTTAGTCTATTATTTTTACATAAGGGAAAAACGAAAATCGCTCCGGAGGTGAAATATTTAAAATAAAAAAATATTTGTAATGATGAAATATGAAAAATGAATGTTTTTTATGTTGAGATGATATGCTTGCAGAATGCAAGCACCAACTACTAGTATACTTTATACTTCTTATGCCCTTTCCTGAAACCGATAAAGCATTTAAAAGTAAAATTGTTAAAAACTTTAGTATTTAATATTTAATATGAGTATTTGTAGGTTAGTATTTTATTTAGTTTTTTATAGGACTTGTGCCACCAAGCGGCGTTAATTATTGTAAATAAACGTAGTAGGGTTATAATTTAATCACAATGCTCCAAATAACTATCAAATGTCAAATTATGGTCGACTTTTTTTTAAATTTATTATTATTATTTTTTATTCATGAAGAAGATTATTTACTTATTCTAAATTTTTGTAGTTGTATGGACAAATAACAAAGGAAACATGTTGTAGTTTGTAGCTAAGCTGTTGTGACGAGAGTTCCTGTGACTTGAAGTCAAGAAGTTGTATATAGTGTATAGGAACTACTATAAAAAAAATTATATTTTTGTAATAAGTACATTCAATTGTTATTATGTAATTTGGGCATTATGTATTGAGTGATACCTAAGCTGTTGTGAAGGGAGTTCCTGTGACTTGAAGTTAAGAAGTAATATATAGTGTATAGGAAATGGTATCAAAAAGCTTATCTTTTTGTATTAAGTAAACCCAATTTTTATTATGAAATTTGGGTATTATGTATTGAGTTGTGTGTTTTCACTAATAAAAGATAAGATTATGACATATTTCATGGTTTACTTCATCAGAAAATTTGCACTCTGACATTTCCTTTTCAAATTCATATCCTAAGTAAGGACGAGAATCCAGTCAGTTTCATACTTTCTAAAATATTCATCTTTGAACATAGGATATAATTTAAATGTACCAAATCATTGAGTAACTTAGTGGAATCCCTTGTGCAGCCTATATCAGTTCTTAGCACAACAAAATTTGTTTTTAAATACCAAATCAACACTTACCTTTAATTGACAAACGTCGTTCATGACTTCGTATAAAAGTGTTCCATCTGGGGTGCGCTCGTCAAAAATGCACAGGTAAGAATGGCTCTCCATTAGGCAGATGCCACACAAACCGTCAATATTTACATTATCCATTTTCTGGACTGACGAACACTAGGAGAATAATTTATAGTAGATTTCACATTTTAATTGGATTCAAACGGTGTTAACATAAAATAAAACTAAGTATTTAATGTTATTATCATAAATCGATAAACTGAAGTTGAATAACCTTAGCCAAGCAAAGCTACTTATTATACACGTAATATTTTAATGGATTTTTTAACGGTGGTAACATTAATTCAAATTAACAATTTAGTAAATAAATATCGTCAATCAATTAACTGAAGTTTCGGAAATTATAATAGAAAGAACAATAGAAGTGAGACAATATATTATTTTTCATCATTATCTACTTGGGATATTTTCTACAAATGAAAATGAAATTCCTACTGCAAAAATAACACGTTTAAATAACAGCCGCAATAACCACGCAATGACCTATATATATATTCTGCACTTCAAAATGAAATCGGTTAACTTGTATAAATTCTCTCGTTACATAAACCATAAAATATTCTATATCATTGCTTCCAGGACCGATATATTTAATTTAAAAATAATACCAAACAATTCATTAAAACTCGAAGGTTCAAATCTTTTGCCATAAAATCAGTTTAATAACGATTTCAATCAAATGATGAGCTTAAGACACGCCTACATAACACATTAAATCCACGAATTTTGTAACAAATATAATTACGCTGTTCAAAAAGTTTTTAACACCAAAATTTCCGTTTTTTTGAGGGAAAAATCCTGTCTTCATGGCAACCCTCATTGCTGGATTTTTCGTAAAATTTCGTAATCCTAGTGGGACTGGAATTCGTATGGATTATTATGCACTAAGCGACTGTATAGATTTATATAAAGATGGAGGGGATTTGGGGAAAGAGAAAGGTAGATAGGGAGGAAGGTAGGGAAAGAATTCGAAAAGGTCGGGAACGTAGAAAAAAATGGAGGAGTGATGGATTGGAAGACAGACAGACAGACAAACGACTTTATTTAGGGCGAAATTGAGACTATATAGTCCCTTCTTACATTTAACCCTTTTGTTTACATATTAAAAGAAATTAAATTACATAAAAATTACAGTAAAATATATACAAATTACAAGTTAATTATATATTGGTTAATAGATCACAGAGTATTACCAAAGAATATTGTTAGTTTTGTGGGTCGAAAAAAAAACTGTGTATCAGTTATATTTTAACACACAAAAAATTTCCCACTGTGGAAAACACCTACGAAGAGAAGAGAGGTGTAAAAAACCGCGAAAAATTCCTAAATAGTTCAGAGAAAGAGGAAAAAGCAACAATAATTTGAAAAAGAGAGAAAAAATCATATATAAATACATACATTAATATCCATATAAGGGAGGGGGTGAGAGCGAAATAGGGATTGTAGGGTAAGATATGCCTGGGAGATTACATCGTAATTATGATACAGGAAAATAAAGTAAAATAAAATTATGAATTTATGCCTAATAAGCGCATCCTTGTGACAACCTGAAAGAGAAGATAGGGAGCGGTTCAATGCATGGAGAGTGAGAGGAGATACTCGTGATACAAGCGTTTAAAAGTGCCTAGAGATAGAGTTTTTTATTAACTTTGGAAGGCCATTCCAGAGTGACGGTCAAGGATTTGTTGTTAATTTCCGTTCTATGAAGTGGAGTTAGTAATTTATCGCATCCTCGGGTATTGCATTGGTGAACTGTATTAATGGCGGCGAACTGAGAAGAAAGATAACAAGGGATGTGATTATTAAGAACTTGATACAATAGGGAGAGGAAGTGAAGGTTTCTTCTGGATTCAAGTTTAAGCCAGGAGAGTCGACGGAAGTATTCTGAGACATGGTCCGACTTTTTAAGATTAAAGATGAATCTGATGCAGGCATTATGAGAACGTTGTAGCTTAATCGCGAGATCCTTTGATAAGTCCTGGTATACAGTATCACAATAGTCAAAGTGAGGAAGAATTAGCGAGGTCACTAGCTGTATTTTTAGTGAAGAGGGAATAATGATAGTGAGAGGCCTTAGAGTGTGTAAGGAAGAGTTTACCATCTTGCAGACTTTGATTACGTGATTATTCCAGGTAAGCGTTTCATTAATTAGAATACTGAGATTTTTTATGATTTTGCAATAGGGAATAACTGAGCCATTCAAAGACAGAGGAACTGATTCCGCTAGGTTTAAAGAAGGCAGTAGTTTTGAATAATTGATTCAAATGCCCTGAGATTTGAAGGGGTTTATGTTGAGAAGATTATCATAGCTCTATTCTTGAAGTTGAGCCAAGTCATGATTTATGTTGCCTATGGAAAGAGGTAAGTTATAGGGTTTGGTGTCTTAAGTATATTTGGAGATCATTGATGTACAGATGATGCTTGGAGTAAGTTAAATATTGAGAATAACCATTAATAGAGAGAAAAATAGGTGACCTAAAATTGAGAACTGCGGAACACCTTGGTTAACATTAACTCATGGAGACGAGGAGTCATTGGAGATGACTTTTTGGAAACGGTCGCTAAGGTACAAGGAGAACCAATCTATTGAAGGTGAAGAGAATCACATGCAGCGGAGTTTTGCTAGGAGTATGTCTTTGTCTACTGAGTCAAATGCTTTTCTTAAGACAAGGAACACTAGTACTGTAAGTTTCCTGTCATCCATGTGTCTGCGTACATCATTGGTGATTTTAATTAGCGCGGTGGTGGTGCTATGTGACTTCCGAAAGCCAGATTCATGGGAGTCAAGTAGATTATTTGCGTTGAGAAAATCTGTTACTTGTTCATGCGCAAGTCGCTCAAGAGCTTTTGATAAAGTGGGAAGGAAGCTAATCGGCCAATAGTCATTGTTTGCGGAGAGAGATTTCTTAGGGATTGGGCGGACTAACATGCATTTCCATTGCGATGGGAATTTTCCCTGTAATAAGGAGTGGTTGAAAATGTTAGTGAGCACTGGGAGTATTAGATGTATTAATTTGTTTTTGATCATGATAGGAATACCATCAGCACCCTGGGCTTTAGTTTTGATTCTGCATACTGCTGAAAGTATGTTAAATTGCGAAACAGCTTTAAAGTGGAATTGTGGAAAACAGGAAGACTCGTTCGCTTTTACCGTAAGACTACTAATGACTTTGCGTTTTCGTTCTGTGTAGATTGTTGTTGGGTTAGCTCTTATTAATGGAATCTAGTGATATGTTTGGTGGTAAGAAAGAATCCTTGTGCTTACCAATACCGAGGTTTTGCAGGTTGTTCCATATGACGGATGTTGTTACATTGGAGCCTGATATAGAATAAGCAAATTTTATTTTGGCATTTCTAATCTGCTGCTTGGTTTGGTTTCTAATAATTTTGTAGGCATTGAACGTATTTGGGCATTTATTTGATTTGAAGAGATGGAAAATTGAATCGTGTCGTGCCATCAATAGTTTTAAGTTGGCCATCATCCACGGGGCACGAGGTTTAGAGACACGTGTAGTTTTGATGGGCACATACTTATCGAGTAAATGTAAAAGGAAAGTGTTAAGTGATTCAACTTTTGCTTCTAAGTTGTCAGCATATTCATTGGTGTGCCATGGAAGACACGCCGCTTCGGCAGTAAGACTATCATAATCAAGGTTTTTAAAATTTCGTTGAGAGATGAATTTCTGCTTAAATTTTGGAGAGTTAAGGGAGTAGGCTAGAACAATTAAGTCATGGGATGAAATTCCCAGGGCAGGTAGTTGACCATTGGTGCAAACTTTATCTGGGTTAGCGGTAACTAATATATCAATCCAAGTGGAAGAGTTTTTGGTGTCATTTGTTGGTTTTAATGGTAGTATGCTAAGGTTGTGCGATGTAAAAGAGTTTTTAAAAAAGACTGCATCGGAGGAGCTTGAGGCGAAATTGGCATTAAAGTCACTAGATATGATTATGTGTACATAATCTTTTCTTAAGTTGGCGATGGTCAGATAGATAACCAATTTTTGGAGGACGATAAACGATTCCTAACAGATTTTTTTTTAAATTGACGACTACTTCAAGGAAGAGATATTCAGGTCTGCGGGAGTATTGCGCGTCGCTGGTGGCGATTACTTTGCAAGTAAGGTCTTTACCGATGTAGATTCCTACTTCCCATCCTCCTTTCCCTATCCTATCATTGCGAAACAAGTTATGGCCGGGTATTTCTATCGAGGAGCTCGATATAGTGGGTTTTAGTCACGTCTCGGAAATGGTAATAGCATGTAGATCGTTGGGCGGGAGTAGTGAGCGCAGTTCGTCGAAGTGGGAGACAAGGCTTTGGGCATTAAGAGAGGAGAGGAGGGAAGAGTCCGAGAGAGAGAGAGAAGGGTGGGGGGGGGGGGGAAGAGACAGAGAGCTTTACACAATATGTCACTATGTAACAAAGAAAGCTTTTACTATTTTAGATAAGATATGAGATTGGGACAAAACCCATTAAGCTAAAACATTAATTTTTTGATTAAATCATTATTTTGACATGAAATTACACTAATACAAATATATATGCAAAAGATTTTTATCGAACTAAGTAATAAAAAAGAACCCAAATAACTCGAATTACTGACCTACTACACTGCGTCAATAAGAACATTACCGAAAACGCATACATATCAATTCTTCATTAAATAAGCCATCTTTGCCGAAAACTCATGACATAATACATCAAGAACTGTGAAATCAATACATAAGAAAATTCAACAAATAAAGATAAGAAGAAATATATTACCTTTTACAGAAGCGACGAGCTTTCAATATACATATAAATACACCATCTATCGAAATTCACTTAAATCCAACGCACAAAATAGCGGGGAGAAAAACATCGCAAAACACGAACACTTCGCAATGACAAACCAGCTGCTCAAAAAGCATGAATAGAAATTGTCACGCTTCTTTGTTCATATCACACAAGGAATAAACCAAGGAGATCTAACTCAAAAACTAGAAGTTTACACCAACCACATATTAAATTAATACTTCACAGTTACTTAAAAAAGGTTTATCAGCAGAGTATAAGAAAGAAAAAAACACCTCCTAAACAACGACTTATCAAAACTCGCCGTGTCCACCATTTTGTATAGCGGTATAACAGTTGAAAAACGAATCAACCGTAGCGCAATGGTTCGAGCGAATAAAAAATAAGCAAGTGCTTATGATTTCTATCATTTTTTAAGCAATTGCTTGAGTTGGGGTAAATAAAAAATAACATTTGCATATTTTTAGGATTTTTATTATGTATTTGCTTAAAATTGTGTGCATAAAACAGAGCTTTTGCTTATTGCGTTAAGCATACGCTTAACCTTTTTTAAGTGAAGTAAAGGGCTTGCTAAGATATTTTTAAGTACTCTATTTTCATGATAATTGACCCTAAATATAAATTGATATGGCAGTTTATGGTGACACGAAAGGTAAAAGAATACGAGAAAAGACGAGTTTCAGCAACCAACGATTATAAAATTTTATATCGTTCTCTGAAGGAAATCTGAAGTATATTTCAAATCTGTTACTCGGAGAATATCATGGTCGCGACACTCGATGTTAGGATGTTAGAAAACGAGGACCGTCTAAACGTGACCCCCTCCAACCCCTCCTCAACCTCAGCACCTCAGTGCGTTTTGGAGACCCTTCCCATTGGTCGAAGACGTTGCCAGGCAACGAGCTACGTAAGCAGTCGCGTCTCCTCTTCCCCTCCTCCTGCTCCCTCCCCGCTTTTCGGAGGGCAGCGGATTTTCCGTAACCAAAACGTTTAATTATTCCATAAATTTGATGCAATGATCCTCCATCATTTTTATTCAGTTCTGAAAACAATTTACCCATCAAATGTATGTGCGGGAATTGGTATACACTTCTAAAGAAAAAGAACATTTTTTGAAACGTTTATTGCGAAAAAAAAATTAAGTACAAAATATAACAATATTATTGGCCCATTGATCTGTAGAAACAAGTATAGGACAAGGTCGGCATAGTATAAACGAGAATGGATATCAAATAAGAGCTTCTTTAGGAGCACATCACAAGCAAAAATAATACATTCCAAACATTATTGATATAATAAAAGTACATTCAAAGGTTGCTTTATTTTTAGCAAGGAGAAGTAATAGATTACAGTTATATCACAATATATACATAAAACAATTTCCAGGAAGTCCTTTACATTATAAAGACAGACAACAATAAATTATACACCGAGTATCGCATTTTATATAAATAAATATACCTCACAAGGTTCTCCCTAATGGCACTACTAGGCCTGCGTGGGGTCTGAAACCCCAGGGGGCCAGGTTGTGGGCCTACTTCACCTTGCTCTACTGCTGCAGGAAGAAAATACAAGTTAACCATTTAGTCAACTAACAACAAAAACTATTAAATAATTAATAATGAATAACAGAAAAATGGTCAGAAGCAATATTGTTAATATTTTTTACAAGATGTTTTTAAAACACAAAAGACACCTACCAGGTGGAGAGGAAACCACAGGCGTCAATGGCTCAGCCCATGACGGGCCATGCTGTGGGCCAACTTCATCTTGTTTTGCTGCTGCAGGAAGGAAATACAAGTTAACCATTGAGTCAGCTAACAAGTAACACTTCATAGAATGCTCAAAGCATGATTGTAGAAGATGCTTAAAAAGATGAAAACAGTAGTCACTAGATAAACAGTGTCTATGCAAAACATCACTCAAATTATTTACCTGGCAGATGTAAATTCGGAATGGAATCCTTCCGAAGTTTCATAATGCCTTCACTAAAATTCTCCTGTGAGAAATGCCTCAGGCAAAGTCTTCTATTGTTATAGATGGCCATTCGGTTCATGGACATGAGCTTAGGATTCCCAACCAGCTTCAACCAAACATCGAATCGACGATTTGAGTCAGAAATGGGATGAGGGAACCTGGATTTATCATTTAAAAATATACATCCTCTTGCCGATCTCGCGTATTTCACACTCAGGCATTTCTAAATATTAATAAATGAATTATATGTCAAAATATTTACCTAACTCGAGTACCCTCCTTATTCCCACAATTGGGGACGCAACACGAAAAGCAAACCATACCCAGAAATAACTGGAAATAACGTGTAAAGTGGTTTTAAAACCTTGTGCCGGCTGCGCAGAAGTGCAGAAGTCGAAAATGAGTCCGGACGAGTCCATTAGTGAACCGTCACAACCGCGGGGGTGAGGGTAGCATTCGCGTGGAGAAAACCCCTTCACTCTCTCCTGAGGTCAGCTTGGGTTAGATCCACGCGGTCAAGTTCTTGTACCAACTTCTGTGCTTTATACTTTTATATTTTTGTTATCGTTATTTTTCATCACTGTTTTGATTATTTTGTTTTTGAGTCTTTATTATATAGTTTTTGTCATTTCGTTTTTATTATTTCGTTTTCATTGCTTAGTTTTGTTAAACTCGTTTACTGCCAACATGGATACCCCTCCATCAACCTCCAAGCTAGGGAATAAGAAAGTCATTCACAGCCAGGCACGGGAGATACTTCATAGCGTGATCAGGTTCATAAAGAAGGAAGCTTCTAAAGGAATTAGTATTCCTCTTAATAAGATATATGACCGAGTAGAAGCAGCCACCGGCGTTTCTATTCGCACCCTACAGGGTATCTCGAAGGAAGGAGAAGAGATTGCTCAAGGCTGCAGAGCCTCCTTTTCGTCTCCCCGGAAACAAAAACCGCAGCTATCTCCGAAATCAACGGTGGACGAATTTGATGTCCAGGTGATCCGAAGAATAGTGCATCAGTTCCATACACAGGAAAGAAAACACCCGACTCTTGGTGCTATGCTACCGGCGAACACAGCCTTCAAAGGGAAAGTCGGTTTACTTAGAATCCTTCTTAAAAACGTTGGATTCAGGTAAGTGTATTGACGACATATTAATTATTACTGTAGAAATTTTGTAATGACAACATCTCACAATAAAATTATATCATCCCAGGTGGAGGAAAAATGCTTCCAATAAGCGCATTTTATGCGAACGGAGTGATATTCGTTTGAAGCGAATCGCATATTTAAGAGCAATAAGGAGATATAGGGGGGAAGGACGGTCATTCCACGCACTCTGCTCCATATCAATGGTCGAGCGGGGATGACACGGGATTAAAAGTTCCTGTATCTAAGGGTCAGCGACTCATTATTATTCATGCAGGTATGAGTTATTTATTATATTAATTTACATGTGAAAGTAATTATATGATTTCCATTGACTACAGATACGATATCATCATCATCATGCTTCTGTCCGAAGACAGGTTTTAACTGAATCGCTGCCTCCATTTCTCTCTCTCCCTAGAAGCCTCTTTTATACCTCTATAAGTATTATATCCCTGCTTTATATTATCTAATATTCCCATTCTTTTTCTCCCTCTTCCTCTTCTTCCACTAATTTTTCCATCTAAGATCGTCCTTTGTAAACACTGTCTTCTCAATACGTTCATTTTTTTAAGGTGGAGAATTTGGATTTGTGCCGCAGTCACTTCTAATTTTTAAATCGGGTCTGAAAACAGGAGATTACCATGGAGACATGAATAGTGCAAACTATGAAAAATGGGTGAAAAACCAGTTACTCCCCAATTTACCCCAGAACTCCGTCCTTGTGATGGACAATGCGTCCTACCACAACGTGGAGCTTGACCGCCCGCCGTGCAGCAGTTCCAGGAAAGATGTAATGAAGGCATGGCTGGATACAAGGGGAGTACAGTACTCAACGGCTGAAACTAAACTCGAGTTGTACGATAAAATTAAGAAAATTAAGCCAGCTCATAAAATTTTTGCTGTGGATAAAATATTAGCCGTGCATGGACATTCGACGCATAGGCTGCCTCCGTATCATCCTGAATTCAACCCAATCGAAAATATTTGGGTATATTAAAGAATTGGGTAGGGTCAAGAAGCACAAGTTTTAAACTAAATGAGGTGAAGATATTAGTGGAAGAAAAATGTGCAGATATCGGGAAAGCAGAGTGGCAGAATGTATGCGAACGTGTAAAAAAACTGAAGCTGAATATATATATATATATATGATATTGTGAATGAGGCTATCATAACCTCGGATTCAGAATCCGGAGATTCAGATTCATCTGAATAAAATATTATTGATGAAAATGTATCGATGTGAATGTGTATAATAAAACTTTTCTTTGAAATATTTACTTTTCTTTTGGAAATCCTTTCCTCTATCGTAGCTGACTTTCCATTAAATTGCGAGTATCATACGACATGAATAAGAGCAAAATCGTATTACCACAACCTATTGTTGATAAACGACCGGTTATTACTTAATATTACTTTCTTAGGTTGGCTACGCTGGCAAGCGGCAGCACCTTTCAGCTCACTTTCCCCTTAAGCTTCCCACTCTCTGACCATTTCCCTCCATGTCACGTGCATCTCACCGCCGTAAGCTTTTAAAACCTCGCGTAACTGCTCGAAATCACGTGAAACCCGGAAAACTGTTGAAAACACTCGAAACACGAAAACCGTTCGAATGTGCGCGCAACCTATTTTCCCCGTCCCCTGGAAAATATCAAGAGAGACGTGTCGTAGCACTGTATTTTAAACAGAAGATAGAAATATTTTTAAGGTACTTATGTAGGGTTGCCACCTGTCCCGATTTTAGCGGCAGAGTCCCGACTTTTGAAGGATTTTTGGCGCATGTCCCCCTTCTTTCCCAAATTGTCCCGACTTTTTCGTTCGAAGTAGTATTTGTTTTATTGAAAATTCATTTTTATATGTAGTATCGATATTTACTTTATTCACAAATATAGATTATACTTTCATTGTTTACGTGTGTAATACCTATTAAGTTGTCACAAATGTAATAGGGACATCTTCATATTCAGATATAAATCCTACAGAACTTTATTAAGCGTGCTAGTAAATAGCTTGAAGTTATAAGAAATTATAAGTCTACCAATGATATTATTGTGAGTAACTTGAAAGAAGTATCTTATCAATAATATTTTAAAATTTATAAATAATAAGTATAATTTAATTTTGGTTTTTAAATTTTTTTATGAAAAGGTTATTGAAAAATGCAACATGCTGTCTTTCACTTTTCAATGCTGTTGATAGATTGTTAAAGAATTGGACAGCAATCAAAACCTATTTTATTCAGCAAGGAGAGGAAAATGTGCCTTTTTAAAGTTAATAAAAGTGAAAATTATTTGATTATTTTTATCCAAGTTTTGATTTATAATTGAGATGTGTTGCAAATGCTTCTTTTGTTCCTGTTTTTTAAAACTAAATTGCATACTAGAAATTATATTGGTTTTAGATATTAAGTCTCTTAAATGTTTAGCTACAAAATTTTCCATTATTAAGCTAATTGATGGTAGTATAGAGATTGGTCTATAGTTATTTAAATCACTAAATTTTCCTCCTTTATGAATAGGTTTTATAATAGCAGCTTTCTAAATTGTCTGGAACTATACCATATTGTATGCTGTTGTTAATTATTCTTGTTATTATAGGGATCATGACTTTGTTCTCTTTAATGTCTTTTATTCTAATGTTATCTATGCCTGCAGCTTTATTATTCAGTTAACTCACTGTTTATTGTATTTTCTATAGCCCCAGGTATATAAATACTGCTTTGCATGGAAAGATGGTTCCTCCTGCTTAGTTTCAAATAGCAATTCAGTTTCAAATTTGTTATTTGAACGACGAATAGTTCAGCAAGCTTATCTACTAAATCACTGACTTTAAAGCTATTGTTATGGGTAACTTATTAAGTTATTTGAATTTATCAGTTATTAATCATATTTTTGGGAGCAAGGGTAATAATACAAAGAAAAAAGTAGTCTAAGTAGAGAACTACAGTTAGTTGTTTTGGCTAAAGGAGTATTCCACTTTTGTTAGTTTTGGCCAAAGTTATTGAGCTATTATCAATTATGGCATATATAAGTCACACTGCTGAACATGAACAAATATTTCATTTAAATTTTAAAATTGCACAAATAATATAAGATAATAAAAGAAACAAGTTAGAACATCAGAATATCCAATTAAGTTTCCACTATATACAACCCTTTGAATGTCAGGCATAAACTCTTTTTAGGTTTGCCAAAGACGCCAAGCCTCTAATGTAGGCTACATTTCAAAATTCACTGCGTAACATCTTCTACGAACTATCATGCTATTGAACCCATGCCTCTCCGGGGGACTAACCACTTAAAACCTGTAAGAGTACGCGCCGATTATTCAGGCGAAAGGTTTGTTGAAATCGAGCCGACCGTTCCCGGTTTTTCTGCCTACAGTTCGAAATTCCACATGTTAAACATTTAATTCACGTATTTTGGGAAAATCTTGCCATTTTAGTGGGACGTTGCCATGCCAACCCATTACATTGTTAAACCTCGAAATCCTGTTGTTATTTCAATCCTTATGGGTGAAAGCGTGCATTGAATGCTCTTACAATTAGTACGAGAGAGAGAGAGAAATTCTTTTCATAGCAATTAATGTAAACAACATTCGTTGCGTTATTTACGAGAAGGAATACATATGAATATAGAGCATTAATCATTCGCATATTAAAATTAGGTATTTAGAATAATTGTAGAAATTCGAAACAACCAACGCCTAAAAGAATGAAAGTTTGTTTTCTTGGCATCCAAAGATAGTCAAGGTATATTTTTCATTTTTTATTTCAGAAAAAGCTGAATGTCAACGGGCATCTCCCTAGTTAAATATATTTATCATATGATTTTATCTCCTCGGGTTTCTTCTTAAGTCTCAAGGTTTCAAGCAGTCTCAGGTTTATGAAGATCTTAATGTAGTCAACTCTTAACACAATCTCCGGTTCATGAAGATCTGAAAGTTGGCAACCCTATGATCTGTGTTAATAGTAAAGGAAATACGATTATTCCGGCGAATAACAAGTCTAGCGAAGATTAGCAAAACACCTTACGCAGCAGAAGAAATTTTTATGGTTTCTTTCACTCAAGAAATCTTAATGCACCTATGCTTTAATCGCTCTTTTATGTTATACCAAATGCTCAATGTAAAATATACGTACAATTGTGGTTATATTACTGAACATTTAAATTGTGTACGCTTCCTGGTATTCCGATATTATTACGAGAAAACAAATACAATCAATATGGCGGCTAGTACTTCATCTATGTGACGATAACGTCATCGTTTTGTAAGTTAATTTTCTTTGATTTTGTCGGTATACCTTCTGATTCACGTAAGTTTTATATAATGCAGTTATACTGTTAAGTTCGTGCTTTAGTGGTTATCGGGTTTTGTGACGCTAGTTGTGCTGTTCCGTGTGTAATGTGAACATTTGTGTGGCGTTTATATATCATTGGTTTGTTATTTCGGGGTATCTGTGATTATGGATATTTAGAAGTTATTTATTCGTTCTTTTTCCTGTTTTGGATTTAAGTGAGAATCGATAGACGGCGGATGTTATACATACATATCCGCTTTTATATATAAAATTTGAATGGTTATAGGAGTACATGATTTTATTATTTCAATTCTCTTTGGGTGATGTATAAATTTGTGCGAGTATACATGAACGACGCTTTTTATTAGTTCGGCACATTTCTTGGTTTCAGCTGTTACGATAAACGAATTGTGGAGGATCTTTAGTATATTGAGCCGGGTGAATAAAAACTTAGCAAATGTTTAAAGAAAACATGGCTGATGACTAGAGTAGATGATGTACCTTAACATCTGTTTGGTTACTAAGTGAATGTATCGTGTGATAATTGTTTTGAGTGAGGATGTTTCACGCTTTGAGTATATGTTAAGCTACGTTTTCATTAATAAAAAAAGTCGCCAACATGTGGAGCCGACATGCCGGCTTAAATTGATGTGTTTCCACTGAAACTTTTATTTTGGTTAGTAGTGATCGAAGTCTTGACGATGGACGAAGTGGGTATTTGGAAACCATACCAGGAAGGCTGGTAAATATCGTCTGCTAAAGATCCACTGCTTTGGCTTTTCTTAACTTTTGTTAGCTCCCGAAAGTACTGTGATCTAAGGAGGCAATTTTTTTCTACGTAATTAATATCGCAGTTAAGCTTTGGCCCGATTTCGCTTAGCGCATCAATTCTATTATTTGCTTATTCTCGCTAGATGTAACATCCCATAGAACAATATTTTTTATAAAGTTCAATTGTATTTGCTTTTGTCCACTCCACAAGTACAGATATGCGTGTTCACTTAGTTTGCCGAACAACTGAAGACCGACAGCAGCGATCAATAAACAATAAGCGTTTGTTGTCAAACGAATAGACACCTTGAGCTCGCTCATCCTCAAATTCGGCCATGTTGTTTCTACTTAAAACATAAAATCCAAAACAATAAATTCAGCGAGTTTTCGCAGCCAACATCCAACATGTTGTCTGAAAGAATTTGAGATTTTACCGATTGTTTCCACTTGTATTAAAATTTCGCCAACATGTTGGCTTCTGAAATTTGTATTGTTAACCAAGCATTACACGTAAATAAACTCAAACCTTAGCCTTCTGATATTGGATATAGCCGCAAAGCTCCAACAATTAAGAAATGAAAAAGGAGCGTTACTAACGTAAGACATAACTAAGCATCAATTATCAATAATGAGGTCAGGCTCAACCCTGTGGAGTTAACTCTAGCTGTTCAAGCGCATCCAATTTCCTCCACTTGGAAATTAAAGGCCGCAAATTGGATGCTCTTGAACAGCTAGAGATAATTATTTGTGAAGACTCGCTTCTCTTAAATGAATACATTTTCCGCAGTCATTCTCTATTTAGCTCACCGAATATTTTGTAAATATTTTATATCAACATTGTTGTTGTTGGCTCTTTTACCAAGTTTTTGTAACATTTTGCTACTATGTTGCTTTCGCCTTCTTTTCCAACCCCTTCCTTTTCCTAAGCGTTGATTCAATTACCTTCCATTCGTTTTCTTTGTAACCCCCCGTCTCCCTCTCCCCCCCTTATTTTACCTTATATATATATATATATATATATATATATATATATATATATATATATATATATATATATATATATATATATATAATTATATATATATACATGGAACAATTTATATATTTTATGACCTGATGATATCGTAGTGAAACCGGTCGTTTAAAATTAAATTTTTGGAAGTAACTAAGTTCTTTTTTCATGATAAGCATCAACTGTTAACATTACAGGTAGGTGGCGTGGTGGTGGCAACTAAAATATAAGATATCTCTTAAACAATGCATTATATGGGAAAATGTTTCAAACAAAGGTTGTAGAAAATTACATTTCCTATAACTTTTATTCCAGTACATTTGTACATTTATCGAATATTATAGCATATATTTCAAAATAACAGATGTGACAAGAGTAAACACCCGCTTCTGGTTGACCAAATTTTACCAAAAACTAATCAGTTCTTGTGACTTATAAAAGTGATAAATATAAAATTTCGCGTTGACCTGAATAATAGTCTTTGAGTTAGTGCACCCACAAAAAAACTGTCACACACACAGAGACATCGAGAAATTGGTTAAAACATTTTTAGTGGATCTCAAAACGTGTATTTCCATTGAAATCTCGAAGTCGATTTTTTTCATGAAAACAATACTTTCCCCTATACTACGTATGGCGAAAGTAACAAGATTGGAAAGGTGTACCCCATGTCGGAGTACAGTTTCCAAATGCATTCTTTGAAATTTCACAATGTTCTCAATATTTTTCGCTCAGATGAGAATTTAACGAGAAGCAAGCGAGGTATGTTGTAAAATACATGTAGGTCTTCATGTAAAGTGGTCGTAATTATTGTCTGATTTTAACCAAAATTGGAATCGGTCTACCAATTTTAGCAAAACTCCCCAATACCAAATTTCATCAAAATACATCAAGCGGTTCCCGAGTTGAAACAAAGGAACATTGTTAACTACATGTAGGTCATGTAAAGTGGTCGTAATTGTTGTCCGATTTTAACCAAAATTGGAATCGGTCAATTAATTTTAGCAACACTCCCCAATACCAAATTTCATCAAAATATGCCCAGCGGTTCCCAAGTTGAAACAAAGGAACATTGTAAACTACGTGTAGGCCTTCATGTAAAATGATCGTAATTGTTGTCCGATTTTAACCGAAATTGGAATCGGTTCACCAATTTTAGCAAAACTTCCCAATACCGAATTTCATCATAATATGCCCAACAGTTCCAATCATTGTTGTCCGAGTTTGACCAAAATTGAAATCGGTCGATAAATTTTAGCACAACCCCAATACCAAATTTCATCCTAATAGGTCCAGCAGTTTTAACGTGTGGACGGACGGTCTTAAACGACCTCCCCTATATGCGTTCGCTTCGTGTAAAGAATGCATAAAAATGGATTGTAGTCTTATGAGATCGCTTCGCTGTCCATGTGTCCCCCTCGAGCAATTTGAAAACCGGTTGACCGATTTTCGGGAAACTTGGTGTGAGGTTACTCCTACCCTGATCCACCTCAGAAACAGTTTTTATGATGAAAATCGCAGTCCTGAGTTCTATTCCAGGCACATTCTCTTCCCATTTGGTTTACATTGAAATTACCAAATTCGTCATGCAGAGATTTTTTCTTTTAAACAGTAAAATATCTTCGAATGATGATATTGGCTTGAAATTTATACTAAAACAAGGAGACAAGAATGAAGACTCTTCTTCTTTTCATCAAATTTCTTTGAAATGTCGCTTTTTTGCAGAATTCTGTTAAAATTTATCATTTCGGACTTTAAATCGCATTTTATCCGATTGCTGCCATGGAAATGATTATTTCTGTATGTTGGTTGAGCATATAGCCCGAGTACAAAAATGGGGTATTTTGATTGCTAAATAAAATAACTTCCAACGTTTTACCGCATACTTTTTCTCCTTGTGCGTTTTCGTAATTTATTTTCTGTCCGTCTGTTGCATCTAGCGAACCATATATTGTAGAGACCTGCAGATATCACCATTCTGTTTCCGAGAGTATCCTCGCCTTCGAGGGTGGAAACGGAAAATTCTCAAGAAAGAGCCGATAGGTCTCGTTCAATAGGAGTGATTCTCCTCTCGGATGCACAACCGGCAACGATCGCAATTTGGGTATCTCTCGCTCTGCGAGATTTGTTTGCCTTCCTCAGGAAGAGCTAATCTGTGGCGTAAATTCTGACCTATTCGGTAGAAAGTGTACCGAATTGGAGTGGAAGACTAACTTCGGAACGGAGATGTGATCGCCAGTACAGTACAGGAACAAGATGGGTGCAAAATAACTGAATATATATATACCTGTAAACCTCTCAAGCGAAATATACAACACATTTATATCTTTATCTCTCAAATAAAATGTACAAGTTGACTCACTGAACACTCCAATAATTTATCAATTAAAAGGGAAAATAGGAGCTGTCGACAATCTTTCGAGCGCACCTTTGACTTCGGTGCCCCCATGCCTTGCGTATCTCACTTACCGCCTATGCCCAGCCTTGATTATTGAGGTTCGGTCAGGCCAACAGTCAGAGGCATGTTATTTTTGCAATGCAGTACGTATGAATCATATTGGCTTGAGGTCCACTTTAGGGTTTTGAATACGTTAAAAAAATCCAATTTTTAAAAAGTCTCGAGTCTGGAAGTCTCGAATAAAAATTTCCCGGGACTCGAGACAAGAAAAATTCCGAAATTTCCTGGAAAAGTTTTGTTGATAATTCTTGGACCAGGATCGCTACTCACGATGTGCTCAGCCAGCGACGCTGAACGAGAGTGAATAGAACCGAACCTCTTCTCATCAATGTTAGCTTTTTCATTCTTTCTCTTTCTAGCTCGTCTGTTTCCAAACATGATGTGGCAGGCAGAGGCAGAGCACTGTTGATCACAATTTACAACAATTTGTCGTAAATTAACAAAATTACATGCTGCTAAATTTTCATAAATGGAGAGAAATGAATCGTGAATCATACTCCCTCCGTACTTGCACAGTAATTTAAATGACATCTTCGTTATTTAATTTTTTCGTTTTTTTTTTAATTCGATTTTTTCCTCGAATTTGGCCCCCCCCATGAAACTTGGCGCCCTAGGCGACCACCTAGTTCGCCAATATGGTTCCCTGGTTCCTTTGAGGAGGAACCAAAACACTTCAAACAACTTAGGGACCGTCCATATATGATGTCACGCACTGAGGGGGATCCGGCTTGTGTGACGATTGGGAGTAGGAGGGTTTTGAAAAATGTGACATCACAAAAATAACGTGAGAGAAAACTACATGCGTATACTCTTTTTCCACCTGTAGAAGACAGCATTGCGCTTATGGCGCGTGCATTTGCCAAATTTTCCCAGGGCTATACATTTATGCGTTCGTCCCGTATTAAACACTAAAATATAAAACTAATAATTTAATGTAGATCGCTGGATGCCTATAAATGTGCATATTTTATCATAATTATTGGTTAATCTTATCAGGTAATTATATTTGGTAATTAAAATTAAGCATGTTATTTTCGTGAGCTATTTGCATCATTGTCATTTTAAAACAAAAAATTGTCAGAGTAATTTACAGTTAAAAAGAATAATAGTAACTTGATGAATCACTACATCACTTACTGAGGGCACTCCTGTAGTGAGGTGTGCTGAAGGCCATAACACGTCAAACAATCACTTGATATAAACTCTCATACAAGACCGTTTGATTGTGTCAAACACTAGGCCCTTCTCCCTTGGGAAAAATCTTCTGCACTTGTCCTGTCCTTCCTTCATAATTTGCACATTTTACCGAGGAACCAAAAAGCTGACACCTATTGACTATCTCCCTTAGAATTATCTCGGAGCAAACCTCTCTTCCATTCATTTAAGTGCCATAAACTATACTTGTTGAATATTTGCAAACGAATTTGTGTCCTTGTTTACTTCCAAGAAAACCTCTTCCTTCACAGCTTGTGAGATCGAGGGTAGATATTTTAAATTATTTTCTGCATCTCATTTCTTCGGAGTATTTCTTGAGGCTTCAAAACTGCTTTTTAGAGCAAGGCGGTGAAACCCAAAACCCAGCTTACGTTGTCTCATCCTATGTCATTCCACACTTACGTTGATTGTCCTTAGACTCAATATAATAAGCCAAGCATGAAAATTCATACCTACGTTGCCCTTACATCGTCCATCAATTGGGACCTCAACTGCAAGTAGTCGGCAACACCGTACGGAGCGTGCCAAGTGCTGCAGGCTGTGAGCAGTCGGCAACACTGTAGTGAGCATGCCAAGTCACAGGCGCATGCGAGGGAGCCAAAGTGTCCTTGAGAAAGCGAGTCTAAGGAGAGGTTTTGAAGTTGACTGAGTGGCTTGGAGTCATTGAAGCTGGCATCAGTGTTCTTGAGGACATTGATTCAAATGAGCAGTGAGCTGCAACAACTAGACATGGAATAAATAGGCTGCTTGCTTTCGGTGAGTAGATTCTGAGGGAGAAGCGGAGGTCTTTGCCTCCCAGACTTCAGTGCTTGATTTCTTGAAGTCTTCTTGAAAGACTTGTGCATCGCCACCTGTATTGTTGGGCATTGGAGATGATGATCCAGATGACCCACCTACAGCTCAAGAGGAAGGGCCTCCTCCTCCTCCTTAAATTGACATTCGTTTGTCAGATTTCACATTTTTTGTAAATTTTTCATAAGTACATATAAATATATCTATTTTCAGGTCAAAATTGATTTTCTGGAACTACCCTCTCATTTAACATGGCGTCTATGGGAAAATCTGTCTCGACTTACGTCGCCTCGACTAATGTCGCAGGTCTCGGAACCAATTACGACGTAACTTCAGGGGATGACTGTAGTGTAAAGAATATCCTGTGCCTGCTCCATCCTGACATTAAAGGAAAAAGTATAAGAATTGTATTGCATAGCTAGTAACAGATGCTCGCAATCTGTTAGCATTTCTGATCTCTTATTTTTTTACTTTCTCCATGCATAGTATAGTGGAAAGTATTGTTTTCATGAAAAAATAGATTTCGAGTTTCACATGGAAATACATGTTTTGAGGCTATGGTTTGAGTTTATTTCTGTTCTTTGTGAAGTCTTTAAATTTGTCTCGCTGTCCCAAAATATTTAATATCAGGTAACCTATTTTGAATTTTTAGAAATATTACAGGTATGGAGAAAGTCATGCGGTGGCCACATCAGATTTTTTAGAAATATTTGCTTTAATATTTGATTAATGTAAAAAAGTACTGGAATAATAGTTGTAGGAAATTTAATTTTCTATTATCTTTATTCGATACATTTTCCCATATACTGCATTGTTTAAGAGGTATTTTAAAATCTATATTTTTAAGCTTCCACCACCACACCACCTACCGGGGGCTATTGTAAACACTTTACCCTTACTTACGTCTTACAATTAGTAACGCTTCTATTTACTATGTTAATTGTTGGAGCTTTGTGGCTATATTCAGTATCAGAAGGCTACAGTTTGAGTTTATTTCTGTTCTTTGTAAAGTCTAAATTTTTCTCCCAGTTCCTTAAAATTTATGTTATCATTTTAACCTATTTGGAACTTTTAGAAATATTACAGTTATAGAGAAAGTCATGTGGTGGCCACATCAGGTTTTTTAGACTGAGGACTGAGAACTTCCTCAATGAAAAAATTATCTTTAGAACAAATAGTCATTGTATGCACAGTAAGAAGCCTGGTTGGTGATGCGTGCTACGCACCATCTTAACAGCATGATGACATCACCAAGCATCCAGAAAATCGTATTTTGCTTTCCCTAGCCGTTATATGATTTGTAAAGTATCAATTAAAAAATTTATTCAGGTCGAGGACAACATTTGCTACAAAATGTCAGCGACAATGCATATCTATGACTTATAGTTTCCAAGATAAAAATTATTAAAATGTAATAATTGTAGAGTAATCGTATTTTGCATTCCATAGTCTTTATATGATCTGTTAGATATCGATTAAGAAATTTATTCAGGTAGAGGACATTTGCTAAAAGAACTCCATGACAGCAAATATCTACGACTTGTAGTTATTAAACTGCAATGTACAAATAGGGTAAATATGAACAATTTTTAAATTTCCGATTTTTTTGTTTGGTTGAGACCAATAACCTACGATTGTGCCTAATTTCATGTCTCTAGCTCATATGGAAGGGCCTAAACTTTAGTGTCCTCCTATATGACAATCTATTGTTAGTAAGTAGCAGCTATATAGGTATACAGATGGTAATAATTCATTGTTTGGTAATTTATTGAGGGTGGTGTGTGGTAACATTGTTGTAAATTGTTTATTTTTATCTAAGTATTTGTGCTTGGCAAGTTCTTTTGGGCATTTTGGGTATATAATATAAATATAATCTCCAATTATTGAATTGTTTATGCATTTTTATTGAAACAGTTATTTTTTGACATCTTTTTGATAATTGTAATTGTTTTCTTCCTTTGCCTAGATATTCCTCAACTTAAGATTTGGAATTTGGTGAAATGTTTTGATTAAATCTGTGAAAATGGATGAATTAAACATAGATGATCTGTGTGTTATATGTTTGATGGAGAGTCAGTCGTATTACTGCATTTATGACAGACACATTTCGGACAATACCCCCATTTATGAGATCATAAATGACGTCTGCCAATTGGATGTAAGTGATAACTCAAGACTTAACAGCATATTTTTTGTCATTATTCGTTAAATATCTTACATTCATTGCATTTAGTTTAGTGTTCTCTCGTAATTCGCCTGGCATATTACGGATGTCATACTAATGCTTCGCTATTTTGTTGGTTTCTTAATTTCAAATATTTTATTGCAATAGAGTTGTATGGTGGAACCATTTTGCCTGTTGATGGTCCATTTCTCTCAATTTATCTGCATGAATATATCAGTCAGTACTATTGCTTGTATTTCAGTGAGATACTTTACTTTTGATTCATAAAAATTCCATGAAATTTATTCATTTGAACCTTTTTTGAAGTAGGAAGAAGTTAGTGTAGGAAAGAACATTTATTAAAAGGGAAAATAATTGATGCAATTGACATTTAAATACATAAATTCTTTTTCTGGTTGTCAATCTGAGCTGTAGTGATTGTTATTAATGTACATCTGGTACATCTGCCAGTTAATTACTTTGTACAGCCTCATCTTGATCTTTTCAGCAACGTATCTATTTGCAGTAGAAAAGAGATCCATTCTGCCTGAATTTAAAAGATGAGAATTGGTAATTTTTGAAAGGTTTTGTTTTAAATTTAGGTGTTTCATCACATATAATGCCTCTAGGTTTAAATGAAAGATACTTTAAGATTTGGCTTGCATCATCTGAGTGGTTTTTTGTATCAGTTTGGATGTTTTAATCATAAATATCTCTATAAAAGGTACCTTTGATGGATGATTTAAAATGAAAAGCTTTAATTTCACTCCAGGTCCATTAAAAACAATTAAGTAGTTTAAGTCAACTTTATTGGAACATGGATGTTTGGTTAATAATTAAATTTCCTTAATTGTAATGTGAGACATCTAAAGCTACCCAATTTCAGGTCATCAACTCTCCTTAATAGCTCATAGAATAACCTTAACCCAATATAAACTACCAATCTCAGGTCTAGGTATCTTTTTATGATACTTTGTGTTATGATTTATGGTGGAACTAGCATGATCCGTCAAAATAGCCCTAAACAAAAAAAACAGCCCCGTCCATCTTCCAGACAAAACAGCCCAAGACAGTAGCTCCATCAAAATAGCCCAATTTTGTTTTTATTTTAGTGCGAAAAACCAATACATTAACAACAATATTTCGAGTAAGTAAATTTTAATGAAGTATATGTTAACACATTCAGTGCGGACGACTCACACGTGTGAGCCACCCAGGTTCCTACGGAGGGGCGGGCGACTCACGGCGTGAACCACCCGAGTCTTTCTTTTCAAAGCTGTGGGACAAACACCTGTGTGCGGTTTATGCTTTTGTAATGGTATCTTGCCTTTCAGCATGACTCTAATTTGTAGTGAATAGCATCGTTTCCATTACTGTTGAGTATTTTTTCTCCCAAGCTTCCAAAAACCTGTGTTTATGGTTTTATTTTATCGTTTCTGTTTTTAATAATATAAATTATCTGAAGTGTTTCTTAGTAGGAGACACATATAGGAATATATATATATATATATATATACTAGTAGAAGGTGCTTGCATACTGCAAGCATTTCATCTCACCTTGAAAAAACATGCATTTTTCAGACAGACATTTCACCATTACAAATATTCTTTTAATTCTAAAGATTTCACCTCTGCAGCGATTTCTGTTTTTCCCACATGTAAAAATAATAGTTTAAAACGATCCCCAAATGTTGCAATTTAAAAAATTTTACACTTTCTTCACTACAAGGTACTAATGCTACACATTTTAGCCAAATTTTAAAGTTGTAGCACTTCTATAAGTAAAATAATATTTTTCTAATTGTTTAAATTTAAATAATTTTTAACGGCCACTGCAATTCATATATGGTAAAATTGAAATGTAAATTTGTGCAAAGTGACAACTTTGTAAAAAATGTGAAAATTTCAGCTTCCTAGCTCATCCCGTAGTACCTAAACAGTTATCTATTTGTTTTAACTTTAAGAATTTTTAACTGCCAAACAAATTAAAATATCGAAATTTGTATAATCCCTATTTCGTTATTTTAGGAATTCTACCTATTAAAAAAAAAATTCAACTCCGTAGCACATGCAAAAATACATAAACCTTGAAAATTTGTTTAAACAATTGCGAATTTTTAGCGGCCGCATTGTTGCACTTTTTCATGATTTTCGTTTTTTCTAGTCGGTTTTCCACAAAATCCTACCTATGAAAAAAATTTCGAATCTCCAGCTCATCTGGAAGTGCCTAAACATTAGTATCCTCCTGTTATCATTATATATCGACGACTCTTACAGAGGAGGAGATAACAGATACTAATGTTTAGGCACTTACAGATGTGCTGGAGATTCGAAATTTTTTTCTTAGGTAAGATTCTGTGCAAAACCGACGAGAAAAAACGCAAATCTTGAAAAAGTGCAACAATGCGGTCGCTAAAAATTCGCAATTGTTTAAACAAATTTTCAAGGTTTATGTATTTCCGAATGTGCTACGGAGCTGAAATTTTTTTAGAGGTAGGATTTGTAAACAAACGAAATAGGGATTATACAAATTTTGATATTTTAATTTCTTTGGCATTTAAAAATTCTTAAAGTTTAAACAAAAAGGTAAATGTTTAGACACTACGCGGTGAGTTAGGGAGGTGAAAGTTTAAAATTGTTTAGAGGTTAGTGTATGTAAACGAATAGATTGTATCCGTGAAATTGTTATTGCGCTCGTTAAAAATTGTTTAATTTTAAACAATTAGATAAATGTTATTTCACTTCTAATTGTGCTATAAATTTAACATTTGGCAGAAATGTGTGGCATTATTAACCTAATGTGGGAAAAGTATAATATTCCTAAAATTTCAAAAATTATTGATTGTTTTACTCCATTATTGTTCCATAATGAAAACACGAAAATCATTCCCGAGGACAAACCTTTAGAATTAAAGAAATATTTCTCATGATGAAAAATCTCTCTGAAAAATTAATGGTTTTTAAGGTGAGATGAAATGCTTGCAGTATGCAAGCACCTTCCACTAGTATGTTATATCCTCCTCCTCCTTTGTAAGGAACGTCTATATAGAATGATATGTTATCTGTTATATCCTCCTCCTCCTATGTAAGAGTCGTCAATATATATATATATATATCATACAATTTATTTCGCATATTTCAGGAGTTTTCTATTTAGATTTCTTATTTTTTGCAAAGTTACCTTACTGGTACCGTTCTTCGTCCAAGAAAGAATTTTATCGACATACACTAAGTATTTGTTGTTAAAAATATTCTCGGAAATATTATTTATCTCCTTTATATTCCTATTACATGTTGTGCTTTAGATTTAATGTTCTAAAATTTTGTTAGCAGATTCAGATTGCGCCTACTTATATCTTTGTCATAGATAACAATCTTTCATCTTATCTCTGCTTCTTAATAAAAGCGCCGAGTTCGTAGCCCGCAGTGAATGTGTTAAGTATCAAGTTACTATGTAGCTGTGGTATCAATATCGCAAGGTTGTGTGAAATTCTATAAAGGTAATCAAGATTGTCAGTATTATCATAAGTCGGAACTAGAGTTTGAAGTTGTTGATCGTACATACTTTGTCTTTGATGCTTCCGGCTGTTGAATCCCTGCATGACGGCATGCTATCTCAACTTGATCTTGCTCTTTTCAAAACTTGTCGACAAGTTTGTATACTGATGACGGCAATATATCGTCTGCTGGAGCTATCGTTACCACTCTTGACTGAGTTATTGGCGTGAGGAAGATCATCGACGACTCGATCACAGACATTCCATATGCAAATGGCGAATCGAGGTTCTGCTCTATGGTTTAATACTGCTACAACAATTAGATTGATATTCTCCGTTGTTCATCCTTTAGAGATAATTTCTAGGTGATTTTGTTTGGGCTATTTTGTCGACATTCATTTCATTAGCTCTTTCCGCTCAAATATATTTTGTGCTTCTTTTCCCACGGGTCGTAATTCAACATCCAACATTTTTCAAAAAATTGTAGTCTTGTTTAAAATATTGAAAAAGTTATTAACACACTATATCACTGTTATTATAAGTACTTTTTAAATATTCACTGGGAAATTCAGCAGTATTGCTCTCATCATATTCAATCAACCAAGAGGGTACGTATTTAAGACCCTGATATATGCAAAATTCGATATATGGACCTTTTCCAGGAACGTATCCTTCGCGTATATCAGGATATTACTGAATTTAATCTACATAATTGATAGCATGTCATTTGCATCCATTATTTTCCCCAAACAAATGATAAAAATTGGAGATAATTACATTAAAAATTTTTAACTTGTGTTCTTGATAGATTTCTGAGCCAAAGTAACATATTTTTTTTACAAATTTCTCCTGAAATACTATGTTGCCATTCCAGCTTATTTGAGGAAATTTATTTAACTAATTCTCTCTCTGAAATGAATCATATTTTCTTATTATTTTATTATTATCTAATTTGTGAAACTCTTTATTCTTATCTTTTGTTTGTCTTTTGGAATGACTGTTAATCCTTTATTTAATTGGAGTGATTATAATCGTAGATTACCATGGGGGATGAATGTGCTCAGTTCATTTGCAATGAGTGCTGTACAAAGTTGTTGGAGTTCAGCTCATTCAAAAGAGATGCTCAGAAAGCAAGGGCTACATGTCAGAACATTAAGGAAAATACACAGGTAAGGATTCCTATTTTGTGATGTTGATGATTTGTTGAACATTTATTGAAACAGTAATGTGTCATGCAGCATTTCCCATTGGCATAGCATACTAATAATGAACCAGTGCGATGAACCAGGGCCCCTGGTCAAGGGGACCCCTACAACTAAAGATCCATTTCAGAAAATTATTATTTGTATTTTGTGGTATTAATTTCTGGGACTTATGGATTAACCCCATGACCCTTACATGGTGCTGTGAGTGATGATAAGTGGAACTATGTGGAGTTTGGTTTGTGCACCCTATCTCTGCTGGAGTTTGCTCTGCTTTGTGCACCCAATCTCTACTGGAGTTTGCTCTGCTGCATGCACCCAATCTCCACTGGAGTTTGCTCTGCTTTGTGCATCGAATCTCCACTGGAGTTTGCTCTGCTGCATGCACCCAATCTCCACTGGAGTTTGCTCTGCTGCATGCACGCTATCTCTGCTGGAGTTGGGTCTGCTGCATGCACCCAATCTCCACTGGAGTTTGCTCTGCTTTGTGCACCCAATCTCTACTGGAGTTTGCTCTGCTGCATGCACCCAATCTCCACTGGAGTTGACTCTGCTTCGTGCATCCAATCTCCGCTGGCATGAAGAGGGTGACATTCATGTAGGCAGGGTGCCGCAGGCACCACTTCAATCTCCAGCTAACCCAACCTGGGTGGAGGTAATGGAATGAGCCCACCAACCAACTTGACCCAACCCAGTTGGAAAAACAGCAACCATCATGGATGCCCAAAGCAGAGCAAACTCCATGTAGCTCCATTTCTCATCACGGCATCACGTAAGGGTCCTTGGGTTAATCCTTAAGTACCGAACGTCTTTAACTCGTTATTTTCTAGAAAGTAATTTTGGTCATTCAGCTCATAGTCCGGGATATCCCCGTGGCATTGAAAATTTTCTGTTTGTCGGGAAAGGGCAACATATAATTGATTCCAGTTTTTGCAATATTTCTGGCGAGACTCTTCAAAATATTTGAGTTGAAGGCTTTCGCAGCGTTGCTGAATGCTGGTGGAGGTTTTCGGGTTTCGCTGCGTTGGCGGCATTTCTGGCTCTCGACGTTTCGCAGACGTTGCAGTCTGCATCTTCAGGAGATCCTGAAGATGCAGACTGCAACGTCTGCGAAACGTCGAGAGCCAGAAATGCCGCCAATGCAGCGAAACCCGAAAACCTCCACCAGCACTCTTCAAAATAATTTAAGATTATTTTCTGCCACTGTGTCATATTGAAAGTTGCATAGTCTTGCTCTTATCAATGGACATGAGGTTGATTTCTCATTGAAAGTTTGTTATTTGTTATATAAAAATAATAATATGAGGTAACAAAGAAGATTTTGTCCTTTGTATTTCCCTAAATTATTGTAATTCATAGCTGAAAAAGTTAAGCTAATCTACTACATGATACAATTCATGATTATTCAGTAATTATGCTTTATATCCTTGAAAATTTCCCTTTTCTTTACTTCACACAGATAAGCTCATTGTTTGAAGATAACCAAGTATATATGGATGTAAACAATGGATGCAATGATGCACTTACTCCTGTACATGATGGAAGAGATAGTGTACTGGTGAGAACAAAATAAGTTTAGATTGTTTCAATTTGTCATTTGAAGTATTTTCGGTTCTGTTCGCATAACTGGAGATGCAAAAGGTAAATAAAGCGATGCTAGCACCGCCAACGAGAAATGGAACTACTATGCAGCGTGACATACTTATACTCGGCCCACAACATACTCTAACTTTGCACCCCGAGTTGTGTAAGTTAGTTGAAGTGTTTTTGGTTTCTTCCCACTTTTACTGTGGCTGCCCCCTTGGGCTGGGTCGGGACCATAGTTTAGAGTGCTTCCAATGATAGAAGGCTCTAAGCTTAGTTTTTAATGCAGAAATCAGTTCCCCGTAGAACCAAACAGGATATTTAAATACATATACTCTTAGTGACGGCACACGGTCCAAAATTACACTATCTAGTAATGATTAAAAGAGATCACAACATTCTTCTGCAGAGGAAGTGCAATCAAGAAGCATCCACGGGCAGTGGTGAAGGGTGTTCTTAAGCGAGGAAATGTCGAGTTGCTTCCAGTTGAACTGGACTCGGTATGACTTCTTCAAGCGTCTAATCGAATCAAGCTGAACTTCTAAGAATAATGGGGCATGTTCAGATAATACGTCACTGCAGTTTTTAAAATTAGATACACAACTAGAAAACTCAATTGACTTTCCATTCGTGCAGAAAATTAGGTCAAGAAAGTTGTTATTACAGGAGGAGAAGTGAACATGTTGTTTAAGTTTAAATTCATTCATCCAGTCAAGAACACAATTTATCTGCATGCAATTAGTTTGGCCAACTGGGTATAAAGAATTATTGACTGGGTCAGTGATGGGTTATCGCACAGGTATATGAGGCATATGCCTCAGGCCCCGCATGCCCAGAGGCCCCCAAATCGACAAACAAAATCCACCCATCATCTTTCATTTATCTTTGCAATGCAGCCTTTGAATTTTCCTTCATGACTTCATGACGATTCGTCTTCCAAGTCAGTGGCGGATTTAGGGGGGGGTCGCACATGGCGCATGCCAGGGGCCCCGTGTCACAAAGGAGGGCAGCCGTTAGGAGCGGTTTCGCTATATATTTAGATTGCAGGGCCGGGGGCTCCCAATTGTTTACCGCCAGGAGCCCCAAAATGTTTAGCACCAGGGGCGCGAAAATGTTTAGCGCCAGGGGTCCCAGGAGACATAAATCCGCCACTGGACTGGGTCGATGGTCTAGGAGACCTCACAATAATTTAAGTCCCCCAGTTAAATAAAAGTGGAACTACCAGTAAGAAAGGTGAAAAAAATGGAAGACAGACGTAAAAATAAGACATCAAGGATTGTAATGAAACAACATAAGTAAGGGGCGATACGTAATATAATATATAGTAAAAAAATAACAGATATTTACAAAATGATTATAGAGCAATTACGGATAAATTTCTGGTGTACTAAAGGCGGCGATATCTTGAAGGTTTTGATTGAAGGCATCCTCCTTACCCAGCAGGCATCTCCATATAAACTCATCCATGTAACTTTGGAGGAATTTTCTACATGCTCCACTCTGCTTCTTGTTTCTCCACTTAACGGCTTGCCACATTCGCTCCACAGTCTGAGTGTATGCGCCAGTTCTGGATCTACAAAATGTAGCCGATGATTGACGATTTGACGTTTGAATCCCTCTTCCTGCTGTGGGTGATACGATCACCAAGGAGTCGGTGATGATTGCGGAATTTTGATGGACATGTGCTTGAATTATGGGCATCAGAGTGGCTGCGCTTCTATCTATTTTCGCAATGTCATTTCACTTGATAATGGTACTACGACGAGTGATACCCAACCCAAGGGGATGGGCCACAGTGAATGCGGGAAGAATCCAAAAACACATTAACTAACATACCCAACCCAGGGGTGCAAGTTGGAAGATGCTGTGGGACGAGCAGTCATATTCCTCGCACTGAGTACGAGTATGTCGTGCCTCGTAGTAGTTCCATTTCTCGTCATTTTCTCTACATCAGTTTTTTTATGTTTTGCATCCCCAGTGATGTGGATAGAACCATTTTTTTCTATTAACGGTGTAATCATCAATAACATATACATTGTAGGATTCTGTCAAACAAGAAGAAGATTTCATAGAAAGCTCTGTTTACATGGAGAATACCTCAGATGGACATTGGACTGAACCTGAAAATGAGGTAATTAATTCATTTTTATTGGCCTTGGTAGATAGATGGTTAGCATTTCTATCTTCAAACGCTAGTTTTCCAGGTTATAATCTTGCTAGGGGGATTGTTCTAAGTGTTCTTCTTTGTTACGCTCATTGTAAAATGCTCTTAACCTTTGCTCGACTGGGAAGTGAACCTAGGTCTCCCCCTTGCTGGGTAGGTTCTTTAACCCTCTCCCGGCCAAAGTGCTCGAAAGCATTTGAAATCAAATTTCCACTTCTGGCTTAAATGTTCTAAAGCAGAGGTCCTCAACCCATGGCCCGTGGGCCAAATGCAGCCCCTGTGGCCAACGAAGCTATGATGAAAAGACGATTGGTAAAATTTTATATAGACAAATATCAATATTGAGCTCTGGCTCAACAATCGATGGAATAACTTTTAAATATAGTTATTTAATTCGAATTGATTTCCATTTGAAGAAACTGCATCATATTATGTGTTCATGAATCTCAAAAAAATTAAATTAAAACTTTTTGCAGGAATTACAAGCTCTAGGGATGCAACCGGTGGAAACACGTTTGGAGATATCCTCAAATTTAGCTTAACAATACGTTATTTAATGCAAAGGCTGATTCTGTGGGTTTAATTTGTCAAGTGAATATTTTAAAGTGAAACCTACAAAGCAATATATATAGACAATTTCATATTTTGTCAGTCTACTTATCGTCTCAAAACCTTTTCTGGTTGGAGCTATAACACTAGTAATTTATTTAGACTTGATTTTCGCTAATATGAGACCACAGAATCCCTTGGTAACTTCTAACGTAAACATTCATCCGGCTCGTGAAAGCTCTTGTGATTTTCAGTGCGGCCCTCGTAAGCATTCATAACTACGAATGCAGCCTGCCATATGAAAAGGTTGGGGTCCACTGCTCTATAGCATCCATATTTTTTTACAACTGCTACCTTCTGATGGTGCACTTAGTAACTTCTTTCTAGTTTAGCGTCACTTATAATTAGGGTATGGATTTTTCGGGTTTAAAAAAAATTTAATTCGGAGGGTAAATATCAGATTTTATTATTTTCCTTTTCATTCGGGTTAAAATAAGGTATAAATAAGTTACAGATTTTTCGAGCTTTTAAAAAAAGTTCAAACTGGTAATTTTCGGGTTTTATTATTTTGTAACTCGAAAAAAATTATTTAAAAATAAAAGTCTTGTTTTAAAATTTAAGTCTGATCAACAATCAAAACTTTTTACTATACCCTAAGTAAGTTTGAGAGTGTGATATCTTGTGTTAAATGCCTCCAGGTGGAGAGGAACACCTCGCAGGCTACACAAATATCTTGCTTCCCGTTCAACTTGTTTGGAAAACACGCCAGATATTAGGGAAATGATTTTTCTTTCGTAGTGTTTTCAACTAGCAGAAACTTGAGCTCTCTTTTCCTTATCCTATTGAAGATCTAGCAGCGACTAGCTAAGGCGACGTCCTTGACTATTAGTTGCGTGAGCAAACCAAGGAGATTACAAAGTAAGCTTATGATTAAATTGTTTACAAAGAGAATAAACAGACTGATCACGAACATCTTGGACTGCACTCATGTGCTGAGGTGCCTACAAGCACTATAATAGAAAATATAACAAAAATTGTTTGAAGAAAACTAATAATTTCGGGTTTTTTCAGGTTTTACCCGAACTTTAAAAAATGCAATCGGAGGGTAAAACCCAGAAAATCCATACCCTACTTAAAATGTATACAGACACTTTCTGCACAGACCAAATTGCCGATTTTTACTTTGTAGTAGAAGATGTGATACTTTTTCAATAACCCGGAGAAGGTCACGACAGTGACAGGAAATGTAACTACCACTTCATTAGAACTGGGTTGGACCAGGTAAAATGGGATATGTGTTTAATGAGACAACTTTGGTAAGGGACCATATGAAGGAGTATTTATTTGAATGAAATGGCATATAAGAGGTATATAAGTCGTCATGAATGAATATTCGGAGGACTGTTGGCAATTCATGGTACTTTAGAGGCATTTTGAGTGATGTATTTCTAAATCGTAAAATGATGCCAAAGGAAAAGTTACTGTCAGGTGTAATCTTTCACGCGCAGGAGAAAGGGTGGACGAACGAGGTACTTGTGTTAGATTGGCTGAAGGTTGTTTGGGGTCACGTTATATTCGAGGTTTAGTTTTTTCTTGAAAAACTTCCCATAAATCTTAGGGTCGCATTATATTTGAGGTTGCTTTATATTCGGGACAATATGGTAATAATCAATATTGTGAAAACTGTAGAAGTTATTGGCATGAATCCACCTTCAAAGATAAATTTCATTTGCTGCATATACCCCTCTATAGCAATTAGGGAAAAAGTTTCTCGCAGGTCAACCTTTTCAGGTCTCGACTGAAAATTTTAGATAAATGTTATGATTGTTATTTGTTTTAAAAGGCAGTTCATAATTTTTATGTATTCTTGAGTTACTTTGTCATTATTTGGAATCATTAAAGAAGCCGCGTAAAAAACATCTCGTTTTATTCAATAGAGGCCGAACTATGATATTCGCAAGGAAGGAATTGCATGGCTTCAAATAAAGTATTCACAAAATTGGAATTGGAATGTTATAGCCAGAGTGAAGGACGATCTCGGATCAAAGACTCCGGGGATCTACAACATCCCATGTGAGTGTGGCGTCTCATACATCGGGGAAACAGGCCTCGCCATCGAAACCCGGATAAAAGAGCACATGAGATGCATAAGGTTGGGACAACCTGATAAATCTCCTGTGGTGGAGCACAGCCTCAGCCACGACCATAAGATTAACTGGGAAAAAACGGAAAGGCTACAACGTTCCAATGACTTCTGGGACCGGTTGGTCAAAGAAGCCACCGAGATCCGCCTTGGGGATAATAAATTCAACAGGGACTCGGGGTATTCGCTCAGCAGAACCTGGAAACCGGTTCTCCAGAAAATCGGAGAAGGAAGACAAAATTTGATTGGTGGACGGGAAGACGAAATTTGATTGGTGGGTGGGCCAATCAGACAGCTACGGCCTAGGAGAAGTGTATATATAGCGGCCAAAAACACGTTTTAGATATCCTGAAGAAGATGGCGGAGTCAGCCGTCAAAACATCAATGTTACATCAAACTTTGACCCGGTTGTGCACCCGAGAAGAATTCCTTAAATCAATCCACCGGGAAAGCACCAGATCATACTTCAGCAGAGAATATTGTCTCCGCGCAAACCACTGCAGAGAAGTTGCAGAGGCTCCGGCTTTAGTGGGAGCGGGCTCATTTAATAACATAGAAAGAATATTTTGTGCCATGCCGTGGTGTGCACCAGTGGGAGCTGGCCTTTACACTTACATTGGTGCATGAAGGCCATGCACCATACCCACAGGCTGCATTAAGTCACAGTGTCAAATCCATGGGTTGCATACTTTCCCAGTCCTCACACTGTTTCATATTCATTGGACATCACTCGACCCTTCCAACCCTATGATGTGGTGACCTTAAATGTACTCGTTACAAAAATACTCGATTCAGCATCGAGGGTTAGGTTATGTTGACACACAAGAAACACGCTGGCAGAAGGAGGAATATACTTAGTACCTCACCTTTGCTGAAATTTTATAAATTTGTATGAGCAATAAACTGCTTAAATTTCACAAGTGTTGATTTAACATACTTAAATTTCTTAGATTTACATGATATATTTTTTAAGAAATACATTTGAGTTTTGGCCGTCTAATGTAAATTAGCTTACTTTGTGGGCCGCAGAAATGTATCGCAAGGGATGCAGGTTTGAGATCCCTGGTCTAGTTGGTGTCTGTAACAATTTTATATTCATGATTCTCCGAGTCCTAATGGATCACCAAACAGTTAAATTGACATTGTGTAGATATTTTTATAACAGTCGTTATCTGTTTTTAAGAAAATAATCACCTACCTTTGAAAGAATGAGCGAGTTATGTCTAAAAACTATATTAGCAAATGGGTTGAATATTTTATTTTTATTTACAGTCGAGTCTTGATTATCTGAGGTAAAGTGGACCAAGCTAAACTTGGATAAAACAGAAGTTTCATTTTTAGGTATTAAAAATAGGCCTATGTATGTTCAGAATAATTTATTGTTATTACTTAAAATAGTCTTAATGATTTCTGCCTAACTTTGTTCGATCGCTTCTTGGCCGCCATTTACGCCACCTTTTGACGATTGACTCGATGATTGACTCGACGATTGACTCGACGATCCTAGCTTCTGTTGAGAGGACCATGTCTTGGTTACGTACATTGTTGCCGTTTAATGCAGCTGCATGCTTTGTGAATCTTACACTGTATCAACGGAAAACTGAAGTCATGAGGAATCATGATTTACCTGTGGTAAATTACCTGTGACCTTGACCGCAAGCTAAAAACAATGTATGTATTTAGATGGGGCCGCCTTGATTAACGCGGAAGCTTGGATAAGCAGGGCTTGGATAATCAAGACTTTACTGTATATACAAATGACAGATGGCAGGAAATGATGGTATCAGTCAAAAGAGGAGACTATGTAGTTAATGTGTCTTCCGTTCTTTTTGGTTCACGTTGATTATTTGGCGAGTTATGATTTTTTCAATTCCACGAAATATTCCCTCTATTCTTTCAAGATGGCTTTTACAAACAAAGATAATTTCATGGTTTCAATTGAGGATGATGAATTGGTTTGTCATATAAGCTCATTAAGTGATGACAAAAATTATGTAGAAAAGGAAGATTTTGAGGTTTAAGAAGATATTCCTTTAGACAGTGAAATTAGCGACATTAGAAAGCTAAGTGTAGTAAATTCTGAATGTAGTGGGACTGTTTGGTATAACAACATACTGACTTTCCTCATGTTTTTGATGTTTGGTGATAAATAATAGGTACTTTTTGGTTAACGTGGCATCAACCCTTGCAGCACCCATCTAGGGGCGAGATATGGAACTACAAGGCACTGAATGTGGCGAGATTTGGAATTATGTGAAGCAGTACTCCATTGGAACTCGGCTGGGGCATGGAAGGGAAATTTGAACAAGAACAAAAATTTTACTCGGCCCCACCGGGTTGGGTAAGTTGGTGAAAGTGTTTTTCGTTCCTCCTCAAGTTCGCTTTGTACAGAGGCATCTCCATTAAAAAAAGAAGGGTTATTGTTATAAGTGAAATTTTTATCCCTTTTTTTCTTTTAATGGAGATGCCTCTGAACACAGTGAACGTGAGGAGGAATGAAAAACACTTCACCAACTTACCCAACCCGGTGGGGTCTAGTAAAATTTTTGTTCATGTTCAAATTTACCTTCCCTGGCCCAGTCGAGTCCCAGTGGTTCCAATGGATTACTGCTCCATGTAATTCCAAATCTGGCCACATTCGGAGCCTTGTAGTTCCATATCAATTGAAATTGAATCCTACAAAGCCTACCTATATGTTAAATGGGCGCTTTTTGTATGTTTGCTAAAGTATTTATTGTGAATTTTTGTTTACATCCTATAGGTGTATGATAGTTCTCACTGTCATAGTCCAGAGGATGACTCAAAAACCAGTAATGGTTATCGTCAGCCCCTGAGAATGAGAAAAGTAAAAGAAACTGTACATGAGAAGCCATCTTTAAAAAGTGACATTCAGAGAGACAAAAGTTCTATTGTGACAAATACGAAGGTTCACTCTGGAAAAACTTGGTTTGAATGTCAGATCTGTGATAAGGGGTTTAGTAATATGGCTAGCCTTAACATACATTCAAGTATTCATTATAGACTGAAGCCTTTTGAATGCCAAGAATGTGGAAGAAAGTTTTCACTTGAACCCAACCTAATTCTTCATTTGAGGACACATACCGGCGAAAAACCCTATGAATGCCAATATTGTAAACGCAATTTTTCCTGTTTATGGGTCCTTAAACAGCATTTGAGGATCCATACAGGAGAGAGACCTTATAAGTGTCAAATCTGTGGGAAGGGTTTCAGTCAGAGTGGAATCCTAACTAGGCACAAAAGGATTCATTCCGGGGAAAGGCCCTTTAAATGTCCTTACTGTGAAAAGAGTTTCTGTCGAAAGACTTCTCTTGTGAGTCATTCGAGGATACATGCAAGAGTGAATGCCATAACTGTGGAAAGAAGTTTGTTACCAAAGCAGATCTTGTCTAACACATTAGGAAACATACCAGCAAAAGACCCTTTGAATGCAAACATTGTAGAAACATGTTTACTTCAAGAGTAAACCTTAGCAAGCATATGAAGGTGCACACGGGAGAAAAATAAACCATAAATGCAATATCTGCAGAAAGGGATTCAGCAAACGCTGGACCTCGGTGGAGCATATGAGAATTCATTTGGGAGAAAAATCTGTGTCTTATTCGTGGAAAACATTTTGCTCAGAGGACTTTTCTGGGGTAAGGAGGAGGTTGTAGGAGTTTTTTTAAGATCAAAAAGAGATATTTATGTAGAGATATGCATTCTCAATCACGTGATTGTCGAAATGATCAATCGCAGTTTTTTATGTTTTTGATTCACTTGCGTGAATATCTTTCATGCAAATCCTTTTGGGCAAAAACATGTTTATGTGGCTTAAAGTAAGGCTGACATGGTTGTATTTCTTAATTTAAATTGTTTTTCCACCTGTATTCCTAAAGGAGAATTGTTTACGTTACTGTTTTAGATACAAATTTATACAAAAAATTTCAAATGATTTTTTTTAGATAAATAAAGTGTTTCTGAAGAACTGGAATTAGTATTATTTCTTCAGGCTTCTACTCAATCATATTAAAACCAGAACCTAATCTGAATGGATGTAAATGAACTTTGAATGCACGTTAAAATTAAAGAATGCATGTTAAAATTGAAAAAAATTGAATTTCTTTAATGTGCGCAATTGTATTGCGTAGGTTTTTGGCAGTTATCTCATATATGTTTAAGAGACAAATAAGCATAAAAATCTTATGATCTTAAGAAACAGCAATGTACAAAGTGCATTCAAATTATAAGGTCCCCAAATTTATTTTCCACAAATGTGTTAATGGATATGATTAGTGCTGCTTTTAGAGGGTTTATCAGTTAGCTGTGTCTTCCTGTGTGATGGCAGCACAATACATGCCTCAGAAAGTTGTTCCTAGCACTCCTAGTGGAAGCTTATTTGACATACTGTAAATGGCATCGTTGACCTCTCCAGAGCAGGGTGTGATTATCAGATATTTGCATCTCACCAGGAAAAGTCCAATTGATATTCACAGGAAAATGTTGGAAGTGTGTCCTGTAGGTCTTATGGATGTGAAAAATGTATGCAGTTGGGTGTTTAAGGTTTGTGAAAGACCTCATGCGAGAAAGAAGCGCATCAAACAAGTCTTTCTGGGGATGCCATTTCCTAGATTGACCTGAAGGCTATGGAGGACAGAAGATTGATAGTATATGAAATTGCAACATCTTGAGGCATATCTGTTGGCTTTGTGCATACAATTTTGCATTGTGACTGCAGCATTTTCCCTCTGACAGTTGATCTAGTTCCCCATCAGTTTTTCAACTCCAGCAAACGCACGCACCCCTGCAAACGCACGCACCCCTGCAAATGCTCTTACTTCTGCAAATGCGAGTACTTCAGCTTTGCACGTACGTACAGAGTCTCTTCTTTTTATAGCAACAGACATTAGCCCAGAAGAGAATGCTATCATCGTGCGATTTAACCTATAGACTTTTGCGAGTGGTGTGCCCTCTTTCTGGAATACGGAGCGAACTAGTAGACTTTCGATCTGATGACGTCACGGACAGGCAGCCGGGCAGTGACGGGTCAAACTTGAGAGGGAGACAGAGAACAAGAGAGAGAGAACGAGGAAGTAGAAAGGGAGACGTGTCTTGAACCGGCCAGCAGAAGATTTCCCTGACAGTCGATTACTTTTCATATCGTTTGTTATCCCTCCAAGTGGACAATTCTATTAAGTATCTTTGTATATTTCTGCTTTGTATAACGTCACTCCAATATAGTTGTAAGCATTTCCTTGTCATTTTGCCATTGTGTTATATTTGTTTCCCTGTTGGCAGTAGCAGTGTCACCGAAGAGGTATTGTATCATTTTTCTATTTCAAGTACTTTGCAGATTACGAGAGATTAATGTAAAATGAGAAAGTTGCATCTCAGTGACCTCAAAACGAGCCAAGTTTTAGCCAGATGGGTTTCGAGACTGCTTTCCAAGGACCAAAAAGACAGTTGCGCCAACCGGTGCCAAGCATTTCTTAGGTGAGATGCTGCAATTCTTCTGCACGATTGTGATGTTGCATGAGATGTGGATTCTACTGTTAGATCCAGTCTGCCCAATAGAAGCACAGTGACTCACCGCAACCGAAAAATTTTGTTGTTGCAAGTGCTAAGAGAAGGATGACTGCAATTTTTTTGGGATGCTCTTTTTATACTGTGTTCCTAAGGGTACTATGGTTACAGGAAACATCTGTGAAGAGATTCTGAGGAAGTTCCTCTCAGCTTTGTGCCTCCACATCATGAATCATCTTTGATTCCACCATGACAATGCTCCTCTTCATCGTGCTGCCAAGGTGCAAGATATTTTTAAAGAAAACAAAGCTTAGGTTATCTGACATCTGCCATACTCGCAAGACCTTGCACCGAGTGACTTTTGGTTGTTTCCAATGATCAAAAATGCACTTTATGGCAGGAGTTTTTCAAGCCAATCAGCAGCTGCTACTGCCCGTTATCAGTGGGCCAAACACTCCCGCAAAGATTGCTTCACTGAAGCCATCACAGCTTGGAAGAGAAAGTGCCAAAAATCTGTGGAAGTTCGTGAGGACTCTGTTGAAAAATGATGTAAGTTTCATTCTTATATTACGTGTCATTCTTGTAAGATAAATTAGGAGACCTTATAATTTGAATGTACCATGTAGTTCAATTTTCTTGTTACTAGAGGTATTATTTTGAAATGTAATCTTTCCAAGTATTGGGACTCTAAAAATTAAGTTGTCATACTATTTTCTATTTTATGCCACTTCTATATTAATGTATGGCATTCATTCAGGAATGAATTAACCTGTAAACCCCATCAGATGTAATATTATGTCCTGGGAAAACTGTCCAATTGGCTGTCAGATGTACTATTACATCTTGCGTCAGCCCTATTTTCCTTAATCTTTTGATGCGAGAGACTTCTATAAATCTAAATAACCTTCATATATTTTTAAAGTAGAAAGCTTTGAACTTCGTATCTATGCTTGTTCTGTATTTTTTACTGTTTTTTAAAAATATATAATCTACGTTGAATTTTGCTATGGAATTTTGAATCTTGCTATGATATGATGGTGTTTCTTCATCTAAAAATCACTTTTCAAGGCAAGGCAAGGATCCTTTCTTGGTGTTTGAAATGGAATGTAGGAACTGTGTATCTTTTCAAAGGAGAGTAAGATTTTTTCCTGGTGGAGCCATGTGACTTATATCATACGACAAAGGTCTTCGTCGGCATGTATAAAAAGAAAGGAAAACATCTTGTCTGTCTATGCACAGTTTATTAGAAATGTTTACAATGCAATTCATGAATGGAATTAGGTTGAGTAAAAGCATTTTGGTAAACATTCGCTTCCATGACTGTGCGACCCTTCGTTCTTCACTGCGTAGGAGAGCATCATTGCCAACCAGCATCTGTCATTTCACCCTCTTCAAGGTGGTTGAGATTACTAAGGTTTATTGCATCACCAAAGCAAGTTAGTTGAGGAGCCTTGGGTCTTTTTGCAGGGGAATATCGAGGTATTGTGTATATCTATTTGTAGTTGTTTATGTACAGGGTACATAAATAGCTCAACACTTTGGCTTGTAATTAATAAATGAAAGAACTCCTTAAGCCAAAAAACAAGAGTTAATGAATGAGCACAATGCATTTCACCCGCAATGTGGGAATCTTCAGGGGCAACCTGACACGACAGCGACCGGAGGTCAACAGTTGACCTCCGGTCGATTTCGTGTCAGATTGCCCCTGAAGATGCCCACATTGTAGGTGAAATGCATTAGGCTCATTCATTAACCCCTGTTTTTTGGCTTAAGGAGTTCTTTCAATTATTACATACAGGGTATTTCACGACCAGTCTGCCATACTTTAGGAGGTGATTCAGGAGATAAGTTCAAGTAAAAAAAATTAGTGCAATATTGCTCCTATTTCCAACCGTTGAGAAGATACGGATGATTGTAGGTACATGCAGGAGAAAATACAGGAGAGTATTAATCAGATTAATTTATTGTTACGTTTCTAAATATACCTTAGGTTAACTGTTCAAAGTGACCACCACAAGTTTACTGCTCATTGGATCATTTCAGGATGGTCTCGTACATATGCAGCAGCATCCATTATGCGACGCAATAGTTCCTCTGTCATCTGTACTTTGGTCTTGTCTCTTTCGTAAGATCCCACAAAAAGAAATGAAGCGGAGTTAGGTCCGGAGATCTTGGTGGTTAAGGTATTGGATCACTACGACCAATCCACCGATTCCCGTAATGCTGATTCAAGTAATCCGTAACTTGACGACCAAAATGTGGAGGTGCCCCATCCTGCTGAAAGAACATACTGTGCCTTGTCTCCAGAGGTACGTCCTCCATTAAAAGTGGCAATTCATTCTTCAGGAAGTTAAGGTAATTAGCAGAATTTAAACGTTGTTCCAAAAAGAATGGTCCAATCAACAAATCTCCTATTAGAGCACACCAAACATTAACTGAGAATCGATACTGAAAGTTGCTTTCAATGGTCCCGTGAGGATTATCGGTGGACCATAAGTGGGAATTTCATTTATTGTTAATTCCATCCCGATTAAATTGTGCTTCATCACTGAACAGTATGTGCTTAAGACTACGGTGATGCAACAGCATCTACTGGCAAAAGCAAACACGATGATCATAGTCACCTGGTTGAAGAGCCTGCACATATTGCAAGTGATAAGGATGCAAACCTTCATCATGCATGGTTCGCCATACAGGCAATGTGGATTCACCAATTGGATTAGAAGTCCTTCGAACACTGGTCATTGGGCTATGTTGTACAAGGTCCAGTATGCACTCTTCCACAGCAATAGGCCGTTGTGCTACATGTTCAAGGTTGCGTGGAACAACTGTCCCTGTTTTCTTTATTCTCTGGTGTGTAACACTAAAAACTCTCCTGTTCAGGATTCGGCAGTTCGAAAACGTCTACAATATTCTTTAACTGCTGCCCTGCTGCTACCATCACAGACTCCATGAATGTGATGGATATCGGCATATTCACTGGGAGTGAACTGTTGATTCATTTTGAGATAAAACGCAAGACGACATTTCGATTTTGAACTTATCGCAACAGTGTCACGTGTAACTCGGAGTATGGATCAGAAGCAAGGGAGGCAAGAAATAACAACAATCAGTGGTGATTACAATGTAACTCAAACCATCGCCATTGTTGCCATTACAGCATTACAAATATTAAAACGTCCGTAGCTCCTCAACGGTTGGAAATAGGACCAATGTTGTATGAACTTTTTTTACTCTAACTTACCTCCTGAAGTATGGCAGACCAGTCGTGAAACACCTTGTATAATATACGTTTAGTTTTGTGATAGAATTTTAGTTTTTACCATGAATCTACAGACTTTTGGTGTCTTAAAGTTGTCCCATAAATACCCAAGGAAAGGGAACCCACAAAAAATGGGTTCCTTTTCTTTATCATTTGAAAGAAGATGTGTTTTCCTTATCTTTGTTGTGTTATCTAATGAGGCCATAGGCAGCAATGAATCAAGTGAGCGAGAAGAGGACACATCTGCATAAATCGCAAACACAGAACCTCTTCCATATCATTACGCATTAGATTACAAGAAGTGTTTACTAAGTTATAAGGCAAATTTCTTGCTGAATCCAAGGATGCAAGTGTACATTTTCTAAAAATATTGGGAAAGGACTTATAAACTACAGTTTAACTCTTGAAAGTTTTCCATGTGTGGCATCTAAATTCATTCCTGATGTTTACAATGTTATATCTCCCTTTCCAATGAACGAAATGAGTTTCTTCTACGTGACTTCTGTAATGACTAAGAATGAATACTGCATAACAAAAATGTTTATATTATAAAGAAATCGTCTTCTAATAAATCAGTAATACTACAGTTACTTAAAAACTTCCAGTCAAGACATTAAAAAGTGGAGATATGTAAAACTTTTCACCTAATTGATTTAGATGGGTACAGTCATAGAGTTACTAATTTGAATTATTTTTTGATTAAGACTACATCATTATCTTTCATAGATTTTCTAGTGCTGAATATGTAAACCATGAATATGAGCCAGAAAATTAGTGATTGGTGTACATTCTCTTCTACTGCAGTAATGTTTGTTTTGTAAAATATTATGCCCAAAATGGGTATTTACAAATTTCAGGTTTTATGCAAATTCACAAAAAACTCTGAAAAATTGAGAGAAAACGTCAGAAGTTATGATTTTTAAAACTTTTCTCGAACGTTTTCAATATGCAATCGTGAAAATTTTTAAAAACCTCATTCAGCCATCTGGGAGGGATTTAATTTATCTCTTTTGGGCTTGAGGGGTTAATGACCAACTAAGAATGCCTGTATTTATATAATGGTTTCCCTTCAGATATGTTGGGGATGCATTCCTAGGAAACCAAGCATGTCTGAAACAAGAGAGGGAAGAATTGCAGAGCTAACTATATATGGCACTTCTTTGTCTACTTACAACATTCTTGGGCCATGGAGAGGTCCGAGTTGGAAAAGGGCTAGGGCCTAGCCCTTTTCCAACTCCCTGCTAGGCTAAGGCTCTCACCCTATTTTGTTTTCTCTTGGTGTGAGGTGTCCCCCACCTCCGGCAGTTGGGTATACTGCACGTTTGTCTCAACACATCTTGAGAGCAGGCCTTTAGGAGAAACCCTCCCAAATTTCATGCATCCATGACAAATGCAACATCTGTGGGTGGCTTCCAAACCAAGCATGACCATACAGCCATGCCAGGCACCGAATGGGACCCTTTTTGCATTCTTGTATGGGCATGCCAGGCATTTAAAGGCTAAGTGGCACCTTATATGGCAAGAAATAGAACTACTTGTGACCATTTAATCACAATTTTAGATAACAATGGCAGTGAATTAGAAAACAGTTGAAAGTGAACTAAATAAGGAGAATCTAATCCAACCTAGGGGAGGAAAAGGAGTGAATCCAGCCCCCAACCACTTAACCCAACCCATGGAGAAAAGAGAATGAACCCAACTCAGAAAGGGAAAATGTAATGAACCCAACCCTCAACCATTTAACCCAACCCAAGGGAGGAAAATGGAACAAATCCAGCCCTCAACCATTGAACCAAACCCAAGGGAGGAAAATGGAAAAAATTCAGTCCCCAACCACTTAAACCAACCTGAGGGGAGAAATGGAAAAATCCATCCCAACCACTTAACCCAACCTGGGTGGGGAGAAATGAAAGAAATCTACCTCCAACCACCTAACCCTATCTGGAGGGGAAAGTGGAACAAATCCAACCCCCATCCACTTAACATAACCCAGGGGTAGGACATATTAACTTCTCGCCAGTCAGGCACTATATAGTTCCATTTCTTGCCACTCAAGGTGCCACTTCAAAGGGGAGTATATATCGCAATTTAACCATAAAATTTTGTTTGTATCAAAATTACAAAATGTTAACTCATTTATTGTTTATATCCTATAGGTGTATCATTATTCTAGCAGAAATTGTCAAGAGATGGACTCAGTATCCTATACTCATAACCCTGGCACCTCACAAATGATGGTGCAGAAGGAACCTTGTATACCATCAGTGGAAATTGAGGTCCATAAACTAATGGGAGATCCAGTCTGGAATTCAGAGGTTAATGCAGAAGGCAAGGGTATGGAATGCCAACATTGTGGAAAGAAGTTTGATTGGAAACAGAAAAGGAACTTTAGCAGGCATGTGAAGAATCATATGGGAGAGAAACCTTATCAATGTGATAACTGTGGAAAGAGGTTTCGTCAAAATGTATCCCTAGTTAACCATTTGAGGACACATACTGGTGAAAGACCCTTTGCATGTCCTACTTGCGGAAAGGGTTTTGCTCAAAAGATTTCTCTTTATGTCCATTTGAGAATACATACAGGTGAAAAACCTTTCGAATGTCAAAGCTGTGGAAGGAAGTTTTCTACTAAAGGGAACCTGGTCTGTCATTTGAGAATCCACAGAGGAGAAAAACCGTATGAATGTCATAGCTGCGGAAAAAGGTTTTCTCACCAAGGGAACTTTGTCAAGCATTTGAGAGTTCATTCTGGACAAATGCCTTTTGCATGTGATAATTGTGGAAAGATGTTCAATCAGAGGAGTCATCTTGCCAGACATTTGCGTACACATTCTAAACAGATAGATTCTGGAATTTAAGTTTATAAAAAAGGCCAACTTGTTTTTTTAATTTATTTGATTATTCAGCATTTCATTAATAAATTGTTCAAATTCTTTGGGTAAGGAAATGAAGAATGACACGATTAAAATAAATTTGCTTCACTGGTTTTGTTTTTAATAAATGCCATTTGATTTGTATCTGTAAATTGTTTTGAAATTTTTACGTACCTGGCTTCAACTGTGTTTTGCTGCTATTGATTGGAAACGTGTTTGTTGAAGTGAAAATTGAGTATTGGGGCTTAAATGGAGTAGTAGAGAAATGTGGATTTCAGCACAGTCTACCACCTTGGATTTGTGATTTCATATCTGGTCACTCACGCTACATGCACTGCGATCTTCTCTGCCACAATGGTGCCATCCCATATAATATCTGATTGTGCACTGTGGTTATCACTTGTTACAGTGCTGACAACCCATTCCTTTAATTTTACACCATTCAAATTTCCTGCTAGCATGCACATCTGCGATTTATTTTATTTTGGATATACTGTACATGCACTGCAATTATCTGTTTGTTGTGTTGAAGCTCACTTGATGATGTTTTTTGAATGGCATTTGCTTTTAGTTCCAACTTTCTCCTGGTGTTGGTGCTACTTCCTGGTCACTTGAGTGGATATGATGTCACAAATCCAAGATGACAGATTGGGCTGAAACCTACTATGGGGCAATGTTCAGTCATTTCATTCTGATTAAAGGCTGGTTCATACTGGAGGGACGGTCACACAATGGTCTCATTGAGGGCTCTATTAGGGAGAGGACTATTTTTGCAGAGACCTTTCATACTTGTAGGTCGTGGCACAGTTGCATTCCAGCCCTCACCCGCAGTGTGACGTGGTAACTAGCAGAAAGATTCAAGCTCATTTTGGATGTCACAGAGGATTGCTGATAGTAACCGAAGAATCTAGGACTCGAAGGGGCCTGGGACAAAAGTTGCCTCCTCAAGCAACCCAAGAGGTTCGTCCCGAGGCCTAACCGCATCCTCCCCTACAAGCATGAATGCATTTGGGACTTTTCCGTAGAAACCCAATTGAAAATAGGATTTTTGTATTTGGTCTAAAACGTCCCAACCGTGACTGTCCTGCCACCATCCCTCCAGTATAAACCAGCCTTAAAAATGTGATTGTTTTATACTTAGATTTCATGGAAAGTGCAGTTTTGATGTTTTGTAAATATCGTAGCTATTTCAATATGTAATATCCAATTGTGTTATTTTTTAACATAAGGTTGCCATATACATTGATACATGCATGATTGCAGGAATCGTTATACTGGATCAGTGAACCTTTCATCAGCGTCACAAGCTGCATACATGTTGATACAGGAAGTTATGCTTAAGTTGCAACTTAATTCTCTTTATCATTGTAAGTGAAAATACCATTAAATTTTGTGAAAATCACTCCTTAACACATTGAAGCCAAGTCCCATTATGTGAAAAATTTGGTAAATATTTGGTGATTCCACAAATTTTATTTAAATGACCTAGGTTTCGTTGTACTGCCTGAAACCATTAACTACATCAATTGGGAGATCTGAGAGTCATCTATAGATGATGGGCAACTGTGCAGTTAGGTCTCACTTTCAAAGTCTCGTACCCCTATATTTCTGCAGGTAAACCCCTGAAACCTTCACAAAGTCCTCATTTGAAGTGTCTTTCATGTGGTATACTTCGGTACGAGTTTTATATTTTTGTTTGGTGCCTTTTTCACATTTCTATCTATTGATTTGTTTTTTCTTGATTCTCCTGGTAAAAAATATATGCCTTTTGTTTATTTATTTTGTTTTGTCCATATTTGTTTACTAAAGCTTAAGTAAATCAAAATCGTATTTTTACCAAATGAATTTAATAATTTAATGTTTGTACGGAATCAAATAGGTGGTTATATTTTTAAAAATTCTCTGGTTTCGATAATCTCGGTAAGTATGGCCCGGCTTGAATGTGTTAATCGTACAAAATTTTGTATGATTAAGAAACGATTTTCACAACTTTTAACATCATCTTCCCTGTAGTCTCTCCATTGTCATTTATCTAATGAAAACGGCCTCAAATTTACCAAAGCCATCATGATTTTGCTTGGTTTGGCAGTACAGGTGATGCACGATTTATGCCAATCCAATTTACATGCTTTCATTTTAATGCCATTTATAATAAACATACAAATAACATCCTATTTGCACCACCTTGCTCATTTCTACGCCTCCTCTACCTTTGAGTGTTACATTGTGAAGTATAATGCACATCCTATTGCTCGCCGAGAAAGTATACAATGTATACTATATATACTGTTACATTGTGAAGTCTCATGTTCATTTTCTTTCACCGCAAAAGCAGGCATACGTATACAGTTGGCAGTTTAACTGTTATCGTCTTTTGTAGTGCTAACGTTTTTCCATTTAGCTGTTGTTTACCTCTGTGATTTTAATTCTTAATATTCTTTAATATATCTCCTTGCGTTAAAATGAGCTTAAAAAGAGTTAGCAGTGATTCTAACATGGGAAGGAAGGATGTGAAAAAAGTTAGTCTCTTTTCTTAGAAATTAAAATAGAGGTTCATAAAAGGTTTGAATGTGGTAAAGAAACATTGACATTCGGAAAGAATTGGGACTTAGTAATTCTACAATAAGAACGATTCGTGACTTTAAGTTTGGGAATGGCACTCCCTTAATTTATATGATTGGCAGCGGCTCGTATGCCTTTTAACTGGTGGAGACATTTTGTCAATTTTGGTTATGTACGTGAGTGTAATATTGGAACCTCTAGATTACTATTTCAAATTTTTTCACAGGACAATCAACGTATAGAAAAGTTTTACAATATCACTTGCATGATAAATTTATAATGCGTTATTTGCATTGATAATATTCAAGGAATATTATTAAATAAAGGAATAAATTAATTACTGAATTTACGTCACCATAAAGAAAGATGTTACCGAGGTTTAAAATAGTTTGGTAGGAATGAATCTCACTATCCCTTATGGTAGGAGCCGCCACTGTACATGATCAAATACTGCCAGAAAATAACTTTCGATTTACGCCATAATCCTCAGAACGTATCTATGGCATAAATCGAGCGTCACCTGTATCACTTCGGGACCATCTTAAAGCATTTGGAGACCATGGGCCCTAATTTTTTTGAGGGCCTCCTCCCCATTTGCAGAGCATGTCTTATTTGTAAATTTTTTGCATTGATTATAAAATGTTGAGACAGTTACTACCTGTCTGATTTCATAGGGAATAACAATATACAGTACTAGTAGTTGGTGCTTGCATACTGCAAGCATTTCATCTCACCTTGAAAAACACATTCATTTTTCAGACAGACATTTCATCATTACAAATATTCTTTTAATTCTAAAGATTTCACCTCCGCAGCGATTTTCGTTTTCCCACATGTAAAAATAATAGTTTAAAACAATCCCCAAATGTTGTAATTTTAAAAATTTTACACTTTCTCCATTATGGGATACTAATGCTACACATTTTAGCCAAATTTTAAAGTTGTAGCACTTCTAGAAGTAAAATAATATTTTCTAATTGTTTAAATTTAAATAATTTTTAACGGCCGCTGCAATTCATATATGGTAAAATTGAAATGTTTATTTGTGCAAATTCACTACTCCATAAATAATTTGAAAATTTCAGCTTCCTAGCTCATCCCGTAGTACCTAAACAGTTACCTGTTTGTTTAAACTTTAAGAATTTTTAACTGCCAAGCAAATTAAAATATCAAAATCTGTATAATGCCTATTTCGTTTTTTTTTACAAATCCTACCTTTAAAAAAAATTTCAACTCCGTAGCACATGCGGAAATACATAAACATTGAAAATTTGTTTAAACAATTGCGAATTTTTAGCGGCCGTATTGTTGCACCTTTTCAAGATGTTCGTTTTTTCTAGTCAGTTTTGCACAAAATCCTATCAATGAAAAAAAATTCGAATCTCCAGCACATCTGGAAGTGCCTAAACATTAGTATCCTCCTATATGTTATTATGTTATATGCTCCTCCTCCTCCTCTGTAAGGAACGTCTATATATAATGATTACACTATTTAGGAGGTGGGTGGCTAGGGGGTATAAAGAAATACTGGAAACATTAAAATATTAAATAAAATATGTAAAATAAACTTGTGATTTCATATTATATATTATTAAAAATTCAATGTAAAAACCAAATAGGGTATTTTTCCTGTTTCCTTTCTCGTATCTAATAGTTCGTAAGCGTTTCTGACTTTTGAGTCTCTTTTATTTCTACTCTCCAAATTTTGGGGCCTCCCTCGAAAGCGAGGCCCATTCGGCCTCATTCTTAACACATTCAGTGCGGACGAGTCACATGTGCGAGTCACCCTGGATTCTAACGAGGGGCGGGCGACTTGCGGTGTGAGCCACCCTAGTCTTTCTTTTCAAAATGGTGGGACAAACATCCGCATGCAGTTTATGCTTTTGTAACGGTATCTCGCCTTTCGGTATGACTCTAGATTCGTAGTGAATAGCATCGTTTCCATTTCTGCCGAGTATTTTTTCTCCCAAGCTTCCAAAAACCAGTGTGTAAGGTTTTATTTTATCGTTTCTGTTTTTAATAGTATAAATTATCTGATCTTTTTCATAGTAGGAGTCCTATAGGAATATATATATATATATAACGATATGGAAAAAGAGATAATATGATGAAATAAATGCAACGAGAGGTTGAGAGGGATAGGAAGGAGCCAGTGAACACTTACCATACGGTGGTGGACGTCCACAGCGATAGAGGAAGGCTTGTAATTTGGAGCTTTCGGGCAACACACGCCCTTCTTCAGCGAGAGAAATACAGAGACTAAAAATAAGTGTAACACTGGAGGTAGAGGAATAGGATAGGGGAAGGGGAAAGAGGGGTAAGACGAAAGGAAAAAGAGGGGTGATGGGAGTGGGAGTGTTAGCGAAGGTTTAAACCTGGTAAGGAGAGGGAGCAGAGGATGCCAATATGGGCTAGTTCCCATTGACTGAGTCGTGGCGCGGGGAAACTACTTGGAAGAGCACGAATAGTTTTTTCTGTGAAGCAGCTATTGAAGGGAAGGGAGTGGGTTAACGCATGGTCGGCCACCGGAAGGGGGTGCCTAAGAGAGACGCTATTCCGATGGCCGTTCATGCGGATGTTAAGGGGTGTGGTTGTGAGGTCTACGTAGAATGCGGGGCATTGTGTGCAGGTAAGAAGATATATTACGTTTTTGGAGGTACAAGTGCTGCGGGATAAGATAGGGTAGGAGATTTGGGTAACGGGGCTGGTAAATGAGGAAGAAGTATCTAAGATGGGGCAAGTGAGGCAACGTGGTCTTTTACAAGGGGAGGACCCTGCGAGGGATGGTGGAGGGCTGGTGGGGAGTTCCTTTATCGATATATGTATATATATATATATATATATATATATATATATATATATATATATATATATATATAAAACATATAATGTATTTGCCATATTTCAGGAGTTTTTCTATTTAGATTTCTTAGATTTTTTTCGAAGTTACCTTACCAGTACCGTTCTTCATCTAAAAAAGAATTTTATCGACATACTGTAAGTATTTGTTGTTAAAAATACTCTCTGTAATATTATTCATCTCCTTTATAACCCTTTTACATGCTGTGCATTAGATTTAATGTTCTAACATTTTGTTTGCCTACTTTTATCTTTGTCATAGACAACAATCTTTCATCTTATCTCCGCTTCTTAATAAAAGCGTTGAGTTCGTAGCCCGCAGTGAATGTGTTAAGAGAATTTGAAAAAGAACCTAATGATTATCTAATATAATTTATGAAGGATCCATCTTTCTGAGACAATTGCTGATGGCAATTTTTTGAATGTACATGCATACAGCGCAATGTACGTTAATTTTGAGTTTACTTTTCAAATATCCATTCACATTATATTTTATTTAAAACTTGCTGAGCACTTAATGCGACATTTAATTTATCCATTATTGGTACTTTTGCTGCTATTGCAGTGTTTTTCAAACTTTTTGTGTCATGACCCAGTTGAAGGGGTGGCACAAGGAGAAAAACATGTTCTGAATTCAGTTTTCGTTAATTCTCAATAAGAAAATTAATTGATAGTAGCTCAATAACTTTGGCTAAGATTAATAAAGGTGAAATACTCCTTTAGCCAAACAATTAGAGGGTTACAACACCCAATGCATTTCGCCCACAAGGTGGGCATCGTCAGGGGTAAAACCTGTTTCAACTAATAACACGCTTCAAGGAACACATGGCTCACTATAAATATAATCGTTTTGAAAAATCAAGCGTTGCCAACCACATCTTTGAAACAGGTCATAGTATACACGTAAACGATTTAACATTGATAACTTCAGCCAATAACTCACTAAACTCGTTAGAAAACCTTCACATTTACAAAAACCGCGATACACTTATGAACACAGACACAGATTTCAACAAGACCCTATACAAATTGACAGATTTAAACGACACACATGCCGAAAAATCTTTCCGCGTTTCACTTGTATCTCGGTCGTCTTCTTAATACTTTCCGTTTCAAACCTGGCAGTTGGCTTCCAGTCACTGTTGAAACAGGTTTTACCCCTGACGATGCCCACCTTGTGGGCGAAATGCATTGGGTGTTGTAACCCTCTAATTGTTTGGCTAAAGGAGTATTTCACCTTTATTATTCTCGATAAGAAAGCAACCCATTCTAATAGTTTGGCATTTGTATAGTGAGAGCATTAAAGTTTCTGTTATTTTTGATACATTTCGGCTGGTTATGCATTGAGTGCTTAGATTTTCCTCCTGAGCCTCGTGACCCAGTAATGGGTTTTGACCCCAAGTTTGAAAAACACTGATCTATTGCTTACTAGTTGAAGTTAAATGATACTAAATACAAGATGGCAAGAACAGAAAAGAATTGCTCCAAATAGGTCATTTCTTTTTTTGGTCTAAACATAACACTTTGATATTATTTTCTAATAATAATAATAATAAAGAAACCTTATTTCATTATAAAGTAATTTTATGCCCTTTTTGTCAATTTTAATTGTTTTAACATGTTGCAATGAACATTTCGAAACTTTTTTAAAATAAAGATTTTTTTTTTCAAATTTCTTTTTCACATTTCTTTTGAATGCAATTAGCATAATTCCACCGAAAAAAACTTCCCAAAAAAGAAAGGTCTGAAGGGATTAATAAACATCCCAACTAGGTAGAAGACGGCGCCCGTCCCACCAATGACGGTGCCCAGCGGAAACACTAGGCGACAGATTGGAACCGGGGGAACCAGGCATCTGCCACCCTGGTTGATGAGGTTGGATTCGCGGGGGCTGTAGGTACGCCTTTGGGCGAGCAGAAGCTAGACCACAACCCCCCACCAGGGGGAGAGCGAAGACCGTGCGATTTTTTCATCCTGGTAGTCTGTGCCGCCAGCGGGGCACGGATGCGCTGGGCCAGCGTATGGCCCTGTCTTAAATGACTCTCGGAGGCAAGGCAAAACACTCCGCAGCTGCGGCAGGAATATGGCTTACCAGGCCGAGGAGTCCCGAAACATACCAGGGGGCGCCCCCATAAGAAGGGCGTCTGAGAGTAAACCAACTGTCCCTGCATAGTAAGTTTCACTGGTGATTGTTTCATGCCACAGTCTCTGCTCTCCTTGAGGCATTCCCAGTTTCAGCCTTACCATGTAAATTCCAAATAGGTTAAATGATAATAAATATTTTAAGGAACTGCGAGAAAAACTTAAACATTTTACAAAGAGAAATGAACTCCAACAATTGCCTCCTGATATCGGATATGGCCAGGAGGCTGCAACAATTAAGATAATGAAAAGGGGCATTACTAATACTTAACTAATCATCAAGCATTTACAAAAGTTGCCTCCAGGTAGGGTGGTGGTGGTGGCAGCTAAACTATCATTTTTTAAATATCCCATAAAAAATGCACTATATGAGAAAATGTTTCGAACAAACGTAAAAAATTAAATTACGTACAATTATTCCATTACTTTATACATTGATCAAGTAATAAAGCAAATATTTAATGAAATCTGATGTGGACAACACATGACTCTCCATATCTGTAATATTACTACGGAATCCAAATAGGTTATATCAGTGGTGCCCAAACTTCTCCAATGGCTGGCCTCATCAGTGGTTGCAAATCCCTTTGGCAGTTGCCAATTCTTTGGTGGGCCAGATTAGAGTTTAAATCAGAAGTTTTCTATATATTCTGAGATGCCACGTAAGTGAAAATCAAGTCTGAATAAGTGTTTCATGGCTAATATTTCAAGCTTTATCGTCAAAATTTTCAAAAAGTATGAATTTGTGTGTTAAATTTTTCAAATTGCCTTTTTGCCATAGCTTTGCAATAGAACTTTTGCAGGCCGCATTTGGCCCATAGGCTGTAGTTTGGGTACCACTGGGTTAAATGATAATAAATATTTTAAGGAACTGCAAGAAAACTTTAAAGACTTTACAAGAACAGAAATACACTAAAACCGTAGCCTTCTGATATTTTAAATCGTGGCAGGTAAAAATGTAGTCATTAAAATCTCTTCAACTATGCATTATATGGGAAAATGTTTCGAACAAATGTTGTATAAGATTATGTTTCCTACAACTTTTATTCCAGTACTGTTTTACATTCATCAAATCTTAAAGCAAATATTAAAGAAATATAATAATTCCTTAACAATTTTTTCATGGAAACCATACTATCTCTATATTTCGTATAGGTACCTATGGAAAGAGTAAAAACAAAATGTGACTAACTTAATTAAAGGTGTCGTTTATTATTACCTTATAGATATTTACCCTAGGAATAAATGTAAATGTTACCCTCACAATGCAGAAAAAAACAAAATCAAACCACAATAATTACTCGTATATCCACTCAAATTAATAAAATAGAGAATATCTCACCTTTTGTTGTAGGAACGACGTGTTCCTTCCAAATAAGCGTATTATCCGCTATCTACCGATTTTCACTTAAATTTAAAAGAGAAAACGGTACGAATCTATAACTCTCCTTCCATGGAATGGGCAAATTCCGAAGTCGTGTAAGAGGTGGAAGGCGTGTAGGTAGCCAGCGGCGTCTGCCTACCCATATGTCACCCTCCACTCCAGCGGAGATTGGGTTCTAGAAGCAAAACAAACGCGTAAAACTACGTTTTTATACTACATACGAAGTCGTGTTGGAGATGGAAGGCGTGCAGGACGCCTCCGGCGTCCGCCTACATCGATGTCACCCTCCACGCCAGCGGAGATAGGGTTCTCGAAGCAAAGCAAACGCGCAAAACTACGTTTGTATAAGAATACTATAAAACACAATTTAAAACAATTAAAAGGATTCACTGGAAGTAATGATTTAAAGCAAAATACGAGAAATCACATTTTAAAGCTGAACATCAACATTTAAAAGTGAAATTAACTGGTTAATCACAATTCGAATTTACCACGCAAAATAACATATGAACATCGATAAAAACAAACACGGGCGCAATCTACAGAATCTGTGGCGGTCAGTGAAACGTCTTGTGAAGTTAAGCCCAGTTTTGTTCAGAAAATAAGAATATTGCAATGAATAGAGTGATTAGTAAAGTATAATCTGCAGCAAAAAGAAGAAGGATTTGTTCTACTCAAGAAATCAAAATGTAAGTTTTAATCGCTATGTGATGTTATTTGAAGTATTCAAAGCAAAATATTTACAATATATTTATACTAAACTACGTTTAAGTAGGCAACGGTACGCTTCGAGATATTGAAATGTTACTATAAGAGAAAACCAGTGCAATCAAAATGGTTACTAGTACTAGGGGAGTTTTGTTATTCATTGGTTTTGTGGTGTCGTAATTCGAGTTTTTTTTGTGTTGTCAGTACGGCATCGTCATTACGTAAATTGAATATATTGCAGCATCTAGGTTAAGTTGTGATTGCATTGCATTAGTGGTTATCAAGTTTTGTGACGCTGGTTACGCTATTACACTAATTATGCAAACATTTGTGTTGTTTGAATAAATTTTGGAGTTATATTTTCGTACTGTTTTCTCTTTTTAATTTAAGTGAAAATCGGTAGACGGCGGATATTACCCTTATTTGGAAGGTACACGTCGTTGCTACAACAAAAGGTGTGATATTCTATATTTTATGAATTTGAATGGATATACCAGTAACTATTGTAGTTTGATTTTATTTGTTTTTTACTTTCTCCATATACGTAGTATAGGGAAAATATTGTATTCATGAAAAAAATCGACTTCGGGATTTCAACGGAAATACACGTTTTGAGGTCCCCTGAACACGTTTTGTCCATTTTCTCGATGATGTCTGCGTGTGTGTATGTATATGATGGCTTTTTTTGTGGGTGCTCTAACTCAAAAACTATTAATCAGGTCAACGCGAAATTTTATATTTAACATTTTTATAAAAAGCAGGACTGATTAGTTTTGGTAAATGGGTAAAGTGGGTGTTTACTCTTGTCACATCCGTTATTTTGGAATATTTGCTTTAATATTTGATATATGTAAAAATGTACTGGAATAAAAGTTGTAGGAACATTAATTTTCTACAACCTTTGTTTGGAACATCTTTCCATATAATGCATTGTTTAAGAGATATCTCATATTTTTAGCTGCCATCACCATGCCACCTACTGACTTGTTAACAATTGATTAAGGATATTTTAAGGAACTGTGAGAAAATTTAAAGATTTTACAAAGAATATAAATAACTTCAAACCATAGTCTTCTGATATCATTATTAAGCTGCTTCTTACAGTTATAGGATATATCTATCATAAATAGTTGCTTCTTATGGAGGATATATATATATATATATATATAATTATATATATATATATATATATATATATATATATATATATCATTCTATAACAACTTACGGAAAAGGAAAGGTAAAATAGATATATGGATGTCAACAAGGTGTTGGGATGAGGAAACCCAGTGAGCACTCACCAATCAGACGACTTCAGGTTGGCGGGGCCCCGGGGATGTCGAAGCGACACACGTAAAATAACACAAAAACACAGAAACATCACAAACGTAAAGCTTTCGGAACTACTCCTTCTTCAGCTACAGAGAGAGAACTGATGGCGGTGACACTGGGTGGAGGCATGGGGGTGGAAGGGTAGTACGGAAAGGTCGAGGATTGGAGGAAACGGAGGGGGTTGGGGATGGGTAGGGTGTAGGGTTATTTTACGTGTGTCGCTTCGACATCCCCGGGGCCTCGCCAACCTGAAGTCGTCTGATTGGTGAGTGCTCACTGGGTTTCCTCATCCCAACACCTTGTTGACCTCCATATATATATATATATATATATATATATATATATATATATATATATATATATATATATATACATATACATATATATATAAACACACACACACATACACATACATACATACATGAGTTGTTGGTGCTTGCCTGCAAGCATTAAAAAAATCACCATACATCAAGATATAAACTCGTAAATAAATAAACGTGACAGCATTTGAGCTGCACAGAGTCCATTTAAATAAGGTAATAGTTTTCATTTTCTTCAAAATGAAGGCTTCTATCCAGGATTTCTAAATTCTTTGTCAGTCACCTCCGTGCCCTAGGTTTCCAATTTCAAGTTTCATGGCTCAGATCACCCTTTTTAAGCATTAATTATAATCGTCGTTAAGACAATAGTTTACATGTTACACTAAAATTTATATAAAAATTAGAGTATTTTCTTTGTTAAGATTATGGTTTCATCATCTGTGTCTTTTGGTATCTATCTGGATAAAAAAATTAATTTGAAATTATGACGTCATCATGTCATGCCGTTGGCTGAAATCAAATGAATTTTAACGCAGTCTAACAAGGCAAGGCTATGGACTGTAACTCACAGATTCGGTTCATCTTCTACTTCATAAGAGTGGAGACTACTAGACCCGACAATATATGATCTACTCTACATACCCTTTTGCCGTTACAATATTTTTCCGTTTCGGAATATGAGCATCTGCCACTCATGGGAGGTCCTTTCTGAACAATCATAAAGGAGCTTATTTCCTTCATACATTGACAGTCGAGACACGAAATTTATTGGAGGGCAATTTGCGGCGTCCCAACTCAAGTAGACTGTGTGTCCCTCTGACCGGGTGGTCAAAAGTGTCATGTCTACCCTCTTCACTCGCATACTCAAAATATTTGCACGATTTTTGATCCAAGATTTTTGGATTCCAAGTTACACCATGCAGTCATTTATGTGTTGCTCCTGGTGCCACGAATATTTATATTTTCCATTTTTATCAACGTTTACCATCCAAAGGAATGCGCGGGAAATGCAGACTGGATTTTTAAATATTAAATTTCAATCGCAGGAGAATATTCCAATGTCTACATGAGTGTCAATGTAGCCACAGACAGATGCGGTAAATGCCTACATGAAGGAGTCGTTAAAATACACATGGGAAGAATAGTGGTGTACTGATTAAAAATAATTCTCCTATGTAAAAATAAAATTAGCGGTGAATAATTATTTCCTGAAGATTGAGATATAAAAACCAGCAGGAAAAAGGACATTCTGTAGGAACAAGCAAGAGTCTCGAATGCCAGAAGTATGGAACGCGAGCCCTACATGTTACCTTGAGGCTACAGCCCACCTATACCACCTACAACATGAGCATCAACAAAGTGAAAACTAAAATCTTGGTGGTTAGCAGGCATGGTACGCAGGCGCACTGCTCATTGGGCGGAGAACGGCTGGAGAATGTGGAATCTTTCACGTATCTCAGAACCAGGTTAACATCGGACGGAAGGTCAAAAACAGAAATCATTAGTCGTATTAATCAGACAAAGACCGCCTTCAACAAAAAGCGCAACCTTTTCATCTCCAACTGCATTAATAAGCACCTCAGGAAACATCTGGTCAAAACTTTTGTATGGAGTGTATTATTATATGGAAGTGAGACAATCGGGGAGGCAGAGAGGAAGAGGATGGTGGTGTTTGAAATGTGGTGCTACTGTAGATTGTTAAAAATCCCCTGGGTGGACAGAGTGACCAACAAAGAAGTGCTGAACAGGATTGAGGAGGAGAAGCCGTGCTTGTGGGATACGGTATGGAGGAGAAGAGACGTCTGGGTCATAAGACTCAAGGGGCTGGTTAGGACGATCCTCGAAGGTGCTGTGGAGGGGAAGAATGCTAGGGGCAGACCGAGAATGGAATATATTAAGCAAATCATGGAGGATACCGGCTGCCCCACCTACAAAGCACCGAAGAGGCTGGCTGAAGATCGAGAAGTTTGGAGAGCTGCTGCCAACCAATCCTAGAATTGAGCACACAAGAAGAAGACAGCCTCTATTAAAATATGAAGCAAAGCTACAAGCATTTAAGTAAATGGGTCCATTTTTGTACTTTTTAATTAATTACGTCTCTTAAACTAAAAGCCATTGGCCGGAAACTCTGAAAAGGTATTCTTATATTGACCTAAACTCTCCACTGGTAGAAGATGAACTGAATCTGTGAGTTACAGTCCATAGCCTCTCCTTGTAAGCATTAAATCAATGCTCTTGAAGTATGGAAAATCAATTCCCATTGAAAGGCATTGGCGTCGTTGCTATGATAGTTAACATTTTTCATTGTTGAAGACCAAAAAAATTTCATAATTTTATAATTAAAATCAAATTTTTATGCAAATTCAGCATGGATTTTATCTGCAATAAAAATGAACTTGATTCTTTTTTCTACAGTATAATGCATGTTCCGACTTTGCATCTTAATTTTAAATAATTAAAAAAAGCAATTTATATAGCCCTGCACAGTTTTCAATGCTTTTCGTATGGGCGTTTAAAATTGTACTTTGGGTTCAAAAACCCCTTAAATATAACTTTTTCTGGGATTTCGGATTTTTCAGAGTTTGTAACCAATGACTTATATTCATGCCAAATTTCAGCTCTGTAGCATTTCTAGAAGTACCTTAGGTTTTGTATGATATGTATATCCTATATATGTAAGAAGCAGCTATTTATAATGTCCAATGGAAGGTGCTTGCATTCTGCAAGAATTTCACCTCACCTTGAAAACATTAATTTTTCAGAGAGATATTTCATCATTAGAAGTATTTATTTGATTCAAAATATTTCACCTCTGCACCAATTTTCCTAATAGAAAGATATTGGGGTAAAACACCTAAAATTTTGCAATTTTAAGAATATTATACTTTTTCCATTGTGGGGTACAAATGCCACTCTTTTGTGCCATATTTTAAAGTTATAGCACATCTAGAAGTGAAATGATATTTATCTAATTGTTTAAATTTTAAATATTATTAACGGCTGCAATAACAACTTCATGGAGATATTGAAATATTTATTTGTGCTTTTTCACAAAATCCTACCCAAGAAAAAGATTTCGAATCTCCATCTCATCTGGAAGTGCCTAAACATTAGTATCCTCCTATGTGTTATATCCTCCTCTGTAAGGAATGTCAATATATAATGATGACATCAAAAGTGATGTATCAATAAAAATATTAAATAATAAAAATCATTTGCTATTTAAAAGAAAACTTTTCAAGCCGGGCATTTCAGCTAGTATCATATAAAACCTAAGGTACTTCTAGAAGTATTACAGCGCTGAATTTTGGCATAAATATGGGTCACTTGTTATAACCTCTGGAAAAAATCTGAGGATTCCAGAAAATGTATATTTAAGGGGTATTTTTGACCCCAATGTCCAATTTTATATAAAATTGCTTTTTTACATTATTTACAATTAAGATACAAAGTCAAGACATGCACCATACTGAGGAAGAAGGAAGGAATTGTATTTTTCTTGAAAAAATTCAAATCCTTGCAGAATTTTCATAAACATTCCATATTATTTGCAAAATTATGAAAAGTTTTTCAGTTTTCAATCATGAAAAAATGAACTGTCATAGCAACATCTCCAATGTCTTTCAATGGGATTTGATTTTCCATACTTCAATACCATTGATTTAATGCTTAGGCTGCATTATAGTCCATTTGATTTCAGACAACGACCTATACATATGATCAGAGCCATCTGGGTGGGCAGTCGCCCAGGGCCCCGCGCCTGTGAGGGCCCCACTTCTATGAGGAGCTATAGTAGAAATTGTATTCGAGAAATTGTCTCGAGAAGAGGAGATAGGTGCTCGTTTACTCATATACTGTTTATATATATACTCGTATACCTTTCTCATTAATTTCCAAGTTTGAAAAATCAATAATTATCGACAGATTTGCGCTTATTAAAGTTAGAGAAATAAACATTTAAAATTGTAATGTACTGATTATTGTTCTTTTAATCTGTGCATACCTTAACAATTAATCGTTTTAAAAATATATTTCATCTTCTGTATTTTAGGAAAAAAACTAACATAAACTTGAAAACAATAATAAAATTGTAATTAAATGAATAATTTGATTTGTATAAATAGGGGGCCCCACGGAAACCCTCTCGCCTGGGGCCCCGCGGGTCTTAGAGACGGCTCTGCATATGATGATGTGATAATTTTAAATTAATTTTTTATCCGAAAATGTACTATGGGCATGTATGAAGACATAACACACAAAATATCCAAATTTTTAGATAAATTTTATTGTAACATATATGCCATTGTCTTAATTGTGATTATAGCGATTGCTTAAAAATGGAGACTCAAGCCATGAAACTTGAAATTAAACAACTTGGACGTGAGCCGATTGCCAGAGAATTTAAAAATTCCGGTTAAATGCCTTTGTTACGCAAAAAATGAAAACTGTTATCTTATTTAAATGGGTAGGTCAAATGCGGTCACATTGGTTTATTTGTTAGTTAAGATCTTAATGCATGGTGATTTTTTAAGCACTTGCAGTATGCAAGCACTGATAGGATATATATATATATATCATTCTATATAGACGTTCCTTACAGAGGAGGAGGAGGATATAACATACTAGTAGTTGGTGCTTGCATACTGCAAGCATTTCATCTCACATTAAAAGAACATTCATTTTTCAGACAGAAATTTCAACATTACAAATAGTCTTTTAATTCTAAAGATTTCATTTCTGCAGCGATTTTCGTTTTTCCCACATGTAAGAATAATAGTTTAAAACAATCTCCAAATGTCGCAATTTTAAAAATTTTACACTTTCTTCATTATAAGGTTCTAATGCTACACATTTTAGCCAAATTTTAAAGTTGTAGCACTTCTAGAAATAAAATAATATTTTCTAATTGTTTAAATTTAAATAATTTTTAACGGCCGCCGCAATACATATATGGTAAAATTGAAATGTTTATTTGTGCAAATTTACTATACTGTAAATAATTTGAAAATTTCAGCTTCCTAGCTCATCCCATAGTACCTAAACAGCTATCTATTTGTTTAAACTTGAAGAATTTTTAACTGCCAACAAAATTAAAATATCAAAATTTGTATAATCCCTATTTCGTTTTTTAAAGAATTCTACTTATAAAAAAAATTTCAACTCCGTGGCACATTCGGAAATATATAAACCTTGAAAATTTGTTTAAACAATTGCGAATTTTTAGCGGCCGCATTGTTGCACTTTTTCAAGATTTTCATTTTTTCTAATCGGTTTTGCACAAAATCCTACCTAAGAAAAAAATTTCAAATCTCCAGCTTATCTGGAAGTGCCTAAACATTAGTATCCTCCTGTTATATGTTATCATTATATATCGACGACTGAGGATATAACATACTAGTAGAAGGTGCTTGCATACTGCAAGTATTTCATTTCATCTCATAAAAACGTTAATTTTTCAGAGATATTTCATAATGGGAAATATTTCATTAATTCAAAAGTTTTCTCCTCGGGACCCATTTTCGTTTTTTTCTAATGGAACAATAATGGAGTAAACAATCGCTAATTTTGACAATTTTATCAATATTATACTTTTTCCACATTGGGATAATAATGCCACACATTTCTGCCAATTTTTAAATATGTAGCACATTTAGCAGTGAAATATCATTTATCTAATTGTTTAATATTAATTAATTTTTAACGGCCGCCGCAATATATTTATGGAGAAATTTAAAAGTTTATTCGTTTATATAAGCTAAATTCTATACAACGTAAAAATTTCAGCTCCCTATCTTGCTCCGTAGTATCTAAACATTTACTTATTTGTTTAAACTTTAAGAATTTATTACTGCCTTACAAATTAAAATATTAAAATTTCTATAATCCCTATTTCGTTTTTTTTCCAAATCCTACCTCGAAAAAATAATTCAGCTCCGTAGCACATTCGGAAATACATAAACCTTGAAAATTTGTTTAAACAATTGCGAATTTTTAGCGGCCGCATTGTTGCCCTTTTTAAGATTTTCGTTTTTTCTAGTTGGTTTTGCACAAAATCCTACCTAAGACAAAAATTTTAAATCTCCAGCTCATCTGGAAGCGCCTAAACATTAGTATCCTCCTCCTCCTCTGTAAGAAACGTCGATATATAATGACTAGTAGAAGGTGCTGGACATTAGTATCCTCCTGTTATATATCATTATATATCGACGACTCTTACAGAGGAGGAGGATATAACATACTAGTAGAAGGTGCTTGCATGCTGCAAGCATTTCATCTCGCATTGAAAAAACATTAATTTTTCAGACAGATATTTCATCATTACAAATATTCTATTAATTCTAAAGATTTCACCTCCGCAGCGATTTTCGTTTTTCCCACATGTAAAAATAATAGTTTAAAACAATCCCCAAATGTTGCAATATTATACATTTTACACTTTCTCCATTATGGGGTACTAATGCTACACCTTTCAGCCAAATTTTAAAGTTGTAGCACATCTAGAAGTAAAATAATATTTTTCTAATTGTTTAAAATTTAAACATTTTTAACGGTTGCTGCAATATATATATGGAGAGATTGAAATGTTTATTTGTGCAAATACGCTGTTCTGTAAATAATTTGAAAATTGCAGCTTCCTAGCTCATCCCGTAGTACATAAAAAAATTATTAAACTTTAATGTTCAAATGGTGTTAAAAAAGCCCCTAAAATTCACAATTTTAAAATTTTCGATTTTTATAGTTGGTTATGAGAAAAGTTCTATAATGTTGCAAAATTTCAGCTTCCTAAACTTATTACAGTCAAACTCGTTTATAACGAGCACGGTTGTAATGAGTTCACGGCTATAGTGAGCAAATGCTACCTCCAAGATAAGTTTACGAGCATTTACATACAAATATTTCACGTATATAACGAGGACGCTTCACGGATATATAGAGCAAACTTTGACCACTTCTCACTGTCTCAAACGCGGCGGCGGTCAGCCCCTTCAATCCTCATAGTGACCCAAAATATATAACCTTGTGTTCTCGAGTCCAGCCTCTACACCCTATCCCTCGGGGAGGTTAAAGACCGCGGCGTTGTTGTTAAAAAATAATCCCTTCGTCCAAACCAAGAATTCCCAACTTGCAGGTACAGTGGCACTCGCGGAGGTCCTCTGTCCTCTCCTCCCAACCCCCAGCTCTTTTACAGCCAGGAGGTTGTGTTTGGAAGGGGGTAAGGGGTAAGGGCACAATGGCGCTCACCCCCGTTGCTCAGCCGAATGCACCCAACATCCTTTCCCACGTAAAGATGGGAAATCCCACGTTTAATCCGTCTCCTCATTAACTCTTCCTGGAATTGGTATGCTCACAGTTTGCAAAGAAAGTTCATATCGTTGATCACAAAAATCAGCTGAGATTTTGCCCTTGAACGAGTAACATGTCCGTACATAAAAGGAAGTGTTTGTCTATTCGCGAAAAGGTTGATATTATTCGAGAGTTAGAACGTGGTAAAAAATGTTGAAGCGTGTAAAAAAATTAATTTATCGTCGTCTACGGTTTCAACCTTATGGAAAAACAAAGAAGCGATTTTATCTGCACTAGAGAACAACCTAACAACGAACAAGAAAATGAGGAAGTGCGACTTGGGTACTGTTGATCAAGCACTTCTGGAGTGGTTTAAGAGGCAGAGAAATGCTGGTTTCCCCATCAAGGTACAGGCAGATAAATTTGCAAAACAGTTAGGACACGAGAACTTCACATTCAATAACGGGTGGCTTGATCGTTTTAAAAATCGGCATAACATTGTTTATGCGAAAGGCCTGTCAGCAGATTCAAAAACGGCAAGTGAATGGGTGAAAAGTGTTTGGGAGGAGTGTCGAAAAGGTTACAGAGAAGAAGACATCTACAATGCCGACGAAACTGGACTGTTTTACAACATGATGCCTGATGCAACGTTTAAATTCAAAGGTGACAAATGTGTTGGTGGCAAAAGACCTAAGAATCGTTTAACAGTTTTAATGTGCGCAAACATAAATGGGACTGACAAAAAAAAATTTTTTTATTGGTAAGTCACAAAAGTCACGTTGTTTCAAAAATGTAAAGAAGCTTCCCGTTGAATATGCAGCTAATAAAAAGGCATGGATGACTTCCAATATTTTTCAGAAATATGTAAGTCAGTGGAACAACGAGTTACGGAGGAAAAATAGAAACATTCTACTCCTTGTCGATAACTGTCCTGCGCACCCACATATGCAGGAGTTATCCAATGTAAAACTGGTGTTTTGCCTCCAAATGCGACTTCTATTTTGCAGCCAATGGACATGGGGATAATTAAAAGTTTTAAATGCCATTTCAAGCGATTTTTTGTTCTACAGTTGATTGAAAGGAGGGAAAGAGGTTTAGATGGCAACGACTCTGTATTGGATGCAATTCATTTGATGACAGGTGCATGTTTCACCTACAACGATCATAACTGTTTTCGAATGTCTGGTTTAATATCGGGAGAATTTTCGATTGATAACCATAACTTTGATGAAGATCAGAATGGCTTAAAGAAAATGGAATTGCGAATTTTGACCATGTGAATGACATTGACAATTTTGTTCATGTTGATGATGATTTGATTACCAGTGGAATTCCTACGGAGAGTGAAATAATAGAGACAGTATAAAGCACAGCAGACAGTGATGAAGACAATGTTGAATGTGTCGAAGACACAATCCTTACTCAGGATGCCGTGGAAACATTAAATGATTTTTTGAAAACATTGACATTTCCGATGGTGTTTTTAGTGCACTAAGTGTAATAAGAGGAAACTTCAAAGTGAATTCTATGAAACAGGCTACTATTCAAAGTTATTTTTGTAAAAAGGGGAGTGATTAAGGATGCAGCTGTGAGTACATTTTATATGTACGTATGTTTACTTTAAATTTTCTAGTTTATTCTCATTTTTAGGTTTTTTCATAAATTTACTAAATAACTTTTCTGTTTATATATTCACTTTTACTTATGTCTTATTTCACCATACGCATGCATGATTTTGCCTTCACGGATATTAAGTTTAACGGCTATAACGAGCAAAACTAAACTGTCCCGTGGAGCTCGTTATAGCCGAGTTTGACTGTAGATTGGTCTACACACTGGATTCCGTTTTCCCATGCTAACTTATGGGAGGTATTCCGGGGTCTCTGGAGTCGAACCCAAGACACTTTAAGCAAAAGTGACATAAATTCCTAATAGATATTGCGGCCATCTAGCAACACTGAAAATTTTATTTTTCTAGCTTAGCGGCAAGTGCCCATAATTAATTTACAAAAATGGCGCAATGCTTTTCTTATGGGAAAAAACGCAACTTTCGGAATTTCTGGAGTCGAACTCATGTCACTTAGGTAAGAAGTCTCATTTTATCTGAAGGTTTCTCCATTATATCTACAAAAACCAAAACTTTCAGATCTCTAGCTCTTGTAGTTTGGGCTGGACATTAGTATCCTCCTGTTATATATCATTATATATCGACGACTCTTACAGAGGAGGAGGATATAACATACTAGTAGAAGGTGCTTGCATGCTGCAAGCATTTCATCTCACCTTGAAAAAACATTAATTTTTCAGACAGATATTTCACCATTAAAATTATTCTATTAATTCTAAAGATTTCACCTCTGCAGCGATTTTCGTTTTTCCTACATGTAAAAATAATAGTTTAAAACAATCCCCAAATGTTGCAATTTTAAACATTTTACATTTTCTCCATTATGGGGTACTAATGCTACACATTTGAGCCAAATTTTAAAGTTGTAGCACTTCTAGAAGTAAAATAATATTTTTCTAATTGTTTAAAATTTAAACATTTTTAACGGTTGCCGCAATATATATATATATGGAGAGATTGAAATGTTTATTTGTGCAAATGCACTGTTCTGTAAATAATTTGAAAATTGCAGCTTCCTAGCTCATCCCGTAGAACCTAAAAAATTATTAAACTTTAATGTTCAAATGGGGTTAAAACAACCCCTAAAAATTAACAATTTTAAAATTTTCCATTTTTATAGTTGGTTATGAGAAAAGTTCTATAATCTTGCAAAATTTCAGCTTCCTAAACTTATTAGATTGGTCTACACACTAGATTACGTTTTCCCATGCTAACTTATGGGAGATATTCCGGGGTCTCTGGAGTCGAACCCAAGACACTGTAAGCAAAAGTAACAATAATTCCTTATAGATATTGCGGCCATCTAGCAACACTGATAATTTCATTTTTCTAGTTTACCGGTAAGTGCCCATAATTACTTTACAAAAATGGCGCAATGCTTTTCTTATGGGAAAAAACGCAACTTTCGGAATTTCTGGAGGTCAATGTGAAATTTTATATTTAACATTTTTATAAAAGTTAGAAGAACTGATTAGTTTTTGGTAAAAATCGGTCAACCAAAAGTGGGTGTTTACTCTTGTCACTTATCCGTTATTTTGAAGTATTTGCTTTAATATTCGATAAATGTAAAAATGTAGTGAAATAAAAGTTGTAGGAAATTTTATTTTCTACAACCGTTGTTTGAAACATTTTTCCATATAATGCATTGTTTAAGAGATATCTTATATTTTTAGCTTCCACCACCACGCCACCTACCGACGACTATTGTTAACAATTGACACTTAGTTACGTCTTAGTAACGCTCCTTTTTCTTTTCTCAATTGTTGGAGCTTTGTGGCTATATCCAATATCAGAAGGCTATGGTTTGAGTTTATTTCTGTTCTTTTTAAAGTCTACAATTTTCTTGCAGTTTCTTAAAATATTTACAATTATGTAACCTATTTGGAGTTTTTAGAAATATTACATATATGAAGAAAGTCATGTGGTGGCCACTCAGATTTTTTTTCTTAATTGCATTGTTTAAGAGATATTTTAAAATCTATATTTTTTAGCCACCATCATAACCACCTGGCAGGAACGTTTGTCAACACTTAACAGTTAGTTACATCTTAGTAATGCTTATTTTTATTTTCTTTATATCCAATATTCAATATATAGGAGTTTATTCCTGAATTTTTCTCTCAATTACTTAAAATGTTTATTATCATTTAACCTGTGGAATTTTTAATAATATTACAGGTACGGAGAAAGTCATGTGGTGGCCATATCAGATTTTTTAATAGTGTAAATAACATATTATGCATATTTTTTCTACCCAAGTCATGCTTTTTGTTGTACTTGAGAATGTATCTCATATTTAAAGTTGAATTTATTTGGTGTATGTTTGTTGTGACTTATTTTGCCATATGTTTCGTAAAACAGCCTTTGTTTCCTTTCTTGCAGCTATCACCTGCAAAAATGGATGGAATAAACATTGGCGACCTCTGTGCTATATGTTTAATGGATAGTCAACCATATTGCTTCATTTATGACAGAGCTATTTTTTACGATGCCTTCGTTTATGAGATAATAAATGATGTTTGTCAAATGGATGTAAGTGTAAATTTAAAATTTTTCTGTAGATTTTATAGTTAAATCCAAGTTTAGTTCTAGTTAATCTTGTGTTTTCTTCTTCTCTACCTGCAATATTTTGCATGTCATACTAATGTTTCAATTTATTCGTGAGCTTTTCCAATACATGTTTTCTATTACGACAAAGTTGTATGGTCTAACCGTATTTTCTATATTGTGGCTTCCGTCCGAAGTAGCTGACGTAGTTCTTGTAGCTTTTGTCTGATGGTGCAAATGTAGTTTATGCAGCTTTCGTTTGCAGTACCATTTAAAGCCACTGCCATGTTTAGTTCATATGGCTTCTACTCGATGACATAAACATATTTCACGCTGTTACTGTCCATTGGCAATTACATTTATTGTAGCATAATGCCCATTACACTTATAATATAGCACCTCCCCATTTTTCTTTCGCCATCTAGCTTATGTTACTCGCAAGGTGAAATGATATACCTATTCAAAGTTTCGTGATGATTTCTTCAAATATGTGGATTTGTATAGTGGGCAAACAAACACAGAATTTCAGATTTATATATAGAGATTATTTAGGATATATTGCTTTTGACTCGGATAAAAGTCTCTAATTTCTCTATTCTTTTTTAAAACCTCTTTGAGCTAATGATAAAGTAACATCAAAAAAGTAATACCAGGAAGGTTAGCGCAAGTAATATATATATAATGGATGAGTATTATGATCAAATTGTGGTTTTTATTTAAATTTGTTAATTTTAAATAAGTGTAGCTTTTGCATAAATATCTTTCATGGACTATTTTAAATAACAAGCTTTGATCTCAGTTCAGGACCACTAAAATCATCCATTACAATTTTTGAGTCAATTAAAAAAATATATCTCATAAATAGCATTCCAAAATAAACTAAAATTACCAAAGTTAGTTCTTGAATTCTTCTCTACCTAATTTTAGCTTGTAGTATATACCTAACCAAATAAAAAACAGCAGTCTTTATCTACTTTTATGAAAACTTGATCCAATTTATATTTAAACTAGAGGGACACCCATTGAAATTCAATGGTAAGGTTTTTTATGAAATAAAAAAAGAACAAAATATACCTTGGCTTTGTTTGTATGACAGGAAAACAAATTTCTTTTTTGAAGTGTTAATTTTTTCATGTCTAAAACTCCTATGATGATTCTAAGTAATTTTAGTATGCGAATCAATTGTGTTCTATATTAAAATGTATTACTTCTCATATATAATGCAATGAATGTTTACATTGGTTGCTATGAAAATCATTTCCTTCTTTCTCATATTAAAAGCATTCAGGGCACGCTTTCACCCATAAGAATGGGAAAAACCATAGGTTTTCAATGTTTATCATTGTGATTGGTTGGAAATTCAATGGCACGATTTCACCAAAATATGTGTGTTAAATGTTTAACAAGTTGGATTTTGAACTGTAGGTGGAGAATAGGAACAGAATGAGAAACTATAATTTTTTCGTTAAAAGGGTTCAGATCCAAAGCACGTAGTTTATATCTTTCTAATTTAGATCTCAAAATTAATTAAAGGCTGCATATCGAAAAGTCAATGTTTACGTGTTATGTTATGGGAAATTGAAATGTCTTCCTTGAAATCAAACACGGGACTTTTTTCAAGATTTTTTCATCATCTCCTTAAAATATGCAAATCGAGTATTCCTGCTAAATTTCAAAAATGTATCTTGATCCTTTATTGAGTTATTTGCATGCACAAGAATGGTTCATGAACGTAAGCATATATAGACCTACAATAGTGAATTAATATTATAGATTCCCTACCATGCAACTGAAACATGTTAAAACTAGATAAAGTGGACCTCCAACTCTTCTTTGTAAATTGTAGAGAGATGCAGATTCAGTCGATAATTACCAATGCTACCTCTGCCATAACCAGATTAAAACATTGAATGCTGCCATAAATTTTAACACTTTTACTGGCTACTGACTTTTTCCTTTCTCCATATACGAAGTATAGAGAAAGTATTGTTTTCATGAAAAAATCGATTTCGAGATCTCAACGGAAATACATGTTTTAAGGTCCCCGGAACATGTTTTGACTATTTTCTCGATGATGTCTGTCTGTATGTGATAGATTTTTGTGGGCGCTCTTAACTCCAAAACTATTAATCAGGTCAAATTTTATATTTAACATTTTTATAAAAGTTAGAAGAACTGATTAGTTTTTGGTAAAAATCGGTCAATCGGAAGTGGGTGTTTTACTCTTGTCACTTATCCGTTATTTTGAAATATTTGCTTTAATATTTGATAAATGTAAAAATGTAATAGAATAAAAGTTGTAGGAAATTTCATTTTCTACAACCGTTGCTTGAAACATTTTTCCATATAATGCATTGTTTAAGAGATATCTTATATTTTAGCTGCCACCACCACGCCACCTACCGAAGACTATTGTTAACAATTGATGCTTAGTTACATATTAGTGACACTCCTTTTTCTTTTCTTAATTGTTAGAGCTTTGTGGCTATATCCAATATCAGAAAGCTATGGGTTTTAGTTTATTTTTGTTATTTTTAAAATAAAAAATTTTCTTGCAGTTTCTTAAAATATTTATTATTATATAACCTATTTGGAATTTTTAGAAATATTACTGATATGGAGAAAGTCATGTGGTAGCCATATCAGATTTTGAAGTATTGGACTCTCAATAGCAGTAACAATGCGATTATGTTGTCATATCATTTATAATATCTCATCGTTAGATCCATGAAATTTAGGCAGATTTTAAGATTGAAAATATATTTTTGCAATAGTTCGGCATAGATTCAAATTCTCACTTCGACCAAAATAAACTGTACTATGATCATGTAACTCCCAATTTTGGTGCTCAATTTTAACCGATTTTAAAATGCAAATTAAAAATATGCTAATGCTTTCTGCTTTCGTTCTGTGGTTCCTCGTTGTCTGTGTTTACGTGTTAGTATTTTTTTAAATTTTTTTTCTATCTCGGACCTGGCCATAGCAGTGCTTACTAAGGCTCTTCAGGCCTCTTATCTTTCGTGCGTTGCGTCTCAGACTTTCAAAAGAGCTCTCATCTTCCTGGCTCTTGTTTACGATGCTTCGAGCTGATGGTCGAGGTTTCTTAGTGCCTGCGTTTGCGTCGGGCATTTTTTTTATTTATTTTTTTTTCATCTTGGGTCTGTCCTTTAGCCAAACCCCTATTTAGTTCACCATGGCTTGTAGCTCTCGTGAGTTGGTGGATTGGGAAGTGCATGATGTTTTGGAGAAATAGAGTGAAAGTAGTGTAGATATATATTCTGAAGATTCGAACGGATACTCTATTGATTCCAGTTCCGAAGAGGAATTGGAAGAAATAACTCACTCAACTGTGAATATTCAAGAGAATATATGGGGAAATGTCGACAGTGCTAACCCTCCTCGGCCTTTTGTGTGTGATTTAGTTGGAAAACAAATAGTGCAGGTTTTATCAACAGATTATCCCTTTAGACATTTTGAGTTATTTTTTGATGATCTAATTGCCCTCATAGTGGTTGAAACTAATCATTACGTGGAACAATTCCTTGCCCGCAAGAAAAATAAGATCACGTCTTTAAAAAATCGCGGTCAAAAGTGGTTTGCTTTGCTAATGTTGATGGGAATAATTCAAAAACCAACTCTCAGAATGTATTTTAGTAGAAAACATATATTAGAAATGTCATTTATTCCAAATGCAATGAGTGAAGAAAGATTTTATTTGTTGAGCAAATTTTTGCATTTTGTAGATAATACCGATAAAGACATTGTAAATAGAGATCCTATTGTATAAAATTCTACCTATCAGTGATTATTTGAAAAATAAATTCCATAAAATTTATATACCGGGTAAGGAAGTATGTGTACCAGACGCAGCTGAACTACTAAACGTCGGAGCAGCAGCACATAGTAGAAATTGGATTGAAATAAATGTATGTATTTATTTTTTATTATATAATTTGAACAATTTTAAATACGACATAATTTTTTGGAAATTTTTGAAATGATAATTAAAGTACAAAAAATATTAAAGTGAATGCATGCATAAAGTATTTTGTGCTTGCGAAAAAAAAGTCACGCTGAGCGATTTAAATGCCATAGATTAAAGTCACGCTTAAAAGGTTAAGTTGGGTTGGTTTGTTGATTTGTTTCTTTTCCTCATTCACTGTGTTCTTCTCGCGTTGGGTTGGTTTGGTTAGTTGGTTTGTTTCTTTTCCTCGCTCACTGTGTTCCTCTCGGGTTGATGACTCTCCTATAGTATCATGAACCTCCAGTCAGAGATGAAGCTAACCTGAGGTTTCTGCAAGAACACAGAGTGGATGCAAATGTGGCAGAGGCCACCCAATGCATAGCGGAATAGATCGCAAACATCTGGATAGTTACATGGGAGAGTTCATGTGGAGACATCAGCTGGGCTAGGAGGATGCCTGCAATTAAATACTTCTGTCCTGATATTTCTTATGGTTTTCATTTTTTATTTGCTTTTATGTTCAAATAAATACTCCTAAATGTGTCCTGTTACCGTAAATACCCGCGTATAATGAGCAATTTTTTATTAAATGTTTGAGTTAAAAATTAGGATGCGTGTTATGTGAGGGTACATAATCTTCCTATTTTCATTTGACCCCATATTTCCACAATTTTGGCACATTAATTACTGCCCGGGTATCCTCATAATTTTATTGGTGATTTTTACGAAAAGTAAGATAGATAGTAGTTAAAATTTATTAACTAATTCTATAAAAATACATTAATTAGGTATGAAAAGAATGAATTCAGTATTTATTCATTTTAAAAGCCAAGAAATTCTTTGTCACTGGATCATTCTTCTTCAATGTTGTTATCGGAATCGTCATCTTACGCATGCTATCCCCTTACACCGGTGCCTGGCCTGGTGATGAGGTACTGGTACTATTTACAATTAGAAACAATGGCAGGTGTTGCCTTTGAGTACGCTGGGAGTTGACGCTTCTTGTAGAACTAACTCAAGTTATCGTTCCCTACTTTTCTCTCAGCATTCATACGTGATTTATTCTTGATTCTTAAAGTATGTAGTTAATTATGCTTATTTGCTATCATTTTTACATGCTCCAGAGTGTTCTAATAAAGGTAAAACTGAAGGTTGGGCGAACCCTTCCACTTCAGGCGTGACTAAAACGTATGTAAATAACTTCAACTTAGGATTATCATCATTCCTTCAATTTATGAGCTCAATCAATGTCATAGGCCATATTATGAAATTAATATAATTGGATTATTGTGTATATCCTTATATCACCTTCTAAGTAAACAGAGTATGTAATGATTGAGTTAGCTGACGTTCTTTTGGAACGTTATTCGAAAATTTCATTTCGCACTTTCATTATGTTACCAATACATAATACCAATAATTTGATCATTGCTTGAGACTTTATTCTGGAACATTAACGCTAAAAAAAATCTGTTCATGCTATATGTGGGTATATAGAAAATCCTAGATTACAAGGCTGAAAACCCCCCTGCGCATTATACGAAGGTGCGCATTATATGCATGTATTTACGGTAGTTATTTTGTTCAATAAAATATTTGGAAATGCCTCTAATATGTACATATGATATTGTAGTTCAAAGTATACTTGCTTTCTCACCTTTTATGGTGCCACTGACCATCCCCCATAGTAGTACTATTTCTTTCCATTAACAGCACTACTGTTGCTGTCTTGACCTTCAACCAGTTCTTAGAACAGATATGGAAATAATATTGATAATGCTCTCCTTTTATTTGGGTGGTAAATTTTTGTAGATAGCTATGGAGACTGAAAATGCCCAGTTTATTTGTAGTGAGTGCTGTTCAAAGTTGTTAATGTTCATCTCATTTAAAAGAGAAGCCCATAAGGCAAGAGCCATATATCTGCACATGAAGGAGAATTCAGAAAAGGTAAGAGCTACCATTTTGTGAAGTTAATCATTAGATTTTTAAACTTATCATGCAACATGTTTAATTTTATGAATTATTTTCTTTTCAGATTGAAACAGATGTTGATGAGGATTTTGTGCTAAAACTTGAAGATGAATCTACAGATGGTGATGAAAATAATGAGCAACAGAAGTTAAAGGTAAATTTAAAAAGATATACAATGAAACCTATTTTTTCATTCCTATTATGCTTCTAAATAGGCCATTTTTAGTTGAATTTTAATAATGAATGTACCCAAAATTGAAATATTTAGAGTTTGAAAATTTGTAGATATGGTAATACAGGCAGTTTCCGACTTACAAGTGACTCGACTTACATGTAACCTCTATTTCTTCTTGTTAGAGCATTTATAAAAGAAATTTTAAAAAAATTTAAGCTTTATTTATTTTAGTTCTAAATCATAATTTGTGAAAGATTTTATCTTACGTAAATTATACTTCTTGTTTCCAGGAAGTCACTTCATTACCTATGATGAATGAAGATGTTGTGCAGTTAGATGGAGAGAGTACGAAGGTAAGAAGGAACTTTTAAAAAAAATCTTATAAACATTTTACAGTTTTGGCACTCGGCTAGCTGCCACGTTGCACAATTATTCACAAAGGATACCGCCAGCACTACTTAGTGGCGAGTGGCCCTAGTACAAGTGGTTTGTGTGCGCTATTCTAATTCCTGGACCTTTTGGGTAGAACCTCATATATACTCCCTTCTATGCCACACACTACTGTCTAGTTTTAATTTTTTGTTAGATATTACTGTGTGAGTGGCTTTTGTATGTTTCTGCATGTGCAGATGTCTCCTTAACTTAGGTCCTGCGATAGTGTTTACCAGCAACCGTGAGTGTGAGTATTCTCTTCCTTTTTATGGTAAAGGAGTTTTTGTTTATTTACTATTATTCCACTTAAAAGGTTAGGTTTTGATTTCTTATCTTGAGCAACTCCATTCCTGCTTGTGTATGGAATTCCAGAACTCTTGAATACCTTCCTTGTGTTGTCCTGCCATTCACTAATATTTGCAGTGTTATTTTCCTTTGTTTAATTTTTTAAGTATGCCGGGAGACAGAAGCTGCTAGTGTGTGTGCCCTTTTGGATTTACATACAGCATTATTCAATGGATACCAACATTTGTGTACAAAATATATTGAATTTTAGTTCAGATAATGCCACAAGTCTGGAGCACTCTGCAGACATTTGGATGTACAACATTATTTCATCAAACCATAGATTTTGGAAAAATGGTGCTTACATTATTTGAGTAAACTATTCAATTGTTAAAATCAATTTTTTGAAAACCAGTTGATCGATAATTAAGTTAGGGAATGATCAATTTATCAAAGAAAAACTTTTTGAAGTTACAATATATTCAAATTATTTTGTATCAATGTTTGCAATTAAACATTTGTAATTTTTGATAGGCTTGCAATGTGACAGTCCCAACTGGAGAAGAGAATTCATTCATGTCTGAGGTGCCAATGCCTAGTTTAAGGAGCATCCGAAAGAGGAAGAGAGAGAGACAGTCAAGCATCAGAGAGCAGCAGTGCACAGAAATAGAAGCAAAGAATGAAGAGGAGAATAAGAAGGTATACAAGTGCCATCATTGTGGGAGGGAATACATAAGGAAGGGTGATTTAATTCGACATGTGAAGATCCATGAGACAAAAAAACCATTGGAATGCTCTATCTGTGGGAAGAGGTTCGTCCTGAAGTACCAATTAATGCAGCACCAGAAAATTCACGGAACAAAAAAGGATTTTAAATGCAAAGATTGTGGCAAGACATTCCTTTTGAGGAAGTACCTGAATCAGCACATGTTGGCACATACTGGAAGATATATATACAAGTGCTCATACTGTGATAAGAGCTTCAAGAGGAAGTTTAAGCTGGATGATCACCAATCTGCACACGATGGGGAGAGGTTGTGGGAATGTGCGGAGTGTAGGAAGGGGTTTGAGAAATGGAAGGATTTATTGAATCATCACAAGTCTCATTTTGGGGAGAGGAAGCTTGTCTGCGACATATGTGGATTGAAGTTTGCTGTAAAAACTTATTTGATCAGACACATGATGACTCACCTGGATATAAAACCACATGAATGCAAAGTTTGTGGAAAGCGGTTCTTAAGAAGTGATACACTCAATTTGCACATGAAACTTCACACTGGTGTCGGGATGTTCTCTTGTGATGTATGCGGAAAGGGTTTCCTGCAAAAGAATAACCTTGTCATTCACAATAGGATCCATACAGGAGAACGTCCATACCCTTGCAAATTATGTGATATGGCATTTAGATATAAGCAGAATTTGGTTTATCATATGGCACAGCATTCAAGGGAAAAGCCATATTCATGTGATCTGTGTAAAGAAATTTGCCTTCAAAGTTCATCTTAAAAAACACAAATTAATAGATGTCAAATATAGAAAAAGTTCTTGAGATTGATGGACTCAGTTTGCACATGAAACTTCAACTGGTATAAGATGTTCTTTTGTGATGTATGAGGAAAGGGTTTCCAGCAAATGAATGACGTTTTCATTTACGATAGGATCCACACAGGGTAATGTCTTTTCTCTTGCAAACTATGTAACATGGCATTTAAACATAGGGAATGATTGGTTTATCATTAGGCACCTTATTCAAAGTAAAAGTCATTTACATGTTGTCTATGTCCAAAGAAATTCACCTCCAAAATTCATCTTGAATATCATCAAAGATTACATTTTAACGATATAATAAGTGCATGAAGTAGGGCTTAGATTATTAGTGTAACAAGAATTGAATAGAACATCATTGATAAGGATTTATGCCTCCTCCATTTTCTACTGTTTTAAGTTAAAATAAAATGTTTTTTTCAAATTTATAATTCATTTTGTTCTAATATTTCTAAATAAAAATGTTAAGACTTTTTAACCATATTTTTTCTGTATTCAAATAATAAATATGAAATATTTTGTAAAATGAAAAATATGTGCTCCTATTTGTTTGCACTTTTAGGCATAATTGATTCAAGGAAAACTTGACAATTAAAGGGCTCCCTCGAATATTGCTGCAAGTGCCACCAATTAAATATTTGGGAAAACAATAAATACTATAACATCAATTTTGAATATTTTTATTTAATGATTGTTTATGAATCTAACTTCATTAGATTTTGAAATCTACATACAATGAGATGTCCAAAATAGCCATAAAGCTGTTTCTATTAATAAAAAATATTTGGCAACATGTTTTGGAGCTGACATGCTGGCTTAAATAAAAGTGTTTCATCTGAGACTTTCATTTTGGTTTGAAGTGATCGAATTGTTGACCGTGGACAAAGTGACAAAAAAACAAGTATTTGGAGATCATACCAGGAAGGTCTATGATCCATTATTTTATTCACTTTTGTAAGCTCCAGAAAGTACTGTATTCTAAGGAGGCAATTATTTTTTCTACATCAGTTATATCACAGTTAAACTTTGACCCAATTTGACTTAGTTCATCAATTCTATTATTTGCTTGTTTATGTTTGCTAGATGTAAAATCCCATAGAATTGAATATTTTTCATAAAATTCAATCATTTTCCTTGTATTTGCTTTTATCAACTCCATAAGTACAGATATGCATGTTCGCTTAGTTTTCCAAACAACTGCAGATAGCAAGTAATGAACAAGCATTTGTTAACAATTGAGTATACTGACCTTGAGCTCACACATGCTCAAATTCTACCTACATGTAGGGTGATTGCTTCCATTTACCAAATAAAATCAAACAACAAATTCAGGGAATTTTTGTAGTGGGATCTAAGTCAAAAGAAGACATGCATATGCAGAAACAAATAAAAGCCATTGATACAGTAAGCTAACCAAATATTAAAACAGGTCCCTGATGTTTCGACAGCCAACCTGCCAACTTCAGTAGTGTGTGGTGTAGAAGGGAGAAGGGGATATATATACAAGTAGTAATTACTGAAAATGGGGGGAGTGGGGGATGAGACCTAAGTTATTGTTCATAACTTTTTGTAAGTAGATGCTTTCATATGCATCAAGTTTATTCTATTACCTGATTGATTTGAGCTAGGATATCTTTTCTGTGGTGATTACCAAAAAGTGGACCAACTTCTCCAAGAAGGCCCCAACACAAAGATCCCAAAAAATCCTTTGTACCAAATGATTACCAAAACAAAAATTACTCTGAAAACATTCTCCACTTTAACCCTTCAGCACCGGGCTCAGTACATAATACTGACTTCATTTTCTTTCCTTACTGCTGGGGTCTGTGCGTGATACTGACTTAAAGCTGTGTCGTTAGGGACGGGCTAGATTTAAATACTTTTTTGCTTACGGCCGGCAGGTTTTTAACCAAAATGGCCAATTTGAAGGTACTTTGATATAAACCTTTATAAGTTTTTATTTAATAATGGGATTTACGGGAAATTTTTTGAATATTTACGTTAGTACGTTTATTATCCCATATTTTTTATATAATTATATTAGAATAATATTGTGTATTATCACAAAGAAAAAATAAAAGTGTATTCCACAAAAATGTTTAACACTTACTGCTTTGCGTGCTATATTTGTTCCCATCCATTCAAATGACGTGCTCGAGTTTTCTCTATAAGGCAGCAGTTCGCCCCGTTCTCATAACGACGCAGTTGCTGAGAGGCTCTTCCCCCTTTCATTATCTCTTCCAAACACAGACACCTTGGCGCTTTAAAATGTTTACAAATAACATCACATGACGCCCAGAATAGAATGAGGGTGAATCACCTCCAGCTGGCCCTTATTGTCCTCACTTTCATGGCATCTTACTGCTGAATCAAGCTCATCTTATCATCAGCCGATTTTTGAAATTTCAGAATCTAAACTAGAATTAACTAAATTAGAATTGAATTATTTAGTTAGAAATATTACGGACATTAACGTAAAAATACACAACAGAAATTATTTTAGTTACCTTAATAGTTCAATTTTGTGTGATAATTTTTGAAGCATTCTTCCAAACATAAACCAACGTCACACTCTCTGCAGCAGTATACTGTATCCTTCTTTTTCCCATGCTTACTGCACACAACACATCTCCTTTGTGGCCTCGATTTCTTTCCCTTTGGCTGTACTTTTTCAATGAAATGCCTCTCTTTGAGTCTCGTAATGGTGTTATCTGTCCATCGTCGACCATGAACATTTTCCGCCCCTCTAATTGAGTACTTCGCAAAGAGTCCTTTCACTAACAAAATTCGGTATGACAAATGGCTCACTTTTTCCCCGGTATTTTTACTATGCATAATTAGTGAATTTAAAATGGAGGAATTCAGTTGTCTCTTGAACAGTTGCATGTACCATTTTGCCATTCTTTTTCTTTCAATCAAATACATTTGAAGAATTTGATCCTTAAGATCTATCCCTCTCATATATTGTTATAATCAGTAACATACACTGGCTTTTCTATCTCTTTTCCCCTACTACTAACTAACTTTTTATCATCATCATTATGATATGTGGATATCATTTTTACCACTTTATTATCGCACCATTTGATTACTGATATGGGACCTGCATGTCTTGCAATTATTTCTCCCTTTTTTAATTTCTTTTCCTTCACCACCACAGGTACATACTTTCGGTTTATTTTCATGGTTCCCACACAGTCTGTTGAATGATTTTTCAGTACCCTAGCCAGTGAAGGACTATTATAAAAATTATCCATCCACACTGTGTATCCTTTTCCAAGAAGTGGCTCTACAAGTTTGAGAACAATTGCGGTTGTTTTTGACATGGCTGGTTTCATGATGGGAGTTTCAATTACTGTATCTTTCCCTGTACATACAAGAAAATTCCACAAATAGCCTGAATCGGACTCGCACAACTCAAATGTTTTTATTCCGAATTTTGCTGACTTTAGAGGCAGATACTGTCGGAAAGATAGTCGTCCCTTTCATAGTGTTAAAGACTCATCTACAGCTGTGTTCTTTTCTGGCAGATATAACGTTTGAAATTTATTGTTCAAGTGAGACAAAACAGGAAAAATTTTTAAAAAATTTGGAGGTCCTTCATAACTTGCCTTCTTTTCATTGTCCGTAAAATGAAGAAACCTGCAGATCAATTCAAATTTATCCCTCGAGATGACATCAGCAAAGCCAGGTGTTGAAATCACTCTTCTTTTAGAAAAATACGACCTTAGAGTTGGTTTTTGCACTATTCCCATTAAAACGAATACACCAAGTATGACATAAATCTCGCTTTCGGTCACTGGTTGCCATGACCTCGTGTGAGACTGTAGCGAAAAGATGCTGCCTCTCATATTCTTATATTGTTCTGCGTATCTGTTAGTTTCTTCAACTATAATTGTAATCAAATCCTTATCAAAAAGAAGTTCAAAACATTCCACAATGTCTACAACATTTTTGGCCCTATTCTGAGGCCCACAGTCTTCAGAAAATACTTCCAGTTGTCCGATGAAATTTTCCATTCTCTCCCAGTGAAAACCTTCATTCTTTCTATCTTCATCTTCGCTATCAGCTTCATTCATATCTACATCTGCAAACGCAATATCATCAACCACACTGGAGCCACTATCGCTATCGTTTGAGGAATCATTAGATTCCTCCAAAATCCTCTGCAAATCTTCATCAACTGTATTCCTACTTGCCATGTCTGCACTATGAGGGGTAACGATTCCTCAAATTAAATTGGAACTGAAGGAACGTATATTAACAAATAAGTATATAGAAAACAACTCCACCATTTATAGTTTAGCCAGCACCATGCAGAGGCAAGAAACTAACCAAAGGGCCAGAATGATTCTTTTACTTTCCAGCGACGTCAGCTATCTTTCAACAAAAAGAAAAGTTCTGAGACGTCTAATACTAACAATTCCTATTGGCTGACATCACTAAGTCCACCCAAATTTTTTTTCAAGGGTTCTGTTTATAATCTCTACCGATACCAACTCAATAACATCTCAGGCCCCCATAGATGAGTCAGAGAGTGGGCTACGCAAGCAAGTCTCAAGAGGCTCAGAATATAAGCTTTGGCAGATCTTTCTTATTAACGTTTGTAACTGAAAGAACTCTTTTAATGGTATTAGCATTAGAATCGACAGTTTTGAACAGATGTGTTATCATTGAGCCTATTGTTTTTTAAATGCTCTAATTTGTTTTTATATTTTTCTCTATCATTGATAAACTATGAATTACAAATTGTATTTATGGTACGAGAATTCATTAAAATGATTAACACATACTGCAACATATCCTGTCTATATATGGAATCAATTTGAGGTGTCAACTTTGGGAAATCAGCCTGCATTAGTCCTGCGTTTCATTTTTGTAAAGAATGTCTAAAAATAAAAGAAGTTTATGGCTTCCTCTCATAAATGAAAGATAAGGAGAAATTGCTTTCTGCAGTATGTGTTAAATGTTTTACATTAAAAGGCTTTGGTCTCCTCGTGCATTTTATATTTGTAAAACTTTGCATATTTAATAAAATAAATAATTTAAACTACACTAATACACCATGTTTATATCTTATAGGTATGTGACACTACTCATCCTGATAATCAGGAGGTGATGTCAACATCCCTAACTCTTACGACTATGGATGGGAAGTGTGAGGGAGCTGATAAGAAGGAATCAGAGGATATAGCATTTGGAACTAGTGTTCCTGAACTGAGAACTGCTCTTATTAAGGATCCAGGGATGAATTCTGGAGAGAAAACTTTTGAATGCATTCATTGCGAAACAAGATGCCAGGGGAAGGTTGCACTTGCCCAGCATCTGAGAATTCACGACAGTGAGGTGAATCTTGAATGTGGGAAGTTGCGAAGGAGCTTCCATGAAAGGATTGCTGGTGTTCATTTGAGGAAACATTCTGAAGAGAAAGCATTTAAATGTCGGCATTGTGAAAAGATATTTATAAAAAATAGTGATCTAGTCTGTCATATGCGGACTCATGCTGAGGAATGGCATTTTGAATGTAACGTGTGTAGTAGAAGATTTCCTCACAAGTATTATCTTGCTAATCATTTGAGGATACATACAGGAGAAGCTCCATTTGAATGTAGTAAGTGTTGGATGACTTTCAGTCAAAAACGTACTCTATCCTATCATTTGAGGACACATAAAGTGGAAAAGATTTATCAATGTGAGAAGTGTGGGAAGAGTTTTGCCCAAATGAGTGCTCTTGTTCAACATTCGAATATGCATTCTGAAGAGTCTTTTAATGTCATCGTTTTGGTAAAGGATTCATTCAAAAGGTTTCTTTAATCTGTCATTTGAGGACACGTTTTAGAGAAAGACGTCAATATGAGAAGCGTGGAAAGAGATTCACTCAAAAGTATTTTCTTGTAGTGCATTCAAGGATATATTCTGAAGAGTTTTTAAATGTCAACGCTGTGGTAAAGGATTCACTCAGAAAAATACTTTAGTCCATCATTTGAGGATTCATACTATAGTCTTGGATGTCAAATCTGTGGAAAGACAACCAGTTAAGGCATATCTTGTATATCATTTTTCAATTCATTCACAAGATAAATCAATTGAACTTCATGGTTGGAAAAAGAAAGGAATGCAAACCTTTTTCAATGAATGTGTCACATTATATCATGCAACTTTGCAAAAATGCTTTGCATGTCACATTGTAAATTCTAAATAGTGATTGTTAGTTCAACCATTCTCATGTTTTTGCCATTTAATATTGCATAAAATTAAATAAACTTGTTCGAATATCAAATATTGAAAGATGATTGTTTTAAATATTTTGAATAATTAAATTCATTTCTTTGAAAAGTATGATGAATTTTTTGAAGAAGTTCTGACATAATAAATGCATGATTAAGTTTTTTCAAAGTATAATATCTACAAAAATACATTATTTAAGGGAATCATAAATTGCTGCTTCTTAAATATATATATGTTAGCAGGGGAGGGGCTTCACACACACAGATGCAGCACTCTCAGTACAAAAAGACTTTATTTTCACAAATAGGTGCTCCAAATCCAGTCCATCATGGTTGTCACCTTATTTTTGTGCTCTTGCTCTACCTTTTTCTGCCCAGCATTCCTCATATAGCCACACCTTCTTCTGTGTCTTGGCATCCTGTCTGGACTTTCTCCTCATCATCATCACTAGCACCTAACAGCTTATCCATTCTGACATTGGAGTCTGTTGTAGAATCTTCTATGTCCCTATTGGCCTGGCACCACAGTTTCATCCAGTCGGTTGCAAACACTGACTTGAACGTTTGCTGCATTCTTTTCACCCCAGGGATGTTGCACGACAGATACCTATCATTCAGCAATACTTACTTTATCATATATGGTCCCTTATATTTCTGAGCTAATTTCTTTGAATGTCTGCATGCTACCACCTCTCTCATAACTAACACCAAGTCACCTTCCTTTTATTCTCTCGGTTTCTTTCTATTGTCATTGACTTCAGTATATATTTAATCAGTGAACTATTATCAATATTTTCCTTCTTAGCTATGGTCTTCATGGCATTTACATACATCTCGTGGCTCTCATTTTGGTCCTTCCATTGTTTTGTTAGTCTAGATGAAAATCAGCTTCATTGGTTGTCCTTGGGAAGCTATGAAGCAGCTGATCTCAAAAATCGGTCCATGTGGTCACATTTTCAATAACACCGGCTAGCCAAAACTTGGCTGTACTGCCTAGCTTTCTGACTGCCTGTGTCAACGGCATTGCATGGCTCCACAAATACGCTGCTGCTGTCTTGAATTCTCTTCACCCACTGTTCTGCTGTTAGTCCCATTGCTCTGGGTGGATAAAAAACTGGCAGCAGTTTTTCAGCTAAATCTCGGTCTGGCAATTGTGCTACAGTTATATTGCAAGCCATCACACTGTTCAGCATCAGGTTTTGTTCATGATTTAACAGTTCTTGTTTGAGTTAAAGCAGTTCCCACTCGCATTTTAACAGTTGTCATTCACGATCTTTCTCACTTTCACGGTTTTTCATTTGCTCCAAATCGGTCACATATACTCACGTCAACATAGCTGGTGATTGGTCCTTGAAAATATCATCAAGACTTATGGTTCCTATTCTGCATCTCATTTCATACTGTATAAACTTCTACAATCCTATCCATATACGACCTCATATCTGCTCTCACCAACACAATTCACTAATGTCACTCGCAAATCACACCGTTTCTCTAACTAACATGCAATTTTAGCCTCGATTTTAGATTCTCCGTCTCTCTCTCAGCTGTAGTCTAAACCTGCTAGTATCATGAGGTGTTCTTCAATTGTCTATTAGTTAGGCTGCCCCACATTACATGACTGATTTGCTGGTTGCTTAATCATGCTCTCTCGTCTGTCCCTTTTTACATGCTTTTCTCTCTCACATTCAACAAAAGATGGCTGCCTACATGACACCAATTCTCTCTCTCAGAGAGAGAGAGAGAATGTTATTGCATTTGGATGCCTAACAAAGAGAAGTATTGCATTCCTATCGTCCATTCCGTGACCACTTAGCTTAGTTCACAAAATCTTCACTAAAATTTCTTCCTCGAGGTCTCACCGAGACGGCACCAATATACAATGATTTGTTGCCTCTTGAGTTTGTTTAGTCTTGAGAATATGAAGTGTTTCTTCGAATGGGAGCACGATGAGATATCAGAAGATATATCATGAAGAAAACAGGGAGGGTCCCTTCCATCACCGAGAAAGAGACGCTCTAGAACGATCCGTTTTCATTTCGTCTCTTGCCTCTTTACGATACTAGCCTACTCCAGTGCAGCTGTGTTCCAAGAATATACGCACGTTTATTTAGTTATTTGCATAATCTGCCCATTTAGTTTTTACAAAGTACAGTTATATTTTAATATGCTATATATTTTGAAGCAGACAAAAAATTGGATGTTAAAATCGTAACTTGCGAAATAAATTTTTATAATGTTAATAAGAGCCAGATGAACAAAAGAAATGGTTTAAATTCCTAAAAATATAAGAAATTATCCGTGTGATTATAAAAGAAAATATTACGAACTGATAAAGTAAAGAATAAAAAAGAGATGTGAGAGTTTTTTTTGCAGTTTTCCATTCATGTACACTAAAAAAAGTTATATAAGTCAATTTAAGAGTTCACAAAACGTATTCTATTTATAAAATTCAAATAAAAAATTATTCCTCAGGGTTAAACAAAAATATCATTCTATAAGAAAAGTTTATAATCGAAATATGGCAAATTAAAAGAGTCGCGGTACGGATCACGGCGCCAAGGAAAGAAACCTAGGTTTGTACCACGTACCGATCCCGGCGCTGAAGGGTTAAATAATACTGTGTTTGAAAAGGTAAGACGAAGGAAGTAAACGCAAGGTTTTGCACAAAAAAGCAAGAGAAATCGTATATCAAGTGTATCAGTACTTTAAAAATGGAATCTGAGCATGCAGACGATTCAACATGGATAACTAGTTACAGTGTTGCCAGCTGTCAAGAGCAAACGGAGAGCACCTGTGGCATAGGACTTCATGCATCATTCACTTTTTCCAAGCGAAAGCTTATGCAGGCTGCCAGTGTGGCAGCCATGTTACGTGTATTTCAAGGCCATATATATGGAAGGTTCTGACAACTTATGCCGGCCACCATATTTGTGCCTGTAGCAGACAGCTCTGCTTCTCTTATCCTTATTACCAATGGACATAGTTATATTAAAAAGTAACTTATATAGAATGAAACATTATTATTCCGCTTTGAGGGTATGTCGCAGAATGTTCAATATTTACATTATTATGATTAAATATAAATGTTTTGGAAAGTTATTTTTAAAATAACTTACGAAGATCGAAACTTTTAAAATTCATTTTGAGGATGAATGTGACGCAGAATGTTCGATACGTATATTATTACGATGAAATATAAACTTTTTCGACATAGTTATTTTAAAAATAAATTATAAAGAACAAAATCATCACAACGAAACATTTTAATTCCTTTTTGAGGATATGTCGTAGAATGTTCAATACTTGCATAATTTTCATTAAATATTAAAAATTTTGAACATAGCTATTTTAAAAATAACTTATAAAGAACGAAACATTTTTATTCCATATTGAGAACGAATGTCGCAGAACGTCTCCCATTTCTAAATATTAAAATATAGTTCCTATTTTATTTAAACTTCGTTTTAAAAATTTTAAAGACTATTTTGTCTGCCCAATTACTAGACGCCACTGAACATAAAGATACTCCAATGAGAACTGACTGCAAGGCTAAAGAATGCATATGCATCCCATCCTTATTTTTTGAAGAAAACATGACTACATACTACCTTTCAGGTTAATAGGGCCTCGGATGAAATATCTTCAATAAGAAGAATCTGAAAAGAAAGGAACAGAGTATACAACATCATAGAAAATAAAACATTTGGCATTTGACAATTTTTTATTCACACAATTCTCCTCATATGAGCACTTCGGCTACCGTGGCCCACAGACCTACTTGATTTTTTGTGAGCCTCAGAGATAGCCTTAGCGTATAAGTCAAGTCGCATACTAAAATATTTCTTTAAAAATAATCCCTTTATATCATGGCATGCATTCACAATATTATCATTAGGAAAAGCATTGCATAAATGCTCAAAAATATTGCTCTTTAATGAAGACAGGACATTTTTATTAATATGAAAAATAATGTAAGCCTCCTTGGCAAGGTCCCAACACCACTTGCTGCTTCGCACCAATGAAAATTCATTTTTTTCTTTCAAACTAAGTAAGTGTGTATCTCTTGGATCAATGTCAGTTCCATCACCACACAACACATTTTCACAGGCAGTGCACTGCAACTTCCTGTGCAATCGCCGTGCAATATACCCACATAAATAATATAAGGAATTGGTATAAAAAGGTCCATATCAACAAACTCGCTGTCTATGGACGATATTAGCTCCTCTGACTCTTCCTCTCCTATTCTTGAGCCTGTCACATCTAAAAATTCTGCTAACAGACTTCCTTCATCAGACTCACAATTGCTTTTAGAGGGAATAATCCTAAATTGTCCTATGCTTATAATTTTTAGGGCATTTTTAAACTGTACAGGGGATGGGATGGGATTTTTTACTCTGTGGAAAACAAATTTTCCAGTGAGTCTTGGCAAAACCTGGAGGTCAATATGTATCCAAAGGAGCACTTGTTAACCTTTCAAGCGAGACTTTAATCTATGGCATTTAAATCGCTCAGCGTGACTTTTTTTTCGCAAGCACAAAATACTTTATGCATGCATTCACTTTAATATTTTTTGTACTTTAATTATCATTTCAAAAATTTCCAAAAAATTATGTCGTATTTAAAATTGTTCATTTTATATAATAAAAAATAAATACATTTATTTCAATCCAGTTTCTACTATGTGCTGCTCCTCCGACGTTTAGTAGTTCAGCTGCATCTGGTACACATACTTCTTTACCCGGTATATAAATTTTATGGAATTTATTTTTCAAATAATCACTGATAGGTAGAATTTTATACAATAGGATCTCTATTTACAATGTCTTTATCGGTATTATCTACAAAATGCAAAAATTTGCTCAACAAATAAAATCTTTCTTCACTCATTGCATTTGGAATAAATGACATTTCTAATATATGTTTCCTACTAAAATACATTCTGAGAGTTGGTTTTTGAATGATTCCCATCAACATTAGCAAAGCAAACCACTTTTGATAGCGCGATTTTTTAAAGACGTGATCTTATTTTTCTCGCGGGCAAGGAATTGTTCCGCGTAACGATTAGTTTCAACCACTATGAGGGCAATCAGATCCTCATCAAAAAATAACTCAAAATACCCTAAGGGATCATCTGTTGATAAAACCTGCACTATTTGTTTTCCAACTAAATCACACGCAAAAGGCCGAGGAGGGTTAGCACTGTCGACATCTCCCCAAATATTCTCTTGAATATTCACAGTGGAGTGAGTTATTTCTTCCAATTCCTCTTCGGAACTGGAATCAATAGAGTATCCGTTCGAATCTTCAGAATATATATCTACACTACTTTCACTCTATTTCTCCAAAACATCATGCACTTCCCAATCCACCAACTCACGAGAGCTACAAGCCATGGTGAACTAAATAGGGGTTTGGCTAAAGGACAGACCCAAGATGAAAAAAATAAATAAAAAAAAGCCTGACGCAAACGCAGGCACTAAGAAACCTCGACCATCAGCTCGAAGCATCGTAAATAAAGCCAGGAAGATGAGAGCTCTTATGAAAGTCTGAGACGCAACGCACGAAAGATAGAGGCCTGAGGGGCCTGGTAACAGGGACAGGTTAATTGTAATTTATAATTATGTTGCAGTCTGTTAATAATATAACTACCTCTCAGGCCATAAGTAAAATTATAGAGAAATACATATATAGCTAAATCATGGCTTTTTATCAGAGAATGATGTAGTGAGCAATAAAAAATGTAACTGTTGCACAGATTTGTCAAACTTTGAACTATGTAATAGATGAGGTTGGGTGCTAAAATGTGTCCAAGGATAAAACTATAGGAAATATCGTAAGATTGCTACCATTCCATTCTGTACTCTATCCGCAAGTTATGGAGTACAGCCATTGCCACTATCATGGCTTTAGAGGTTTCCAGGTTCCCTGTGAGGCCTCTGTACAATGATCGAAATGTCATTTTCCAGACACCAAATAGCCTCTCAACTGTGTTTCTGGTTTGAATGTGGGCTGCATTGTATGCTTCCTCTGCTGCTGACTGTAATGATCATTGGTATAAATTACTCATTAACATATACAATGCTCAATATATATGCCCATATAATGACTATTTTAGGTTTACCTGAGGATTCCGCATAGGTGTGAGTAAATATGGACGACAAGCATAACCACTGTCACCCAACAGGAGTCCTTTGTAGTTGCCTCTTTCAAATTTTCTTTTCAAATTCAACTCGTTAAATATTCTTGAGTCATGTGTGCTGCCTCTCCATTGTGCCACAATATTTTTTATCTTCAAATTGGCTGCTGCAACCACCTATTTCATAATAATTTCAGTTACATTTTCATGGTCTGTTTCAATGAATGAAAAATCAAGTAAATATACATATACCTACTACTTACAATGATACTTACTTGCACATTTATGCTGAAGAAATTCTTCCTGTTGATGAATGCTTGAGCATTTGGTCCACCAGGATTTTTAATTTTAATATGGGTGCAATCAATACATCCCACAACTTTAGGAAATCTTATTCTATAAAAAGCTGCCATTTCAGCTCTTAGTTCTATATCAGAATCAGGAAATGTTATAACATCAGCTCTGAGTCCTGCCAAAGCCACAGAAATGTTTTTAATTATCCGGCTCATTGTGGGCTGACTTATGCCATGGAGTTCTCCAATTCCTTCCTGGTAAGCTCCCTTTGCAAAAAGGCGGAGGGAAGCCAAGAGTTGAAGGCGAGGCGGAATAGGTTGCCCATAGCTCCTTGGCCTAGGTTATTCCCAATCATATCTAACAGTTTCTCAGCTCCAGCTTTCGAGAACCTATATCGACGCCTAAAAAGTCTATCGGAGTATTTCCTGAAGGGATCCTGACGCTGCAAATACACCTTTCTAGCGCAATTCACTCCAAGTTCCCCCAATTCCCGTAACTCCATTGCTTCTTCCAAGTCTTCAAAATCAGACGCAGCCATTTCAAATATTACTGGTTTACGAAAGTGAAATAAAATATAATAAACAACAACAATTACCTATGCGGGATAAATAAACTAACAATTCGCTAAATAATTTGATAAAAACGAAATTGCACTATCCTACTCTACTTGGAAGCTAAATTACACTAACTTAACAAAAATGAATTAAACCAAAATGAAATAACTAATGATGTATCGTAATAATAAACTAAATTAATTAAATCTATCGTTCACTACAGTTATTTCAAAACAAATTAAACTATGAAGAAAATGGTGTAAACAACCACGGAAAATATACCTTAGCTTCTGCAATTATGACAAAATACAAAAATAAACAATAAGATGAAGAATGCGGTAAACTAACAATACGATAAATAAATTAATAAGAACGAAACTAAACTGACCTACTCTGAATCCACTAACCAAAAATGAGACACTACTACAGAATTAACCTAAACTACCTTAATTACCTATGGAATACGTACAGATATATTCAAAACAAACGATCACCTAAAAAGTACGACAACACTTCGAAAACTGGAGAGGAGAACTCACTAGTTACACGCTTAAACACCGGCGTCGTATGTTTAGCGAGCGAGTGACTAAGGGTTACTAAGGTAGTAGATTACTAAGCTTAATCACCCTTAGTAGTGCGCTATGAATACGGCATACGGACCAGCGCGCTACTAAGAGTGTTTAGTAGGCCTTAGTAGCTCACTAACGATTCTATGAATACGGCCGACAAAGTGTCAGAACCTTCCATTTATATGGCCTTGGTGTATTTCTCTCTCTCTCTGCGCAGTAATCGTGGCTCACCTGCCTTCGTTCGGTCTCCGAACTATAACACACGATGATTTTGTCATGAGGCAAAATGACTGCAATGTATTGACAGTATACCACTTCGTACAAAAATTTAAGACAACTCGCGATTTTCACAAGCTGAAATTTGTTACAACCAGTCGTACCCAATGGCCTATCATCATGCCAAACTTCAAGTCTGTGGCCCTTCTAGAAATACCTAAGGTTTTGTATATATATACAGCCACGCACTTATCCATTTGCACAAATTCATGATTTGTATTAAAAATTAAACATTTCTTAAGAGAAAACAATTACATAATAGATTAAACGACATTCAGTAATCACTACAAATGATAAAATAAAATCAACAACATGATAATTTAAGTGATAAAACTCCTAAATTAATAAGCATTTTATCCTGTGGTTATGGAAATGAAATTATATGGGCAGAAAATATTAAATTATTGCGATTAAGATTAAATGCGAAATCGAAATCATAAGCCACATAAATACATCGAGTAAAGCTTTTGGCATCATTAAGCATAATTATATACTCTGTCACCTGCCCAGTGCCGAAAATGTCGCCTTTTAATGTTCCAGGACATGGTTATTATATTTACAAAGTAATCATCCATCAAATTGTTATCGCCTTAATAATAATACAAAGTACTTCCCGTCTGTTCCTTTTTTAAGTATTGGTAACATATATAAGTGTTACACCCCTTTCGGTGCATTTACAAAAGATTATACTTGAGGAGAAAATTTTCTGCGCAAGTTCTTCCCCTCTTAGTGAATTCATAGCTTGGAATCGTAATCAATATTAAACTCGTAATTAATGCATTTTTATATGTTAAGAGGATCGATAACTGCCGTGATGTTTTCGTATAGTATGCCTAGTTCGCAAGCGCCTAAAATAATGGCCGTAAACACCTTTACTACTTCGTGACAACCGGAATAACATTGGGAGTAACATTAATATCTGAAAAGGTGCATCTCGTTGAAAATACGTCTTCTGATTCGCCTAAGTACTCATAATTAGTGACGTCTAACGAATTTCTCTGGAAATTAAAATATCGTTAGGATAGGACATGCTATTCTTCTTCAAATGATAAAAATTGCACATAAGTAAAAACGACTTAAGCTGCGAATAATTTGCATAACAACAAATCATCTGCATCTAATTTGGTTGGCATTTTCATGAGCTAATATCGCCTAATATGGAAATATGTATCTCTTGAAACGAGATTTCTCTGGAATATTTTAAGATTAAAAAACAAGTCTTATAACTTCCCGCGTCCGTCGAGTAATCATTGCGCTACGGTTGATTCGTTTTTTCAAGCGTAATCAAAAATGGTGGTCTTGTGTTTTGGCAAGTCGTTGCTTAGGAAGTGTATTTTTTTTATTAGAATCTGCTGATAAACCTTATTTAAGTATCTGTGAAGTATTTTTTCGTATTAAGTTAATATGTGGTTGGTGTAAACATCTAGTTTTTGTGTTTTATCTCGTTGGTTTATTCTTTGTGCGATATGAACAAAGAAGTGTAACACTTTCTATTCATGCTTGTTGAGCAGCTGGTTAGTGATTACGAAGTGTTTGTGGTTTGCGATGTTTTTCTCCCTATTTCGTGCGTTGGATTAAAGTGAATTTCGATAAATCGTGTATTTTATATGTATTTTGAAGGCTCGTCGCTTCTATAAAAGGTAATATATTTTCATCTTTATTTGTTGAACTTTATTATGTATTGATTTCATAGTTCTTGATGTATTATGTCATGAGTTTTTGGCAAAGATGGCTTATTTAATGAAGGTTGATATGTATGCGTTTTCGGTAATGTTCTTATTGACACAATGTAGTAGATAGGTATAATTCGAGTTGTTTGGGTTCCTTTTTATTACTTAGATTGATAAAAATCTTTTGAATACTTATATATTTGTACTAGTCTAGTTGCCGATCAATAATACTGATTAAATAAAAAAATAGATGAATGTTTTAGCTCAATGGGTTTTGTCCGAATCTCATATCTAAAAAGCTTTTTTTGTTACATAGTGACATTCTGTGTAAAGCTCTCTGGCTCTTTCCTCTCAGGCACACCTCTCACACACTGTCCTTCCCTGCTCTCTCAATACATCACTCCTCCATTTCTTCTACGTTTCCGACCATTTCTAATTCTATCCCTACCTTCCTCCCTAACTATTTTTCTCTTTCTCCAAATCCCCTCCATCTTTGTGTAAATTTATACAGTCGCTTAGATAATCATACCGAATTCCAGTCCCACTAGGATTACGAAATTTCACGAAAAATCCAGCAATGAGGCTTTCCAGGAAGATCTTCCTTTAACAAAACGGAAATTTTGGTGTTGAAAACTTTTTGAATAGGATATTTATATTTGGCACAAAATTCGTGGATTTAATGTGGTATATAGTCACACCTTATACTCATAATTTGACTGAAATCTTTACTAAACTGATTTTATGACAAAAGATTTGAGCCTTTGAATTTTAGTGAAATATTTAAAGTTTTGCGACTAAAAGTATTATTTTTTTATGAAATGGATCGGTCCTGGAAGCAATGATATAGAATATTTTATAGTTTATATTACGAGAGAATTTATACAAATTAACCGATTTCATTTTGGATTGCAATATATGTGTGTCATTACGTGTGTATTGCGGCTGTTACTTAACCGTATTATTTTTGCAGTAGAAATTTTATTTACATTTGTAGAAAATTAGAAAATATCCAAAGTAGATAATGGTGAACAATAATATATCGTCTCATTTTTATTGTTCTTTCTAATATAATTTCCGAAACTTCAGTAAATTGATTGACGATATTTATTTATTAAATTCTTAGTTCGAATTGATGTTACCACCATTAAAAATCCATTAAAATATTACATCTATACTATCATTTCAAATGTTTAGATGTATGTTATGCTATACAAATCCGCACCTACGAAGGTATCGTGACGAAACTTGGTATTATTATTGGGGGCACCAAGGGAAAGGCCGTATGGTAGTTTAAATTCCCGACAGATTTCCCATAAAACGTTATTCGTATTTTTTTTATTGCCCTTAAGATAACACGTACAAATTGACTTTTATAAGTGCAGGCTTTCATTTATTTGCTTATATTTGCTCAGTATTTAAGAAGAATGATCATAGTTGATTATTCTTACCGTCTTTTTTCGTCTTTGACTCGAAATCGCTCGCATTTCACGTTCTCATTAATTTGGACTAAATTAGCATTTTTAACGATAAATACCTTGACGACAATGACATTGTTAAAGTCCAAGGACTTGATGTTGTTTCGGTTTATTTACTTAGTTACTTAATAAATATTCATATTTAGTGAATCGTGCTTAAACGTGGTGTAATAATATAGTATATTTTTTATTTTGAATTGAACGTTTTTTCAACATTGCTGGTGAGTATTTACGTATTTTATTTTGTATGATTTTAAGTGCGATTAATAAAGTTATTATTTAGTTTATATATAGTTAACCTTAATATTAAGAAGTAGTAAATTAGTAGAAAAGGTTAAATAATTGGAAGTGAATGTGTATGTATGTTACGTTATACAAATCCACATGCTTTGTCCTTCGTTTTCTTTGCTCTAGATTCCACATTTATTAAGCGATTTTGATGAAATTTGTTATTTTGACTTGTGGTTGTGTTTTTTGCCACTTTTACTTTCACGGTTTGTATATAATAATTATAATATATAATCTACTATCGCAATTGCCCGTCAAATATGACGGGTATGCGTGAATTAAGTATTAAGTTAAAATAAAACAAAATTAATGAAACCAATGGCACTTTTGCAGTTGGGTACCCCCACCCCCCTCTCTAGCGTTTCTGTGTAAAATAAAACATACATATTTGTGTTTTTCAGTTTTAGTATCTTTGATTAGATTTAATATTAATCAACATCCTTCAGAAAGCGGGGGTTAGGGGGCGGAGCCCCCATTGCAAAATAAAATGTTTATTTATGTTTCGTTTTTAGTATTTTACTCCCCCCCTTCTTACGATTTTTTTATTTTAAATATAACGAAAATGTTTTTTAATGTTTATTACTTTCTCCATATACGAAGTATAGAGAAAGTATTGTTTTCATGAAAAAAATCAAATTCGAGATTTCAACGGAAATACATGTTTTAACCCTTTCGCATTTGCCTTTTTTAATCCCAGAAAGCTCGCGACTGATTTTTGAAAATTTCAAGTGTTTTTTAAATATTTTTTGCGAGCCTAATTTTTGGTCTAGGATATCAACATTTTTAATGGGTTTTGAAAACAAATTGCAGTTTAAAGCAAAAAAGTTTTATATGAGAGAAAGCAATACTTATTTTTATAAAAAAAGTTTGAACAAAAAACGTTTTTACGAAAAAGAAAATAATTTTCAAAATTATATAACTTCATAACCTCAACATTTATCATAGATTTGCGCATATATTATGAAATAGTGCATTATGCTCTCTAACATATCCGAATTTGACTCAATATTCTCTTTTTATTCATGAGATATAAAACATAATGTGAAGAAGTACATTTCACAACGTCAGCATTTGTGTTTGGCCAAACACTCCCCATGTAAGCATTTATTACATCTAATGCAAACAGTTCGGGATCATTTTCATCTATTCTTAGCGCTGCAAACACAACAATTAGCCTCTTTTTTCCATCAAGTTTTTGAACACCCACTTTAGCTGTATTTTCCCTCATTGAAACCCACTCATTACCTAAATGCTCAATTATATTTACTACATATGTTAGCCTTGATTGCAGTTTCCCAGGTCCTTTGAAATTTTCTTTATATAGAATATAGCTTTGAATTAAAATTTAAAACTCCTGAACCATAAATTAACCCAGAGAGCACTCACACGTCAATAAGAAATAAGGAAAATTAAAATTATACTCACAAGTTTGCAGGACGATGATGGCCTACAGGGACCTGTTGTCAAAAACTAGCCTAAAAAGAAGAAAAGGAAAACACACACGCACAAACACTCTGGAAATCTCTGGGAAACCCGCTAGATACGTATTTCGGGAGCTATGCTCCCATCTTCAGTAGCTGAAGTCGTATGAATCGTTTGTGTTTGGTCTTGTGTATTTATGTGTTCCGGGTCAAAGTGAAAGGAGGGTAGAGGGGTGGGGGAATTCATAACGGTTAACGAGTAGAGGGGTGAGTAAGGGATAGGTCCGCGGTCGTTATTCATAACCGTCTCTTTGAATTTGTTTATGAAAATACTCTCGTAAGCGTCTAGTTTCCAGTCGGTTTGTGTTGATTTTAAGAGAGACATGTTTTCGATTTTAATCGGGTGATTGTTTTCCTGTATGTGTATTGCGACGCTAGACCTGTTAAATCTATTGTGATTGAAGTGTGCAAGGTGTTCTTTGAACCTGGTTTCTAGCTTCCGTTTAGTTTGCCCTATGTAGACTTTCTTGCAGTCTGTGCAAGCGATTTTGTATATGCCGGACCTTTGTAGAGTTGGGATCGTGTCTTTTGGATTGTGTAGTAAGTTGGAGAGTTTGTTTTCATTCACAGGTACTGCTTTTAGGTTCTGTTTTGAGAAGATGTTTGATAAGCCGTTTGTGATGCCTGGGACGAAGGGGATTTTTATGTATTTTGGTTTTTTGGGGGGCGTGCCTGTGAGAGTAATCCATTTTTTCTAAGAAAGACTGCGCTTGGATTTGTGTAAAGTATTCTCTATCATCTGAGGGTTGTAACCATTGATTTTAGCGCATTTTTTGATATATTTTAATTCTGTGAGGAAATCAACTTTAGAAAGAGGAACCTGTAAGAGTCTATGTACCATTGAGTGGAATGGTGCTAATTTATGTGAAATATGGTGGTTGGAATCAGAGGAAATGTACGTGTCTGTGTGTGTGGGTTTGCGGTAAATCCCGAACTTGATTTGGTTGTTTTCTCTTTTTACGAGAAGGTCAAGAAATGACAATGTATTTTGTTTTTCAACTTCATGTGTAATTTTAATGGAAGGATATTGATCGTTTAGTTGCTGTAGAAAATCAGTTATGTTATTATTGGAGGTATCGAAAATCGCGAAAATATCGTCAACATATCTTAGCCATAAGCATGGGAAGTATTTGAAAGTGTTTTCGCATTGTTTCTCGAAGTTAACCATGAATAGGTTGGCTAAGAAAGGTGAAAGGGAATTTCTCATTGTTGTACCTTAGTTTTGTTGGTAGAACTTGTTGTTAACTTGAAAGAAATTTTGAAGAAATTTAATTTCTCCCATGGTTTTCTCAAATTAAAATTCCTCAACTCACCCTGCTGTTGTAACGTAGTTTATTATATTTTATTATAACAAATAAAATTACCTTAGAAATGCTAGGGAGGGGGTACCCATCTGGAAAAGTACCAAACCAACTTATATATGCACTAAAAAGTAAACAATAGATACAAAATTCACATAATTGAGTGCTACAGAGAGTAAAAACAGTTTTGGGGTGAATAGAAACTGTACAGTAAAGAAATCCATTACGTTATACCAGAGGTCGGCAACGTGGCGACCGCGGGCCCCATGGCACCCTCAAGACATTTGTGTGTCGCCCGCCAGCCAAAAAGAGAACTCAAGTTAAACAATTATGGAAAACTCTCAGAAGACCAATAAGTTCCGGAACAAGATGAAGAATAAAACTTTGTAACCAACATCTTAATCTTACATCACACCAAGCCGAATCGTATGTCTGTCGCAAAATAACATCGTCAAGGTCAGGACTTATAAGCGAACAGAATGGGAACATACATTGTTGGATAAAGACATTGTTGTCATTAACAGAGTTTTTTTCATAATGACTCCTCCGTTACCCCTCTCTTGTTTATCCACGTCCCTTCTCCCTACCCTACCCTACTATAAATACATCCTTCACAGCGTTCTTTGGAGATTACTCGACAAGAGAAGGAGAAGCTGCTATTGTGTTTGTGTGATTGCCTTGCCTATGCTGACAATTCATACAAACGTTCTCGTACGAACTGTATGAAAAGATAGGGAATTCTCCGCCCCTAGTTTATGCTAGGTGAAGGTGTCCTGTCACCTTCAATCACTATTACGGGCACAAGGCTGAGATCCTTGTTTTCAACCCGTCGTGTACTATAGCTCCGTTAGCCGGTTCAGGCTATTTGGAGGTAGGTGCTCGATACAGGAAAACTATTTCCCTATGTCGCGTGAAACTCCCGAGTTCTTGTCAAAAGTCGTTGGTTTCGGAGTTCTGTCCTCAGTCTTGTAGCATAACTTGGCTCGAGTTATTGTTGAAAGTCGTTGGTTTCGGAGTTCTGTCCTCAGTCTTGTAGCATAACTTGGCTCAAGTCATTGTTGAAAGTCGTTGGTTTCGGAGTTCCGCTCTTCGCTTAATATACTAAGTACAGGGTTTGGGAGATTTTTCTTCGTCTCTTACAATATCAGCCAGTGATAGCTCATTTCCTTCTTCATTGGTTAAATATAAATCATTTTAAATTGACCAACAGTTCACAATATTTTTGATATTTTCCCGATATTCAGTGGGTTGTGTTTATTAATTCATTTGTAGAAAATTTTATCCCCATTATGAGTTATAAGAGGCAAAGGACATATTACTTCAATGTTGATTGGAAAGAACAATTCTGTTTTATTGATTTGAAAGGAAAGTGTGTTTGTTTATTGTGCAATGCTTGTGTCGCACTTTTAAAGAAAAGTAATATTGAAAGTCATTTTAATACGGTCCTCGGAAATTTTAATACTAGTTATCCATTAAACTCTTGAGATCAGGAAAAATAAAATTTCTGATATGAAATCTATTTTAACTAAACAGCAGAGCATTTTTACCAGACCAGTGCAGCAATCAAAAAGAGCAACGATTGCATCACTTAAAATTTTGCATTTGTTGGCCAAGAGGAAATAGCCTTTTGAAGATGGTGAGATTGTAAAAGAAGCCATGTTAGCAATTGCTGACTCACTTTTCGAAGATTTTAAAAATAAAAATGAAATTACCTCAGAAATCAACACGATTCATTTATCGGCAAGAACAGTTACAAAAAGAATTGAAGTTATTGCAACCAATATGGAGAAAGAGTTGGCAAATGTATTTTCTTCTCGTTGCAACTGGATGAGTCAACAGACACATCAGACACTTCTCAATTGGCTATGGTTGTGAAGATGGTGTTGAATGTTTTTTCAGGAAAGGAAGAATTTCTTAAAATTCTTCCATTAAAGGGACGAACAATAGGTGAAGACATTTTTTCAGCTTTTAAAAAATATGTCCAAGAAAGTAATATACCATTAATAAGAAAATGTGCCCTAAATATATATTCTTACTGTGCTTCAACATACACTTGCGAGTCCATTTTTTCAAGCATGAAACACTTGAAATCCAAGTACCGATCGAGACTCACCGATTACAATTTAGACAACTGCCTAAGATCAGGTATCTCGAGTTATGTGCCAAATTATAGCAAGTTGGCTGAAGATATGCAGTCCCAAGTTGCACATTGATTCATGTTTTCATAATAAATTCTTTAATAGTTTTTCTCTTATATATACAAAAATATCATTTTAATAAATATTGGTACACATCTACTATTGTTACTTCACTTCACGCCCCCAATAATTAAAGTTGCGCCCTCATAGATAAAGAGATTACCGACCACTGATACAGAGAGATATCAACTGATTTTGCTTATGCGCCCTTCATGTCCTCAGTAATATAAATTGTGCCCTCGTAGGTGAAAAGGTTGCCGACCCCTGCGCTGTACAATTCTTATATTCTCAAAGAAATTTTTAATTTATGGGACATTTAATTTTGTCTTTTTCTCCCTTTGTCTCTCTCTCCCTTTGTTTTTCTCTCCTTCGTTTTTTCTTCTCTCCTCTCTCTCTCTCTCTCTCTTATGAAAGCATTTTATACTTAATCCAAAGGCATTTGATTTCGATATGAAAAATCAGTAATACTTGCTATGATCTAGTTTGGCTTACCTGCACAATCATATCAGTAATTTTGAAAGTTATCTTTGTTTTGTGAGAAATTTTTCTCGGGTTACTGCCCGGGTCATGTCGTCATCCATGACCAACGTTTCGGCATCTGACTTCGACGCCATCTTCAGGGTTACTGATGATGTCGATGTGGGTTTTAGTCCGGGTTTATATACTCTCGTCTCACCCGTTGCTCCAAGCTCATTGGTGGAGGTGAGTGGCCAATCCGGAAGATCCCAAGCTTTGCTCAGGGGGAACCCCATTTCCCTGTTCAGAATTTTTGGGTTGAGCCGGACCTCAAATGGGGTTCCCCCTGAGCAAAGCTTGGGATCTTGTGATCTTCCGGATTGGCCACTCACCTCCACCAATGAGCTTGGAGCAACGGGTGAGACGAGAGTATATAAACCCGGACTAAAACCCACATCGGCATCATCAGTAACCCTGAAGATGGAGTCGAAGTCAGATGCCAAAACGTTGGTCATGGATGACGACATGACCCGGGCAGTAACCCGAGAAAAATTTCTCATTCATTTGCCGGGAAAACTTCAAATCTTTCTCTTTGTTTTAATTATTTTGTTCGAGTAATTATTAGCAGAGTCCAAATGATTATCCAGATATTTGCTGAAAATAAGAGAAAAATCAAAATAATAAGATATAATGCATAAAGAAGAAGCTGAAATTTACTTGAAATATTTGAGCAAATTATAAATTATTTAAAATGTTTATAATTTAACTTAATAAATGAATTATTTAACTCTTATTAACTCATAAAAAACAGGATAAAATGTGAAGTAACAGTCAATATACCATCAAAGGAAAATTGTGTAGTAACTTACTATTAACTAAATACTTAAATGAACTGCATTGAGTTTAAACTATATTTTGAGATCACAATTTTCTTTTAACTACATATAGTAGTTTTGAATTTTTAAAATGAAAAATGGCTTTATTTAACAAAATTAAATATGTCATAAAATGTTATCTTTTTCAATCCTATTTGAAATTCGGTTTGAAATATTTGTTATATTTAGTTTTATGGATTCCCACCCTTTGATAAAAGTGCATGATTCGATTGTATAAAATTTTTTATATTCAATTATCAATTATTATTGTTATTTTTGTACTTCATCTCCTTTTAATCCTTTACAAATGCTACGTACTCTTCCTTTTCTCAGTTTCTGCTCATTCCCATTCTCTTTTCCTTCCTCCCTTTAAGTACTTAATAGATTTAGTAAATAAGTTATATCCATGTATAAAAGTCTGACCCATGTTAAAGCACTAAATTGTTAGAGCGGGCATGATAGGACATACATAAAAACTTCGCTTGTCCTTGTGTCAATCGCTTGAGTACACGTCTTCGTGGCACAATAAATTTGATGTTGCGTAATTATTGCATTTAGAACAATTAAATTCCTTAAGTTATATAGAAGAGAAAACCTTTGCCTTTGGCAATCAAAAAACAATTTGAAAATGTATTAAAAACTCTTAAATTAAAACAAGTGCGGTATGGGTCGGTATTCTGCACTGAGGTTGGTGGCATGTGAAGAAATCGAGGTCTGTACAGTCACCAAGGTCAGCGCTGAAGGGTTAAAAATATGAAATGTTCGATAAATTAATGTAGTTCAGTGAGAGATATATTGGGACATTTGAAAGGCAGTTTAAACTCATCGAAAATTGCGCAGATGTAATTATTCCTCTACTTTTAAGCAGGATTTCATATAGTTGTAGGAGTTTTCTACTATACTGTTAAGTGTGTGCTGATTCCATTTATTCATTCCAGGCGTGATGTGTCAGCAATGACAGTTGTTGAAGAAAACAGCATATTGTAGCAAATCAATATTTAACATCCAGTAACAATAAGGAACCAAGTCATTTGATGTTGTCTTGTGGAAAAGACAGTATTTATCCCATGTTAAAGAAGTAATTGGTGGGACTCGGGAAATTTTAATCCAGAAAATGGATAATGTACATATTGATGGTTTGTGTGGCATCTGCCTAATGGAGAGCCATTCTTATCTGTGCATTTTTGATGAGCGCACCCCAGATGGAACACTTTTATACGAAGTCATGAACGACATTTGTCAATTGAAGGTAAGTGTTGATTTAATATTTCTTTGCAAATTTTTTTGTTACCGTTTGTCATGTCTAAGGTAATTACTGTTGGTACTGTGATAAATATTCATCTTTCAACCAAGTTGCACATGTCATAATTAGCTCCTTTCCAGAATGGAAATAGGCTTATAGTTTTGTTTTTGTGTGTCTGTCTGACCTCCTGAATTAACTTTGCACCAATAGACTGATTTTCATGACACTTGGTTGAAATCTCCTGCTACTGGAGCCAATCTCCTGAGTATAGTTTTTGTTGTGAATATGTATTGAAAGTCATGGGTTCAATTCCAGGAACTATCCTTCCCATTTGATTTACATGAGAAATCTGAAATCCATTGGGAAGGGTAATTTTCTCTTGCTCATTAAAATATCTTAGAATTGTAATATCAGAGCAGGATTTGTACTATTCTCTGAGGAAAAACATGGAGATTCCAGTTTCCATTGTAGAATTTTGCATAAATAATGACTATTGTTTTACTCAGATTCAGTATAATCTAATGCAGTGGTTCCCAATCTTTTTGAGCATAAGGTCCCCTTCCTCAAAATATTTCACATTCTACCACATGCCATAGGCTTCGATAATTATGAAAATATATAATAACAAGAAGTCCAAATCAGGACTAATGCAGGCTGGCTTCCCAAAGTTGACGTCTCGAATTGATTACTTATTAAACAGTAAAAGTTTCACTTGTGTTAGTCATTTCAGGGAATTCTCAGTACATAAATACCATTTGTAATTCATAGTTTATCAATGATAGAGAAAAATTGGAAAACAATAGACCGTTATCAGGTATAAAATACTTAAAACAATGTCAAAATCTCTTTCTGTTATTATATTTTGCATGCATTTTTTAAATAAACAAATTTAATAAATGTTGTTTATACGCTAATAATATGTATGGATCAACTGTCCATTGCTGGAAGATAGTCAAGTGGAAAAGAAAATAACCCATTGGTTCACTCATCTATGCTCAAGCCATGTTCGGTAATAATCGTCTCCATGGCAACGATCCCATAAAATATGATTTTGGAAAAATGCTTAGTTTTAGTAGAAATTCAAGAAAATGCGATCAATTATCAAAATTGTGTGATAAAAATTAGAATCTACATTCTTTTTCCTTTAGGAAACTACAAACCTCGCTCCCATATGACAATTTTAAGATATTTTAAAATATTAAAGAAGACATCACTGCACAATGGATTTGAGATTTCCTATGTAAAACAAATAGAAAAATAACATTCCTGGAATCGAACCCGGGACTTCAATGTTCGCCAAATAAAGTATAGACTGGAGGTGGGCCCTGGCAGCACAAGCTTCACACTAAGTTTCATAAAAATCGGTCCATTGAAGCAAAAGTTGTTAGTAGGGGACACGCACATGCATAGAACTATGTCATAAGCCTATGTTTTTGGAAACCAGCATAAAAATGAAACTTATAAACTCAGTAACCATTGTACATAAATCAAAAAATACGTTACTTGAAAGAATAATACCTAATAACATCATTGTACTATCTATTATAAATAGCTGGTTCTTACAGAGGATATCATTATATACAGACATTCCGTACAGAGGAGGAGTAACATATAACATCTCTTATATATAGACTTCTTACAGAGGAGGAACATATATATAGAAACCTACAGATAAAATGAGACCTCTTACCTAAGTGACATGGGTTCAAACTCCAGAAATTTGGAAAATTGCATTTTTTCCCATAAGAAAAACAATGTGTCACTTTTGTAAATTAATGTCGGGCACTTGCCCATAAGCTAGAAAAATGAAATTTTCAGCATTGCTAGATGGCCGCAATATCTTTTAGGAATTATTGTTACTTTTGCTTACAATATCCTGGGTTTGACTCCAGATGTCTCGGAAATTCTCCCATAATTTAGCATGGGAAAAAGTTATACCAATGTGTATACCAATCTAATCGGTTTAGGAAGCTGAAATTTTGCAGGATTTTAGAATTTTGCTCATAAAAATCGAAAATTTCAATATTGTTAATTTTTAGGGGTTGTTTTAATCCCATTTGAACATTAAAGTTTAATAATTTTTATCCTGGAAACTACAAGATGTAGGTTTGAGTTTTTGAAAACATATTGTAGCAAATTATGCATAGAAAAAAGGAAAGTTTGAAAAAGTTTTAAAATGTGACCGCTAAAAATTCTCAATTGTTGAAACATTTTTAAGGTTTATGTATTTCCGAATGTGCTACGAGGCTGAATTTTTTTTACTGGTAGGCTTTTTAAAAAACGAAATAAGGATAATATATATTTGGATATTTTAATTTGTTTGATTGTTAAAAAGTTATGTAGAGCTTAGTGCATTGAGACTATCAAACATTTGAAAACCTCAAACAAAGTGTTATTGCAGCTGTATTAAATTTGTAAAATTTAAACAATTAAATAAATATCATTTCACTTCTAGATGTGCTTAACTTCAGATTTGACAAAAACTGGTGGAATTAGCACCTTGCATTGGATAAAGTATAATATTCTTAAAATTGCAAATTTAAGGCATTGTTTTAATCAAATATTGTTCAATAAGGAAAGATAGAAATTGGGTGCAGAGGTAAAATCTTTTGAATTAAAAAATATTTCTAATAATGTTATAACTCTCTGAAAAATTAATGTTTATCAGGGTCAGATGAAATGCTTGCAGAATGCAATCACCAACTACTTGTAATGATATGTTACTCCTCCTCTGTAAGGAATGTCTATATATAATGATATGATATTTATATATAGAAGGTTACTAATATTTAGGCACTTCCATCAGAGCTGGATATTCGAAATTTTTTATATAGTTAGGATTATGTTCAAAACCGTCTAGAAAAAAACGAAAATCTTGAAAAAGTTTAACAATGCATCTGCTAAAAATTTGCAATTGTTTAAACATTTTTAATATTATTGTATTTCCAAATGTGCTACAAAGTAAAATTTTTTTTAAAGATAGAATTTGTAAAAACACGAGATAGAAATGGTGATATTTTAATTTGTTTTGCTGTAAAAAATTCTTCAAGCTTAAACAGATAAATGTTTAGGTACTATGGTGCAAGCTAGGAAGCTGAAATTTTAAAGTTATGTAGAGGTTAGTGCATGGAAACAAAAAACATTTAACAAATTCCAACAAAGTGTTATTGTGGCCGTTAAAATTTTTTAAAATTTAAACAATTAGATGAATATTATTTCACTTCAAGATATGCTACAACTTTGACAGAAATGTATGGAATTAGTAACTCATATTGAATAAAGTATAATATTCTTAAAATTGCAAATTTAATGCATTGTTTTAATCAAATATTGTTCCATAAGGAATGATCAAAATTGGGTGCGGAGGTGAAATCTTTTGAATTAAAAAATATTTCTAATAATGTTATATATCTCTGAAAAATTAATATATTTTTCTGGGTCAGATGAAATGCTTGCAGAATGCATGCACCGACTACTTGTATAACATATAAATATGAGGATACTAATGATTAGGCACTTCCATAAAATCGGCAGTCTCAAAATGTTTTTTTCAGTAGGATTATGTGCAAAATCGACTAGAAAAAACGAAAATTTTTAAAGGCTCAACAAGGTGGTCGCTTAAAATTCGAAATTGTTTAAACAAAATTTCAAGGTTTATGAATTTCCGAATGTGCTACGGAGCTTAAATTTTTTATATGTAGAATTTGTAAAAAAAACAAAATAGGGATTATACATATTTTGATATTTTCATTTGTTTGGCAGTTAAAAATTCTTCAAGTTTAAAGAAATGGGTCAATATTTAGGTACTATGGGGTGAGATAGGGAGCTGAAATTTAACCCTTTCACTGCTATCGATGCATATATGCGGGTGGGCAGAGCGGTGCCTTGACTGCTAACGATGCATATATGCATTTCAAGCTTTTCCGTTCGCTGCTCAAAAAAGATGAAAATATTTTTTCGAGATGGTTAATAATCAATATGAATGTAAATGATTGACAAAATAACTTTTAAAATATAAAGAGACTAAAAGATGAACGAATGAACGTAGACGCGGAGGTCCTAGAGAAAGTATTCAGCACAGGCGTGCTTCAAGGTCACTGAACTCGGCGCACACGGCTGATGCATAAGCTAAAAGTTCATAGCAGCGAAATGGTTAAAAGTTATTTAGAGATTAGTCTACAAACAAATAAACATTTGTTTATTCATGAAATTGTTATTGCGGCCATTGCAACCTTATTAATTTTAAACAATTAGATATATGTTATTTCACTTCTAAATGTGCTAGAAATTTAAAATTGGGCGGAAATGTGTGGCATTACTAACCCAACGTGGAAAAATTATAATATTCCTAAAATTGCACTTGCCGATAAGTTTGCGAAATTAATTTTTGGGCATTGCTAGATGGCCACAGTACCTATTAGGAAATGGTGTTGTTTTTGCTTTCCGAGTCCTGGGTTCGACTCCAGATGCTCTGGTAAATCTTTCAGATTAGCATGGGGAATAGGTATTTCAGCATGTAGACCAATCTAAGAGGAATAGAGAGCTGAAATTTTGCATGATTATAGAATTTTGCTCACAACCAGAAATATCAAAAATTTCAAAATTGTTAATTACTAGGGGTTGTTTTTACCCCATTTGTGGATTAAAGTTGGATAATTTTTATCTCGGAAACTAAGTTATAAGTACGAGCTTTTGCAAACATTTAGTAGCAAATTCTATATAGAAAAATTGAAAATCTTGAAAAAGTTCAACAATGCGGCTGCTAAAAATTCGCTAATGTTTAAACAAATTTTTAAGTTTTATGTATTTCCAAATGTGCTACATAGCTGAAATTTTTTAAAGATACAATTTGTAAAAAAAAACGAAATAGGCATTATAGAAATTTTGATATTTTAATTTGTTTGACTGTTAAAAATTCTTAAAATTGAAACAAATAGATAAATGTTAAGGTACTACAGGGCGAGCTAGTGAGCTGAAATTTTAAAGCAATTTAGAGTATGGTGCAAATGCACAAATAAACACTTTAATCACTCCATTGTTATTGTGGTCATTGTACATTTTTAAAATTTAAACAATTACATAAATATTATTTCTCTTATTGATATAACTTTAAAATACGTCAGAAATGTGTGGCATTAGTATCCCACAATGGAAAAACTATAATATTCCTAAAATTGCAAATTTTAGAGATTGTTTTCCTCCAATATTCTTCCATAAGTAAAGAAAGGAAATCAGTGCTGTGGTATAATCTTTTGAATTAAAAAAATATATTTCTAATAATGATATATCTTTTTTTAAATGTAATGTATTTTCAAGGTGAGAAAAAATGCTTGCAAAATGCAAGCACTTTCTACTAGTATCCTATATATGTAAGAAGCAGCTATTTATATTATTGTATTATGATTTTAACGTAGTTTTTGTTTTAACGGACTTTCAGATATAATGGACTGCCCTTTCTCTCATATATAGTCTGTTAGATCAAGGACCCACTGTATTTTATTGTATTATCATCTGTTCCAGATAACGGTAGGAGACCAAAGGGGCAATTTAATTTGTTCCGAGTGTCATACAAAGCTGCTGAATTTCAAGTCGTTTAAGAAAGATGCGCAGAAAGCAAGACAATTATTCCAGCAGATGGAGGAAGGCATACAAAAGGTGAGGGTTGCCATCCAGTCCTATCTTAGAACACAATAAGAGAGTTGCATTCCTGGAGAACGAATACGTGTAAATTGAAAATATTTTTCCCATTGAAAATAATGTAATAGGCATTGTTTATGTTCCTGAGCAGAGATGCTCTACTTACAGACATCTTTAAATTTGATTTAATGAGTGTCTTAACCCCTCAAGAGTGTGCAATGACATATGGCATCATGTGCAGTGTCCACTTTTACATTGAGGTAATTTATGGAGTTTTTTGACCTGATTACAAATCTAAAGTCGGAATTCAAATATGATTAGAGCCTTCCCTCATTTTATGAACTTCCATTTTACTAGTTTGTGCTTATATGAACTGTGCAGTTTCATACCTGTTTTTTGATTTGCAAACAAATTTTTGCTTATACGAGCTTGTTAATTTCCCAGGAAAATCCTATTTTTCAAATATTGAAATTTTTGCATATACATGCTCGATCCACTTTGGGAAAGCTCGGTAAAGTTTGTCAGATTGCATCATGCTGTTCCAAATAAGAACCATCATATTGGTCTCAGTATGCGCATTGTCATTTTGTGAAATTCATTTCAATGAGTGGTATGCATTTTTATCTGTTAAATGAAGATATATTTTTGTGAATGATGGCTCCTAAACATGCCAGCTTTTCAGGTATTGCAAGTGATTAAAGTGAAAAAAGAGAGAAAGGCTTTTAAGTGTAGCCCAGAAACTAAATTTTATTCAAATATTGGAGAAAGGTGAGCAGTCAAAGAACATTCTCTGCATTTAACCTATCATAGGTTAACAGACTTTGATATCATAGGCTAATACTGCTAATATATAGAGTATGACATCATAGACTAATGACTAAGAATGTCATTTAAATACATTAATGTAACATCTCGTGCCTTACTTTGAGGGCTCGCTGAAAGATCCATGAGGGAAACCAGATAAAGGGCAGAATGACAGGGCAATTGACTCTAGATGATCTTTATTATCAGGTTTATGTCCATCCCCCAGGACTGTCTTATTCCAACTCCCCCATGTCATCCCTTCATTTGTCTGCCATCCATCCCGAATCCCTCACGAGATCTCTCGTGGCCCTCTCTCATTTGTCGCCTCCTCTCAGGCCACATGGCAAAGGTAGCCTTCTCAGGCCTGGGAACTGCAAGGTTGCAATTGCAGACTTGACAGGAAACAGGTGGTGGGTGAGTCAAAGGAAAGTCTCTATCATGTGCATTCTCCTGACAACAGCAATTTGCAATTGTCTTGACTGTATACTCCCCCTACTCATAATTCCTACCAACTGCTGTAACACCATTGCCTGCCTCTATGTTTTCAGTAATTTTTAATTTTGAAGTCAAACATTTCAACTGCTAAAATCCAAGTAGAATAGTGGAAGGGAGGCAATAGCCAATGAGGAAAGAGCACCGATGCTCTCGCAGCTCTGCTTATAGATCAAACCCATATTAGTGTGTGTTGGAATTTCTGTGATTTATATATCATTATGTAAGTATTATTGTATATTATATGCATTCAAACATTAAGATCCCTCCGTGCTTACCACGCATTTTTTCCTACCTATGTAAAAAGTATTTTTTGATATGTAGCATTATTGTTTTATTGTTATTTATAACGATATGTTAAAACAGTAAAATAACAATGTAATAAAGAAATTGTTGAAATTTATAGATTTAAAAAATACAAATTATCAAAAACATTCTTTATGATCCAATGATGAAAAAGAAACAGGAATAATATTTCTGTTTTTCAAATCTTTTCTGCCTTAGGAGATGTACTTTTTGTTTTAGACCCATTAAATTTATAGGGAAAATAGTGAAGTTGGCCACCAGACGTTGCAATATTATACAGCTGCTGAAATATCACAATATTTAGGATACTTTATGAAATTTGATGAGTGCGAAACTTAAAAAATCATAAGATAGGGTTGCCCGGTACATAAGATATGTATTTATATATTTTTTTAAAATTTATAATAAAATCTGTGTTATAGCGAATCTGCATTTGTTGGGGCTGCGTTAAGCATTAAGTATTAAGTATTAGCCCGAATATAATGCGACCCTGAATATAGTGCGACCCCAAGTATTTTGAAAGGAATTTTAGAAAAAGATGAAAAACATTTAATTTTCTCTATTTTGCACATTTAAATTACCTGTAAACTCATGAATTATGTACTAAAGGGGGGTAATGTGGCACCACGTTTAGACGGTCCTCGTTTTTTAACGTCGAGTGTCACGACCCTGCGTGAAGTTGAGCCGATGCTGTGGTTGCTGCAATTTGACCTTGATCTATTTTCAAGTCTCCTCAGAGAACAATGTAGTTCAATGTAGCATCGTAACATGAACGTCCAATTCACTTACAATTTAGCAATTATAAACATGCGCTGAAACACGCGTCATGAAACGCGCCAATACGTAGTTATTTTTTAAAGATACAAGTATTCGAATATAGTACGAATGCAACAAGTACTCGAATATAGTGCGAATGTGACTTTCAAAGGTGCATATTGAGGAAAAAAACATTGCACTATATTCGGGTCAATACGGTATATAAAAATTTCTGACAAGTCAAAAAGACCAAAATTGTTAAATTTCGTTAATTTTCTTTGGAAGCTCAAAAAATTTAACCCTCTGAGTGCCACACCAATATTGATGGGTATGTCCGAAAGTGCCATGGCTATATCAGCAATTTTGCATCAATCTCTAAGAAAAACCATACACATGCTATTTATTCATATTCTTGCCTTAATCTTTCAGTAATTGCACAAATTTTCACAGATTTTATTTATATTAAGAGAATGTTAGAGTTCACCTTGTGATTTTTTGTTTAAAAACTTTTGTTTTTAATTTTTTTAATAAAAAAAATTGAAAAGTCAACTTTACATTGAATAAAGTGTGTAGTATTTTATTATTTTTGTCAGTATATTTAACTTATTTTCATAAAGGCAAGATATCCTGGTAAAACATTGCAAAAACTCATAAACACATATTACAAAATTAAATTACAAAAAAATATTATTAGCATAGGAGCCATTTTAGCACTTTTTCATCAGTCTATGAAAAATCACATACATAATATTTACTCATATTTTTACGTTTCTTTCAGTAATTTTGGAAATGGTATATAAAGCATTGCATTCTATTAAACTATATATTCATGACATTTATTTATAAAATTAAAAATATATTTTGCTATGATTTTACACTTAAAAAAATAATCACAAATATCATCTAAAATCTTGAAATTTTCCTTCTCGAAATTTAAATTTTACTCTATCCCATGGATGGAAGACATTTAAACAAAAGTTGGAATTTTGACGTATGGAGACAATTATTTTTATTTTTTCTATTCAACGAATTTTCCTGCAATTTTCATATATTTATAATATACTATTGTTATTATGCCTGTTTTTTTGTTGTAATATTCTTATAAAGTATTACAATATCGCTTGGCAAATAGAATATCATTTCATAAAACAAGAATGATTAGCCTAATAGTATTTGTTTTGTTGCCTCCAACTCCATTCTGATAGCATGGTCAAGATATTCGTAAACAGACTTAAGATGGTTTGTTATCTCTTCTTCTTCATTCTCATGACTGCACAGTCCTGTGTCTGAGTGGCCCTTCCCTCTCTCGGGCTCTGTCCCGCAATCTCTCGCACACAGTTCATGGCACTAAATAATTGTTTACAGATAGCACCAGATGGACCTACAGCATGAATGAGGGTGACGACCATCATCTCAAAAACTAGTCCGTATTTTCTTGACTCTCGCACGATCTTTTTGCCTAAAGAAAGCTCATCTTAGCATGAACTGAATTTTTTAAATCCGTAAATGTCCCTTTGGCTCTATTATTTGAGAGATACTATGAATTGATTACAAACATTATGAATATGACCGTAAAACTAGAGAGATTATAACTTCATTTTAATTACCTTAATAGTTTAATTTTGTGTGGTAAGCCTCGAAAAGGAAACGCGTTGCCTTTTGCATTTTTGTATTGTTCCGCATATCTATTAGTTTCTTCTGCTATTATTTTTATCTGATCTTTGTCATAAAATAGTTCAAAATATTCAACAATATAAACCACGCATTAAGCAACATTCTGAGCTCGGCAGTTTCCAATAAATACCTACTGTTGTGCAATAAAATTATCCATGCTCTCCCAGTGAAATTCTTCCTCCCTTTTCTTTTCATCGTCACTATCTGGCCGATTTATGCATTCGTCTGCAACTGCAACATCATCAATTTAACTAAAACCACTCATATTCACTATCACTACTATGTGAGATGACATTGGATTCCTCCAAAAATTTTTGCAACACTCCATCACTGAAACCCAGTGCACATCTACTAGCCATTTCTATACAGGGAAAAGAAAAATGCTCGAATGTTTTAAGAATATATTCCTAAAAACAGATGATATGTAAAGTAGAGGTATTCGTTAAGAACTTTCTAATAAATTTTAAGCTTTACCGTCCATGCAGTGTGGATGTGTAACGCAAAATGGAACCAAGGGACTGGAGTGTTTATGTATTTTTGTGCAGCCATATTTGCATTTCTTTAAATGAAATAATAATAATATATTTCTGATACACTTAGAAAGGTATCTACCAATACATCTGGGCAATCATGCTCGGTTTGTTTAGGTTTTTTGTAACCAGCACCGTATTTTTCCATGCCCATGCTCTCATATATCTGTCAGAGTGACTGATGCTTGAAAGGGTCTCGAAAGCCTCGAGGTTATAAGGTCCTTTTGGCATCCGCATCTTTCTTGTTTACAATGGAAGAGACTACTGAAGTTTTTGGGATGGTATATTTTGCTTTTATTTTAGAGATTTAAGCCACTTGGTTCAATTTTTGGACATTCATTCTTGGTCGATTTTTTCCTAACAACATTTTCAAGTCTTATTTTTTCATATTATTTTTCCTTATTATTTTTCCTTAGAAACATTGTAAAAATTTATAAAAGAACGATGGATTTACTTTTAGGAAGAAATTCCGATTCAGAAAAAATAAATTAGAATAGTGGGGATATGATGGCGAAAAATATAAAACAAAAACTTCGCCTGTCATCATGTCTATCGGTCGAGTACGCGTCTTCACGATACAATAAATTTGATGTTGCATAATAATTGCATTAAGAAAAAATAAATTCTTTTAGTTATATAGAAGAGAAAACCTTTGCCTTTCACAATTAGAAAACCATTTAAAAATTTATCAAAAACTCTTCTCACAAGTATAAATTAAAACAAGTGTGGCATGGGTGGGCACCCTGCACCGAGGTCGGTGAAGGCATGTGAAGAAATCGAGGTCCGTACGGTGCACCAAGGTTGGCACTGAAGGGTTAATGAGCTTATATAACAAACCAATTCATCATCCTTAATTCCAACAGTGAAATTATCTTTGCCTATAGAAAACATCTTGATAAAATAGAGGTAATATTTCGCAGAATTGAAAAAATCATAACTCAACAAATGCTCAACAAGAACCAAAAAGAATGTAAGATGCGTGAACTATGTAGTCTCCTCTTTCGATTGATACCATCATCTTTTGCCATCTGTTATTTGCATGTGGAACTATTACGAGTTTATGCTCACTCAACGATTTATCGTTATTGTCACTTCTCGCTTAGGAAGCAAACGACAATATATCGTCGCATGGCACTGAAAGGGTTAATTATGTTCAAATGTCTAAAAATCTTTTTATCTCTTTTGTTTCAGACAAACTCACCATATGAAGAGCACAGTGCTAATTTTGGGGAAAACTTTGAGTGTGGTGATGTGCTGAATCAAGGAAATGTTGGAGAAGATAACCCACAGGTAAAGAGAAAACAAGTGAAGGAGGAATTACAAATAAAATTACATAAGACACTTTTCTTGTGAGTGCTTTTTGTCATTGCTGAAAAGCACTGCTTCTTTGTGATGTCCATCCGTCCGTACACATATCAGGGAAGAATTGTCTGAACTGATTTGAACCAAATTTGGTACATAGAATATGCACATGTATTAATGACCAAAATGGCATATTTGGACTGAATTGACTCAGAAGGATGCCATAGGTGCTAAGTTAATCTTTTCGGTAATTATGAATTTGAAAGGAATTGGCCCAACTGATTTTGTTCGAAGGAGGCATGCAACATAAAATAACAAAATAAAGATTTTTTGTATAGATATAGAAAGTAGGGCTATGCCACAAGCGCTTACTGTTTGCTCTTGTCAGCTGGCAACGTTTTAACCAGCTTTATACATTACTTCGTCTGCATGTGCTGACTCAATTTTGAAGTACTGGTACACTTTATATACTATTTCTCTTGCTTGTTTGTGCAAAACCTTGCATTTACTTCCTTCACCCACCATTTTTGAACACCACATAATGGTACTATTTAAATCTCAATCATAAAACATGCAAATAAACAAATCTTGTTGGAAATGTATGTATCATGCCAAGAGCCACTGTAACTGATTAATGCTGATTGGCCAAGTAATGAAATGAGAGAAACATTCCTTGCCTTTGTACATAAAGTTACCACCTACCTTCATTCATGCTCCCAACCATAGTCAGATTGTTCTTGACATATCCCAAAGTATTGTGAAACCCAAGTGGTTTGAATTTTATTTTTATTATCTTGCATGTTGTTTTGTAATAGTCATCCTCTGTATTTCATGAAATTTGCAGTAATGTAAACACGTCATTAAATATTTTGTCTAATTTTTTAGGAGGCTATCAAAGAAGAACATATTAAGGAAAACCCAGTATTAAGTGAGACTGAAGAACCATTTGATGATCGAGAGACTGAGGTGATTAATACATTTTTACTTGATCCATATATAGTATAGGAGAATGTATTGCAGGGCTCGACAAATCCTGGGTGCCAGGTTGCAATGTATGCCTAAGAATTTCATTCTGCTGCCTAGATATTGTATATGCTTGCTGTAGTTAGATTTTGGTTATACTTTAGTCACGTGCTGTAGTCATATTGTATTGTTGGGCTCAGCAGTAAGAGCAGCAAAATATAATATGTGTCGGAAGCATTCAAGTTCCTGATAATAAGCGCAAAATTTTATTCTTTTTCATATACTACGGGTTTTCAGAATATCATTAGATTTTTCAGATTTATAAGGCTCATTTTATTATGTTATACTGCCTAATGTGACAAATAAATCTGTATCGCTTAATTATTATAACAGATTCATGTCTAAATTTAAACATTTATTTTTCTGATTATAAAAAATATCTGCCGAAGTTATGTAACGCCTGCGCTGGCTCCTAGGTTTTGGGACTGGCATATAGATTTTCTAAAAGTTTGTCAAGTCCTGATGTATTTTTTTCATAAAAAAATTTGATTGCAATATTTTGACAGAAATACACGTTTTGAGGTCCCCTGGACACATTTTGACCATTTTCTCAATGATGTGTGTGTGTATTTGTGATAGAAATTTTGTGGGTGGTCTAACTCAAAAACTATTAATCAGGGCAATGCGAAATTTTATATTTGACATTTTTGTTAAAGGAACAAAAGTTGATTAGTTTTTGGTAGAAATCACTTAACCAAAAGTGGGTATTTACTCTTGTTACTTATACATTATTTAAAAATATTTGCATTCATATTTGATGATTGTAAGAAAGTATTGGAATAAATGTTATAGGAAATTTAATTTTCTTCGTTTGTTTGGAACATTTTTCATTTTCACCTCCACATCACCTACCGGTAACTATTGTAAACACTTGATGCTTAGTTATGTCTTAGTAATGCTTTTTTATTTTCTTAATTGTTAGAGCTTCGTAGCTATATCCATCATCAGTTGGCTACAGTTTGAGTTTATTTCTGTTCTTTGTAAAGTCTTTAAATTTTTCTCACAGTTCCTTAAAATATTTATTATCATTTAGAAATATTACAGTAATGAAGAAAGTCATGTGGTAGCTAGATCAAATTTTTATTTAAGGTAGCACATATAAAGGGTGTCCGAGAAAGAGTGGACATATTTCAAACATTTTTATTGAGACAATGAACAAAGAAGAGTAGTTTTCATCACATGAAAAGCTCGAAAGGTTCTTTTCTTAACTTTTGTCCATTTTTAACCGGTTAATGCTCAGTTTATTTTTCAAAAATTGGTCCAAAAATTATCAGGTTTTTTTATTTCGTTAAAACAATACCATTACATATACAATCTCAAAAAACAGTCATTTTGGAGTTTTGCTAATTGTAAATAATTTTTCATGAAAGTTAGTCGCAGTAAAATTTTATGTATTAGAGCCGCCATAAGTATTGTCCTGGGAATTTAGCGCTTCCATAATTTCGCTACCACTTATGTTACTATCAAAACTGAGATATATTTTTAAAGCGTGAACTTATGCCTAAACATATTCGCTTTTGAAATTCAGCCCGTTTTTATTTTTTATTTAATTTTTCCAATAATATTAAAAAACCACCCGGAAAACGTCAGCATCGTCGCGACATTTCGAAAATAAAACGATTGTACGAAATTCAATTTTTATATCTGAGCTCTTAAACTTTCAGAATATATCAATTAGGGTTGGCCAAAGACGTTTCTAAATTTTTAGGGCTACTCTCAGCTTCAAATGGCTGAAATTAGTCCAAACACAGACTGCTAGATAAGTTTCGAGAAAACTGCGATAGAAAATATCTAGGCACATGAAAATATGCAGAAAAAAATAAGAAACAACGTATGTGTATCGGCATTATTTGATAATTACCACACGATTTTATATAACAAATAATCATTTTTATAATATGCACAGTTGCCGGCTTTCCTCTTGTATCGCATGAGTGAAGATGCACAACTACCTCTTCTCCCATGTTCGTGGAGAGCGCCGCGTTGTACGAGAGGAATGCCGGCAACTATTGATATATTCTGAAAGTTTAAGAGCTCAGATATAAAAATTGAATTTTGCACAATCGTTTTATTTTCAAAACGTCGCGATGATGCTGATGTTTTCTGGGTGGTTTTTGAATATTACTGGAAAAATAAAATCAAAAATAAAAACTGGCTGAATTTGAAAAGCAAAATATGTTTAGGCCTAAGTTCATGCTTTAAAAATATATCTATTTTGATAGTAACATAAGTGGTAGCGAAATTATAGAAGTGGTAAATTTAGATGACAAAGTACGACGACGACGAATAGGGTTGGTAAGAAGGGGAAACAGAAGGGAGGGGAAAACGAGAAAGGAGGGGAAAGGCTAGGGAAAGAGAGAGGCAAAGCAATAAAAGGGTAAAAAGCAAATCGGTAGGGTTTTGAAGGGGAGGGTGGTTAGTGAGGCTATTTCGTAGAGAAAGGAAAAGGAAACAATGAGGAATGCTAGAAAACACATGTTCATTCGTAAGAAATTGCAATTCGATCAACAAAAGGCAATCTATAATTTTCCAAGTCTCGCCATTACCCTTTTCTACAAATGGAGAGCATGAAAGAAAAACATTTTTTGCAAGGAAACATGTTTTGTTTTTTCACTTACAAAGAGTGTTTTCTTCCGCAGTAAATGTTAATGCCTAATCCATATGCATATCAATATTGTGATAATATAATATAATATCAACTAGGTATAAATAACAGGAAAATGTGTTTAGAAGAAATTAATGAAACTTTTAGGACAAAATACAAAAAAATTAATATTTATTACAATCAAAATAAGAAAAATCAACAAAAAATTTTAAAAGTGCAATTTAGTATGGTAAATTTTGAAACACAGTGAAAGACAAAGCCTTACATTACAATCTGGACAGTAATACCTACTCTCCCGACGCACTGTCTTTCCCTTTTCATCCTTTTTGGTGGAGCAAACCACACAACATCTTGTCGGCATTGTTTTCTTCTCCATAGCTGGAATTGGCTCAAGGAAATGCCTTTCCGTAAGACGCAAGGGGTTGGGTATGCTCCCAGGATGTCCTCCTTTTGAAGAAAATTCAGGGGAATGATACTCTTCGATTATTCTATCAATTTCAATCTGTATTGTAAATGCGTCATTTTCCCACCAGTTTTTGTATACAGAATATATGAATTCCACAGCGCCTGTTCCAATAGATGGTAAAATATTTTCTTATAATATTTTTTTCCACGCTTTCTTGGAATAGGATAATTTGTAAAACTATAATTTACTGCGACTTCTGGTTTTTTTTTTGTTTGGCCCCTTTTTTCCACTTCCATCACTTTGCAGCCATGGACAGTCGAAAGAAAAAAGACATCTTTTTTATCTTTCCACCGCATCGCCATGACTTTACCACGTCGATAAGCCGCCTGTTAAATTTTTTTGGAATTTTCAAATTTTGGGGAACCTCTTTTCGGTTGGCTTTCAATGTGCCATATGTATCTGTTTTGTGAAGCACTAGAACATCTGCTAACTGGGGGGAAGTGTAAAAATTGTCTGTGGTCAGACAGTACCCTTTATTTAGCAGAGGCTTCATCAAGCTCATCACAATCTGCGATGAAATTGGGAGATTTGGCACATCACTTTCAATTACAGTCCCTTTTCCAGTATAAATGATGGTTGACCAAATATAACCTGACTTTGAGTCACACAACATGAAAGTCTTTATTCCGAATCTTTCACGTTTCATCGGAATATATTGGATCCAGCCTAACCGTCCTTTATAAAGCATTAGACTTTCGTCTATGGTCACATTTCTCTGAGGAGTGTATGCTTCTTGAAATTTCTTATTCAGATGCTCATACACTGGCCAGATTCTATTCAATTTAAGATTTGGGTGAATGTTAGGATCGTAACTCTCGTTGTCCGAAAAGTGAAGAAATTTCTTTACAGATATGTATCGTCGAACGGACATTTTTTTGTGGGAAGAAAGGAGTAACAATCACAGGATGCTTGGTCCAATACAACTTTTCCTCCAGTTTTACCACAATGCTTTGAACCATTGCAATAGCAAAAACAACACGAAGCTCAGCTGGTGTTGTGGGATGCCACTGACTTCCGCCTCCAGAGGAACTTGGTTGCGTCCTGTGCCACTGATCGGCATACAAATTACTTTGCTGCACAATCATATCCACCAAAGAATCGTCAAAGTAGTAGTTGAAAAATTGCAACACATCAGTATATGATTCTATTTCCGTATTCATGGATGACTCGCCACTAAACGGAAATGCTGAAGGAGGGGGAGGAAGATCCGTGGTAGTGTTGATGCGGGTCCATTCAGGCACATCAGGTGATTCAGCAGCATCTTCATCTGTAACAGAAATGAAACTCTGTTCAGATACTGAAGTTTCACTTCCAGAAACACTTATGTCTTCGATATCAGTCCATTCACTGTCACTTTCGCTATCCATTTCGTAAAAAATAAAGGTACGAAAAAAATCAGGAAATCGGCATAACAGTTCCAAATAAAAAACAAATAATACCGAAAGGGTTTCACAGATAGCGAATGTTCATACAAAAATAAAACAAAAGTTCAGCAGGTAACAAAAAACTTTAACGAAAATTCAACAAAAACTTCAACGAAGAATTCAACAAAAACTTCGACACTTCTTTAAAAGATAACGAAAGTATTCTGAATGCTAGCGTGCAGAGGTAAAGAGACCGACTGATGCTAAATGCCGTTTTTAAGAGAGAAAGTGTCTTTCTGACAACAGATATACCATTATATTGCCTGTGTGAACGAGACCTTTTTGGGATAAAAATACGAAAACCGACCGCCTGAAACGGTCTATCCCGGGGTAAGAATCTTTGACCCGACCGTCATCAACTAGACTAACTCGGGAAAAAATATTTGGCTCGACCGCCATGACGAGAGAATCTTGGGATAAAGGGAAACAGACCGGAGCGCAGCGGACGAGACCATCTCGGGATAAAGGAAATTGACCATGCTGCCGCGAATGAGACCATCTCGTTCATGCATCTTAAGTGGTTAATACACTTCAACCTGAGCCTCCCTTGTTGCTCACGCTATGTCCATCGGGTATTCACATGCCCAGAAAGCATTGTCACACATTTCAGGTGGGATTCCTACCAAAGCATCGACAATGCAGTCTTTCAAATCTTGTAAAGAAGTGACTTGTATATGATACATCTGGTCCTTTACATACCACCAGAGGAAGAAGTCCATGGGCATTAAATCCGGCAATCTTGGAGGCCATGTAATGTGCCTGCCACTTTCAATCCATCATTCAGCAAAAGTGGTCCAGGAATTGTTGAATGGTTAAACCCCAATGTGGCAGTGCTTCATCTTGTTTTAATGTAGCCAGTAGATTCATTTCCTGAATTTGTCGAAGTAGGTACAATTCCTGCATATCAAGGTAGCAGATGTTGTTGTCCATGAAAGGACCATTGACCTTGTGCTGTGTTATCGCACACCAAAGATTCACTTGGGCCCTCACTCTTTCATGTGTCATTACAACATGGGGATATTCGATATCCCATACATGGCAATTATGCCTTTTAACATGTCTACTAACATGAACTGTGTCCTCATCTGAGAAGATAAGGATCAGCAGGTAATCATTATCATCGTTCACTTCCTGTAACATGCAACAAGCAAATACATAACGTGCTATGTAATCTTCCTGTAGAAGTTGTTGTGTGACTTGGATTTTGTGGGCACAAAATTTTAAATGCAACACATGCACCGTGGAGTGAGGGATGTGGAGTTCTTGACTCGCTCTTCACACAGATATTCTCGAGCTCCAAAGTAAAGTTTTTGGTATGGTTTCAACATCACATGATGATGTGGAAGGCCTTCCAGAGCTCTTCCTTTTCTTAATGTAAAATTACTTAACCATTGTAATATGCATACATAAGAGAATCTTCATTATTTGAATGAGATGTCCCTAATGCATGACCAATTTCATGTAACAAAAGCATAAATAAATTGGATTGTTCTTCGGGGATGTTATTATCTTTATTTAAATACCATGATTCATGTTGATTGACATGAATTTCAATAAGTGTATTATCCTTATTTGGATATTCCGAATGGGCTAATACAAGGTGCTACCCATAAGTTCCGAGAATTTGAATAGTGCGCGCACTTGTAGTAATACCCCCATGCCAAGGTGTTTATCTCATCATCACAAACACCGTTTGTCATCAAAAGCACTCTGCATAACCTTATTCATCTCCACCATGTACACTTCATGCTTTTTCGATCTATTGAGATGTATTTTTCTAAATTCGGTCGAATTTTCTCTCAAACAGTTTTCGTAATTGTCAGATGTCAATTTTTTAACAATTACTGCTTTTGTGACCCCTTGAGCTTTTTCTTTTCTTTTTGTCCTTTTATTTTATGAGTAGAGTTTACTCCGTAATCCTATAAAATGTGTCATTATCTCTCTGCCATACTCGTCTTTCATTTCTTCCTATCACTTTTTTGTTAATGTCCAGCAGTCATCATACGACGACTTCATCTTCCGATAGTGAAAATCGTACATCAGTGTTTTACTTAAATCTAAAATGGATAGTCCTATATAAATAGGTTTATCCATTTTAATGGTATATTTCCATAAATGTATGGCAACTAAATTTTCGCTGAAAATCATTTGGTCGAGAAAAGTTGATTTGGAAAATAGTTTATCCTGCTTCTTTTTGTCGGAAATCAATTCTAAATTTATCCTCTTTCGAACATTCGCCATTGCCTTGCCAGACAGCATTATTCATTAATTTGTATAAGTCTCTCAAATTCATTTGCTGCAATTTTCCTGCGCTCTGTATTCAGGTCGATGTACGATTTTAACCATGGAGATTGATCAAATTCGATGACTCAGTGAATCATCTTTAGTCTAATCATAAGTCTGAGAGATAAGCCCTGTTTGATATTTATGTAATGAATTATGGAATTCTTTTTGTCGTCGAGAGCCATCAATAATCTTTTATGCTTACCACCTGAGGAATTTTATTTTCTGGACATAATGGGAGATAGGAGTGTTCGTCATGGAGATCAATTGGGTATTCCAAATCCACTTCCAAAATATAGCCTTTTTCGCTGTCATTAGCAATTGAGGTTACGTTAAAATATTGAATTTTGGTTTCATTTAATCATTGAAAACTTCTATATGGCAGATAATTTGGCATAGCCCATCCATATAAGTTGTTTGTATCTACATATACGATATAGCAAGATTCCTCATTAGGGTTGAAACTGCCCATATATTTATTATTAGCTTCACTATATCGCTTGCTGCATTGACTGATTCCACCATGAATATACCCTTCTCAACCATTAGCACCATGTCATAGTCAGTCATTAGTTCCAAAGTGACTCCTGTATATTTGAGCATGATATTGAAAGCAAGGCCTGGTGCTGTAAAGTACCATGCAGGATCTAATCTATATGTAGCCATACAAACATCTCTAAAAATTTGAAATACGTCGATCATAAGAATTACATCAGTCTTCAAGTATGGGTTGGAGTAATTGCCCAGAGATCTGTAACCAAATTCCATCCACATTCTCTGAGCAAACTCATAGTCATTGGAAATAGTGTCTCATCATTCAATTTTCTCCAACAGTCAACGTATTCATATGGGAAAACACCCTTGCACATGAATAAATCTATTTTTGTTTCACCAAATACCCTCACAGTTTTGATGAGTTTTTCCCTGGGAAGATTATCGACCAATTTCATGAGGGATGATGGCATGAATCTAAAGGTGTCAAGAAAACAAATCGAAAAATTTTCACCCATATTCTTTGAAAAGGAAATATACTTCTCTGCTGAATTAGGGATTCAGTATATTTCCTTTTCGTCATAACCCAATTGAGGTATGATGAGGGGCATCATATCCAGAAAGATTGTGGATGAAAATGGGAAGGAAATTGGATGTTTAAAGTTAAGGTTACAGTTGGAGTGAGCAGCACCCCTGAATTTCCATGAAATGTGATTGTGATCCTTAATGCAGTCATCACCCAATTCTTCCCCGCAGATGAAACAAACAGATGTCATTTCAAATGCAATATTTTCCTCAACAGTCATGGCATCCATGGGGACTGCATTTCTGTACACATCCCGCATGAGCTCTGCGACCTCTTGTAATTTTTTAACGAACACCTCGACGGCATCCACTCCTCGATAAAGAATGGGGTCGAAGATCTCTCCCATGGAGGATACCAAAACAAAACGTCATAACCTCATGTTTTTGAGTGTATCTTGAATAGAAATGATCAAGAGGGCCACTACAACTGGCAAATTTTGGAAGGATACGTTCGAAATCAGCATACATCACGAAAGGAACTTCCATCACGTGGCCTAAATTTTTGAATTTTGACCATTTGTCTTTGTCTGAGGAGAGCACTATTTTGGAAGGAACATTGATGCTGCAGCCCTGCTTGTGTTCCCCTAATCTCTCTATCATGATGAGGGGTGAAACAGCATTTGCACATGTAAACTCTATTATGATTTTTAGTCATCTGACTGAACTAATCTTTCAAAATTTCTTATGTAACAATAATGGCTCTTGGATCCTTCTGTTAAAAGCAAAAGGTCCCAGAGGTCGGGAAGCTCATTCTCTACAATTTTGATTGGATAAACATTTTCAATCTTACCTTGTTAAAAGATTTTCAAATATTTGAAAACACTAACTGAAAGCAAGAAAATATACTGAATTGAAAATTAAGCACACTGCTGTGAAGGTCAGAGTCCAACTGATGCCTAGTGACAATTGGGCAGGCTAAAACCCACGCTTATGCCCCTAACACAAAAAGAAAAAAGTTCAAAATCCTCAATTATGTGGAGAAATTATTTTTTCAACGAACTGTAGAAGGTTGACCAAAGTATAAGATATTTCGAAAAATCAATAAAAATACTAGAATCGTAGACTAAAAATATTCTTTGACTTTTGCTTGTTTGTTGAAAAATAACTCCGTAAAAGTCACTCAAAACAAACAAAGCTCCACAGATCACACACAATAGATTTTTGTCTAAAGATAATGATGAATTCTCACAGAAGACACAATCATTCAGTTTCATAAAAGAAATATTTTTAATTATTTATATTGTACTTTTAATGAATTTCTCACCAGTTAATTTTCGTTGATACTTTTAACTTTCCTTTGCATGGCATATCTCTGCCTATTGGGTCTATTTTAAGTATTTGGAGTAAGCCTTTGCAAAAATAATTTCAGGGATCCTTTCCATGTTATAAGCATCAATATAGGATGTTGCATGTGCTGAGATCAATGAAGAATATGCTATTTATTAATTTCAACTTTGTTGAAACAATTGTGCATTGAATGACTTGAGAAAAAAATGCGGACCACCAACTAACAACAACAAAAATATGAATGTGACTGCTCAGTTAAATTTTAATGCAAAATACAAAAAGAGGATTTGTAAAAGGAGGAATGAAGGAAAAAAGCTATCCGAGAGGGAATCGAACTCGTGCCCCCACTATATGCTCACCACCAACAATTACTTGTTCAATTTGATCTGCATTAATAAATTTATACCAATTGACGTGAAATTGCAATATTTAATTGTGATTTTTGGAAAAACTATTGTCAGCATATGTCCAAAAGGGGGGTTTGCAGTAATCCTGGAATCCAGAGCTATGCACCTACTTAGTTCCATAAAAATCAGTGATCCTGCTATCGTGTCCTCTCCTTGTAAGACATGATGGTCCTCCACCCAAACCATTAGAACCAGATGTAGCACAATGATGGGAATTCCAGTCATGAGTCATGGGATTGCATCTCTCATGATGGGAATTCCAGTCATGCCACGTTAAACATGTTAAAAAACCAATTAAATTTTTAATCATACTTCCAACAGTTCTATGACAACTTGTAGCGGTCAGTTCATCACATTTGTTGCATATCGATACATCTCAGAACACTCATCGTGTATCAATTCACCTCTGAACAAATTCATTGCCATATACTATGGTGAACATCAGGGAGGACACTTCTCCACAAAATGATTTTTCTTTATATTTTGATAATATCAGAATTATGCGAGACACATTGGATGGTGTATGGCAAGGAGTGACATGTAATCAAAAGTGTTTCCCTCTGCCATACACCAGTCATGATGTCCCTTCTTCCAATATGTCTTTCGATGAATTTGTTTCACAATGAAATTGTCACATTGAATTTTTCTAGTGATGTATTGACACACAATGAGTTTGTTGTGCGATGTATCGATGCATGATTAGTTTGTATTGTGACCAACTAATGTGCCATGAACTGAAGCATTACAAATTGATGCATGATCAACTGACCATGATGTATTGACAGTACAGTCAAGTCTCAATTATCCAAGGTAATGTGGACCAAGCTAACCTCGGATAATGATAAACTTGGATAAAATAGAAGTTTCATATTAAGGTATTAAAAATAGGCCTATGTATGTTCAGAAAATTTATTTTGTACATACGTAACTAAACTAAAAGAACAATTTATTGATATTACTTAAACAATATATGTAGTATTTTAATGATTTCTGCTGATTTCACCTTTCGGCAACTGACTCGACGAACCGAGTCTCCATTGAGAGGACCATGCCTTGGTTACATATAATGTTATGGCTGAATACAGCTGCTTCATGAATCTTAGACTTTGTATCAACTGAAAACAAGTCATGGGGAATCATGATTTACATGTGTTAAATAACCTGTGACCTTGACCACAAGCTAAAAACAACAATGTTTATATTTAGAAGGGGCCATCTTGGTTAATATGCAAGCTCAGATAAGCGGACTTGGATAATTGAGACTATATGATTTCGTACTCAAATTTAAGACAACCCTGATTTTTGTAAACTGAAATTTGGAGAAAAAACATCTTGGATTCAGATAAATATGATATTAGAAATACCCTTTAGGTCCAGAATTTTGATATTTTTTATGTAGTAGGGTGTTATACAAATCATACCCTGACTAATAGGCCTATGTTAATTTATTGTAAAATTACACAACTTAATTTGAATTTTCGTAGGAAAACAAAATTTGAAGCTATATTTAATTTCTACATTTCAGTTAAGGGGGAGTATTGGTCACTTATCTAGAGAACACTTTGAATTTGAATTGAAATATCAGTGAGTGAAACAAGCATGTAAAATTTGAAACAGTAAATCAGGGGCAATGCCTGGGTAGTTTATCTAGTACCAAATAACCGAAACTAACATTAACATTTTTGTTTTAAACTTTTCGTAGGCCCCTCTTGTTTGTAGATCCTAGGCACAGTGCCTAGGCCATAATCCAGCCATTTGGGGCCCTTATGCCCTGTGTGAGACTGCATCCCCTGAGCTTTGCCCTGGCCTCTTACGTAAGATCAAGTATTTCTCATCTTGTTATTTGGTCTCTTATTGTGGCAAATAATTTTCTTTTCAGATCGAAATACAAATTGAGGAACCTGGTATTGTTTTTAAGCAGGAAGATGAATTCATGGAAAAAGAAAAAGAAAGTGAAGAAATTTGTGAAGAAGAAACAAGTCAGGTACTCTTATAATTAACCTTTATTGTATGGCATTTAAATCTCATTTGTAGCCTCAGCTAGCCGGATTTAATTTTGGGTATTTAACTTAGATCTCATTCATTCATAGATTTCATGCTTAACAATGAAAATATCATTTCATTTGCATATTTTATTGGGCAATTTGAAGCAAATTATTACATTGATAATGTTTGTGATTAATTTCTTTTGGTAATTTAGTAAATCCTTGATGTGTGGCCTGTGCATTTATAGTGGTTACTTGATATTAAATAAATGATAACATTTTGCTGTATCATCAGAAATAGCAGACAAAACAAAAACTTGTATACTGGGTAAGTGTTAGTCTAAATAATGCACATTGTTTTTGGTGATGGAAATAGTGTGAGCTGTATGGTTATTTTGAGAGAGGCAATAAGTGATTCAACTAATAACACCCTGTATAAGAATTTTTTATCATTGGAAATATCGCATTAGGCCACTTCAACAAAAGTTCCCTAAATGTTTATAGGGAGTACTGCAATAGGCCCCTAGTCCCATTTATAAGCATTAGACTCTCATTGGCGACATTAATATAATTATGTTGTCATCATTTATAATTTCTCATTATTGCCGGCCTTGGTAGACGAGTGGTTTGAGTATCTGACAATGGAGACCAAGGTTGCGGGTTCGAATCCTGCCAAGGGCATGGTTGTCTGTGTTCATAGTATGTACAGGGTTATATGTAAGAATGGACCAGATGGTCTAAATATCGCCCTTAAATAAAGTTGATTTATTATTATTATTATTATTATTAGAGCCATGATAAATAGGCAGTTTTTAAGCTTCAAAATGTGTTCTCCTAACATTTAGCCATGAATTTGATTTCTCTTCTATAAAAATAATCTTTATACTTTCAGGCATATTATCATTTAATTTCCTAGTTTTGAGTTGGATTGTAATTAATTTTAAAATGATAATCAAAAATATGCTGCACTCATTCTCGTGTTATTCAAATGGAAAAAAATAAAAGAAAACTTTTTAAAATCAATCAAATTGGTTAAAAAACCTTTTCATACCAATGTACTCTTTATTATAGTTATGCAGAACTATTAAGACTACTTAATTACTTTACATCATATAAATTATATGACTGAATGTATAAAGAATTGATAGTTTACAATTCTAAATAAACCGCAATGCATTAAGCATGTTTTTTTAATTGCATCAGCAATTTGAGCCCACATTTTTAACTTGCATTTCTTTATTTTCAGAAGGAACAAGAAGAAGGATCATATGGAAGAATCCGTGTGAAGCTTTTGAATGACTTGCGGGAACAGTTCATTGGGACTGAATTAGAGGTAAGATTGTTTTAAAAGTATTACACTCATGTCTCATTATAAGATACGGTGGTCTCATGCTTAATGAGTTAGGCAATATCATCTCAATCTATCAAGCATGTTAATATGGACATATGCATACATAAAATCATTCAAATGCTGTTGAAATGCATTTAGCAGACCTATGCTAGTTCTTGAAGCAATATTCTTATACAGTAATGTGTACAGTCAAATCCTGATTTATAGGCATCATTTGGCCCTTACTGACATTGGTGTTAATTCAGAGATGGCAGAAAAGCAAGATATGAGGTGCTATCGAAAAGTTCCTGGACTGCCTACAAAAAATTTTAAACTTATTCTATTTACATTTGGCCTCCATCCTCTTTGAAGTAATCCCCTTGTGATGTTATATAACAAACCCAGCGCTTCTGCCATGCCTTGAATGCTCCCCGGAAGTCCTTTTGTTGAAGGCTGTCAAGAACCTGTGATTTGTTCTGAATTTCTTCCACGGTGTCAAAACGTCGCCCCTTCAGCTTCAACTTCATTTTTGGGAACAAGGCAAAGTCACGAGGAGCTAAATCCGGTGAGTACAGGGGGTGTGGGATGACCGGCATGTTATTATCCACCAACTGTGTCGTTTTCAGGGAGGCATGAGCGGGTGCATTGTCGTGATGCAGGAGCCAGTTGCGGTCACGTCACAGTTTCGGTCATTTGCACTGCATTTCCTCTCTCAGCCGCTTCAAAACGTTGCAGTAGAACTCGGAATTCACCGTTTGACCAGGAGGAAGGAATTCACGGTGCCCAATCCCCTTAATGTCAAAAAAACAATCAACATTCTCTTTGTCGCACTCCTGACCTGCCGTGCCTTCTTTGGTCTTGGTGAACATGGGCTGTTCCACTGCGATGATTGCTGCTTTGTCTCTGGATCGTAGCCGTAAACCCAACTTTTGTCGCCTGTGATGATCCTGGAGATGAAAGTTGGGTCGCCATTTGTGGTTTCTCAAAGCTCCTGGCACACGTCAAGGCACCGCTGCTTCTGGTCGGATGTCAGGAGCCTGGGGACGAACTTTGCAGTGATTCGATGCATGTTCAAATCGTCTGTAAGGATCACCTGGCAGGGTCCATAATTGATCTCAACCATGGCGCAGATTTCATAGATGGTTAGGTGATGATCCTCATGAACGATTTGTTGACTTTTTTCGACATTTTCAGGGGTTGTGCTAGTGCGCGGTCGTCCCGAGCATTCGTCATCTTCAACCAACATTTGACCACCCTTGAAATTTGAGTTTCACTCAAAACACTGCATACAGCTTAAAGCTTGATCACCAAAATCCTGACAAAGCATTCTGAGTGTCTTGGTTGCCAATTTCCCGAGCTTCATGCAAAACTTGATGCATACATTGCTCATTTTTGTCAGCCATCAAGGGATCGCAGGACAGCTCTAACACAAGGCCAGAAAAGCATGTGCGAAACTGGTTCAGACGAAAACAGCATGGTGCCACTTGGGAGACTGACTTATTAGGCCTGCGGGCAGTGACTCCTAGCATTGTACCTGCCTACCTCTAGGTTGCCAAGTAATCAGTACAATCCGGGAACTTTTTGATAGCACCCCGTACATGCCTGCTCTGTCAGAGATGATCAACCTATGGCCTACAAGCCATATCTAGCCCATAAAGGGTTTTTGTATGGCCTGCAAAGCTATGATGAAAAGACAATCCAAAGAATTTAATCCTTCACATGTCTTTAAAATATATGGTGATTATAAATTTGTTAATTTTTACAGATATAATTTGACATTATTTTAATAATTGTCCATAAACAATGAATGGCCAGAATTAATTTGCCTTCTATTTATGTATTGATAACATTATCAAAAAGACCCTGACCTCTTACATCACTAAATGAAGATCCTATATATATATATATATATATATATATATATATATATATATATATATATATATATATATATATGGATGTCAACAAGGTGTTGGGATGAGGAAACCCAGTGAGCACTCACCAATCAGACGACTTCAGGTTGGCGAGGCCCCGGGGATGTTGAAGCGACACACGTAAAATAACACAAAAACACAGAAACATCACAAACATAAAGCTTTCGGAACTACTCCTTCAGCTACAGAGAGAGAACTCATCCATATATTCATTTTACCTTTCCTTTTCCGTAAGTTGTTATATATATATATATATATATATATATATATATATATATATATATATATATATGACAAATCTAAGAACTAACTTAAGGCTCTGTAAACATATGTTGATTCCATACTGATGCATCTTTCCCTTGATATAAATCCAGAAAACTAATCAGCCCTTCATAGGATCATACTCATCAATATATAATTGCATTAAGTTATAATGCCATCCATAGTTCTGTGAAAACTTTCTAGTGATGATGTTATTTTATAGTCTATCAGTTGCTTTTGGTTCACTGGGTTCTGGGTGTTTTGCAAAATGCAAGACTTGTAAAATCTCACTAAATGTCTTAGCTCATGGATTTCCAAGAGCAAAAAATTGAACAGGATATCAGTACTCCAATATTCTGATATCCTGCTCAAAGGAAGTTCTCATGTAGAACAGAAGTCCTATAAAAGTTAAAAACTCTTCATGGATCAATGGGTTTCCACTTAGTTATTCTTGCTTTCAGAGACATTAGTTCACAGTAAATTCTGTGCATTTCTGTTCTTCTCTGCAATAGTTTTCTTTTATTTTGTCCATGAATTGTAAGTTGAAAAAATGTTTAGGTTCATTCCCTGGAGGTTCGACATTCAACCCAGGGGTTTATGTAAAAAGGATGGGAGTTACTATCAGTCTGTCTGTGCCATTGTCACATCTTGTAAGTAATAATAATAGGTGGGTGATGTTAGGGAGTAGTGTAGAAATGCTGATCCTGGGCCAGTTTCCAGAAGGCTGCCATTTTGAAAAACAAATGGCAATCAAAAAGAAAACAAAAGATGAATTTAAATTGCAATGGTGTTGAATTCGAATGAGTTTTAAGAAATTGTACAATTGGTCACACTGGAGGTGAAAGAAATTGAATTGGTTTTCAAAATGTGCAGTTGGTGGCATTGAGGTTTAAGGATTTTGAATCAGTTTTAAAATATTGAGCAGGTTGATCAAGTTATTTTTATTTTCTCATGTTATAAATACTTACAGCATAAATAAAAATTTATTTACAAATTCAAAAAGGTATATATTTTTAACCTCAAAATCTTCTATCCATGTCCATGATATCCATTCGAAAGTTTTCGTAGTGTTGCTGACTTGAAGGCTTCATCTTCTGGATGGTCACCACGTTGGTCAATTTAAAATGACAACAGTTTTGCCAACCTTCCTGTTGGCATCTTCAGGTCAAAGTGGTCTTCAACCTGAAGATGCCAACAGGAAGGTTGGCGAAACTGTCATCATTTCAAATTGACCAATATGGTGACCACCCAGAAGATGAAGCCTTCATGTCCATGATGTGTCTGACCTATGTTGTTTAAAGTTCAAAAACTGAAAAGTGATTATATTCAAATGAATAAAAGCTGAAATTTATAAAAATCTAATAATTTCAAATATAAATTATATCCATTTCCTCTGGAGAGTTCTGATGAATGCAATGATCCTAGGATGATGACTTCTCAGTCTTCTCTACTTCCTCTGATGATTCCTCAGCCTTTTCTGCTCCCTGTGTGGGAGTTTAGGTAAAAGGGGTGGGGGTCAACATTGGTCTTTATGTCATTCTCTCATCTTGTAAGTAATAGGAACAGGTGGATGGCAGTAGGGTTAGGGGCTAATGGTACCTTGGATGGTTGTAGACCTATGGCGGGAGAAGGTTATTGTCTAACATCAGTGAGGATGGGATGTTATATAACCATAATAGTGGAGAGTTATCTAACAGCAGTTAGGGAGGATGTGTTCTGCTAACCTGATAAGTGGACATCCTGCTCTTCATCCTCTTCTTCACTGTCATCCCATTCTTACTCATCAGAAAAATCACTGGAGCCACTGCCATAGTGATCATTGCTACTTTCTAAATATTCAACAACTCTGGCAGTGTAGATCCATATGAAGTCATCTTTATGGGCAAGTTTCTTCTCTGTTTGAAAATGACTGAGGATCCTCAGATCTGGTAACCTTTAGCTGCCATGACTGAAACATTCTAAAATAAAAGAAAAAAATAAAATACTAATTTCAATTTAAATCAAGATAAGAGCACTTTTTATTTTCCATATAATGATATAACTGAAATAATACAATTATTAATTATTCACTAATACATTTTTGTTTCATTAACGGTTTCAATCATCGGGTTCAAAGAAATCACAAGCATTGCCATACATAGATACTAAAGTTTTGCATAGGAAATGGGAAAGAAGAGAGAAAAAAGTCAAAAGTGCAATTTGTACTTACAGAGAATCAAGGCAACTGCCTGAATGCCTTAAAGCATTTATAAGGTATCCAATGTGACTTGAATAATTAACTGCATGCCAGTGAATGTTTTTCTTACCTCTTCCTCTTCTCTTTCCATCTTTCAAAATCATCTCAAATGCCCCTTTTTTGTTTTTTAACACATTCTATTTCTCTGTCCCTTGCTCTTATCTCTCTTGTCCATCTGAACTTTCCTTCTCCCTGACTGAACCATGGTTATTCTCCCCTTCCCCTTTGCTGAAATTCCATCCTGAATTCGTTTCCTACTTTCCATCCTTTCTCTTCCTCTACCCTACATTTTGACCCATTCATGTTGAGAAAAAGGAAAGTCTATAGTAAGGGGCCTAAGTTACCCAAGACCCTCTCCCTCCTACAGTAACCATTCAGTCAGAATATGGGAAGAGGGCAGTAAAATAAGGCTGAGGGAATGTGTGGGAAAAGAAATGCTTAAGAATTTTGTGAAGAGAAAGTGGCAGAAAGTGATAATTCTATTCAGTCGATCATTTATTTTAGTGTTTGTCGTGTGCTTATCTAACCCAAGTATCCTAGTGGCCTCTGAAACTGGTGGCCTCCTTGGAATTGGCAGCTCTAGTCAGCTGTCCATTGCCAAAGGCCAGCCCTGCCTATGTGCTATTAGTGCGATACATAAGGGCAGTCAAACAATAAAGGTGACCATTTTTGTTAATCAGGCAGTATTTTTAGCATATGGAAAGCTAAGGCACAGAACTTTCCAGACTTTATCTCTCTCTGACCCCATCTTTTTTCCTTCTTGTTCTACCTCCATCTAAAACATTCTTATCTGTACAAAAAAAATATGAAAATATTTATAATTTGTTGTGCCTGATAATGACACTTGGCATAAAAAATGATAGCAAAATAAAAATCTATAATAGGAAATTTACTAACTGCCTCAATTTCAGTTATAATGCATACATTCCACAAAGTTATGCCTCATAATGATCTTTTCCATAATACTGGTTTAAACATAAAGTGGTAAATAATAGGTATAAAAATATTAAATTAATAATCTACCTGTAAAATTTTATGTAGCAACTTCACAAGCCTTCTTTCTGCAGGTTAGATGATACAATCATACAAAACAAATTACAAACAAAAGAATCGATGAATTAGTAACTAAAATATTATTTTTAAGAAGGTACATACATATTTTCCATCTAATTGTGTTAAAATAATAATCAAAATGAATGGTGGGAAATCTTTAAGAAATAATAACAAATTATTCACTTATCTTTCAAATATTAAGACAATCACTTACACAAAACAGGAAAAACATTTTCAAAATTGCAGTAAAACAACTAAGGAACAAAACTAATACTCATGAAGGTAAGATGCTGATTGCTGGAAAGGAAACAAATTGTATTTGAAATCAGCTGAAAACAAAATTTTCAAAAAGATAATTCGAATTATAATTCTAAAATATTATTTTTAGGTATATTCTTTGCAACTAATTGTATTAAAATAATATTCTAAATATGTCACAAGAAATAAACTTAATTTACCTAAAATATTTTAATCAATCACTTGAACAAAACAGGAAAAAAGCATAAATTTCAAAAATTGCATTAAAAATATCTGCTGGTCAGTGGAATGGCAACAATAGCAAGGTCGAACATTAAGTGATGGCTGGAAAGGAAGAAAGGGAAGGTTAAAGATGGCTTAACCTCTCATTTCTTATTGAAAAGGAAGGGGATGTGGATGTCAGTTAACATCTGCTGCCAGGCAAGAGCATACTCTAGTACAGTGGTTCCCAAACTTTTTAAATTGGAAGTTTTTGTATTCTAAGGAGCCATATAAGTGAAAATCAAGTCTAAAACAGGTTTTCATGTCTAACATTACAATACTAAGGTTTTATTATAAAAATTGTAAAAATGTATGAATTTGTGTTGAATTTTTCGAATAGCTTTTTCACCAAAAACCCTTTGTGAACTGTAGTTTGGGCATCACATTCAATGTATTAAAAGAATTTCTTTCCCTTTATGATGCTAGGTTTTCATTTGCTGTAATGTTTTCTTTTATTTTCTGTTAAACTGCATTATTTATGATAAAAAGGGAATTTTTTAGGTTGAGTGGGAACAGTACTCCCATAATATCATTGTGTTATGGAAAAAATAGGACTTGCACTTTGCAATTTGGTTCTGCATCAATTTTTTTGAACCAATTATTCACCAAGTTCAAAAAGGCTATGTTCATCAAATTAAAAACTATATCATAAACATAAAAACCATTTATAATAATTTTCTGAATAAAACAGTTATATATTTTGGGTAGTGAGTGATTAAGATTTATTACTTTACTAAAAACCCAGCTTAAAAAAATTTCAGATCTTATCCGTACATTTTTAGGCTGTAATACCAAACTGACAGTGCTGTAGGAGCCATATTTTAGAAGGCCCATGGCTTTTTGGATATTCATTCTTAAAAATTCTTATATTCATCATGTCAGATAATAAAAGGTTGGATAATCCAGGTTCTACTTTACTAAAGATAAAGTAAGATTTCCAAGGATGATAAGGATAATCATAACCATGAAATTTTTTAACAAAATGTGCTTCTACCTCTTATTACATCAAGTAAATCTTACTTTTTTTAATGTGCTGTTTAAACATTGTTAAATTATTTGAAGTTAACATATTCTGGTATAATGTATGTTCAGTATTACATAAAAATTATGAGGTATCAATATTATTTTGAGTTGAGAAGGATAACAGATAAAACTAGAGAAAATTAGATAAAAGAAAAATGTGATAAAATACAACAAATGGAGAAGTTAGGACAGTACAATATGATGTATGCTAGGGTACTGGAATTAGAAGATAAGTCTAATGAAATTCATGATATAGGAATTATGAATATGGATGTGAAACTTCTTATAATGAGCAATGGCTTCCAGTTTGGAGGTGACACTACATCCTTGATGGTGATGGACATTGACCCTATTGCTTCCAAGCTCAGAACTGATCATCAGAATGTCCAATTTATCTTTCCATTTCATCATGCAGAATCCATGGATACTAAAAACATCTACAACTTCATCTCATCTTAGTTTTTGGATATATATGTCAGGATTCTCCTGGTTAGATTGAAGTGATCCTGTATATTAGATCCTCTGCTCTAGTAGATGGTGGGCCATGTTGACACTGTTGTAATAATTATCCATAAAAACAAATGTCTGGCTTCTAATTTGCCTTCCGTCAATTTCCATTTAATATTGTCGATATGTCCAGGCACACCTACATCAACATCAGAGGACCCAGCATGCCCAATAAATATTAGAACTAAACTGGAAGGTTGATAAGCATGTAAAGTTTGATCCTATCCTGGTGTACTTACCTTTCATATAAATGTAAAAGATTAGATGGTCCCTCCAGAGAATCATAGATTTGTCACTGCATATCCTTTGGGTCAATGTCACTACTGTGAAAAATGTTTATCATTGGTCTTATTTTATGTAATCTGTCTAGGTTGTTGCTCTCCAGGTTCTGGATTTTTTCAAAATGCTAAGCCTGTAAAATCCCTGAGAACCTGTCATGGCTCATACATTTCTGAATATCCATAAAAAATTGAAAATCTCAGAAAAAAAACATAAATAGTTAGTAAATATTTCAAATGAAAAAATTTGATTGTTGTAAAAAAATAACAACCTTTGGCTTTGGTGAAGTCAAAACAATTTTCTCCTGCAAGTTATTCAATAAGGGAAATCCTAAAAAAGAGTAATTGGTTAGGAACAATTGAAAATGTTATAACATGCATCAAAATTAAGTTAGAGAGAAGGGAGAAGAAATTACCTGCACAAGGTTTTTTCCTCAAAAAATGTCTCCCATACTATTACAAGAAACAAGCTAAATAAAGGAAGAGAAGTTTAGAATTCTATGATAATATCATTAACATAATGACAATACATCCTTGGAAATGTGTACTTATCACCCAGGAATAAAATGTTATAGCTTGATATAGAAGTGTCAGATTGCAAAACTGAGCACTTGAATGCAGACACCTGCAGAGTAAATAGCGGCAGAGAAATAAGATGGCTGCTGCCTATTGCTGACCTTATTCCTTATACATGGAGAAAGTCTAATGCACAAATCATTAGAAGGCAGCAGATTTATTTCAAAATTGGAGGAAGGATTATAAGAGCAGTAAAATATGCAGATGATCAAGTACTTCTAGCAAGAAAGGAAGAGGAACTCCAGAAAATGATAAACAAGTAATAACAGGTAGAAAATACAGTATGGAAATAAATACAAAAAAATCCAAGGTCATCCGAATATCAGGCAAAGAAGAGAATCTGAACATTAGTATTGGAAGAATGCCTTTAGAACAAGTTTCAGATTATAAATATCTTGGAGGCATCATAACGAGAGAAGAAAAATATATGGATGAGATCAGGACTAGAATAGGAAAAGCAAAAGTGGCTTTCAGAGAAGGCTTTTCTATTTCCTTTACCTGACTGCAACAAATACAGGAACACTTACAGCTCTCTGATTTGCACTTAGTAGACAGCAGTAGGATAGGGAATCATTGAGTTTTGTTCTCCCTAACTGCAGCAGCAAGCATAGGGCCATGACAAAAATACTTCTGCTCCCCTACTTCAAATTTCCTTTTTATTTCCTCTGGAAGATATTTCTGTTTCTTCAGATGGTTCCAGTAACATGTTCCCAGTTTATACATTCTTTTCACCAATGATACTGTCATGAAAAAATTATCCAAAAAAATATAACCCTTGGTGGTAATTGGCCATCCTCAGTAATTTCATTGCAAAAGTATATGCCAGGCCGAGTTTTTGAATTTTGGCTTGTTCCTGATTGTTTTTTTCCTCTTTATATACAAAAAATCCTGGACAATAGTTTACCATGGAATTCCATAGTGAAAATTTTATACCCCAGTGATGGCTAAGTGGAAGAATTTCAGGATTAGGAGAAAATGGTCTCTTGAAAACATTTCATGGAACCGACCTATGTACTGAGAACTTTTGGTGAACCAATAGGATTCTATTGTTGGCCATTTATTTATGCCCATATTCAATAAACATGCAATAAAGCCTTACAGTTCAGGTAAATCAATATTTTTCCAATCCCTTGCCCAAGATCTTGGTGACAGATTTTTATTCATCATGAAGAATTTCTTAGCATATCTATTTGTTTACCATACTGTTGAATTCAGGTGGGATGATGAAAGATAAGTTAAAATAGCTTATTGGTGAAGAATGATGATGTGGGCATATTTTGGTCCTCAGGCTTCTTGGTACTCACAAGGTGGCATCAGAGGATTATCAGAACTTCCAAACACTTCCATTCACTATCCTCAAGATCAAGTTTCCTCATCTCTCTCTCTGAATCCTGTGAATCATCACTTTCTGATGAAGATAAAATTCATGTCCAGAAAGATGTTAACTGGACGTATTTGCCAAAAGACTCATTAGAGGATGATGTAATACTCTCCTGAGTGGTTTGACTAATTTACTGTCACTGCTAAAATCATAGTCAAATATTGTATCCTGGATATCTTGTTTTCATATGCTTAGGCATAACATCCCTGAAATATTTTCCTAAAAACATAATTTGGTGATTTAAAATAAATTAAGCATAATATCAGACAATTTTAATTACAGAAATGATATAAAGTAATTTTTTATTTTTATGATTATCAAAATCTTGGTACAACATGAATCACAATCGATACTCAAAATATATTATTTTGTTTAGTCTGTGAAAACAATCTCAAAAAAGGAAACTTATTATTCTTTACCTGTTATGATAGAATCTGAAGATTATACAACTTTCCTGCAAATCTTAGGAATACCACTAAATGAGGTTGAACACAAATAACTGCACAAATGAATGCTCCAAGATAAACAATACTACTGATGACAGTACATAGTGGAAAGAAAAAAGTGATGTCTTAGGTTGAGAATGAGTCTTTGGTCTGTTATTATCTGAAAGAGTAGATACACAGATAAAGGTTTCATGACTCATATCTAGACCTTGCTTAGCAGACTCTTGGAGCAAAGAAAAACATGGGCAATGGATTGGCCCTCTGCAGTTTTTGCATTAGTTGAACAGGCTGATAGATTGGCCATCCCACAGTAAATGGGTTAATTTATTTTTCAATTTTTCTCTATCATTGATAAACTATGAATCGAAAATGCAATTTATGGTATTATAAATCCATATAATGAATAACACATACTGAAACATGCTGTCAATAAGAGTTATCAATTCAGGATATCAACTTTAGTACTGGTTTATACTTACTTTTTGTAAAGAATGCCTAAAAATCGAACAATTTCAGTTTTTGACTTCCTCTCATAAATGATATATAAGGAGAAATTGTTTTCTCTGTATATGTGTTAAGTGTTTTCCATAATAAGATTTGGTGTCCTTATGCATTTTAAATTTTGTACAACTTAGCAGATTTAATAAAATAAATAATTTAAACTACATTAATACACCATGTTTATATCTTATAGGTATGTGATATTACTCATTCTGATAATCAGAAGGTGATGTCAAAATCCCTAACTTCTAAGACTATGGAAGGGATTTGTATGGAAGCTGATAAGAAGGAATCCAAAGATATAACATTGGAAAATAATGTTCCTAAACAAATAATTGCTCTTACTATGAATCTGAGTATGCATGCTGGGAAAAAAACTTTTGAATGCCATCACTGCAGAAGAAGATTCCAGCAAAAAAGTACCTTTGTCCAGCATCTGAAAATTCATAGCAATGAGAAGCATTTTGAATGTAAAAAGTGTGAAAAGATCTTCTCTCGACGATGTGCTCTTATTCAGCATTTGAGGATACATTCTGACAAGAAAGCATTTAATTGTCAGCATTGTGAAAGAAGATTTAAACGAAATATTGATCTAGTCCGCCATATACAGACCCATACCGGAGAAAGGCCTTTTGAATGTCAGATGTGTGGTAAAAGATTCACTCGAAAGAGTACTCTTGTTAATCATTTGAGGATACATACAAGAGATATGCATTTTGAATGTGAAAAGTGTAGGAAGAGTTTTACTACAAAAACTGGCCTAATCTATCATTTGCGGACACACACAGGAGAGAGGCCTTTCAAATGTGAGAAGTGTGGGAAGAGTTTCAGTAGAAAGGATTGCCTTTTTGTACATTCAAATATACATTCTGAAGAGAGTGTCTTTAAATGTCAATATTGTGGTAAAGGGTTCAATCATAAGGGTAATCTAGTTGATCACTTGAGGTTACATACTGGAGAAAGACCTTTTCGGTGTGAGAAGTGTGGGAAGAGTTTCACTGTAAAAAGTACTCTAATCTGCCATTTAAGGACACATACAGGAGAAAGGCTTTTTCAGTGTGAGAAGTGTGGGAAGAGTTTCACTCACAAGAATTCTCTAGTCTATCATTTGAGAACACATAATAGAGAAAGGCCTTTTAAATGTGAGAAATGTGAAAAGAGTTTCACTCAAAAGGGTGCTCTTTTTTTTCATTCCAATATACATTCTGTAGTGAGAGTCTTTAAATGTCAATATTGTGGTAAAGGATTCACTCATAAGGGTGATCTAGTTCATCACTTGAGGGCACATGCTAAAGACAAGCCTTTTCATTGTGAGAATTGTGGGAAAAGTTTCACTCTAAAAGGTACTCTAATCTGTCATTTGAGGACACATACAGGAGAAAGGCCATTTCGATGTGAGAAGTGTGGGAAGTGTTTCACTCAAAAGGGTGCTCTAGTCTATCATGTCAGAACACATACAGGAGAAAGGCCTTATCATTGTGAGAAGTGTGGAAAGAGTTTCACTCAAAAGGGTGCTCTTTTTATGCATTCGAAGGTACATTCTGAAGAATCTTTAAAGGATTGCCTCAAAAAAGTACTTTAGTCCATCATTTGAAGATTCATCCTAAAAGGTCTTTTGGATGTGGAATCTGTGAAGAGATGAAAGCAGTTAATGCATATCTTCTCATTCATTTTACAATTCAATTACAAGATAAACATTTAATTTCATAGTTAGAAAAACAATAATGCAAGGATAAAGAACCTTTTTCAATGAATGTCACATTGTATCATGACATTACAAAAATACTTCACATGTCACATTGTAAATTCCAAACACTTATCAATTATTACTTCAACTGTTTTCATGCTTTTGCTATTTGTTATTATATGCCATTAAATATATTGAAAAATGATTGTTTTAAATATTTTGAATAATTTAATTTTTTTTCTTTGAAAAGTAGGTTAAGTTTTTTAAAAACATTCTTGCAATAATTTCATGATTAAATTATTTCAAGGTTTAATTTCTATAAGAATATACTGGAAATCATTATAAATAGCTGTTTCTTATATATAGGTATTATACTAGTAGAAGGTGCTTGCATTCTGCAAGCATTTCATCTCACCTTGTAAAACAAATTAACTTTTCATGGAGATATTTCATTATTAGAAATATTTTTTTATTGAAAATATTTTACCTCTGTACCAATTTTTGTTCTATTCTTATGAAATAAGTAAGGGGTAAAACTCCCTAAAATTTACAATTTTAAGAATATTACTCTTTTCCACTGAAGTAATCAAGCTTCATTTCTGTCAAATTTAAAAGTTGTAGCATATCTTGAAGTGAAATAACATCTAATTGTGTAAATTTTTAAAAGGATTTAACATTTGCAATAATAATTTCCTAGAGATATTAAAATTTTTATTTGTGCATTTGCACTAATATCTAAATAACATTAAAATTTTAGCTCCCTAGCTTGTCCCATAGTATGTAAACATGTATTTGTTTAAATTTTATTATTAACAGCCAAACAAATTAATTTTTCTATTTTCTCTATTTCATTTTTTAAAAAATTACCTCAAAAACTTAGCTCGAGCACATTTGGAAATACATAAACCTTGATAATTTGTTTAAGGAATTTCAAATTTTTAGCAGCTGCATTGTTGACCAAGATTTTTATCTTTTCTGGTTGGTTTTGCATATAATCCTACTTACCAAATAAATTTCAAGTTTCTTGTTCATCTGGAAGTGCTTAAACATCTTCATATATTTATCTATATACAGGATGTCCAGTGACTTTATATCATAACTTTGGTATCTTATTCCTTAAGCAATTATGAATAGAAAATGTCATATGAGCATGGGTCCGATTCTCATTTGTTACAGCTACAGGCAATTGAAATTATCTCATACTTTGATTTGTAGAACTTAATGGCTGAAAATGCATTGTTTAAATAATTATTCGTATATATTGTTAATTGTTGAAAAATGTATTATTTAAAGAACAATTCCTTTACATTGATTTTTAATCCATTGTTACGACAATTGTTCAAAATGGTCGCTTTCAGCTTGGCTGAACAATCTGACCCATTTGAGTAGATAATGTGTAACAGCATGAAGAACTGCAGCATTATTAATGTGCCTCACAACATCAAAAATTTGCTGAATAAGTTCTTCCATCACCTTGGCCTCATTTGCCCCGACACTTAGAAATCCAACAGAGAGATCCAGAGACCTTGGTGGCCAACCCTGTGTACCGCCACAACTGATCCATTGGTTAAGGAACTTCTTGTTAAGATACAGCATAGTGTTCCGACTAATTTTGGAGGTGCCTCATCATGCTGGTAGTATATCTGAAGCCATGTTTGCAGAGGAATATCTTCTAAGAGACCCGGCATTTCATTTTCCAAAAAGTCGGCATAAATGGCACCTGTCAGACATGACGAAAAGAAGTAGTCTAACCAACTGGTTCCCAATGGCATCACATAACACATTCACTGAATAATGGAGTTGAAAGTTACTTTCAACTGTTCCTTGAGGATTTTTGTGAGCTCATAAATGGTAGTTTCTTGTGTTGTATACTCCATCACAAGTAAACTGTGTCTCATCCACAAACAAGATATAACCGTTCAGGGGGGGGTAGGTGTGCATGTAACCAATGGTATAATTCCAACCACCTAACCATATCCCCGGGTTGAAGATGCTGAACTTGTTGGATATGGTATGGATGTCCCTCATCATGCAATGTTTGCCAGACTCTTTCGTAGAACGTTGAGGCAGGAAATTTTCTTTGTGTACTAAGACGTGGACTTTGCTGAACCATTTGAATAATGTTTTCCTCATCTACATTAACTTATACTGAATGTTCAGCTCTCAAAGACATGGAAATGAGCCATTTTCTTGTAAATTTTGGTGAACTTGAATAAAAGTACATTGATCTGATGTTCTTTGTGGAAATCGTCATCAATATCCATAAATGGCAGCAAAGGAGTTTTCATCGCATAACCTATGCGTGAAGTAGATATCTGCATACACTTCATTTGAAAATGTAGACAGCATTATGATACCACATGTGTCACAGTGCACTATACTGAACGCTAGTGTATATTATGTGTTATGCTTGCAAATTACATCCATGTCTGTTGTGCAAGCCTCATGCTTCTCATTGTTGTAACAATGGATTAAGTATCAATGTAAATGAATCATTATTTAAATAATACATTTTTCAACAATAAACAATGTATATGAATATTTATTTAAACAATGTATTTTTCAGCCATTAAGTTGTACAAATCAAAGTTCAAGATAATTTCAATTGCCTGTAGCTCTGTAACGAATGAGAATCGGACCCATTCATATGACATTTTTTACTCAAAATTACTTAAGAAATAAGATCCTGAAGTTTTGACATAAAGTCGCCGGACATCCTGTGTATATATATATATATATATATATAGCTATATCCTATATAAGGAATATCTATATAAAATGATAAACCCTAATGTTCTAGAAAAGCTACTGAACTGAAATTTACTATGAAGATAGGTCATTGGGTGCAATTTCTTTAAAAGATCGAAATTTCAGAAAATATATTGAATGGGTGTTTTTGATCCCAAACTCCAATTTTCAACATGAAAAAATCATTGAAAACTGCAGGGCTATATAAAATTACTTTTTTAGATTATTTATGATTTAGATATAGTTGGGACATGTACCATACCATGGAGTAAAGAATGAAGTTTATTTTTCTTGAAGACAAAATTGAAATCCAAGCTGAAATTGTTTTAAAATTTCATTATCATAAAATTATGAATTTTTTTTTTAATTTCTAATGAAAAATATTAACTACCATAGTAATGAGTTCATTGCATTTCAATTGAAATTTATTTTCCATCCTTCAAGAGCATTGATTTAATGCTTAGACTGCATTATAATCCTTTTGATTTCAGCTACAAATTTAGCTCATGAATTTATTACTCCATACAAAACTTTTGAAACAATTACATCTCTAAATTATAGATATCAAGCCATTCAAATAAAGTCAATTGAAGGTCTCTAAATTTGATCATATGTGGGTATATCATAAATTTTAATGTATTTATTTCAAGAAATTGATCAAATCTTTCCATAAACATTTTGTTTGTATCTCCTATTGAAGAGGCATACTTTTTCAAAATATCAATCTTATTTTTGCCATCAATAAAAAAGGTGATGTTGCAAGAAGCTTCCTAAGTGATGGAAAGTACTTCAAACTTTCAGTCTTCAGATCCTTTTTAAATACTTCAAGCTTCTCAAAAGCTTTAACATGTTTATCCATTCATAATAATCTGGTCTTGTCCTTGAAGATTTTCATTTAGTTCATTGGAATGTTGCATGAAATCACGAAGAAAAACATTAAATCACTTAACCATTTCCTGTATATAAATTCTGGAAAATCTTGCTGTCCTTGAAAAACAATCTTACTTGGTCTAAGATGCTAACAAAATGTTTCAAAACTTGACTGACTTAACCATTGGGCTCTTGTACATAAGTAATAATATTGAGATCCAACCTCGTATAAACTCGTTGGTTAGCAGTGCAAGCAGTTATAAAATTAACAATTTTTGTCACTACAGGAATCATATTTCCAAATGAAATGAGAGGAGGAATGGTCTTTGGTTTTGGGATAGTGCTTGGTTCAGCATTTCTTCTGAATAATATAATAATAGAGAAAAACACATCTGACATCAATGCACGAACAAGCCAATTCAATGATTTATGATTCTACCTCTTGACTGAAAGCACGATCAGAGCACATGAGAAGTGCTTTGATTGCACAAAAATATTCTCTTGCCATTCTGAGGGAAACATTTATGCTGTATTGAGGCAGCTATTGTTTGTTATTTTTCTGTTGTTTTGTGTAATTTCTAAGATTAAAACAGTTGAATTAATCATGATGTCAACCAATAAAATCATAAGCAATACCTGGTGATGAAAAGTTGATGGAAATCTTAATTTAAAAGTGATGTGTTCAGAGTGATAGTGAGATTTACATTGAAGACCATGCTCAAATTACTAAGGTAAAAAAATTTTTTGTCACTTTTTTGAGTAGGCAAATATAAAACATCTCTCCTGTCTCTAGATGCTTTTAGCATCTTTGTTTAGTTTTATTTGCAATTTGTTTTTCCAAAAAACTTATAGGGAAGAGGTAGACATTATGTGAAGTAATTGGAGAACCTGGAATAAAGGTCACCATGAGTGCAAACCATTCTAAAATAAAGGTAAAAAATAAAATACTAATTTCCATTGATATCATAAGATTAGAGCATTATTTATTTTCCATGTAATTATAACTGAAATAATGCAATTAGTAATTTTTCACTAATAGATTTTTATTTCACTACCAGTTTTGATCATTGTCAGCTGCAAAGAAATCACAAACATCATTAACCACATATGGATAGGAATGTTTTGGATAGGGAAGGGGGGAGGAAGAAGGAAAAAGTTGAAGTATGAAATCTTACATATGAAGAATAATGGGCACCATCTGGAAGCCTTGGAGCATTTATAAGTTATTCTGTGGCTCAAACCAACTGCACGCCAGTGAATGTTTCTCTCAACTTTTCCCTTTTTCTTTCCATGCCATCTTTCAAAATCCCCTTTTTTGTTTTTTAAGACATTTTAATTTTCTGACCCTTGCTCTCATCCCTCTCTTGTCCATCCGAACCTTCCCTCTCCTTGACTGAACCATGGTTATTCTCCCTTTTTTCTTCTCAGAAGTTCCTTCACCCAAATTCCAGAACCTTCCATCCATTCTCTTCCTTTACCCTTGCTACATCTGGAAACTATTAAAGGAGACATTTCCTTTTACCCATTCATGTTGAGAAAAGTGACCCAAGACCCTCTCCTTCCTATGGTAACCATTCAGTCAGAATATGGGAAGGGAGCAGTAAAATAAGGCTGAGGGAATGTGTGGGAAAAGAAATGCTTAAGAATTTTGTGAAGAGAAAGTGGCAGAAAGTGATAATTCTATTCAGTCGATCATTTGTTTTGGTGTTTGTCATGTGCCTATCTAACCCAAGTATCCTAGTGGCCTCTGAAATTGGTTGCCTCCTTGGAATTGGCAGCTCTAGTCAGCTGTCCATTGCCAAAGGCCAGCCCTGCCTATGTGCTATTAGTGCAATACATAAGGGCAGTCAAACAATAAAGGTGACCATTTTTGTTCATCAGGCAGTATTTTTAGCATATGGAAAGCTAAGGCACAGAACTTTCCAGACTTTATCTCTCTCTGACCCCATCTTTTTTCCTTCTTGTTCTACCTCCATCTAAAACATTCTTATCTGTACAAAAAAAAATATGAAAATATTTATAATTTGTTGTGCCTGATAATGACACTTGGCATAAAAAATGATAGCAAAATAAAAATCTATGATAGGAAAATTATTAACTGCCTCAATTTCAGTTATAATGCATAAATTCCACAAAGTTATGCCTCATAATGATCTTTTCCATAAGAATTGTTTAAACATAAAGTGGTAAATAATAGGTATAAAAATATTAAATTAATAATCTTCCTGTAAAATTTTATGTAGCAACTTCACAAGCCTTCTTTCTGCAGGTTAGATGATACAATCATACAAAACAAATTACAAACAAAAGAATCAATAAATTAGTAACTAAAATATTATTTTTAAGAAGGTAGATACATATTTTCCATCTAATTATGTTAAAATAATAATCAAAATGAATGGTGAGAAATCTTTAAGAAATAATAATAAATTATTCACTTATCTTTCAAATATTAAGACAATCACTTACACAAAACAGGAAGAAACATTTTTAAAATTGCAGTAAAACAACTAAGGAACAAAACTAATACTCATGAAGGTAAGATGCTGATTTCTGGAAAGGAAAGTTGTATTTGAAATCAACTGAAAAACAAAATTTGCAAAAAGATCATTCGAATTATAATTCTAAAATATTATTTTTAAGGTATATACTTTGCAACTAATTGTATTAAAATAATATTCAAAATAAGTCAAGAAATATTAATAAACTATTTACTTACCTCGTTTTAAGTCAATTACTTGCACTAAACAGGAAAAAATTGCACAAAAATATATCTGCAGGTTAAGGAAATGGTAACACTTGCAAGGAAGGTCGAATCCTAACTGATGGCTAGGAAGTAATTAAGGAAAGATGAGAGAGCACTTAACTCACATCTCTCATTGAAAAGGGAAATGTGGATGTCAATTGACATCTGCTTCTAGCCAAGGGCATGCTCTAGGATATCAATTGATGTCCACCACATTCTGTGGTAAAAGAATTTTTTTCACTTTATGATGCTAGGTTTTCATTTGCTATAATGTTTTCTTTTATTTTCTGTCAAACTGCATTATTTATGATAAGGGATTTTTATAGGGTTGAGTGGGAACCATACTCCCATAATATCATTGCATCTTATGGGAAAATAGGACTTGCACTTTATGAAACTGTTTCACATCAGTTTTCAGGAGAACCAATTATTTGCAAAGTTCAAAAAGGTAGTATATGTCCATCAAATTCCAAATTTTATCACAAACCAATAGCATTTATAATAATTTTGTGAATAAAACAGTTCTTTTATAGTAGTGAGTGATTAGGGTTTATTACTTTACTAAAAACCAAGCTTCAAAAAATTTCAGAGCTTATCTGTGCATATTTTTGCCTGCAATACCAAACTGGCAGTGCTCTAGGAGCTGTATTTTAGAAGTCATGTGGTTTTTTTTGGATATTCATTCTTAAAAATTCTTATATTCATCATGTCGGACAATAAAAGGTCAGATAATCAGGATTCTACTGTACTTATACAAAATGAAATGTAAGTTGCATACAAACATAGACTGCTGAGTGATCGAATAATATTTATGCTGTTTCTAATCTATGTTATTGACAATGCTCACAAATTACATTTTTATCCTGTTTACAATGCCACTTATGAAAATCCAAAAATACAATGCAATTTATAAAACAAACAAAAAATACTTATAATATTTTCAAACTTAAACAATGAACAGGAACTGGATTATTACAGATGTTTATGGTATTCCTGGAAACAGTTATGTAGGCAGAGGGCAGGTTCATGCTCGATAAAGACCTTCATCAGTGGTATCTTATGGTAATTCACTTTTACTACTGTCAGATTCAAATAAAACCTTAATATATTTATTTTTTAAATGCTTTGACATTATCAAAGGATGGATAAAAATATATTACCAGAGTAAAGAATGATAGTTTTCTAAATTAATTCCCATGCATTCTAACCTGATAAATTGCAGTATAGATTATGTGTATAAATATTAATATAATCCTAAAACAAGTCAAAATATATGGAAACTATTATCATTTTATTACAGTCACTTTATGAAAAATATAGTTATACAATACCTAATATGGTATGAGATGAATAGTCTGCTTTTTTATATAAAAAAACCACATCAGTCACAAAAATGAAAAAGTTAGTCAATTTAAAAACCTTTCTAATGTGCATGACCAGCTACTGATGATGAAACATCCAGATTTTAAAGCCATGTAAAAATACAACTTAAACAATCCTTATAAGGTTCATGATGATTCAAATGTATAAACATTGAAGATAACGAACATGGTGGCCAGATCATATGCCTTTTACTAAGAAGCTTATCTCAATAGAAAAAAAACATCACTCACAGATTGGCTGGTGGCAGTTTTCACAAATGCAGTGAGGGCTGATAGATCGACTGCCTGGCAGTAAAAGGGTTAAAGTAAAGGTAGCAGAAATTATCTCAGTAGTGAAAGAGAATTTTAAGCATGTACACTGCACAAATTTTTATTTTTTCCAGATAATATTCAAAAGTAATGTGTGGAAATATTCGAGCATCTGGTTTATCAGCTGTTGTTCCTGGGATATATAAAACCCTTGAAAATCTTCCTCTGAATCTGCATCAGTTTTTATCACCAAGGAAGGCCATAATTTATGCCAAGAATGTTTAAGAGTTGACCATGATACATTATCCCAGGCACAAGGAAGTGACCAAGTACCATCCTCTAGATTAAACTTAAAATTTTCAATAGATTTCTCTGAATTAAGTGCACTCAGAAGGCATGTCATGAATTTGGAGTGGTACTGGCATTTTAAAGATCATAAGATACCCCTATATTATGACTGAATTAGGGATGTGCAGTATCATATGTAATTCGGCCTCTCGGCAGGTCCAGTCATGGCCGCCCTCTAAGCTTCTCAATCCCGGGCCAATATCTTGGTATTATCATACCTGCCTCCAACCTTAATTGCATCCAGCATCTGGTACCTCCTTCTTCCTCTTCCTCTCTTTCCATTTACCATTCCTTCAATTGCAGTCTTCAGCAGGCATTCTCTTCTCATACAGTGTCCAAGCCAATTCATCTTTCTTTTCCTAATTTTTCCTAACATCTGTCTTTCTTCGCCAATTCTTTTCAACACTTCCTCGTTCCTGACTCTATCCTCCCAGTTTACTCCTTCCATTCTTCTCCAAATCCATTTTTCTAGCACTTCTAACCTTCTTCCATCTTCTCTCCTGAGTGTCCACATCTCTGCACCATACATTACTACACTCCAGACAACACTTTGCCAATCTCTTCCTCAATTCTTTATTGAGTGGCACACAATAATTTCCTTTTCCTATTAAATCCTTCCTTTGCCATGACTAGTCTCGATCTTATTTCCTTGGAGCAAAGCATGTCTTCAGAGATAATGATCCCTAGATACCTGATCCATCCTACCTGTTCAATCTCTTCACCATCCAGTCTGATCATACTCTTTGTCTTTCTCTTAAGAGATGTACAGTATGGTGATAAAAAATAACATGCACATTGGCTTTCACTAAAGGTTCCACACTAGGTTGAGCTGAACAATTATCTAAAATAAGCAAAATTTTGCAGTTTGGACCTAATCCTATTCTAGCACTGCCCTCTATATTCAGTAATAAAGTAATTTTCAAACATTCATCGTAATCTCATGGGTAATCCAACCTCATCTATTGGCATGATGGATGACAGGAAAAACTTGAACCTGATTAAAAGTTCTTTGATGTAAACTTGTACCAATCACTAATAGTTTATACCTGTGTGTACCGACAGCATTTGAACACCCAAACACAGTTATCATCCTTCAAAACTTTCAGACAAGTAGGTGCCTCATCTTTAGTAGCTAGTGATTTCTTTGGCATACATCTGCTTTATATCTGCTCTGGGTTTAATTAATAACCAATTCTGAAAATTCTCTAACCAACATTGGCAGCTTCTGAGTCAGCAGAATGTTTTTTGCCACAAACAGTATAGTTTAATGATGCCAATTCTGAAACTTATTAAGCCAATTTTGAGAATAATTACAATCAAGTTATGCCTAAGTTTTGAATGAAAAGTTTTTGCTTGCTCCACTGACATGTTTTCTTCTTTACTCAACTTCTTTTATTACTATTTTCAATAAACGTTTGTTGATCAAAAAATGATTTTATACCATTCTAAAGAATTTCTAAAAGTATGTGTGTTGCAGCAATGGTGGACATTAATTTGAACTTATAAACTAAATTTTAATTTAAAATTGTTTTTAACTACATTTTTTATGCAAAACAAGTCATTGTTTTATAGTTCCTAATTGAGTCTTTTCAAGTATTTGTACCTGCATCGCAAATGATGATCGAAAGTTATGGCCAAATGCAGTTTACGGAAATAATGCCAAACTCAGAAACTATCCTGAATTAGGGAAGTTGCTGGATTACGGAATGCCTGATTATGAAGGTTTCATTGTACAATTAAACTAATTGAACTTTATGAAAAATATTCAGTTTTATGGGACATTACATCTAGCAAACATAAGCAAATCATATCAAAGCTTAACTGTGATATTAATTACATAGAAAAAAATATCTGTTGTGGCCACTGCATGAGTTTCTCCATACCTGTACTATTTCTAAAAATTCCAAATAGGTTAAATGATAATAAATATTTTAAGGAACTGCAAAAAAATTGAAAGATTTTATAAAGAACAAATGAACTCAAACCATAGCCTTTTGATATTGGATATAGCCATGAAGCTCCAACAATTAATAAATTAAAAGGCTTCATAAAGTGTACAATATTCACTGGTAGGTGTTAGGATTATGACAGGAAAAAATTTAGTTTTTAAAATATATCTTCAACAATGTGTTATATGGGTTAATGTTTCAAACAAAGGCTCTAGAAAATTAAATTTTCTATATTACATTTTTACATTTATCAAATATTAAAACTTTTCAAAAATCAGATGTGACAAGAGTAAACACGCACATCCAGTTGACTGATTTTTACCAGAAACTAATCCTTGTGCCTTTAAGAAAAATGTCAAATATAAAATTTTTGTATTAATCTGATTAATAGATTTTGTTAGAACAACAACAAAATTCTGGCCATATATACATACACAGACAGTAATTTATCTTTACTTTTCATAATTGTCCTGATTTTAGACTCCCCCAACCTATAATCCCTACCAATTGCTGTAACACCACTGACTGCATCTACTTTTTCAATACTTTTTAATTTCATAATCGAACAGTTTGACCACAAAAACCCAAGATGCTGTAAGTCAATCCTGACACATTAGAGGTAGAATATTGGAAGGGAGGCAATAGCTAATGATTAAAGAGCACTGATGCTCTTGCAGTTCTGCTTATAGATCAAATCCATATTAGTGTGTTGGGATTTCTGCAATTTGTATATTATTATACATTATATGCATTGAAACATTAAGGTCCTTCTGCATGTACCACTTGATTTGTCATAAATGGCCCCATTCCATCACTGCTGTATGCACTTTCCGATGGAAATATTTGAACTTGGGTTTCTATGTGTCAATTCCTTTACGTTGTTTTCTTTCATGTCCTTGCTTAAGTTGATGGTTACAACAAACCCTCCCCCCTTCTCCCACTCCTTTCACTTTCCCTATACCTTGTTTAACCATCTTCTTCCTCTTCTTCCCTTCCCCATTACCCCCCTCCCCCCTTTTTTCTCCTTTGGCACTATGTATCACATACCGAGCTTCCCGACTCGTGCATTACTTCATGGGGTGGGCACTCGGATAGCAAAATGGGGACCATCTGGAGCCAGGGTGGGGGTAATATAACAAAACGCACTACAGCACTGAAGGGGAAGTACGGGAGTTGGGGAAGTAGGGTAAGTAGGTAGCGGGCACTTAAGCTTATGCTCATTTGCTGTTTGCATGTGCTTATGCTGGTTCTAACACATTCTAACGGTTACCATGGATTTGAATCAGCATCTGTTTTGTTGTGTTGTTGTGAAGTGTTGCAAATTTCATTATGGTTTGGCCACTGTGTTGCATCCCCAGTTGTAGGGAAAAGGAGGTTACTCAAGTTAGTATTTTGACATAATTATTTATTCAAGGTATGCAATGGAATGTAGCTCCTAAAGCAGTCAATGGGTTGCCTTTAACCATCATAGTAAGAATATGATGTAACAACGATTCTCATTATGGCATCAAAATTGTATAGAGGAACATACATTAATTTTTTAAAAGGCTAATATATCTATTCCCTTGTTGACTACAGATAAGTACATGCATGAAATCTTTATGTTTGGATGTTTGAATGAGCATTCACATTTCAAACAGTGGCATTATTACAGTTGTCATTAATAAAACTCAAAATTAATGTTTCTCATCAGAGAAACAGAAAAGTGTGAGGGAATTTCAACCCATTATGATATTTGTTAATATATAGAAAAGCCTGAGTGTGAAATACACAAGATCGGCAAGAGAATGTATATTTTTAAATGATGAATCCAGGTTCCCTCATCCCACTTCTGACTCAAATCGGTGATTCGATGTTTGGATGAAGCTGATTGGGGATCCTAAGCTATTAAGCATGGGCGGAATGAATGTGCACAAAAACAGAAGTTTGCCTTAAGCATATCTTGCAGGAGAATTTTATTGAAGGCACCATGAAACTTCGGAAGGATTCGATTTCGAATTTACTCCTCCCAGGTAAATAATTTCAGTGCTGTTTTCCATACACCCTGTTAATCTAGTGACTACTGTGTTTTTGTCTTTCTATACATCATCTCTATGCATGCTATGTATAATGTTTGTTGTTAGTTGACTCAATGGTTAACTCGTATTATCTTCCCACAGCAGCTGAGCAAGGTGCAGTGGGCCCACAACCTGGCCCCGCAGAGGCGGAGCCATTGTCTCCTGTCCACCTGATAGGAGTCTTGTTTTTAAAAAAATCTTGTATAACGTTAATAATATTGCTTCTGATCATTTTCCTATTATTCATCGTGAATTATTTAAGTGTTTGTTGTTAGTCAACTCAATGATTAACTTGTGTTTTCTTCCTGCAGCAGCTGAGCAAGGTATAGTTGGCCCAAAACCGGGTCCATCGTGGGCTGAGCCATTGGTGCCTGTGGTCTCCTGTCCACCTGGTAGGTGTCTTGTGTTTTATAAAAATCTTGTATAACATATTAATAATATTGCTTCTGACCATTTTTCTGTTATTATCGTGAATTATTTAATAGTGTTGGTTGTTAGTCGACTCAATGGTTAACTTGTATTTTCTTCCTGCAGCAGCTGAGCAAGATGAAGTGTGCCCACAACCTGGCCCCTCAGGGTTTCAGACCCCATGCATGCCTAGTAGTGCCATGAGGGAGAACCTTATGAAGTATATTTATTTATCTAAAATACCGTACAGTAAAACCTATTACATAGCATAGATAGGATAAACTCTGATATTTCGATCATTACTTATTACTGAAATTTCCATGTTTCTCATTAAAGGGCCCAAGTAAGGAAGGTGTCTTGCATCAACTTGGAGTCAGGAAGTCTGTTGAATTTGCACCCAAAGCTAAGTCTTTGTATAAAGCTAATAAGTTATTGAGGAAGAGTGCTATTTTATATTTAATTTTTGTTGTGGTGATTACTGTAAATATTTCCTTAACCTTTTGTACTCGCAAGTCGAATGTGACTTGACAACAGCTTGCAAGTCGAGTGTAACTCAATATATGTTTTTAGAGAGATAGGCATGGGATTTGTATATATTTTTCTGCAACATGCTTGCTTGTACACCTCAGGTGCCTCTTAATGATTAACAATCCAAGTGCAAAGGGTTAAGATGTGGAAATCCTCTGCTATATTGATCTACACTTTTTACAAAATTCTTCCCAGATACTAATTTTATATGTAAAGAGGGTAAATAGATATTTTGTGGATCAACAAGGTTTCTATGTACAATGTTTTTTTGACCTTCCACTGGTTGTCTGGTTAGCCAATCATGAACATTGCTGCTCTGAGACTTAGCATGGCTGTCCCAATCAGAAGGAAAACAGCAGTATTTCATGTGCTCTAGCTGCAATCCCAAAAGAAGTGCTATAACTTTAAGGTCATCACAGATGTTCCACTTACACCTGTTATATTCTATACTGTTGAAGAGGTATTCCATATTACCATGTAATTCTGTTAGGGGAACTGAATGAGGAATAGGAATCGATGGAAATATATTGCCATTATGCAACAGATTTGCTTTTAAACTCAACTTGGAAGAATCTTTGAATAACCCCCACTCTTGTTTTGTGTTTGTGCCTCAGTTATGCTATCAAAGCATTTACATCTTTGCAATAACACAGACAACCTTCCATAGAATAAAAGTCAACTTAGAATATGTTCTTCCTAGAATTGGTTGGCTGTAATTGGAAGTGTCATATCTCAACATGTATGCATGATAGGAAAATTTTAAAAACAGATTCACACTCTGCCTTACAAACTACATCAGAAATGTCCATTATTTATAGAACCAAATACCTTGTTCCTCAGTGTAATTCATCATAAAATCAATGTTGGCCATAAAACTCTTGATTTATTTTTTTATTTGAGTAAAGCATGTATTATAGCTTATTATTATTAACTATTCCTGTAGTTGAGGATTGCATGTTAATCAACAACAATTATCAATGTTTCATCAAGGGCCTAAAGCCATGTGCATATATTGTACAATCAACTTCTTAATCATATTAAGAATGTAAATGTACCTAAGTTTAAAAGCTCTGTGTATGACTCATTGTATTGTATTATAATGTAAAGAACTTCCTGGATTTTTAATGTATATGTTATGATATAACTATAATCTATTACTTCTTGCTTAAAATATTTTTGAATGTACCTTTATTACATCATGACCTGCTCCTAAAGAAGCTCTTATGTGATATCCATTCATGTTTATACTATGCCAACCTTGTCCTATGTTTATTTCTACAGGTCAATGGACCAATAATATTATTGTTATATTTTGTAAATTGATTTGCTGTCTTTTTTTCTCAATAAACGTATAAAAGTGTGTACCAATTCCCACACAAACATTTGATGGATAAATTGTTTTCAGAACTGTAAAAAATGGATGTAGGATCATTGCGCCAAATTTATGGAATAATTAAACTATTTGATTTATGGTAAATCGACTGCCCCTATGAAAAGTGGCCAGCAGGTGGGGGAGCAGAGGAGAGTGGGCTAGAGAGGAGAGAGAGGGAGGGAGAAGCATCTGCTTACATGGCTCGTCACCTGGCAACATCTTTGACCAATGGGAGAGCTATAACAAAATGCACTGAAGCTATGGAAGGGTTGTAGGGGTAAGGTATAGGCTGTCCTCTTTTTCATGGTACTACTAAGGGAGGTAGGTCATTGAACATCTATGGCGAGCATCACTTCGAACATGTGATGTCACGTGGTCTATAGATTGTGCTTGCTGCCTATGATTTAGCATTGACTGGGGTTGCGGGTTTGGAAAATTATTGTTTTCTCTTGAAATGTGGCTTTCTCGGTGAAATTATGTCTTGTGCGGTATTTGGTTGTAATAACAGTTACAAAAATTGTAATGGTAGGGTGAGATTTTTTCAAATCTTTGCAGATGAGTTGCTCTTTGTGTTCCCAAATTTCATAAATTAGCATTAAAAATATTAAAAATACATTCGAGCAGAAGACTAAATTGATCGTGTGTATTTTTGTGGCAAAACTAGACTATACCAAATCCGAGTCCAACAATAGTCATTGCAATGGCTATACTCTTAATCTATAGATATTAATAAAAGGCAATGTGTGTGTATGGACAGCATATCTCAAAATCCAAGAGTCTTAGAGACTTAAAACTTGATGCTTGTTAATAATGGGATCATGAGGATGTGCAGCTAGTGGCCAAAATTTTTATTTTTGGTGGAAGGGGTGTGCCATTTTCCATAGGATAACAAAAATTGATTTTTCAATTTAAAGACATTCATTCTTTATTAAAATAAAATTAGAAAGAACTTCAGATCTAGACCTTTTTATATAGAAATAAATAACAAGATTGTATTGATGCCTTAACCCTAATATGTACTATATACATTAAGGAATGCATGTGAATGCTTTAATACGAAAGAGGAAGAAATAAAGAAGGAGAGAGACAAAATTAAAGGTTCCATAGATTAAAAATAACTTTGGACGTAAAAGCATTGTATACCATGATGTATTTCTTCGTCAAGCAATTTCCATTCACCCATAACTATTTTTTATCTCAGGAACACTCAATTGTCTGAATTTTATATTTATTGTTTACTTTTTAGTGTATCTAAAAGTTGGTTTCATTAATCTTTTTATTTCTATTTCAATTTGATTCACGCATACCCGTCATATTTGAAGGGCAATTACGCTAGTGAGTGATAAAAACGTCAGTATTTACGCGAAATTCGAAGAAATCAATGACGAAAGAACTAAAAAGTTAACTAGGAAAAATCGGCCTTTGAGTGAGAATCATACGGAAAATGAAGCCCTTCTCTTTGAGATGAGTTCGGGACCATTCTTAGAAGTCTTTTCCCTTCTTCGAAGTTCACTTGATGCCGAGTGTTCTTAACAAACTTGAACTTTTTCCGATTCCGGTAATTCGTTAAAAAAATCATTGTATATACAAATTCACGTCCCGGGATTTTATAGCGTGACTTATAAATGTATTATTTATAATAACGAAGGTTGCAGAAATAAAAAGACGGATATCAACAGCCGATTTACGTTAATTTTTATACAAATTTTAAGCTTCCCGCTAAAAAGCTTAGACCACGTGACGTCATGCGCGAACTGGACGCGTTTTCGTCCACCGGATAGACCTACTTCCCTTATTAGTATCATGCTCTGATATCATGTTTTTCCAAAATATTTGAAAAAATACTGCTGAATAGACTCACACCTTTCCTCAAACGGCATAACATAATCTGTAACACCCAACATGGATTCATAAAGGGCAAATCTACCACTACTGCGGCAATCACCTTTCTGGAAAAAATTATCAGCAATATTGATCAAGGAAATAACTCCACTGGTATCTTCTTGGATCTATCAATAGCTTTTGACTGCGTAAATTTTGACACTACTTGAAAAACTAGAAAATTTTGGAATAAGAGGTCAAGCCCATAGTCTCATCAAATCTTACTTAACAAACCGAATGCAGGTAACAAAACTACAGACATGCCAGGGGCATATTATGTCATCTAATCTCACTGCTACCAATGGAGTTCCCCAAGGCTCAATTCTTGGGCCCTTGCTCTTCTTATTATATATAAATGACATCCAATCTGTTATTAATGATGGGACTATAATTTTGTATGCGGATGATACTTCTATCACAATAGCTGATAAGCTGTACTCTCAACTGGAAATAAAGGGAAATGTTGTCTTAAACAGCATTGCACAATATTATAATGAAAACCTTCTCACAATAAACACTGAAAAATCATGCTTTATAGAATTCTCCCCACGCTTATATGACTCAGAAAATAGCTACTTTGTAGGAGATATCATGATAATGAAAAACCACTGCACAAAATTTCTTGGTTTAATTATCGATGAAAAACTAAGCTGGAATTACCATATAGATGAAATATCGCATAAAATTAGCAGAAATCTTTACGTCTTAAGGAACCTAAAATATCGCTGTACACAAGGAGTTATGAAAACTGCTTATTTTGGACTGATTTACCCATACCTTGTCTATGGAATTGAATTATGGGGGCACACTAGTAAAACAAATTTACAGAATCTTTTCATTTTACAAAAGAAAGCAATACGCTATATAGCAAACTTACCCCTGAAACAAACATGTAGGCAGGCTTTTGTTGACCTTAAACTACTGACACTCCCCTCCATTGTAATATATAGGACATTGCTATATTTAACTACTTTGGATGATATAATATCTAATAAAGATGTCCATGAACACTTCACTAGAGGCAATTCCTCTTACCGTCTTATCCAACATAGACTAAAATTGTATGAAAGCCTACCCAAATATAAAGGTATTCAATGGTTTAATATTTTATCTCCCAACCTTAAGTCTAGCAGATCAGAAAAAGACTTGAAGAACAAAATGTACAAATTTCTACTGGAGAATGCTTTTTACTCAGTGGAAGAATTTATTGATGTATGCTACTCCAAAAACATGTAATAGGAAGAAACTCTAACATGTAATTTATTTGTTTTATATTTAAATATTGCTGTATTTTGAGATTGTAGTTTTAATATGTTTTCTTACTTTCAAATATATATGATGATTTTTGATGAAGGCTAGTTGCACAATTATAAAATATGAAACATAGAACATATAAGAAAATGTAGCATATGTATTATGTACTCACTCTGTACTTTTTGTATGTTTGTTTTGATATGTAACTCCCATAGTATATATATATATATATATGTTATGAATGTCCTCTATGACGGCTCCTGACAATTGTAATGCTTTGTGTACGCAATTTTTATGGAATTAAAAATAAATAATAATAATAACAATAACGTTGAGTGTCGCTACCCTGCATTACTTTACCTTCAGGACTCTGAAATACGCGTATTAGTCAATACTCCCTTCCTTACGCTTTTCTCGAATAGGCTTCACCGATTCTTTGATTTATTTTGAATACATTTTTCAACTTCTCTTTCGCCTTCTCCACCCCCCTTTCTCGCATACCCGATAGTTTCAATAACTTCTAATTATTCTTCTCAATCGGCTTCACCGAGTTTCATTTTTTATTTTTCTGATCTCGGTTTGTCTTGTTTTTTATCTTTGACAAGGGTCACTGTAATTTTTTGCACACCCGATCTGTGTGAATGTTGAGTGTATTTGTAGGTCTCTGGCGCGGAGAAGTCTCCCGGAAACTTGTTGGCTGACTTGCTGTCCCTAGTGCTGGCCATAAAAAGCCCCTAAACAGCAGGTGAGTGTCTGGTTGTATGGGTGAGGTTTTTATGTATTCAATTTTTTATATTTAAGACTTTTTTCTCCTTCCCTATCTTACAAGGAGAGGACCCGTACGTGGGGTCACGGATTTTGCTGAAACTTGGTAAGTACGTAGCGCTAGACGCCAGGATCACACCAACCCCCCTTTTGGGCGTATATGATCAATAATTTTTATGCAAAATGCGGCGCGCGAGATAAAACACTTACGACGGCATTATTTCTTTTATCGTAATCCATAGCTTAGCGCTGGGGAGCTGATCTAGCAATTACAAGGTCTGGAGTTCGTTCCCGGTTTCGGTCGCTTTTTTTCCTCGCTTATTTTATTATTCCTGTTTTCCTTTTTCGCAGTGAAGTTTTACTCGGTATCTACAATCACTTTTTCATTTTTTTTCTTCACTACATTTTCGTTCTCGGAACTTTTCACATATTCTCTTGTTCACCGCACGGCAGACATGCTAGAATTTACTGTCAGATCAGAACTTCTTTCATTGATCTCTGTATATGTTTTAACTAATATTTATTTTCATAGTACATGGTAAAAAATTCATAAAATATTTTTTCGAACACTGTAATCGATGCTTTTAAAGATCCGTAATTGGCGAAAAAATATCAGCCATAGAATCATTGCCAAACTTTTAAGAATAGGAATTTATGAAGACAGTCCTAGATATATCCATTATTTTTCCTGATCCTTTGCTCATATTGTTCGTCATGCTTTCGTGATGATTTTGCCTTGGATTCCTACGAGTGGACTGCGAAATCAGGGTTACGGAGCAGAAGCGAGGAACAGGGACCCTGTTTGATCTGTGTTGATCACCAAACTAGGGTCATAGAGCGGAATCAACTTTTGCGCTTGCCCTTGAAAAAGAAGCACTGCTTCCATCGTCTCCTCAGCAGACATTTTTTCTCTGCGGCTGATGTATCTCGCGACCTGCCTTTGGAGGATCTTGTGCCTGCTTTTAAATTTTTTTACCCAAGATTGGGATGCCTCAAATTTAAATCCCCCGGCGTAAATTGAAAGGCGGTCGACATTCCCTATTGTCGTAGCAGCCTCGTCGTAACATGGTCTCCATTTGCCCGGGATTCGCAAAACCGATCATACCCCACTGGTCAATGGCTTTATGCTTATGCTGACGAGTTCCTCCAGAGAGAATATCTTTTTTCTATAACTTTACTCTGTCCATCCTCGTTATTCGGCGAGACACTAGTGCCCTAAGGCACTTTACGGTCCAAGTCGGATGCAGTCTCACCGCCGTGACTGCGTTAATTTTGCTTTCCAGGGGAATTTCTCGAAATTTCTTTGGTGATGGCCCCGCATGTAGCAGATGTAGCTTCACTTGAGCTGGGACTAGTGCTATCATCTTCCTCAGCAGACGACACTAGCAAACAATGCTCATCCATTTCGGGGTCATTTTCGTTCAGTAGATAATCGTCATCAATGACGACCATATTGTCCATCTTATCAACTATTCGATCGTACATTTCGCGTCCAACTGCGACTGCACGATCAGAAATCTCGGAACTTGTGCTATCGGAGATGAGACCACTGTCCCGAAGAAGTCCAGCACAATAATGCGAAGCATCGGCGAACAAACCGGGCTTTTACTGATATTCTTCACCAGGGGACGAAATATATCCCGCAGTGGATGGGCCAAATAAGGATTCCATCGTGAAACGTTCAATATCTGTAATTTGATTGTGAAGTTACTTTTTCAACATAGCGAAAAAGGTTGAGAAATAGACAAAGTCGTTCATAATATACAGGAAAAAAAACAACAAAATATTTACTTGGCCGTATATTCCAAATATAACGATATTTTTTAAAATTCTGACAAGAAAAACTCGTACAAGCGCGCAGGGTACCAATCGGTTCCGTTGAATAACTCGTACTAACTGCACAGCCGTTCCCAGCTACTGTCCCCTTCCCTCGAAAGGGAAGGCAATAAACAACGGGACAGTGGTGATCCCTCAAGACGGGTGTAAAACTCGCTATCGTGAACCGTTTGAAGGATGTATCATGTAGAGTTTTCTTCAAAGCGTTTCTACAGGGAAGAATGTTTTTATACACCTACGGCGCCCGTAAATGTTTCAATAACCTATGGTTTACTAACCAATCGTACCATGCGGGCATAAAAAGATGTAGAGCATTACACGCTTGTCTTGAAGATACAATTAAAATATTAACCAGCACGAGTGTATGGTCCCTGTTCCTCGCTTCTGCTCCGTAACTCAGATTTCAAAGTCCACTCGTAAGAATCCAAGGCAGAATCATCACGAAAGCATGACGAACAATATGAGCAAAGGATCAGGAAAAAGAATGGATGCATCTAGGACTGTCTTCACCAATTCCTATTCTTAAAAGATTGGCAATGATTCTATGACTGATATTTTTTCGCCAATTACGGATCTTTAAAAGCAACTATTAGTGTTCGCAAAAATATTTTATGGATTTTTTACCATGTACTATGAATATAAATATTAGTTAAAACGTATACAGAGATCAATAAAAGAAGATCTGATTTGACAGTAAATTCTAGCATGTCTGCCGTGCGGTGAACAAGAGAATATGTGAAAAGTTCCGTGAACGAAAATGTAGTGAAGAAAAAAATGAAAAAGTGATTGTAGATACCGAGTAAAACTTCACCGCAAAAAAGGAAAACAGGAATAATAAAATAAGCGAGGAAAAAAGCGACCGAATCCGGTAGCGAACTCCGGTCCATGTTATCGCTAACTAAGCTTCCTAGCGCTATGCCACGAATAAATTTCCATATATGTGTCGTTGTAGGTGACTTTATCACGCTCGCCGCAAATTTGCGAACTTCGAACGCAATTTGCATAAAAACTACTGATCATATATGCCCAAAAGGAGGGTTTGTTGTGATCCTGGTGTCAAGCGCTACGTACCTACCAAGTTTCAGCAAAATCCGTGACCCCACGTACGGGTCCTCCCCTTGTTAGTGGAGTATCTCAATTATTATTTTATTACGGCATTTGGAGATTTTTTTACCTTTTATCATTGTATGTGTGGCGTGAAACTTATTCCTAATTATATGGTACAAAAAAAAACGGCTTAAGCTGCGAACTATTTGCATAACTACAAATCATCTATGTATAAATTGGTTGGCATTTTCGTGAGCTAAATATCGCCAAATCATTGCGCTACGTTTGATTCGTTTTTTTCAACCGTTATCCAAAATAGTGAAGTCGGTGTGGTTTGGATAGTTGTTGTTTAGGAAGTGTATTTTTCTTTCTTATTATCTGTTGATAAACCTCATTTAAGTAACTGTGAAGTATTTTTTCGTATTAATTTTATGTGGTTGGTGTAAACTTCTAGTATTTGAGTTTGATCTCGGTTGTTTATTCATGCTTGTTGAGCAGTTGGTTAGTGATTGCGAAGGTTTTGTGTTTTGCGGTGGTTTTCTCCCCGTTATTTTGTGCGTTGGATTTAAGTGAATTTCGATAGATTTTCTATGTGTTTTGAAAGCTCGTCGCATCTATAAAAGGTATATATCTCTTCTTATCTTTATTTGTTGAACTTGCATGTTTATTAATTTCATAGTTGTTGATGTATTATTTCATGAGTTTTCGGCAAAGATGCCTAATGAAGATTGATATGTATGCGTTTTCGGTGATGTTCTTATTGACGCAGTGCAGTAGATCAGTATAATTCTAGTTATTAGAGTTCTTTTTTATTACTTAGATTGATAACAATCTTTTGCATACTGATATATAAGTACTGGTGGAATGGCCTGTCAAAATTATGATGATTTAATAAAAAAATTAATGTTTTAGCTCAATGGTTTTTGTTCCAATATCATATCTTAAATAATAAAAGCCTTATTGTTACATTTTTTGTGACATTTTGTGTAAAGCTCTTTCCTGTCAGCCTACCTCTCTGGCACTCTTACCTTCCCTCCTCTCCCAATGCATCGTACGTTCCCTACATTTTATAATTCTACCCCTAACTTCCTCCCTATCTGCTTTTCTCTTTCCCCAAATCCCATCCATCTTTGTATAAATTTATACAGTTGTTTAGATAATCATAGTGAATAATAATCCATACCGAATTCCAGTCTCACTAGGATTACGAAATTTCACGAAAAATCCAGCAATGAGGCTTTCCAGGAAGATTTTCCCTTCACAAAATGGAAATTATGGTGTTGATAACGTTTTGAATGGCATAATTATATTCGGCACAAAATTCGTGGATTTAATGTGGTAAATAGGTGCAACTTAAGCTCATCATTTGGTTGAAATCCTAATTTAACTGACTTTATTACAAAAGATTTGAAGTTTTAGTGAATTTTTTCGTGTTTTGCTACAAAAAGTATTATTTTTTACCAAATCTATCGGTCCTGGGTGCAACGATATAGAATATTTCATGGGTTACATTCAGAACGAGAGAATTGATGCATGTTAACCGGTTTATTTTGGATTGCAGAATAGATGCCATTCCGTGTGTATTGTAGATGTTATTTATCCGTATTATTTTTGCAGTAGAAATTTCATTTTCGTTTGTAGAAAATATCCAAAGTAGATAATAGTGAAAAATATTATATCGTCTCATTTTTATTGTTCTTTCTATTATAATTTCTGAAACTTCAGTTAATTGATTGACGATATTTATTTATTAAATTCTTATTTTGAATTAATGTTACCACCGTTAAAAATCCATTAAAATATTACATTTATATTATAATTTCAAATGTTTGGATGTATGTTATACTATACAAATCCACACCTTCAAAGGTATCGTAATGAAAATTGGCACTATTATTGGAGGCACCAAGCGAAAGACCGTAGGGTAGTTTAAATTGTCGACAGATTTCCCATAAATAAGATATTCGCATTTTTTTTATTCCCCATAAGGTAACATCTAAAACTTGACTTTTATAAGTGCAAGCATTTGCTTATATAAATTCGACAAATTGACTTAAGAACTTTGTACCTGCACTGTATGTAGGAAGAATGATCATAGCTTTTCCTCTTTGACTTGAAATCACTCGAATTTCACGTTTATTCCCATTAATTTGGACTAAATTTGTTTTTTAACGATAATTACCTTGATGACAATGACATTGTTAAAGTCCAAGGACTTAACGTTGTTTCGGTTTATTTATTTATTTACTTAATAAATATTCTTATTTAGTTAATTGTGCTTAAACATTGTGTAATAATATAGTATATTATTAATTTTGAATTTAATGTTTTTTCAACACATTGCTGGTATTTACGTATTTTATTTTGTATGATTTTAAGTGCAATTAATACATTTATTAATTAGTTTATATACAGTTAACTTTAATATTAAGAAATAATAAATTAGTAAAAAAGGTTAAATAGTTGCAGTTAAATGTGAATGTATGTTATGCTATACAAATCCACAGGTTTTGTCCTTTGTATTTTTTGTTCTAGATTCTACATTTATTGAGAGATTTTGATGAAATTTGATATTTAGACTTGGGTGAATTGGGTTTCTTTGCCACTTTTACCGGGAAAATCTTCTGGTGTATAATAAATAGCTTTGCTTGGCTAAGGTTATTCAACTTCAGTTTATCGATTTATGATAATGACATTAAATACTTAGTTTTATTTAACGGTAATACCAGTGCAGCAATCTAAAAGAGCAACGATTGCATCACTTAAAATTTTGCATTTGTTGGCCAAGAGGAAATAGCCTTTTGAAGATGGCGAGATTGTAAAAGAAGCCATGTTAGCAATTGCTGACTCACTTTTCGAAGATTTTAAAAATAAAAATGAAATTACCTCAGAAATCAACAGGATTCATTTATCGGCAAGAACAGTTACAAAAAGAATTGAAGTTATTGCAACCAATATGGAGAAAGAGTTGGCAAATGTATTTTCTTCTCGTTGCAACTGGATGAGTCAACAGACACATCAGACACTTCTCAATTGGCTATGGTTGTGAAGATGGTGTTGAATGATTTTTCAGGAAAGGAAGAATTTCTTAAAATTCTTCCATTAAAGGGACGAACAATAGGTGAAGACATTTTTTCAGCTTTTAAAAAATATGTCCAAGAAAGTAATATACCATTAATAAGAAAATGTGCCCTAAATATATATTCTTACTGTGCTTCAACATACACTTGCGAGTCCATTTTTTCAAGCATGAAACACTTGAAATCCAAGTACCGATCGAGACTCACCGATTACAATTTAGACAACTGCCTAAGATCAGGTATCTCGAGTTATGTGCCAAATTATAGCAAGTTGGCTGAAGATATGCAGTCCCAAGTTGCACATTGATTCATGTTTTTATAATAAATTCTTTAATAGTTTTTCTCTTATATATACAAAAATATCATTTTAATAAATATTGGTACACATCTACTATTGTTACTTCACTTCACGCCCCCAATAATTAAAGTTGCGCCCTCATAGATAAAGAGATTACCGACCACTGATACAGAGAGATATCAACTGATTTTGCTTATGCGCCCTTCATGTCCTCAGTAATATAAATTGTGCCCTCGTAGGTGAAAAGGTTGCCGACCCCTGCGCTGTACAATTCTTATATTCTCAAAGAAATTTTTAATTTATGGGACATTTAATTTTGTCTTTTTCTCCCTTTGTCTCTCTCTCCCTTTGTTTTTCTCTCCTTCATTTTTTCTTCTCTCCTTTCTCTCTCTCTCTCTCTCTCTCTCTTATGAAAGCATTTTATACTTAATCCAAAGGCATTTGATTTCGATATGAAAAATCAGTAATACTTGCTATGATCTAGTTTTGCTTACCTGCACAATCATATCAGTAATTTTGAAAGTTATCTTTGTTTTGTGAGAAATTTTTCTCGGGTTACTGCCCGGGTCATGTCGTCATCCATGACCAACGTTTCGGCATCTGACTTCGACGCCATCTTCAGGGTTACTGATGATGTCGATGTGGATTTTAGTCCGGGTTTATATACTCTCGTCTCACCCGTTGCTCCAAGCTCATTGGTGGAGGTGAGTGGCCAATCCGGAAGATCACAAGATCCCAAGCTTTGCTCAGGGGGAACCCCATTTCCCTGTTCAGATTTTTTGGGTTGAGCCGGACCTCAAATGGGGTTCCCCCTGAGCAAAGCTTGGGATCTTGTGATCTTCCGGATTGGCCACTCACCTCCACCAATGAGCTTGGAGCAACGGGCGAGACGAGAGTATATAAACCCGGACTAAAACCTACATCGGCATCATCAGTAACCCTGAAGATGGCGTTGAAGTCAGATGCCGAAACGTTGGTCTTGGATGACGACATGACCCGTGCAGTAACCCGAGAAAAATTTCTCATTCATTTGCCGGGAAAACTTCAAATCTTTCTCTTTGTTTTAATTATTTTGTTCGAGTAATTATTAGCAGAGTCCAAATGATTATCCAGATATTTGCTGAAAATAAGAGAAAAATCAAAATAATAAGATATAATGCATAAAGAAGAAGCTGAAATTTACTTGAAATATTTGAGCAAATTATAAATTATTTAAAATGTTTATAATTTAACTTAATAAATGAATTATTTAACTCTTATTAACTCATAAAAAACAGGATAAAATGTGAAGTAACAGTCAATATACCATCAAAGGAAAATTGTGTAGTAACTTACTATTAACTAAATACTTAAATGAACTGCATTGAGTTTAAACTATATTTTGAGATCACAATTTTCTTTTAACTACATATAGTAGTTTTGAATTTTTAAAATGAAAAATGGCTTTATTTAACAAAATTAAATATGTCATAAAATGTTATTTTTTTTCAATCCTATTTGAAATTCGGTTTGAAATATTTGTTATATTTAGTTTTATGGATTCCCACCCTTTGATAAAAGTGCATGATTCGATTGTATAAAATTTTTGATAATCAATTATCAATTATTATTGTTATTTTTGTACTTCATCTCCTTTTAATCCTTTACAAATGCTACGTACTCTTCCTTTTCTCAGTTTCTGCTCATTCCCATTCTCTTTTCCTTCCTCCCTTTAAGTACTTAATAGATTCAGTAAATAAGTTATATCCATGTATAAAAGTCTGACCCATGTTAAAGCACTAAATTGTTAGAGCGGGCATGATAGGACATACATAAAAACTTCGCTTGTCCTCGTGTCAATCGCTTGAGTAAAAAACAATTTGAAAATGTATTAAAAACTCTTAAATTAAAACAAGTGCGGTATGGGTCGGTATTCTGCACTGAGGTTGGTGGCATGTGAAGAAATCGAGGTCTGTACAGTCACCAAGGTCAGCGCTGAAGGGTTAAAAATATGAAATGTTCGATAAATTAATGTAGTTCAGTGAGAGATATATTGGGACATTTGAAAGGCAGTTTAAACTCATCGAAAATTGCGCAGATGTAATTATTCCTCTACTTTTAAGCAGGATTTCATATAGTTGTAGGAGTTTTTTACTATACTGTTAAGTGTGTGCTGATTCTATTTATTCATTCCAGGCATGATGTGTCAGCAATGACAGTTGTTGAAGAAAACAGCATATTGTAGCAAATCAATATTTAACATCCAGTAACAATAAGGAACCAAGTCATTTGATGTTGTCTTGTGGAAAAGACAGTATTTATCCCATGTTAAAGAAGTAATTGGTGGGACTCGGGAAATTTTAATCCAGAAAATGGATAATGTACATATTGACGGTTTGTGTGGCATCTGCCTAATGGAGAGCCATTCTTATCTGTGCATTTTTGATGAGCGCACCCCAGATGGAACACTTTTATACGAAGTCATGAACGACATTTGTCAATTGAAGGTAAGTGTTGATTTAATATTTCTTTGCAAATTTTTTTGTTACCGTTTGTCATGTCTAAGGTAATTACTGTTGGTACTGTGATAAATATTCAGCTTTCAACCATGTTGCACATGTCATAATTAGCTCCTTTCCAGAATGGAAATAGGCTTATAGTTTTGTTTTTGTGTGTCTGTCTGACCTCCTGAATTAACTTTGCACCAATAGACTGATTTTCATGACACTTGGTTGAAATCTCCTGCTACTGGAGCCAATCTCCTGAGTATAGTTTTTGTTGTGAATATGTATTGAAAGTCATGGGTTCAATTCCAGGAACTATCCTTCCCATTTGATTTACATGAGAAATCTGAAATCCATTGGGAAGGGTAATTTTCTCTTGCTCATTAAAATATGTTAGAATTGTAATATCAGAGCAGGATTTGTACTATTCTCTGAGGAAAAACATGGAGATTCCAGTTTCCATTGTAGAATTTTGCATAAATAATGACTATTGTTGGACTCAGATTCAGTATAATCTAATGCAGTGGTTCCCAATCCTTTTGAGCATAAGGTCCCCTTCCTCAAAATATTTCACATTCTACCACATGCCATAGGCTTCGATAATTATGAAAATATATAATAACAAGAAGTCCAAATCAGGACTAATGCAGGCTGGCTTCCCAAAGTTGACGTCTCGAATTGATTACTTATTAAACAGTAAAAGTTTCACTTGTGTTAGTCATTTCAGGGAATTCTCAGTACATAAATACCATTTGTAATTCATAGTTTATCAATGATAGAGAAAAATTGGAAAACAATAGACCGTTATCAGGTATAAAATACTTAAAACAATGTCAAAATCTCTTTCTGTTATTATATTTTGCATGCATTTTTTAAATAAACAAATTTAATAAATGTTGTTTATACGCTAATAATATGTATGGATCAACTGTCCATTGCTGGAAGATAGTCAAGTGGAAAAGAAAATAACCCATTGGTTCACTCATCTATGCTCAAGCCGTGTTCGGTAATAATCGTCTCCATGGCAACGATCCCATAAAATATGATTTTGGAAAAATGCTTAGTTTTAGTAGAAATTCAAGAAAATACGATCAATTATCAAAATTGTGTGATAAGAATTAGAATCTACATTCTTTTCCCTTTAGGAAACTACAAACCTCGCTCCCATATGACAATTTTAAGATATTTTAAAATATTAAAGAAGACATCACTGCACAATGGATTTGAGATTTCCTATGTAAAACAAATAGAAAAATAACATTCCTGGAATCGAACCCGGGACTTCAATGTTCGCCAAATAAAGTATAGACTGGAGGTGGGCCCTGGCAGCACAAGCTTCACACTAAGTTTCATAAAAATCGGTCCATTGAAGCAAAAGTTGTTAGTAGGGGACACGCACATGCATAGAACTATGTCATAAGCCTATGTTTTTTGAAACCAGCATAAAAATGAAACTTATAAACTCAGTAACCATTGTACATAAATCAAAAAATACGTTACTTTAAAGAATAATACCTAATAACATCATTGTACTATCTATTATAAATAGCTGCTTCTTACAGAGGATATCATTATATACAGACATTCCGTACAGAGGAGGAGTAACATATAACATCTCTTATATATAGACTTCTTACAGAGGAGGAACATATATATAGAAACCTACAGATAAAATGAGACCTCTTACCTAAGTGACATGGGTTCAAACTCCAGAAATTTGGAAAATTGCATTTTTTCCCATAAGAAAAACAATGTGTCACTTTTGTAAATTAATGTCGGGCACTTGCCCATAAGCTAGAAAAATGAAATTTTCAGCATTGCTAGATGGCCGCAATATCTTTTAGGAATTATTGTTACTTTTGCTTACAATATCCTGGGTTTGACTCCAGATGTCTCGGAAATTCTCCCATAATTTAGCATGGGAAAAAGTTATACCAATGTGTATACCAATCTAATCGGTTTAGGAAGCTGAAATTTTGCAGGATTTTAGAATTTTGCTCATAAAAATCGAAAATTTCAATATTGTTAATTTTTAGGGGTTGTTTTAATCCCATTTGAACATTAAAGTTTAATAATTTTTATCTTGGAAACTACAAGATGTAGGTTTGAGTTTTTGAAAACATATTGTAGCAAATTATGCATAGAAAAAAGGAAAGTTTGAAAAAGTTTTAAAATGCGACCACTAAAAATTCTCAATTGTTGAAACATTTTTAAGGTTTATGTATTTCCGAATGTGCTACGAGGCTGAATTTTTTTTACTGGTAGGCTTTTTAAAAAACGAAATAAGGATAAAATATATTTGGATATTTTAATTTGTTTGATTGTTAAAAAGTTATGTAGAGCTTAGTGCATTGAGACTATCAAACATTTGAAAACCTCAAACAAAGCAGCTGTATTAAATTTGTAAAATTTAAACAATTAAATAAATATCATTTCACTTCTAGATGTGCTTAACTTCAGATTTGACAAAAACTGGTGGAATTAGCACCTTGCATTGGATAAAGTATAATATTCATAAAATTGCAAATTTAAGGCATTGTTTTAATCAAATATTGTTCAATAAGGAAAGATAGAAATTGGGTGCAGAGGTAAAATCTTTTGAATTAAAAAATATTTCTAATAATGTTATAACTCTCTGAAAAATTAATGTTTATCAGGGTCAGATGAAATGCTTGCAGAATGCAATCACCAACTACTTGTAATGATATGTTACTCCTCCTCTGTAAGGAATGTCTATATATAATGTTATGATATTTATATATAGAAGGTTACTAATATTTAGGCACTTCCATCAGAGCTGGAGATTCGAAATTTTTTATATAGTTAGGATTATGTTCAAAACCGTCTAGAAAAAAACGAAAATCTTGAAAAAGTTTAACAATGCATCTGCTAAAAATTTGCAATTGTTTAAACATTTTTAATATTATTGTATTTCCAAATGTGCTACAAAGTAAAATTTTTTTAAAGATAGAATTTGTAAAAACACGAGATAGAAATGGTGATATTTTAATTTGTTTTGCTGTAAAACATTCTTCAAGCTTAAACAGATAAATGTTTAGGTACTATGGTGCAAGCTAGGAAGCTGAAATTTTAAAGTTATGTAGAGGTTAGTGCATGGAAACAAAAAACATTTAACAAATTCCAACAAAGTGTTATTGTGGCCGTTAAAATTTTTTAAAATTTAAACAATTAGATGAATATTATTTCACTTCAAGATATGCTACAACTTTGACAGAAATGTATGGAATTAGTAACTCATATTGAATAAAGTATAATATTCTTAAAATTGCAAATTTAAGGCATTGTTTTAATCAAATATTGTTCCATAAGGAATGATCGAAATTGGGTGCGGAGGTGAAATCTTTTGAATTAAAAAATATTTCTAATAATGTTATATATCTCTGAAAAATTAATATATTTTTCTGGGTCAGATGAAATGCTTGCAGAATGCATGCACCGACTATTTGTATAACATATAAATATGAGGATACTAATGTTTAGGCACTTCCATAAAATCGGCAGTCTCAAAATGTTTTTGTCAGTAGGATTATGTGCAAAATCGACTAGAAAAAACGAAAATTTTTAAAGGCTCAACAAGGTGGTCGCTAAAAATTCGAAATTGTTTAAACAAAATTTCAAGGTTTATGAATTTCCGGATGTGCTACGGAGCTTAAATTTTTTTATATGTAGAATTTGTAAAAAAAAACAAAATAGGGATTATACATATTTTGATATTTTCATTTGTTTGGCAGTTGAAAATTCTTCAAGTTTAAAGAAATGGGTCAATATTTAGGTACTATGGGGTGAGATAGGGAGCTGAAATTTAACCCTTTCACTGCTATCGATGCATATATGCGGGTGGGCAGAGCGGTGCCTTGACTGCTAACGATGCATATATGCATTTCAAGCTTTTCCGTTCGCTGCTCAAAAAAGATGAAAATATTTTTTCGAGATGGTTAATAATCAATATGAATGTAAATGATTGACAAAATAACTTTTAAAATATAAAGAGACTAAAAGATGAACGAATGAACGTAGACGCGGAGGTCCTAGAGAAAGTATTCAGCACAGGCGTGCTTCAAGGTCACTGAACTCGGCGCACACGGCTGATGCATAAGCTAAAAGTTCATAGCAGCGAAATGGTTAAAAGTTATTTAGAGATTAGTCTACAAACAAATAAACATTTGTTTATTCATGAAATTGTTATTGTGGCCATTACAACCTTATTAATTTTAAACAATTAGATATATGTTATTTCACTTCTAAATGTGCTAGAAATTTAAAATTGGGCAGAAATGTGTGGCATTACTAACCCAACGTGGAAAAATTATAATATTCCTAAAATTGCACTTGCCGATAAGTTTGCGAAATTAATTTTTGGGCATTGCTAGATGGCCACAGTACCTATTAGGAAATGGTGTTGTTTTTGCTTTCCGAGTTTTGGGTTCGACTCCAGATGCTCTGGTAAATCTTTCAGATTAGCATGGGGAATAGGTATTTCAGCATGTAGACCAATGTAAGAGGAATAGAGAGCTGAAATTTTGCATGATTATAGAATTTTGCTCACAACCAGAAATATCAAAAATTTCAAAATTGTTAATTACTAGGGGTTGTTTTTACCCCATTTGTGGATTAAAGTTGGATAATTTTTATCTCGGAAACTAAGTTATAAGTACGAGCTTTTGCAAACATTTAGGAGCAAATTCTATATAGAAAAATTGAAAATCTTGAAAAAGTTCAACAATGCGGCTGCTAAAAATTCGCTAATGTTTAAACAAATTTTTAAGTTTTATGTATTTCCAAATGTGCTACATAGCTGAAATTTTTTAAAGATACAATTTGTAAAAAAACGAAATAGGCATTATAGAAATGTTGATATTTTAATTTGTTTGACTGTTAAAAATTCTTAAAATTGAAACAAATAGATAAATGTTAAGGTACTTCAGGGCGAGCTAGTGAGCTGAAATTTTAAAGCAATTTAGAGTATGGTGCAAATGCACAAATAAACACTTTAATCACTCCATTGTTATTGTGGTCATTGTACATTTTTAAAATTTAAACAATTACATAAATATTATTTCTCTTATTGATATAACTTTAAAATACGTCAGAAATGTGTGGCATTAGTATCCCACAATGGAAAAACTATAATATTCCTAAAATTGCAAATTTTAGAGATTGTTTTCCTCCAATATTCTTCCATAAGTAAAGAAAGGAAATCAGTGCTGTGGTAAAATCTTTTGAATTAAAAAAATATATTTCTAATAATGATATATCTTTTTTTAAATGTAATGTATTTTCAAGGTGAGAAAAAATGCTTGCAAAATGCAAGCACCTTCTACTAGTATCCTATATATGTAAGAAGCAGCTATTTATATTATTGTATTATGATTTTAACGTAGTTTTTGTTTTAACGGACTTTCATATATAATGGACTGCCCTTTCTCTCATATATAGTCTGTTAGATCAAGGACCCACTGTATTTTATTGTATTATCATCTGTTCCAGATAACGGTAGGAGACCAAAGGGGCAATTTAATTTGTTCCGAGTGTCAAACAAAGCTGCTGAATTTCAAGTCATTTAAGAAAGATGCGCAGAAAGCAAGACAATTATTCCAGCAGATGGAGGAAGGCATACAAAAGGTGAGGGTTGCCATCCAGTCCTATCTTAGAACACAATAAGAGAGTTGCATTCCTGGAGAACGAAAACGTGTAAATTGAAAATATTTTTCCCATTGAAAATAATGTAATAGGCATTGTTTATGTTCCTGAGCAGAGATGCTCTACTTACAGACATCTTTAAATTTGATTTAATGAGTGTCTTAACCCCTCAAGAGTGTGCAATGACATATGGCATCATGTGCAGTGTCCACTTTTACATTGAGGTAATTTATGGAGTTTTTTGACCTGATTACAAATCTAAAGTCGGAATTCAAATATGATTATAGCCTTCCCTCATTTTATGAACTTCCATTTTACTAGTTTGTGCTTATATGAACTGTGCAGTTTCATACCTGTTTTTTGATTTGCAAACAAATTTTTGCTTATACGAGCTTGTTAATTTCCCAGGAAAATCCTATTTTTCAAATATTGAAATTTTTGCATATACATGCTCGATCCACTTTGGGAAAGCTCGGTAAAGTTTGTCAGATTGCATCATGCTGTTCCAAATAAGAACCATCATATTGGTCTCAGTATGCGCATTGTCATTTTGTGAAATTCATTTCAATGAGTGGTATGCATTTTTATCTGTTAAATGAAGATATATTTTTGTGAATGATGGCTCCTAAACATGCCAGCTTTTCAGGTATTGCAAGTGATTAAAGTGAAAAAAGAGAGAAAGGCTTTTAAGTGTAGCCCAGAAACTAAATTTTATTCAAATATTGGAGAAAGGTGAGCAGTCAAAGAACATTCTCTGCATTTAACCTATCATAGGTTAACAGACTTTGATATCATAGGCTAATACTGCTAATATATAGAGTATGACATCATAGACTAATGACTAAGAATGTCATTTAAATACATTAATGTAACATCTCGTGCCTTACTTTGAGGGCTCGCTGAAAGATCCATGAGGGAAACCAGATAAAGGGCAGAATGACAGGGCAATTGACTCTAGATGATCTTTATTATCAGGTTTATGTCCATCCCCCAGGACTGTCTTATTCCAACTCCCCCATGTCATCCCTTCATTTGTCTGCCATCCATCCCGAATCCCTCATGAGATCTCTCGTGGCCCTCTCTCATTTGTCGCCTCCTCTCAGGCCACATGGCAAAGGTAGCCTTCTCAGGCCTGGGAACTGCAAGGTTGCAATTGCAGATTTGACAGGAAACAGGTGGTGGGTGAGTCAAAGGAAAGTCTCTATCATGTGCATTCTCCTGACAACAGCAATTTGCAATTGTCTTGACTGTATACTCCCTCTACTCATAATTCCTACCAACTCCTGTAACACCATTGCCTGCCTCTATGTTTTCAGTAATTTTTAATTTTGAAGTCAAACATTTCAACTGCTAAAATCCAAGTAGAATAGTGGAAGGGAGGCAATAGCCAATGAGGAAAGAGCACCGATGCTCTCGCAGCTCTGCTTATAGATCAAACCCATATTAGTGTGTGTTGGAATTTCTGTGATTTATATATCATTATATAAGTATTATTGTATATTATATGCATTCAAACATTAAGATCCCTCCGTGCTTACCACGCATTTTTTCCTACCTATGTAAAAAGTATTTTTTGATATGTAGCATTATTGTTTTATTGTTATTAATAATGATATGTTAAAACAGTAAAATAACAATGTAATAAAGAAATTGTTGAAATTTATAGATTTAAAAAATACAAATTATCAAAAACATTCTTTATGATCCAATAATGAAAAAGATACACGAATAATATTTCTATTTTTCAAATCTTTTCTGCCTTAGGAGATGTACTTTTTGTTTTAGACCCATTAAATTTATAAGGAAAATAGTGAAGTTGGCCACCAGACGTTGCAATATTATACAGCTGCTGAAATATCACAATATTTAGGATACTTTATGAAATTTGATGAGTGCGAAACTTAAAAAATCATAAGATAGGGTTGCCCGGTACATAAGATATGTATTTATATATTTTTTTAAAATTTATAATAAAATCTGTGTTATAGCGAATCTGCATTTGTTGGGGCTGCATTAAGCATTAAGTATTAAGTATTAGCCCGAATATAATGCGACCCCGAATATAGTGCGACCCCAAGTATTTTGAAAGGAATTTTAGAAAAAGTTGAAAAACATTTAATTTTCTCTATTTTGCACATTTAAATTACCTGTAAACTCATGAATTATGTACTAAAGGGGGGTAATGTGGCACCACGTTTAGACGGTCCTCGTTTTTTAACGTCGAGTGTCACGACCCTGCGTGAAGTTGAGCCGATGCTGTGGTTGCTGCAATTTGACCTTGATCTATTTTCAAGTCTCCTCAGAGAACAATGTAGTTCAATGTAGCATCGTAACATGAACGTCCAATTCACTTACAATTTAGCAATTATAAACATGCGCTGAAACACGCGTCATGAAACGCGCCAATACGTAGTTATTTTTTAAAGATACAAGTATTCGAATATAGTACGAATGCAACAAGTACTCGAATATAGTGCGAATGTGACTTTCAAAGGTGCATATTGAGGAAAAAAACATCGCACTATATTCGGGTCAATACGGTATATAAAAATTTCTGACAAGTCAAAAAGACCAAAATTGTTAAATTTCGTTAATTTTCTTTGGAAGCTCAAAAAATTTAACCCTCTGAATGCCACACCAATATTGATGGGTATGTCCGAAAGTGCCATGGCTATATCAGCAATTTTGCATCAATCTCTAAGAAAAACCATACACATGCTATTTATTCATATTCTTGCCTTAATCTTTCAGTAACTGCACAAATTCTCACAGATTTTATTTATATTAAGAGAATGTTAGAGTTCACCTTGTGATTTTTTGTTTAAAAACTTTTGTTTTTAATTTTTTTAATAAAAAAAATTGAAAAGTCAACTTTACATTGAATAAAGTGTGTAGTATTTTATTATTTTTGTCAGTATATTTAACTTATTTTCATAAAGGCAAGATATCCTGGTAAAACATTGCAAAAACTCATAAACACATATTACAAAATTAAATTACAAAAAAATATTATTAGCATAGCAGCCATTTTAGCACTTTTTCATCAGTCTATGAAAAATCACATACATAATATTTACTCATATTTTTACGTTTCTTTCAGTAATTTTGGAAATGGTATATAAAGCATTGCATTCTATTAAACTATATATTCATGACATTTATTTATAAAATTAAAAATATATTTTGCTATGATTTTACACTTAAAAAAATAATCACAAATATCATCTAAAATCTTGAAATTTTCCTTATCGAAATTTAAATTCTACTCTATCCCATGGATGGAAGACATTTAAACAAAAGTTGGAATTTTGATGTATGGAGACAATTATTTTTATTTTTTCTATTCAACGAATTTTCCTGCAATTTTCATATATTTATAATATACTATTGTTATTATGCCTGTTTTTTTGTTGTAATATTCTTATAAAGTATTACAATATCGCTTGGCAAATAGAATATCATTTCATAAAACAAGAATGATTAGCCTAATAGTATTTGTTTTGTTGCCTCCAACTCCATTCTGATAGCATGGTCAAGATATTCGTAAACAGACTTAAGATGGTTTGTTATCTCTTCTTCTTCATTCTCATGACTACACAGTCCTGTGTCTGAGTGGCCCTTCCCTCTCTCGGGCTCTGTCCCGCAATCTCTCGCACACAGTTCATGGCACTAAATAATTGTTTACAGATAGCACCAGATGGACCTACAGCATGAATGAGGGTGACGACCATCATCTCAAAAACTAGTCCGTATTTTCTTGACTCTCGCACGATCTTTTTGCCTAAAGAAAGCTCATCTTAGCATGAACTGAATTTTTTAAATCCGTAAATGTCCCTTTGGCTCTATTATTTGAGAGATACTATGAATTGATTACAAACATTATGAATATGACCGTAAAACTAGAGAGATTATAACTTCATTTTAATTACCTTAATAGTTTAATTTTGTGTGGTAAGCCTCGAAAAGGAAATGCGTTGCCTTTTGCATTTTTGTATTGTTCCGCATATCTATTAGTTTCTTCTGCTATTATTTTTATCTGATCTTTGTCATAAAATAGTTCAAAATATTCAACAATATAAACCACACATTAAGCAACATTCTGAGCTTGGCAGTTTCCAATAAATACCTACTGTTGTGCAATAAAATTATCCATGCTCTCCCAGTGAAATTCTTCGTCCCTTTTCTTTTCATCGTCACTATCTGGCCGATTTATGAATTCGTCTGCAACTGCAACATCATCAATATAACTAAAACCACTCATATTCACTATCACTACTATGTGAGATGACATTGGATTCCTCCAAAAATTTTTGCAACACTCCATCACTGAAACCCAGTGCACATCTACTAGCCATTTCTATACAGGGAAAAGAAAAATGCTCGAATGTTTTAAGAATATATTCCTAAAAACAGATGATATGTAAAGTAGAGGTATTCATTAAGAACTTTCTAATAAATTTTAAGCTTTACCGTCCATGCAGTGTGGATGTGTAACGCAAAATGGAACCAAGGGACTGGAGTGTTTATGTATTTTTGTGCAGCCATATTTGCATTTCTTTAAATGAAATAATAATAATATATTTCTAATACACTTAGAAAGGTCTCTACCAATAGATCTGGGCAATCATGCTCGGTTTGTTTGGGTTTTTTGTAACCAGCACCATATTTTTCCATGCCCATGCTCTCATATATCTGTCAGAGTGTCTGATGCTTGAAAGGGTCTCGAAAGCCTCGAGGTTATAAGGTCCTTTTGGCATCCGCATCTTTCTTGTTTACAATGGAAGAGACTACTGAAGTTTTTGGGATGGTATATTTTGCTTTTATTTTAGAGATTTAAGCCACTTGGTTCAATTTTTGGACATTCATTCTTGGTCGATTTTTTCCTAACAACATTTTCAAGTCTTATTTTTTCATATTATTTTTCCTTATTATTTTTCCTTAGAAACATTGTAAAAATTTATAAAAGAATGATGGATTTACTTTTAGGAAGAAATTCCGATTCAGAAAAAATAAATTAGAATAGTGGGGATATGATGGCGAAAAATATAAAACAAAAACTTCGCCTGTCATCATGTCTATCGGTCGAGTACGCATCTTCACGATACAATAAATTTTATGTTGCATAATAATTGCATTAAGAAAAAATAAATTCTTTTAGTTATATAGAAGAGAAAACCTTTGCCTTTCACAATTAGAAAACCATTTAAAAATTTATCAAAAACTCTTCTCACAAGTATAAATTAAAACAAGCGTGGCATGGGTGGGCACCCTGCACCGAGGTCGGTGAAGGCATGTGAAGAAATCGAGGTCCGTACGGTGCACCAAGGTTGGCACTGAAGGGTTAATGAGCTTATATAACAAACCAATTCATCATCCTTAATTCCAACAGTGAAATTATCTTTGCCTATAGAAAACATCTTGATAAAATAGAGGTAATATTTCGCAGAATTGAAAAAATCATAACTCAACAAATGCTCAACAAGAACCAAAAAGAATGTAAGATGCGTGAACTATGTAGTCTCCTCTTTCGATTGATACCATCATCTTTTGCCATCTGTTATTTGCATGTGGAACTATTACGAGTTTTTGCTCACTCAACGATTTATCGTTATTGTCACTTCTCGCTTAGGAAGCAAACGACAATATATCGTCGCATGGCACTGAAAGGGTTAATTATGTTCAAATGTCTAAAAATCTTTTTATCTCTTTTGTTTCAGACAAACTCACCATATGAAGAGCACAGTGCTAATTTTGGGGAAAACTTTGAGTGTGGTGATGTGCTGAATCAAGGAAATGTTGGAGAAGATAACCTACAGGTAAAGAGAAAACAAGTGAAGGAGGAATTACAAATAAAATTACATAAGACACTTTTCTTGTGAGTGCTTTTTGTCATTGCTGAAAAGCACTGCTTCTTTGTGATGTCCATCCGTCCGTACACATATCAGGGAAGAATTGTCTGAACTGATTTGAACCAAATTTGGTACATAGAATATGCACATGTATTAATGACCAAAATGGCATATTTGGACTGAATTGACTCAGAAGGATGCCATAGGTGCTAATTTAATCTTTTCGGTAATTATGAATTTGAAAGGAATTGGCCCAACTGATTTTGTTTGAAGGAGGCATGCAACATAAAATAACAAAATAAAGATTTTTTGTATAGATATAGAAAGTAGGGCTATGCCACAAGCGCTTACTGTTTGCTCTTGTCAGCTGGCAACATTGTAACCAGCTTTATACATTACTTCGTCTGCATGTGCTGACTCAATTTTGAAGTACTGGTACACTTTATATACTATTTCTCTTGCTTGTTTGTGCAAAACCTTGCATTTACTTCCTTCACCCACCATTTTTGAACACCACATAATGGTACTATTTAAATCTCAATCATAAAACATGCAAATAAACAAATCTTGTTGGAAATGTATGTATCATGCCAAGAGCCACTGTAACTGATTAATGCTGATTGGCCAAGTAATGAAATGAGAGAAACATTCCTTGCCTTTGTACATAAAGTTACCACCTACCTTCATTCATGCTCGCAACCATAGTCAGATTGTTCTTGACATATCCCAAAGTATTGTGAAACCCAAGTGGTTTGAATTTTATTTTTATTATCTTGCATGTTGTTTTGTAATAGTCATCCTCTGTATTTCATGAAATTTGCAGTAATGTAAACACGTCATTAAATATTTTGTCTAATTTTTTAGGAGGCTATCAAAGAAGAACATATTGAGGAAAACCCAGTATTAAGTGAGACTGAAGAACCATTTGATGATCGAGAGACTGAGGTGATTAATACATTTTTACTTGATCCATATATAGTATAGGAGAATGTATTGCAGGGCTCGACAAATCCTGGGTGCCAGGTTGCAATGTATGCCTAAGAATTTCATTCTGCTGCCTAGATATTGTATATGCTTGCTGTAGTTAGATTTTGGTTATACTTTAGTCACGTGCTGTAGTCATATTGTATTGTTGGGCTCAGCAGTAAGAGCAGCAAAATATAATATGTGTCGGAAGCATTCAAGTTCCTGATAATAAGCGCAAAATTTTATTCTTTTTCATATACTACGGGTTTTCAGAATATCATTAGATTTTTCAGATTTATAAGGCTCATTTTATTATGTTATACTGCCTAATGTGACAAATAAATCTGTATCGCTTAATTATTATAACAGATTCATGTCTAAATTTAAACATTTATTTTTTTGATTATAAAAAATATCTGCCGAAGTTATGTAACGCCTGCGCTGGCTCCTAGGTTTTGGGACTGGCATATAGATTTTCTAAAAGTTTGTCAAGTCCTGATGTATTGTTTTCATAAAAAAATTTGATTGCAAGATTTTGACAGAAATACACGTTTTGAGGTCCCCTGAACACATTTTGACCATTTTCTCAATGATGTGTGTGTGTATTTGTGATAGAAATTTTGTGGGTGGTCTAACTCAAAAACTATTAATCAGGGCAATGCGAAATTTTATATTTGACATTTTTGTTAAAGGAACAAAAGTTGATTAGTTTTTGGTAGAAATCACTTAACCAAAAGTGGGTATTTACTCTTGTTACTTATACGTTATTTTAAAATATTTGCATTCATATTTGATGATTGTAAGAAAGTATTGGAATAAATGTTATAGGAAATTTAATTTTTTTCATTTGTTTGGAACATTTTTCATTTTCACCTCCACATCACCTACCGGTAACTATTGTAAACACTTGATGCTTAGTTATGTCTTAGTGATGCTTTTTTATTTTCTTAATTGTTAGAGCTTCGTAGCTATATCCAACATCAGTTGGCTACAGTTTGAGTTTATTTCTGTTCTTTGTAAAGTCTTTAAATTTTTCTCACAGTTCCTTAAAATATTTATTATCATTTAGAAATATTACAGTAATGAAGAAAGTCATGTGGTAGCTAGATCAAATTTTTATTTAAGGTGGCACATATAAAGGGTGTCCGAGAAAGAGTGGACATATTTCAAACATTTTTATTGAGACAATGAACAAAGAAGAGTAGTTTTCATCACATGAAAAGCTCGAAAGGTTCTTTTCTTAACTTTTGTCCATTTTTTACCGGTTAATGCTCAGTTTTTTTTTCAAAAATTGGTCCAAAAATTATCAGGTTTTTTTATTTCGTTAAAACAATACCATTACATATACAATCTCAAAAAACAGTCATTTTGGAGTTTTGCTAATTGTAAATAAGTTTTCATGAAAGTTAGTCATAGTAAAATTTTATGTATTAGAGCCACCGTAAGTATTGTCCTGGGAATTTAGCGCTTCCATAATTTCGCTACCACTTATGTTACTATCAAAACTGAGATATATTTTTAAAGCGTGAACTTATGCCTAAACATATTCGCTTTTGAAATTCAGGCAGTTTTTATTTTTTATTTTATTTTTCCAATAATATTAAAAAACCACCCGGAAAACGTCAGCATCGTCGCGACATTTCGAAAATAAAACGATTGTACGAAATTCAATTTTTATATCTGAGCTCTTAAACTTTCAGAATATATCAATTAGGGTTGGCCTAAGATGTTTCTAAATTTTTAGGGCTACTCTCAGCTTCAAATGGCTGAAATTAGTCCAAACACAGACTGCTAGACAAGTTTCGAGAAAACTGCGATAGAAAATATCTAGGCACATGAAAATATGCAGAAAAAAATAAGAAACAACGTACGTGTATCGGCATTATTTGATAATTACCACACGATTTTATATAACAAATAATCATTTTTATAATATGCACAGTTGCCGGCTTTCCTCTTGTATCGCATGAGTGAAGATGCACAACTACCTCTTCTCCCATGTTCGTGGAGAGCGCCGCGTTGTACGAGAGGAATGCCAGCAACTATTGATATATTCTGAAAGTTTAAGAGCTCAGATATAAAAATTGAATTTTGCACAATTGTTTTATTTTCAAAACGTCGCGATGATGCTGATGTTTTCTGGGTGGTTTTTGAATATTACTGGAAAAATAAAATCAAAAATAAAAACTGGCTGAATTTGAAAAGCAAAATATGTTTAGGCATAAGTTCATGCTTTAAAAATATATCTATTTTGATAGTAACATAAGTGGTAGCGAAATTATAGAAGTGGTAAATTTAGATGACAAAGTACGACGATGACGAATAGGGTTGGTAAGAAGGGGAAACAGAAGGGAGGGTAAAACGAGAAAGGAGGGGAAAGGCTAGGGAAAGAGAGAGGCAAAGCAATAAAAGGGTAAAAAGCAAATCGTTAGGGTTTTGAAGGGGAGGGTGTTTAGTGAGGCTATTTCGTAGAGAAAGGAAAAGGAAACAATGAGGAATGCTAGAAAACACATGTTCATTCGTAAGAAATTGCAATTTGATCAACAAAAGGCAATCTATAATTTTCCAAGTCTCGCCATTACCCTTTTCTACAAATGGAGAGCATGAAAGAAAAACATTTTTTGCAAGGAAACATGTTTTGTTTTTTCACTTACAAAGAGTGTTTTCTTCCGCAGTAAATGTTAATGCCTAATCCATACGCATATCAATATTGTGATAATATAATATAATATCAACTAGGTATAAATAACAGGAAAATGTGTTTAGAAGAAATTAAAGAAACTTTTAGGACAAAATACAAAAAAATTAATATTTATTACAATCAAAATAAGAAAAATCAACAAAAAATTTTAAAAGTGCAATTTAGTATGGTAAATTTTGAAACACGGTGAAAGACAAAGCCTTACATTACAATCTGGGCAGTAATACCTACTCTCCCGACGCACTGTCTTTCCCTTTTCATCCTTTTTGGTGGAGCAAACCGCACAACGTCTTGTTGGCATTGTTTTCTTCTCCATAGCTGGAATTGGCTCAAGGAAATGCCTTTCCGTAAGACGCAAGGGGTTGGGTATGCTCCCAGGATGTCCTCCTTTTGAAGAAAATTCAGGGGAATGATACTCTTCGATTATTCTATCAATTTCAATCTGTATTGTAAATGCGTCATTTTCCCACCAGTTTTTGTATACAGAATATATGAATTCCACAGCGCCTGTTCCAATAGATGGTAAAATATTTTCTTATAATATTTTTTTCCACGCTTTCTTGGAATAGGATAATTTGTAAAACTATAATTTACTGCGACTTCTGGTTTTTTTTTGTTTGGCCCCTTTTTTCCACTTCCATCACTTTGCAGCCATGGACAGTCAAAAGAAAAAAGACATCTTTTTTATCTTTCCTCCGCATCGCCATGACTTTACCACGTCGATAAGCCGCCTGTTAAATTTTTTTGGAATTTTCAAATTTTGGGGAAACTCTTTTCGGTTGGCTTTCAATGTGCCATATGTATCTGTTTTGTGGAGCACTAGAACATCTGCTAACTGGGGGGAAGTGTAAAAATTGTCTGTGGTCAGACAGTACCCTTTATTTAGCAGAGGCTTCATCAAGCTCATCACAATCTGCGATGAAATTGGGAGATTTGGCACATCACTTTCAATTACAGTCCCTTTTCCAGTATAAATGATGGTTGACCAAATATAACCTGACTTTGAGTCACACAACATGAAAGTCTTTATTCCGAATCTTTCACGTTTCATCGGAATATATTGGATCCAGCCTAACCGTCCTTTATAAAGCATTAGACTTTCGTCTATGGTCACATTTCTCTGAGGAGTGTACGCTGCTTGAAATTTCTTATTCAGGTGCTCATACACTGGCCAGATTTTATTCAATTTAAGATTTGGGTGAATGTTAGGATCGTAACTCTCGTTGTCTGAAAAGTGAAGAAATTTCTTTACAGATATGTATCGTCGAACGGACATTTTTTTGTGGGAAGAAAGGAGTAACAATCACAGGATGCTTGGTCCAATACAACTTTTCCTCCAGTTTTACCACAATGCTTTGAACCATTGCAATAGCAAAAACAACACGAAGCTCAGCTGGTGTTGTGGGATGCCACTGACTTCCGCCTCCAGAGGAACTTGGTTGCGTCCTGTGCCACTGATCGGCATACAAATTACTTTGCTGCACAATCATATCCACCAAAGAATCGTCAAAGTAGTAGTTGAAAAATTGCAACACATCAGTATATGATTCTATTTCCATATTCATGGATGACTCGCCACTAAACGGAAATGCTGAAGGAGGGGGAGTAAGATCCGTGGTAGTGTTGATGCGGGTCCATTCAGGCACATCAGGTGATTCAGCAGCATCTTCATCTGTAACAGAAATGAAACTGTTCAGATACTGAAGTTTCACTTCCAGAAACACTTATGTCTTCGATATCAGTCCATTCACTGTCACTTTCGCTATCCATTTCGTAAAAAATAAAGGTACGAAAAAAATCAGGAAATCGGAATAACAGTTCCAAATAAAAAACAAATAATACCGAAAGGGTTTCACAGATAGCGAATGTTCATACAAAAATAAAACAAAAGTTCAGCAGGTAACAAAAAACTTCAACGGAAATTCAACAAAAACTTCAACGAAAATTCAACAAAAACTTCGACACTTCTTTAAAAGATAACGAAAGTATTCTGAATGCTAGCATGCAGAGGCAAAGAGACCGACTGATGCTAAATGCCGTTTTTAAGAGAGAAAGTGTCTTTCTGACAACAGATATACCATTATATTGCCTGTGTGAACGAGACCTTTTTGGGATAAAAATACGAAAACCGACCGCCTGAAACGGTCTATCCCGGGGTAAGAATCTTTGACCCGACCGTCATCGACTAGACTAACTCGGGAAAAAATATTTGGCTCGACCGCCATGACGAGAGCATCTCGGGATAAAGGGAAACAGACCGGAGCACAGCGGACGAGACCATCTCGGGATAAAGGAAATTGACCATGCTGCCGCAAACGAGACCATCTCGTTCATGCATCTTAAGTGGTTAATACACTTCAACCTGAGCCTCCCTTGTTGCTCACGCTATGTCCATCGGGTATTCACATGCCCAGAAAGCATTGTCACACATTTCAGGTAGGATTCCTACCAAAGCATCGACAATGCAGTCTTTCAAATCTTGTAAAGAAGTGACTTGTACATGATACATCTGGTCCTTTACATATCACCAGAGGAAGAAGTCCATGGGCATTAAATCTGGCGATCTTGGAGGCCATGTAATGTGCCTGCCACTTTCAATCCATCATTCAGCAAAAGTGGTCCAGGAATTGTTGAATGGTTAAACCCCAATGTGGCAGTGCTTCATCTTGTTTTAATGTAGCCAGTAGATTCATTTCCTGAATTTGTCGAAGTGGGTACAATTCCTGCATATCAAGGTAGCAGATGTTGTTTTCCATGAAAGGACCATTGACCTTGTGCTGTGTTATCGCACACCAAAGATTCACTTGGGCCCTCACTCTTTCATGTGTCATTACAACATGGGGATATTCGATATCCCATACATGGCAATTATGCCTTTTAACATGTCTACTAACATGAACTGTGTCCTCATCTGAGAAGATAAGGATCAGCAGGTAATCATTATCATCGTTCACTTCCTGTAACATGCAACAAGCAAATACATAACGTGCTATGTAATCTTCCTGTAGAAGTTGTTGTGTGACTTGGATTTTGTGGGCACAAAATTTTAAATGCAACACATGCACCGTGGAGTGAGGGATGTGGAGTTCTTGACTCGCTCTTCACACAGATATTCTCGAGCTCCAAAGAAAAGTTTTTGGTATGGTTTCAACATCACATGATGATGTGGAAGGCCTTCCAGAGCTCTTTCATTTCTTAATGTAAAATTACTTAACCATTGTAATATGCATACATAAGAGAATCTTCATTATTTGAATGAGATGACCCTAATGCATGACCAATTTCATGTAACAAAAGCATAAATAAATTGGATTGTTCTTTGGGGATGTTATTATCTTTATTTAAATACCATGATTCATCTTGATTGACATGAATTTCAATAGGTGTATTATCCTTATTTGGATATTCCGAATGGGCTAATACAAGGTGCTACCCATAAGTGCCGAGAATTTGAATAGTGCGCGCACTTGTAGTAATACCCCCATGCCAAGGTGTTTATCTCATCATCACAAACACCGTTTGTCGTCAAAAGCACTCTGCATAACCTAATTCATCTCCACCATGTACACTTAATGCTTTTTCGATCTAATGAGATGTATTTTTCTAAATTCGGTCGAATTTTCTCTCAAACAGTTTTCGTAATTGTCAGATGTCAATTTTTTAACAATTACTGCTTTTGTGACCCCTTGAGCTTTTTCTTTTCTTTTTGTCCTTTTATTTTATGAGTAGAGTTTACTCCGCAATCCTATAAAATGTGTCATTATCTCTCTGCCATACTCGTCTTTCATTTCTTCCTATCACTTTTTTGTTAATGTCCAGCAGTCATCATACGACGACTTCATCTTCCGATAGTGAAAATCGTACATCAGTGTTTTACTTAAATCTAAAATGGATAGTCCTATATAAATAGGTTTATCCATTTTAATGGTAGATTTCCGTAAATGTACGGCAACTAAATTTTCGCTGAAAATCGTTTGGTCGAGAAAAGTTGATTTGGAAAATAGTTTATCCTGCTTCTTTTTGTTGGAAATCAATTCTAAATTTATCCTCTTTCGAACATTCGCCATTGCCTTGCCAGACAGCGTTATTCATTAATTTGTATAAGTCTCTCAAATTCGTTTGCTGCAATTTTCCTGCACTCTGTATTCAGGTCGATGTACGATTTTAACCATGGAGATTGATCAAATTCGATGACTCAGTGAATCATCTTTGGTCTAATCATAAGTCTGAGAGATAAGGCCTGTTTGATATTTATGTAATGAATTATGGAATTCTTTTTGTCATCGAGAGCCATCAATAATCTTTTATGCTTACCTCCTGAGGAATTTTATTTTCTGGACATAATGGGAGATCGGAGTGTTCGTCATGGAGATCAATCGGGTATTCCAAATCCACTTCCAAAATATAGCCTTTTTCGCTGTCATTAGCAATTGAGGTTACGTTAAAATATTGAATTTTGGTTTCATTTGATCATTGAAAACTTCTATATGGCAGATAATTTGGCATAGCCCATCCATATAAGTTGTTTGTATCTACATATACGATATAGCAAGATTCCTCATTAGGGTTGAAACTGCCCATATATTTATTATTAGCTTAACTATATCGCTTGCTGCATTGAATGATTCCACCATGAATATACCCTTCTCAACCATTAGCACCATGTCATAGTCAGTCATTAGTTCCAAAGTGACTCCTGTATATTTGAGCATGATATTGAAAGCAAGGCCTGGTGCTGTAAAGTACCATGCAGGATCTAATCAATATGTAGCCATACAAACATCTCTAAAATTTTGAAATACATCGATCATAAGAATTACATCAGTCTTCAAGTATGGGTTGGAGTAATCGGCCAGAGATCTGTAACCGAATTCCATCCACATTCTCTGAGAAAACTCATAGTCATTGGAAATAGTGTCTCATCATTCAATTTTCTCCAACAGTCAACATATTCATATGGGAAAACACCCTTGCACATGAATAAATCTATTTTTGTTTCACCAAATACCCTCACAGTTTTGATGAGTTTTTCCCTGGGAAGATTATCGACCAATTTCATGAGGGATGATGCCATGAATCTAAAGGTGTCAAGAAAACAAATCGAAAAATTTTCACCCATATTCTTTGAAAAGGAAATATACTTCTCTGCTGAATTAGGGATTCAATATATTTCCTTTTCGTCATAACCCAATTGAGGTATGATGAGGGGCATCATATCCAGAAAGATTGTGGATGAAAATGGGAAGGAAATTGGCTGTTTAAAGTTAAGGTTACAGTTGGAGTGAGCAGCACCCCTGAATTTCCATGAAATGTGATTGTGATCCTTAATGCAGTCATCACCCAATTCTTCCCCGCAGATGAAACAAACAGATGTCATTTCAAATGCAATATTTTCCTCAACAGTCATGGCATCCATGGGGACTGCATTTCTGTACACATCCCGCATGAGCTCTGCGACCTCTTGTAATTTTTTAACGAACACCTCGACGGCATCCACACCTCGATAAAGAATGGGGTCGAAGATCTCTCCCATGGAGGATACCAAAACAAAACGTCATAACCTCATGTTTTTGAGTGTATTTTGAATAGAAATGATCAAGAGGGCCACTACAACTGGCAAATTTTGGAAGGATACGATCGAAATCAGCATACATCACGAAAGGAACTTCCATCACGTGGCCTAAATTTTTGAATTTTGACCATTTGTCTTTGTCTGAGGAGAGCACTATTTTGGAAGGAACATTGATGCTGCAGCCCTGCTTGTGTTCCCCTAATCTCTCTATCATGATGAGGGGTGAAACAGCATTTGCACATGTAAACTCTATTATGATTTTTAGTCATCTGACTGAACTAATCTTTCAAAATTTCTTATGTAACAATAATGGCTCTTGGATCCTTCTGTTAAAAGCAAAAGGTCCCAGAGGTCGGGAAGCTCATTCTCTACAATTTTGATTGGATAAACATTTTCAATCTTACCTTGTTAAAAGATGTTCAAATATTTGAAAACACTAACTGAAAGCAAGAAAATATACTGAATTGAAAATTAAGCACACCGCTGTGAAGGTCAGAGTCCAACTGATGCCTAGTGACAATTGGGCAGGCTAAAACCCACGCTTATGCCCCTAACACAAAAAGAAAAAGTTCAAAATTATACGGAGAAATTATTTTTTCAACGAACTGTAGAAGGTTGACCAAAGTATAAGATATTTCGAAAAATCAATAAAAATACTAGAATCGTAGACTAAAAAATATTCTTTGACTTTTGCTTGTTTGTTGAAAAATAACTCCGTAAAAGTCACTCAAAACAAACAAAGCTCCACAGATCACACACAATAGATTTTTGTCTAAAGATAATGATGAATTCTCACAGAAGACACAATCATTCAGTTTCATAAAAGAAATATTTTTAATTATTTATATTGTACTTTTAATGAATTTCTCACCAGTTAATTTTCGTTGATACTTTTAACTTTCCTTTGCATGGCATATCTCTGCCTATTGGGTCTATTTTAAGTATTTGGAGTAAGCCTTTGCAAAAATAATTTCAGGGATCCTTTCCATGTTATAAGCATCAATATAGGATGTTGCATGTGCTGAGATCAATGAAGAATATGCTATTTATTAATTTCAACTTTGTTGAAACAATTGTGCATTGAATGACTTGAGAAAAAAATGCGGACCACCAACTAACAACAACAAAAATATGAATGTGACTGCTCAGTTAAATTTTAATGCAAAATACAAAAAGAGGATTTGTAAAAGGAGGAATGAAGGAAAAAAGCTATCCGAGAGGGAATCGAACTCGTGCCCCCACTATATGCTCACCACCAACAATTACTTGTTCAATTTGATCTGCATTAATAAATTTATACCAATTGACGTGAAATTGCAATATTTAATTGTGATTTTTGGAAAAACTATTGTCAGCATATGTCCAAAAGGGGGGTTTGCAGTAATCCTGGAATCCAGAGCTATGCACCTACTTAGTTCCATAAAAATCAGTGATCCTGCTATCGTGTCCTCTCCTTGTAAGACATGATGGTCCTCCACCCAAACCATTAGAACCAGATGTAGCACAATGATGGGAATTCCAGTCATGAGTCATGGGATTGCATCTCTCATGATGGGAATTCCAGTCATGCCACGTTAAACATGTTAAAAAACCAATTAAATTTTTAATCATACTTCCAACAGTTCTATGACAACTTGTAGCGGTCAGTTCATCACATTTGTCGCATATCGATACATCTCAGAACACTCATCGTGCATCAATTCACCTCTGAACAAATTCATTGCCATATACTATGGTGAACATCAGGGAGGACACTTCTCCACAAAATGATTTTTCTTTATATTTTGATAATACCAGAATTATGCGAGACACATTGGATGGTGTATGGCAAGGAGTGACATGTAATCAAAAGTGTTTCCCTCTGCCATACACCAGTCATGATGTCCCTTCTTCCAATATGTCTTTCGATGAATTTGTTTCACAATGAAATTGTCACATTGAATTTTTCTAGTGATGTATTGACACACAATGAGTTTGTTGTGCGATGTATCGATGCATGATTAGTTTGTATTGTGACCAACTAATGTGCCATGAACTGAAGCATTACAAATTGATGCATGATCAACTGACCATGATGTATTGACAGTACAGTCAAGTCTCAATTATCCAAGGTAATGTGGACCAAGCTAACCTCGGATAATGATAAACTTGGATAAAATAGAAGTTTCATATTAAGGTATTAAAAATAGGCCTATGTATGTTCAGAAAATTTATTTTGTACATACGTAACTAAACTAAAAGAACAATTTATTGATATTACTTAAACAATATTTGTAGTATTTTAATGATTTCTGCTGATTTCACCTTTCGGCGACTGACTCGACGAACCAAGTCTCCATTGAGAGGACCATGCCTTGGTTACATATAATGTTATGGCTGAATACAGCTGCTTCATGAATCTTAGACTTTGTATCAACTGAAAACAAGTCATGGGGAATCATGATTTACATGTATTAAATAACCTGTGACCTTGACCACAAGCTAAAAACAACATCTTGGTTAACATGCAAGCTCAGATAAGAGGACTTGGATAATTGAGACTATATGATTTTGTACTCAAATTTAAGACAACCCTGATTTTTGTAAACTGAAATTTGGAGAAAAAACATCTTGGATTCAGATAAATATGATATTAGAAATACCCTGGATGTGCACCTTTAGGTCCAGAATTTTGATATTTTTTTATGTAGTAGGGTGTTATACAAATCATACCCTGACTAATAGGCCTATGTTAATTTATTGTAAAATTACACAACTTAATTTGAATTTTCGTAGGAAAACAAAATTTGAAGCTATATTTAATTTCTACATTTCAGTTAAGGGGGAGTATTGGTCACTTATCTAGAAAACACTTTGAATTTGAATTGAAATATCAGTGAGTGAAACAAGCATGTAAAATTTGAAACAGTAAATCAGGGGCAATGCCTGGGTAGTTTATCTAGTACCAAATAACCGAAACTAACATTAACATTTTTGTTTTAAACTTTTCGTAGGCCCCTCTTGTTTGTAGATTCTAGGCACAGTGCCTAGGCCATAATCCAGCCATTTGGGGCCCTTATGCCCTGTGTGAGACTGCATCCCCTGAGCTTTGCCCTGGCCTCTTATGTAAGATCAAGTATTTCTCATCTTGTTATTTGGTCTCTTATTGTGGCAAATAATTTTCTTTTCAGATCGAAATACAAATTGAGGAACCTGGTATTGTTTTTAAGCAGGAAGATGAATTCATGGAAAAAGAAAAAGAAAGTGAAGAAATTTGTGAAGAAGAAACAAGTCAGGTACTCTTATAATTAACCTTTATTGTATGGCATTTAAATCTCATTTGTAGCCTCAGCTGGCCGGATTTAATTTTGGGTATTTAACTTAGATCTCATTCATTCATAGATTTCATGCTTAACAATGAAAATATCATTTCATTTGCATATTTTATTGGGCAATTTGAAGCAAATTATTACATTGATAATGTTTGTGATTAATTTCTTTTGGTAATTTAGTAAATCCTTGATGTGTGGCCTGTGCATTTATAGTGGTTACTTGATATTAAATAAATGATAACATTTTGCTGTATCATCAGAAATAGCAGACAAAACAAAAACTTGTATACTGGGTAAGTGTTAGTCTAAATAATGTACATTGTTTTTGGTGATGGAAATAGTGTGAGCTGTATGGTTATTTTGAGAGAGGCAATAAGTGATTCAACTAATAACACCCTGTATAAGAATTTTTTATCATTGGAAATATCGCATTAGGCCACTTCAACAAAAGTTCCCTAAATGTTTATAGGGAGTACTGCAATAGGCCCCTAGTCCCATTTATAAGCATTAGACTCTCATTGGCGACATTAATATAATTATGTTGTCATCATTTATAATTTCTCATTATTGCCGGCCTTGGTAGACGAGTGGTTTGAGTATATGACAATGGAGACCAAGGTTGCGGGTTCGAATCCTGCCGAGGGCATGGTTGTCTGTGTTCATAGTATGTACAGGGTTATATGTAAGAATGGACCAGATGGTCTAAATATCGCCCTTAAATAAAGTTGATTTATTATTATTATTATTATTATTAGAGCCATGATAAATAGGCAGTTTTTAAGCTTCAAAATGTGTTCTCCTAACATTTAGCCATGGTCCGAAAGGTCAACTCCAAATTTTTTCTTGTTATAATTTATAACACATGCTGGTTTGGTTCTCTCTCTTCCTCTTCTATCTGCGTAGGTAATCATTTCTGCCCTATGTCGTATGCTTATCCTATAAACATCACGTTTATCTCACCAACATAGTGCTAAAATATTACCATTTCTCCGAAATATTTGTTTTTCTCGTTGCAATCTGGGATTTTTCAGAGCAATGGGCATACCTTTTCTATTATTTCTTGTAGTGCCGACTAAACCTGTTTTTTCTTTCTCTAGATCAATGGCAAGAGAAGGGCTAGTGTAATACCTGTCGGTGTACAATGTGTGCCCTTTTCCAGCTAAGTTACTGAGGAGATTTTTTACAACATTCACAATAACATTTTCTTGGCCACAGTAAACATCAAAATTCCAGATGTACCCAAAATCAGATTCTGACAGCATGTATACTTTTATGTCATATTTGCTGGGCTTTTTAGGCATATATTGCTTGAATGTCAATCTGCCTTGAAATTTACACATTCCCTCATCAATTGTAATATCTTCCGCAGGTTGATAGGCATTTTGAAAACGTGAACGAACTGATTCAATAAAAGGTCGAATTTTATGCAAAGGGTCATGGTCTGGCTCCCCCTTTTTTATATACGAGGTATTATCATTTAGATGAAAATTCACCATTATGGCTAAAAACCTATCACGGCTCATTATATTTGGACAGAAGTTACAAGAGACAACAGGATTTTTCGACCAGTGATCGTTGATCTGTGGCTTTTCGCTAATGCTCATATGCAGAATGATAGCTATAAATTTTTTTATGTCTGCTAATGTCACTGGTTTCCATAAGTTTATTCTACTTTTAGGGGAAATTTGATTCAAACTTCTAAGTTTCAGAATCTTCTGTCTTGTGTACAAATTTGTTTGCTCCTTCATGTGCCGAATAAGATCATCGTCAATAAAATATACGAAGAAATCTAGCAATGAGTTATTATTGTCAAGCTCTGTAACATCTGAAATACCTGACTGACCAGTGTAAACATCAATATTTGGAACTTGATCAACTGAAGTCCATCCAAGTTGTGAGTCACTTCTACGGTTTCTAGCTCCAGTACCTTGTCCTCTTGGTCTCCCTCTAGGGGGAATTTGAAGTTGAACTTGAGCAGGTTCTTCTTGTTCTGAGTCAGAGTTTTCACTTACATTATCACTTCCGTCATCTAAAATAAAATAAAAACAAGTTGAATCGGAAAATAATAAACAAAATTGAACAATAAATACCTAATTCTGAAAAACAAACAGCTGAAATCCAAAATACCAACAAGAAAAGTGAAGTTCAGTAATAAAATGAAAAGGTTCACTTACTTGAATCAGCATCAATCTCTTCTTGAACATAATCTGGATCGTCTTCCAAGTCAACATTTTCATTATCACTATCACTTTCGTCCCAATCACAACGTAATTCATCCAAAATATCGCCGTCTGTCAATCGATGTGAAGCCATGGTTGTTTGTTTACAAACTATCAGAGCGACACAAAATGCATTTCACTATCATTCATCAAATAATGCATGCATACCCCACATAGAGGATTTTTTGTGAACTAAATAGATTGACGAACACCACGGAACAATGCTGGAGCCGTCAAAAGACATCTTCCCGCATAAGATAGAATGTAAACTAAGAGGATGTCAAATGACGTCCTCCGCAATCTTCAGAAGTTTTGAAAAGACGTCAATTGACGTCCGCCGCAGCTAAAGTGTTAAGCATGTTTTTTTAATTGCATCAGCAATTTGAGCCCACATTTTTAACTTGCATTTCTTTATTTTCAGCAGGAACAAGAAGAAGGATCATATGGAAGAATCTGTGTGAAGCTTTTGAATGACTTGCGGGAACAGTTCATTGGGACTGAATTAGAGGTAAGATTGTTTTAAAAGTATTACACTCATGTCTCATTATAAGATACGGTGGTCTCATGCTTAATGAGTTAGGCAATATCATCTCAATCTATCAAGCATGTTAATATGGACATATGCATACATGAAATCATTCAAATGCTGTTGAAATGCATTTAGCAGACCTATGCTAGCTCTTGAAGCAATATTCTTATACAGTAATGTGTACAGTCAAATCCTGATTTATAGGCATCATTTGGCCCTTACTGACATTGGTGTTAATTCAGAGATGGCAGAGAAGCAAGATATGAGGTGCTATCGAAAAGTTCCCGGACTGCCTACAAAAAATTTTAAACTTATTCTATTTACATTTGGCCTCCATCCTCTTTGAAGTAATCCCCTTGTGATGTTATATAACAAACCCAGCGCTTCTGCCATGCCTTGAATGCTCCCCGGAATTCCTTTTGTTGAAGGCTGTCAAGAACCTGTGATTTGTTCTGAATTTCTTCCACGGTGTCATAACGTTGCCCCTTCAGCTTTAATTTCATTTTTGGGAACAAGGCAAAGTCACGAGGAGCTAAATCTGGTGAGTACAGGGGGTGTGGGATGACCGGCATGTTATTATCCACCAACTGTGTCATTTTCAGGGAGGCATGAGCGGGTGCATTGTCGTGATGCAGGAGCCAGTTGCGGTCACGTCACAGTTTCGGTCATTTGCACTGCATGTCCTCTCTCAGCCGCTTCAAAACGTTGCAGTAGAACTCGGAATTCACCGTTTGACCAGGAGGAAGGAATTCACGGTGCCCATTCCCCTAATGTCAAAAAAACAATCAACATTCTCTTTGTCGCACTCCTGACCTGCCGTGCCTTCTTTGGTCTTGGTGAACATGGGCTGTTCCACTGCGATGATTGCTGCTTTGTCTCTGGATCGTAGCTGTAAACCCAACTTTTGTCGCCTGTGATGATCCTGGAGATGAAAGTTGGGTCGCCATTTGTGGTTTCTCGAAGCTCCTGGCACACGTCAAGGCACCGCTGCTTCTGGTTGGATGTCAGGAGCCTGGGGACGAACTTTGCAGTGATTCGATGCATGTTCAAATCGTCTGTAAGGATCACCTGGCAGGGTCCATAACTGATCTCAACCATGGCGCAGATTTCATAGATGGTTAGATGATGATCCTCATGAACGATTTGTTGACTTTTTTCGACATTTTCAGGGGTTGTGCTAGTGCGTGGTCGTCCCGAGCATTCGTCATCTTCAACCAACATTTGAGCACCCTTGAAATTTGAGTGCCACTCAAAACACTGCATACAGCTTAAAGCTTGATCACCAAAATCCTGACGAAGCATTCTGAGTGTCTTGGTTGCCAATTTCCCGAGCTTCATGCAAAACTTGATGCATACATTGCTCATTTTTGTCAGCCATCAAGGGATCGCAGGACAGCTCTAACACAAGGCCAGAAAAGCATGTGCGAAACTGGTTCAGACGAAAACAGCATGGTGCCACTTGGGAGACTGACTTATTAGGCCTGCGGGCAGTGACTCCTAGCATTGTACCTGCCTACCTCTAGGTTGCCAAGTAATCAGTACAATCCGGGAACTTTTTGATAGCACCCTGTACATGCCTGCTCTGTCAGAGATGATCAACCTATGGCCTACAAGCCATATCTAGCCCATAAAGGGTTTTTGTATGGCCTGCAAAGCTATGATGAAAAGACAATCCAAAGAATTTAATCCTTCACATGTCCTTAAAATATATGGTGATTATAAATTTGTTAATTTTTACAGATATAATTTGACATTATTTTAATAATTGTCCATAAACAATGAATGGCCAGAATTAATTTGCCTTCTATTTATGTATTGATAACATTATCAAAAAGACCCTGACCTCTTACATCACTAAATGAAGATCCTATATATATATATATATATATATATATATATATATATATATATATATATATATGGATGTCAACAAGGTGTTGGGATGAGGAAACCCAGTGAGCACTCACCAATCAGACGACTTCAGGTTGGCGAGGCCCCGGGGATGTTGAAGCGACACACGTAAAATAACACAAAAACACAGAAACATCACAAACATAAAGCTTTCGGAACTACTCCTTCAGCTACAGAGAGAGAACTCATCCATATATTCATTTTACCTTTCCTTTTCCGTAAGTTGTTATATATATATATATATATATATATATATATATATATGACAAATCTAAGAACTAACTTAAGGCTCTGTAAACATATGTTGATTCCATACTGATGCATCTTTCCCTTGATATAAATCCAGAAAACTAATCAGCCCTTCATAGGATCATACTCATCAATATATAATTGCATTAAGTTATAATGCCATCCATAGTTCTGTGAAAACTTTCTAGTGATGATGTTATTTTATGGTCTATCAGTTGCTTTTGGTTCACTGGGTTCTGGGTGTTTTGCAAAATGCAAGACTTGTAAAATCTCACTAAATGTCTTAGCTCATGCATTTCCAAGAGCAAAAAATTGAACAGGATATCAGTACTCCAATATTCTGATATCCTGCTCAAAGGAAGTTCTCATGTAGAACAGAAGTCCTATAAAAGTTAAAAACTCTTCATGGATCAATGGGTTTCCACTTAGTTATTCTTGCTTTCAGAGACATTAGTTCACAGTAAATTCTGTGCATTTCTGTTCTTCTCTGCAATAGTTTTCTTTTATTTTGTCCATGAATTGTAAGTTGAAAAAATGTTTAGGTTCATTCCCTGGAGGTTCGACATTCAACCCAGGGGTTTATGTAAAAAGGATGGGAGTTACTATCAGTCTGTCTGTGCCATTGTCACATCTTGTAAGTAATAATAATAGGTGGGTGATGTTAGGGAGTAGTGTAGAAATGCTGATCCTGGGCCAGTTTCCAGAAGGCTGCCATTTTGAAAAACAAATGGCAATCAAAAAGAAAACAAAAGATGAATTTAAATTGCAATGGTGTTGAATTCGAATGAGTTTTAAGAAATTGTACAATTGGTCACACTGGAGGTGAAAGAAATTGAATTGGTTTTCAAAATGTGCAGTTGGTGGCATTGAGGTTTACGGATTTTGAATCAGTTTTAAAATATTGAGCAGGTTGATCAAGTTATTTTTATTTTCTCATGTTATAAATACTTACAGCATAACTAAAAATCTATTTACAAATTCAAAAAGGTATATATTTTTAACCTCAAAATCTTCTATCCATGTCCATGATATCCATTCAAAAGTTTTCATAGTGTTGCTGACTTGAAGGCTTCATCTTCTGGATGGTCACCATGTTGGTCAATTTAAAATGACAACAGTTTTGCCAACCTTCCTGTTGGCATCTTCAGGTCAAAGTGGTCTTCAACCTGAAGATGCCAACAGGAAGGTTGGCGAAACTGTCATCATTTCAAATTGACCAATATGGTGATCACCCAGAAGATGAAGCCTTCATGTCCATGATGTGTCTGACCTATGTTGTTTAAAGTTCAAAAACTGAAAAGTGATTATATTCAAATGAATAAAAGCTGAAATTTATAAAAATCTAATAATTTCAAATATAAATTATATCCATTTCCTCTGGAGAGTTCTGATGAATGCAATGATCCTAGGATGATGACTTTTCAGTCTTCTCTACTTCCTCTGATGATTCCTCAGCCTTCTCTGCTCCCTGTGTGGGAGTTTAGGTAAAAGAAGTGGGGGTCAACATTGGTCTTTATGTCATTCTCTCATCTTGTGAGTAATAGGAACAGGTGGATGGCAGTAGGGTTAGGGGCTAATGGTACCTAGGATGGTTGTAGACCTATGGCAGGAGAAGGTTATTGTCTAACATCAGTGAGGATGGGATGTTATATAACCATAATAGTGGAGAGTTATCTAACAGCAGTTAGGGAGGATGTGTTCTGCTAACCTGATAAGTGGACATCCTGCTCTTCATCCTCTTCTTCACTGTCATCCCATTCTTACTCATCAGAAAAATCACTGGAGCCACTGCCATAGTGATCATTGCTACTTTCTAAATATTCAACAACTCTGGCAGTGTAGATCCATATGAGGTCATCTTTATGGGCAAGTTTCTTCTCTGTTTGAAAATGACTGAGGATCCTCAGATCTGGTAACCTTTAGCTGCCATGACTGAAACATTCTAAAATAAATGGCTTTTTGGAAATTAATTCTTAAAAATTCTTATATTCATCATGTCAGATAATAAAAGGTTGGATAATCCAGGTTCTACTTTACTAAAGATAAAGTAAGATTTCCAAGGATGATATGGATAATCATAACCATGAAATTTTTTAAAAAAATGCGGTTCTACCTCTTATTACATCAAGTAAATCTTACTTTTTTTAATGTGCTGTTTAAACATTGTTAAAATATTTGAAGTTAACATATTCTGGTGTAATGTATGTTCAGTATTACATAAAAATTATGAGGTATCAAAATTATTTTGAGTTGAGAAGGATAACAGATAAAACTAGAGAAAATTAGATAAAAGAAAAATGTGATAAAATACAACAAATGGAGAAGTTAGGACAGTACAATATGATGTATGCTAGGGTACTGGAATTAGAAGATAAGTCTAATGAAATTCATGATATAGGAATTATGAATATGGATGTGAAACTTCTTATAATGAGCAATGGCTTCCAGTTTGGAGGTGACACTACCTCCTTGATGGTGATGGACATTGCTTCCAAGTTCAGAACTGATCATCAGAATGTCCAATTTATCTTTCCATTTCATCATGCAGAATCCATGGATACTAAAAACATCTACAACTTCATCTCATCTTAGTTTTTGGATATATATGTCAGGATTCTCCTGATTAGATTGAATTGATCCTGTATATTAGATCCTCTGCTCTAGTAGATGGTGGGCCATATTGACACTGTTGTAATAATTATCCATAAAAAACAAATGTCTGGCTTCTAATTTGCCTTCCGTCAATTTCCATTTAATATTGTCGATATGTCCAGGCACACCTACATCAACATCAGAGGACCCAGCATGCCCAATAAATATTAGAACTAAACTGGAAGGTTGATAAGCATGTAAAGTTTGATCCCATCCTGGTGTTCTTACCTTTCATATAAATGTAAAAGATTAGATGGTCCCTCCAGAGAATCATAGATTTGTCACTGCATATCCTTTGGGTCAATGTCACTACTGTGAAAAATGTTTATCATTGGTCTTATTTTATGTAATCTGTCTAGGTTGTTGCTCTCCAGGTTCTGGATTTTTTCAAAATGCTAAGCCTGTAAAATCCCTGAGAACCTGTCATGGCTCATACATTTCTGAATATCCATAAAAAAAATTGAAAATCTCAGAAAAAAACATAAATAGTTAGTAAATATTTCAAATGAAAAAATGTGATTGTTGTAAAAAAATAACAACCTTTGGCTTTGGTGAAGTCAAAACAATTTTCTCCTGCAAGTTATTCAATAAGGGAAATCCTAAAAAAGAGTAATTGGTTAGGAACAATTGAAAATGTTATAACATGAATCAAAATTAAGTTAGAGAGAAGGGAGAAGAAATTACCTGCACAAGGTTTTTTCCTCAAAAAATGTCTCCCATACTATTACAAGAAACAAGCTAAATAAAGGAAGAGAAGTTTAGAATTCTATGATAATATCATTAACATAATGACAATACATCCTTGGAAATGTGTACTTATCACCCAGGAATAAAATGTTATAGCTTGATATAGAAGTGTCAGATTGCAAAACTGAGCACTTGAATGCAGACACCTGCAGAGTAAATAGCGGCAGAGAAATAAGATGGCTGCTGCCTATTGCTGACCTTATTCCTTATACATGGAGAAAGTCTAATGCACAAATCATTAGAAGGCAGCAGATTTATTTCAAAATTGGAGGAAGGATTATAAGAGCAGTAAAATATGCAGATGATCAAGTACTTCTAGCAAGAAAAGAAGAGGAACTCCAGAAAATGATAAACAAGTAATAAGAGGTAGAAAATACAGTATGGAAATAAATACAAAAAAATCCAAGGTCATCCGAATATCAGGCAAAGAAGAGAATCTGAACATTAGTATTGGAAGAATGCCTTTAGAACAAGTTTCAGATTATAAATATCTTGGAGGCATCATAACAAGAGAAGAAAAATATATGGATGAGATCAGGACTAGAATAGGAAAAGCAAAAGTGGCTTTCAGAGAAGGCTTCTCCATTTCCTTTACCTGACTGCAACAAATACAGGAACACTTACAGCTCTCTGATTTGCACTTAGTAGACAGCAGTAGGACAGGGAATCATTGAGTTTTGTTCTCCCTAACTGCAGCAGCAAGCATAGGGCCATGACAAAAATACTTCTGCTCCCCTACTTCAAATTTCCTTTTTATTTCCTCTGGAAGATATTTCTGTTTCTTCAGATGGTTCCAGTAACATGTTCCCAGTTTATACATTCTTTTCACCAATGATACTGTCATGAAAAAATTATCCAAAAAAATATAACCCTTGGTGGTAATTGGCCATCCTCAGTAATTTCATTGCAAAAGTATATGCCAGGACAAATTTTTGAATTTTGGCTTGTTCCTGATTGTTTTTTTCCTCTTTATATACAAAAAATCCTGGACAATAGTTTACCATGGAATTCCATAATGAAAATATTATACCCCAGTGATGGCTAAGTGGAAGAATTTCAGGATTAGGAGAAAATGGTCTCTTGAAAACATTTCATGGAACCGACCTATGTACTGAGAACTTTGGTGAAACCAATAGGATTCTATTGTTGGCCATTTATTTATGCCCATATTCAATAAACATGCAATAAAGCCTTACAGTTCAGGTAAATCAATATTTTTCCAATCCCTTGCCCAAGACCTTGGTGACAGATTTTTATTCATCATGAAGAATTTCTTAGCATATCTATTTGTTTACCATACTGTTGAATTCAGGTGGGATGATGAAAGATAAGTTAAAATAGCTTATTGATGAAGAATGATGATGTGGGCTTATTTTGGTCCTCAGGCTTCTTGGTACTCACAAGGTGGCATCAGAGGATTATCAGAACTTCCATTCACTATCCTCAAGATCAAGTTTCCTCATCTCTCTCTCTGAATCCTGTGAATCATCACTTTCTGATGAAGATAAAATTCATGTCCAGAAAGATGTTAACTGGACGTATTTGCCAAAAGACTCATTAGAGGATGATGTAATACTCTCCTGAGTGGTTTGACTAATTTACTGTCACTGCTAAAATCATAGTCAAATATTGTATCCTGGATATCTTGTTTTCATATGCTTAGGCATAACATCCCTGAAATATTTTCCTAAAAACATAATTTGGTGATTTAAAATAAATTAAGCATAATATCAGACAATTTTAATTACAGAAATGATATAAAGTAATTTTTTATTTTTATGATTATCAAAATCTTGGTACAACATGAATCACAATCGATACTCAAAATATATTATTTTGTTTAGTCTGTGAAAACACAATCTCAAAAAAGGAAACTTATTATTCTTTACCTGTTATGATAGAATCTGAAGATTATACAACTTTCCTGCAAATCTTAGGAATACCACTAAATGAGGTTGAACACAAATAACTGCACAAATGAATGCTCCAAGATAAACAATACTACTGATGACAGTACATAGTGGAAAGAAAAAAGTGATGTCTTAGGTTGAGAATGAGTATTTGGTCTGTTATTATCTGAAAGAGTAGATACACAGATAAAGGTTTCATGACTCATATCTAGACCTTGCTTAGCAGACTCTTGGAGCAAAGAAAAACATGGGCAATGGATTGGCCCTCTGCAGTATTTGCATTAGTTGAACAGGCTGATAGATTGGCCATCCCACAGTAAATGGGTTAATTTATTTTCCAATTTTTCTCTATCATTGATAAACTATGAATCGAAAATGCAATTTATGGTATTATAAATCCATCTAATGAATAACACATACTGAAACATGCTGTCAATAAGAGTTATCAATTCAGGATATCAACTTTAGTACTGGTTTAGACTTACTTTTTGTAAAGAATGCCTAAAAATTGAACAATTTCAGTTTTTGACTTCCTCTCATAAATGATATATAAGGAGAAATTGTTTTCTCTGTATATGTGTTAAGTGTTTTCCATAATAAGATTTTGGTGTCCTTATGCATTTTAAATTTTGTACAACTTAGCAGATTTAATAAAATAAATAATTTAAACTACATTAATACACCATGTTTATATCTTATAGGTATGTGATATTACTCATTCTGATAATCAGAAGGTGATGTCAAAATCCCTAACTTCTAAGACTATGGAAGGGATTTGTAAGGAAGCTGATAAGAAGGAATCCAAGGATATAACATTGGAAAATAATGTTCCTAAACAAATAATTGCTCTTACTATGAATCTGAGTATGCATTCTGGGAAAAAAACTTTTGAATGCCATCACTGCAGAAAAAGATTTCAGAAAAAAAGTACCTTTGTCCAGCATCTGAAAATTCATAGCAATGAGAAGCATTTTGAATGTAAAAAGTGTGAAAAGATCTTCTCTCGACGATGTGCTCTTATTCAGCATTTGAGGATACATTCTGACAAGAAAGCATTTAATTGTCAGCATTGTGAAAGAAGATTTAAACGAAATATTGATCTAGTCCACCATATACAGACCCATACTGGAGAAAGGCCTTTTGAATGTAAGATATGTGGTAAAAGATTCACTCGAAAGAGTACTCTTGTTAATCATTTGAGGATACATACAAGAGATATGCATTTTGAATGTGAAAAGTGTAGGAAGAGTTTTACTACAAAAACTGGCCTAATCTCTCATTTGCGGATACACACAGGAGAGAGGCCTTTCAAATGTGAGAAGTGTGGGAAGAGTTTCACTAGAAAGGAAGCCCTTGTTGTACATTCAAATATACATTCTGAAGAGCGTGTCTTTAAATGTCAATATTGTGGTAAAGGGTTCAATCAGAAGGGTAAACTAGTCGTTCACTTGAGGTTACATACTGGAGAAAGACCTTTTCGGTGTGAGAAGTGTGGGAAGAGTTTCAGTAGAAAGGATTGCCTTTTTGTACATTCAAATATACATTCTGAAGAGAGTGTCTTTAAATGTCAATATTGTGGTAAAGGGTTCAATCGTAAGGGTAATCTAGTTGATCACTTGAGGACACATACAGGAGAAAGGCCTTTTCGGTGTGAGAAGTGTGGGAAGAGTTTCACTGTAAAAAGTAGTCTTATCCGCCATTTAAGGACACATACAGGAAAAAGGCTTTTTCAGTGTGAGAAGTGTGGGAAGAGTTTCAGTAGAAAGGATTGCCTTTTTGAACATTCAAATAAACATGCTGAAGAGAGTGTCTTTAAATGTCATTATTGTGGTAAAGGGTTCAATTGTAAGCGTAATCTAGTCTATCACTTGAGGTTACATACTGGAGAAAGACCTTTTCAGTGTGAGAAGTGTGGGAAGAGTTTCGCTCAAAAGACTTCTCTAGTCTATCATTTGAGAACACATAATAGAGAAAGGCCTTTTCATTGTGAGAATTGTGGGAAAAGTTTCACTATAAAACGTTCTCTAATCTCTCATTTGAGGACACATACAGGAGAAAGGCCATTTCGATGTGAGAAGTGTGGAAAGAGTTACACTCAAAAGGGTGCTCTAGTCTATCATGTCAGAACACATACAGGAGAAAGGCCTTATCATTGTGAGAAGTGTGGAAAGAGTTACACTCAAAAGCATGGTCTTTTTATGCATTCGAAGGTACATTCTGAAGAGTCTTTAAAGGATTGCCTCAAAAAAGTACTTTAGTCCATCATTTGAAGATTCATCCTAAAAGGTCTTTTGGATGTGGAATCTGTGAAAAGATGAAAGCAGTTAATGCATATCTTCTCATTCATTTTACAATTCAATTACAAGATAAACATTTAATTTCATAGTTAGAAAAACAATAATGCAAGGATAAAGAACCTTTTTCAAAGAATATGTCACATTGTATCATGACATTACAAAAATACTTCACATGTCACATTGTAAATTCCAAACACTTATCAATTATTAGTTCAACTGTTTTCATGCTTTTGCTATTTGTTATTATATGCCATTAAATATATTGAAAAATGATTGTTTTAAATATTTTGAATAATTTAATTTTTTTTCTTTGAAAAGTAGGTTAAGTTTTTTAAAAACATTCTTACAATAATTTCATGATTAAATTATTTCAAGGTTTAATTTCTATAAGAATATACTGGAAATCATTATAAATAGCTGTTTCTTATATATAGGTATTATACTAGTAGAGGGTGCTTGCATTCTGCAAGCATTTCATCTCACCTTGTAAAACAAATTAACTTTTCATGGAGATATTTCATTATTAGAAATATTTTTTTATTGAAAATATTTTACCTCTGTACCAATTTTTGTTCTATTCTTATGAAATAAGTAAGGGGTAAAACTCCCTAAAATTTACAATTTTAAGAATATTACTCTTTTCCACTGAAGTAATCAAGCTTCATTTCTGTCAAATTTAAAAGTTGTAGCATATCTGGAAGTGAAATAACATCTAATTGTGTAAATTTTTAAAAGGATTTAACATTTGCAATAATAATTTCCTAGAGATATTAAAATTTTTATTTGTGCATTTGCACTAATCTCTAAATAACATTAAAATTTTAGCTCCCTAGCTTGTCCCATAGTATGTAAACATGTATTTGTTTAAATTTTATTATTAACAGCCAAACAAATTAATTTTTCTATTTTCTCTATTTCATTTTTTAAAAAATTACCTCAAAAACTTAGCTCGAGCACATTTGGAAATACATAAACCTTGATAATTTGTTTAAGGAATTTCAAATTTTTAGCAGCTGCATTGTTGACCAAGATTTTTATCTTTTCTGGTTGGTTTTGCATATAATCCTACTTACCAAATAAATTTCAAGTTTCTTGTTCATCTGGAAGTGCTTAAACATCTTCATATATTTATCTATATACAGGATGTCCAGTGACTTTATATCATAACTTTGGTATCTTATTCCTTAAGCAATTATGAATAGAAAATGTCATATGAGCATGGGTCCGATTCTCATTTGTTACAGCTACAGGCAATTGAAATTATCTCATACTTTGATTTGTAGAACTTAATGGCTGAAAATGCATTGTTTAAATAATTATTCGTTTATATTGTTAATTGTTGAAAAATGTATTATTTAAATAACAATTCCTTCACATTGATTTTTAATCCATTGTTACGACAATTGTTCAAAATGGTCGCTTTCAGCTTGGCTGAACAATCTGACCCATTTGAGTAGATAATGTGTAACAGCATGAAGAACTGCAGCATTATTAATGTGCCTCACAACATCAAAAATTTGCTGAATAAGTTCTTCCATCACCTTGGCCTCATTTGCCCCGACACTTAGAAATCCAACAGAGAGATCCAGAGACCTTGGTAAGCCAACCCTGTGCACCGCCACAACTGATCCATTGGTTAAGGAACTTCTTGTTAAGATACAGCATAGTGTTCCGACTAATTTTGGAGGTGCCTCATCATGCTGTTAGTATATCTGAAGCCATGTTTGCAGAGGAATATCTTCTAAGAGACCCGGCATTTCATTTTCCAAAAAGTCGGCATAAATGGCACCTGTCAGACATGACGAAAAGAAGTAGTCTAAGCAACTGGTTCCCAATGGCATCACACAACACATTCACTGAATAATGGAGTTGAAAGTTACTTTCAACTGTTCCTTGAGGATTTTTGTGAGCTCATAAATGGTAGTTTCTTGTGTTGTATACTCCATCACAAGTAAACTGTGTCTCATCCACAAACAAGATATAACCATTCAGGGGGGGGTAGGTGTGCATGTAACCAATGGTATAATTCCAACCACCTAACCATATCCCTGGGTTGAAGATGCTGAACTTGTTGGATATGGTATGGATGTCCCTCATCATGCAATGTTTGCCAGACTCTTTCGCAGAATGTTGAGGCAGGCAAACATTCTTTGTGTACTAAGACGTGGACTTTGCTGAACCATTTGAATAATGTTTTCCTCATCTACATTAACTTATACTGAATGTTCAGCTCTCAAAGACATGGAAATGAGCCATTTTCTTGTAAATTTTGGTGAACTTGAATAAAAGTACATTGATCTGATGTTCTTCTTTGTGGAAATCGTCATCAATATCCATAAATGGCAGCAAAGGAGTTTTCATCACATAACCTATGCATGAAGTAGATATCTGCATACACTTCATTTGAAAATGTAGACAGCATTATGATACCACATGTGTCACAGTGCACTATACTGAACGCTAGTGTATATTATGTGTTATGCTTGCAAATTACATCCATGTCTGTTGTGCAAGCCTCATGCTTCTCATTGTTGTAACAATGGATTAAGTATCAATGTAAATGAATCATTATTTAAATAATACATTTTTCAACAATAAACAATGTATATGAATATTTATTTAAACAATGTATTTTTCAGCCATTAAGTTGTACAAATCAAAGTTCAAGATAATTTCAATTGCCTGTAGCTCTGTAACGAATGAGAATCGGACCCATTCATATGACATTTTTTACTCAAAATTACTTAAGAAATAAGATCCTGAAGTTTTGACATAAAGTCGCCGGACATCCTGTGTATATATATATATATATATATAGCTATATCCTATATAAGGAATATCTATATAAAATGATAAACCCTAATGTTCTAGAAAAGCTACTGAACTGAAATTTACTATGAAGATAGGTCATTGGGTGCAATCTCTTTAAAAGATCGAAATTTCAGAAAATATATTGAATGGGTGTTTTTGATCCCAAACTCCAATTTTCAACATGAAAAAATCATTGAAAACTGCAGGGCTATATAAAATTACTTTTTTAGATTATTTATGATTTAGATATAGTTGGGACATGTACCATACCATGGAGTAAAGAATGAAGTTTATTTTTCTTGAAGACAAAATTGAAATCCAAGCTGAAATTGTTTTAAAATTTCATTATCATAAAATTATGATTTTTTTTTAAATTTCTAATGAAAAATATTAACTACCATAGTAATGAGTTCATTGCATTTCAATTGAAATTTATTTTCCATCCTTCAAGAGCATTGATTTAATGCTTAGACTGCATTATAATCCTTTTGATTTCAGCTACAAATTTAGCTCATGAATTTATTACTCCATACAAAACTTTTGAAACAATTACATCTCTAAATTATAGATATCAAGCCATTCAAATAAAGTCAATTGAAGATCTCTAAATTTGATCATATGTGGGTATATCATAAATTTTAATGTATTTATTTCAAGAAATTGATCAAATCTTTCCATAAACATTTTGTTTGTATCTCCTATTGAAGAGGCATACTTTTTCAAAATATCAATCTTATTTTTGCCATCAATAAAAAAGGTGATGTTGCAAGAAGCTTCCTAAGTGATGGAAAGTACTTCAAACTTTCAGTCTTCAGATCCTTTTTAAATACTTCAAGCTTCTCAAAAGCTTTAACATGTTTATCCATTCATAATAATCTGGTCTTGTCCTTGAAGATTTTCATTTAGTTCATTGGAATGTTGCATGAAATCATGAAGAAAGACATTAAATCACTTAACCATTTCCTGTATATAAATTCTGGAAAATCTTGCTGTCCTTGAAAAACAATCTTACTTGGTCTAAGATGCTAACAAAATGTTTCAAAACTTGACTGACTTAACCATTGGGCTCTTGTACATAAGTAATAATATTGAGATCCAACCTCGTATAAACTCGTTGGTTAGCAGTGCAAGCAGTTATAAAATTAACAATTTTTGTCACTACAGGAATCATATTTCCAAATGAAATGAGAGGAGGAATGGTCTTTGGTTTTGGGATAGTGCTTGGTTCAGCATTTCTTCTGAATAATATAATAATAGAGAAAAACACATCTGACATCAATGCACGAACAAGCCAATTCAATGATTTATGATTCTACCTCTTGACTGAAACCACGATCAGAGCACATGAGAAGTGCTTTGATTGCACAAAAATATTCTCTTGCCATTCTGAGGGAAACATTTATGCTGTATTGAGGCAGCTATTGTTTGTTATTTTTCTGTTGTTTTGTGTAATTTCTAAGATTAAAACAGTTGAATTAATCATGATGTCAACCAATAAAATCATAAGCAATACCTGGTGATGAAAAGTTGATGGAAATCTTAATTTAAAAGTGATGTGTTCAGAGTGATAGTGAGATTTACATTGAAGACCATGCTCAAATTACTAAGGTAAAAAAATTTTTTGTCACTTTTTTGAGTAGGCAAATATAAAACATCTCTCCTGTCTCTAGATGCTTTTAGCATCTTTGTTTAGTTTTATTTGCAATTTGTTTTTCCAAAAAACTTATGGGGAAGAGGTAGACATTATGTGAAGTAATTGGAGAACCTGGAATAAAGGTCACCATGAGTGCAAACCATTCTAAAATAAAGGTAAAAAATAAAATACTAATTTCCATTGATATCATAAGATTAGAGCATTATTTATTTTCCATGTAATTATAACTGAAATAATGCAATTAGTAATTTTTCACTAATAGATTTTTATTTCACTACCAGTTTTGATCATTGTCAGCTGCAAAGAAATCACAAACATCCTTAACCACATATGGATAGGAATGTTTTGGATAGGGAAGGGGGGAGGAAGAAGGAAAAATTTGAAGCATGAAATCTTACATATGAAGAATAATGGGCACCATCTGGAAGCCTTGGAGCATTTATAAGTTATTCTGTGGCTCAAACCAACTGCACGCCAGTGAATGTTTCTCTCAACTTTTCCCTTTTTCTTTCCATGCCATCTTTCAAAATCCCCTTTTTTGTTTTTTAAGACATTTTAATTTTCTGACCCTTGCTCTCATCCCTCTCTTGTCCATCTGAACCTTCCCTCTCCTTGACTGAACCATGGTTATTCTCCCTTTTTTCTTCTCAGAAGTTCCTTCACCCAAATTCCAGAACCTTCCATCCATTCTCTTCCTTTACCCTTGCTACATCTGGAAACTATTAAAGGAGACATTTCCTTTTACCCATTCATGTTGAGAAAAGTGACCCAAGACCCTCTCCTTCCTATGGTAACCATTCAGTCAGAATATGGGAAGGGAGCAGTAAAATAAGGCTGAGGGAATGTGTGGGAAAAGAAATGCTTAAGAATTTTGTGAAGAGAAAGTGGCAGAAAGTGATAATTCTATTCAGTCGATCATTTGTTTTGGTGTTTGTCATGTGCCTATCTAACCCAAGTATCCTAGTGGCCTCTGAAACTGGTTGCCTCCTTGGAATTGGCAGCTCTAGTCAGCTGTCCATTGCCAAAGGCCAGCCCTGCCTATGTGCTATTAGTGCGATACATAAGGGCAGTCAAACAATAAAGGTGACCATTTTTGTTCATCAGGCAGTATTTTTAGCATATGGAAAGCTAAGGCACAGAACTTTCCAGACTTTATCTCTCTCTGACCCCATCTTTTTTCCTTCTTGTTCTACCTCCATCTAAAACATTCTTATCTGTACAAAAAAAAATATGAAAATATTTATAATTTGTTGTGCCTGATAATGACACTTGGCATAAAAAATGATAGCAAAATAAAAATCTATGATAGGAAAATTATTAACTGCCTCAATTTCAGTTATAATGCATAAATTCCACAAAGTTATGCCTCATAATGATCTTTTCCATAAGAATTGTTTAAACATAAAGTGGTAAATAATAGGTATAAAAATATTAAATTAATAATCTTCCTGTAAAATTTTATGTAGCAACTTCACAAGCCTTCTTTCTGCAGGTTAGATGATACAATCATACAAAACAAATTACAAACAAAAGAATCAATAAATTAGTAACTAAAATATTATTTTTAAGAAGGTAGATACATATTTTCCATCTAATTATGTTAAAATAATAATCAAAATGAATGGTGAGAAATCTTTAAGAAATAATAATAAATTATTCACTTATCTTTCAAATATTAAGACAATCACTTACACAAAACAGGAAGAAACATTTTTAAAATTGCAGTAAAACAACTAAGGAACAAAACTAATACTCATGAAGGTAAGATGCTGATTTCTGGAAAGGAAAGTTGTATTTGAAATCAACTGAAAAACAAAATTTGCAAAAAGATCATACGAATTATAATTCTAAAATATTATTTTTAAGGTATATACTTTGCAACTATTTGTATTAAAATAATATTCAAAATAAGTCAAGAAATATTAATAAACTATTTTCTTACCTCATTTTAAGTCAATTACTTGCACTAAACAGGAAAAAATTGCACAAAAAAATATCTGCAGGTTAAGGAAATGATAACACTTGCAAGGAAGGTCGAATCCTAACTGATGGCTAGGAAGTAATAAAGGAAAGATGAGAGAGCACTTAACTCACATCTCTCATTGAAAAGGGAAATGTGGATGTCAATTGACATCTGCTCCTAGCCAAGGGCATGCTCTAGGATATCAATTGATGTCTACCACATTCTGTGTTAAAAGAATTTTTTTCACTTTATGATGCTAGGTTTTCATTTGCTATAATGTTTTCTTTTATTTTCTGTCAAACTGCATTATTTATGATAAGGGATTTTTATAGGGTTGAGTGAGAACCATACTCCCATAATATCATTGCATCTTATGGGAAAATAGGACTTGCACTTTATGAAACTGTTTCACATCAGTTTTCAGGAGAACCAATTATTTGCAAAGTTCAAAAAGGTAGTATATGTCCATCAAATTCCAAATTTTATCACAAACCAATAGCATTTATAACAATTTTGTGAATAAAACAGTTCTTTTATAGTAGTGAGTGATTAGGGTTTATTACTTTACTAAAAACCAAGCTTCAAAAAATTTCAGAGCTTATCTGTGCATATTTTTGCCTGCAATACCAAACTGGCAGTGCTCTAGGAGCTGTATTTTAGAAGTCATGTGGTTTTTTTTGGATATTCATTCTTAAAAATTCTTATATTCATCATGTCGGACAATAAAAGGTCAGATAATCAGGATTCTACTGTACTAAGCATAGAGGGCTAAGGTTTCCAAGGATGGTAAGATCTAGTAAGGATCTACATCCAAACTGATCGGTATTATCTACAAAATGCAAAAATTAGCTCAACAAATAAAATCTTTCTTCACCCATTACATTTGGAATAAATGACATTTCTAATATGTTTTCTACTAAAATACATTCTGAGAGTTTGTTTTTGAATGATTCCCATCAACATTAGCAAAGCAAACCACTTTTGATAGTGTGATTTTTTAAAAAGACATGATCTTATTTTTCTTGCGGGCAAGGAATTGTTCCACATAACGATTAGTTTCAACCACTATGAGGGCCATTAGATCATCAAAAAATAACTCAAAATATCTTAAGGGATAATCTGTTGATAAAACCTGCACTATTGGTTTTCCAAATAAATCACACGCAAAAGGACGAGGAGGGTTAGCACTGTCGACATCTCCCCAAATATTCTCTTGAATATTCACAGTGGAGTGAGTTATTTCTTCCAATTCCTCTTCGGAACTGGAATCAATAGAGTATCCGTTTGAATCTTTGGAATATATATCTACATTACTTTCACTCTATTTCTCCAAAACACTTCCCAATCCGCCAACTCACGAGAGCTACAAGCCATGGTGAACTAAATAGGGGTTCGGCTAAAGGACAGACCCAAGATGAAAAAAAAAATTAAAAAATGCCTGATGCAAACGCAGGCACTAAGAAACCTCGACCATCAGCTCGAAGCATCATAAACAAGAGCCAGGAAGATGAGAGCTCTTTTGAAAGTCTGAGATGCAATGCACGAAAGATAAGAGGCCTGAGGAGCCTGAGTAAGCACTGCTACGGCCAGGTCCAAGATAGAAAAAAAAATATAAAAAAATACTAACATGTAAACACAGACAATGAGGAACCACAGAACGAAAGCAGACAGCATTGGCTTGCATATTCACTCTCTTAAAGCACATAAATCAGAGCCATAGTGATAACAAAACTTAATGAAAATTTTGGATGCATACAGTGTGTCGCACATGCTGGAGGCATGGGAAAGAGAGGACGTGAATGCTACATTGCACACGCCCAGAGCGTTAAATGAATCTGTCACATTGTATCATTTGACTTAACAAAAATACTTTGCATGTGACATTTTAAACTCCAAATACTTAGCAATTATTAGTTCAACATTTCTCATGTTTTTGCCATTTATTATTACTTAGAATTCAATACATTGAAAAATGATCGTTTTCAATATTTAGAATAATTTGCATTTTTTTCTTTCAAAAGGTGAATTTAAAAAAACACATTTTGACCTAATAAATGCATGATTAAATTATTTCAAGGTATATGGAAATCATTATAAATTGCTGCTTGTAACATATATATATATATATATATATATATATATATATATATATATATATATATATATATATATATACATATATATATATATATAAGATATATATGTCATATAAAACCTAATGTTCTTGTAGAAAAACTACAGAGCTGAAATTTGGCATGTAGATAGGTCATTGGGTACAGTCTCTTAAAAAAATTCCAAATTTTTGTAAAAAGTTATATTAAAGCAGTTTTTGACCCCAAAGTCCATTTTTAAATACCCATAAAAAGCATTAAAAACTGCAGGGCTATATAAAGTTGCTTGTATAAACTATCTACAATTAAGATATAAAGTTAGGACATGCACCATTCCATGGAGGAAATAATGAAGTTTATTTTTCTTAAAAAATTCAAATCCAAGCTGAATTTGGTAAAAAAAATTATTATAATAAAATTATGAACTATTTTTTTATTTTCAATTAGAACTTATTTTCCATGCTTTAAGAGCATTGATTTAATGCATAGACTGCATTATAATCCATTTGATTTCAGCCAATGATGTATAGGTATATATGATGTGATAATTTTAAATTTATTCGCCTTTACATATTACAGATTTTAAAAAATGAAATGTAAGTTGCATACAAACATAGACTGCTGAGTGATCGAATAATATTTATGCTGTTTCTAATCTATGTTATTGGCAATGCTCACAAATTACATTTTTATCCTGTTTACAATGCCACTTATGAAAATGCAAAAATACAATGCAATTTATAAAACAAACAAAAAATACTTATAATATTTTCAAACTTAAACAATGAACAGGAACTGGATTATTACAGATGTTTATGGTATTCCTGGAAACAGTTATGTAGGCAGAGGGCAGGTTCATGCTCGATAAAGACCTTCATCAGTGATATCTTATGGTAATTCACTTTTACTACTGTCAGATTCAAATAAAACCTTAATATATTTATTTTTTAAATGCTTTGACATTATCAAAGGATGGATAAAAATATATTACCAGAGTAAAGAATGATAGTTTTCTAAATTAATTCCCATGCATTCTAACCTGATAAATTGCAGTATAGATTATGTGTATAAATATTAATATAATCCTAAAACAAGTCAAAATATATGGAAACTATTATCATTTTATTACAGTCACTTTATGAAAAATATAGTTATACAATACCTAATATGGTATGAGATGAATAGTCTGCTTTTTTATATAAAAAAACCACATCAGTCACAAAAATGAAAAAGTTAGTCAATTTAAAAACCTTTCTAATGTGCATGACCAGCTACTGATGATGAAACATCCAGATTTTAAAGCCATGTAAAAATACAACTTAAACAATCCTTATAAGGTTCATGATGATTCAAATGTATAAACATTGAAGATAACAAACATGGTGGCCAGATCATATGCCTTTTACTAAGAAGCTTATCTCAATAGAAAAAAAACATCACTCACAGATTGGCTGGAGGCAGTTTTCACAAATGCGGTGAGGGCTGATAGATCGACTGCCTGGCAGTAAAAGGGTTAAAGTAAAGGTAGCAGAAATTATCTCAGTAGTGAAAGAGAATTTTAAGCATGTACACTGCACAAATTTTTATTTTTTCCAGATAATATTCAAAAGTAATATGTGGAAATATTCGAGCATCTGGTTTATCAGCTGTTGTTCATGGGATATATAAAACCCTTGAAAATCTTCCTCTGAATCTGCATCATTTTTTATCACCAAGGAAGGCCATAATTTATGCCAAGAATGTTTAAGAGTTGACCATGATACATTATCCCAGGCACAAGGAAGTGACCAAGTACCATCCTCTAGATTAAACTTAAAATTTTCAATAGATTTCTCTGAATTAAGTGCACTCAGAAGGCATCTCATGAATTTGGAGTGGTACTGGCATTTTAAAGATCATAAGATACCCCTATATTATGACTGAATTAGGGATGTGCAGTATCACATGTAATTCGGCCTCTCGGCAGGTCCAGTCATGGCCACCCTCTAAGCTTCTCAATCCCGGGCCAATATCTTGGTATTATCATACCTGCCTCCAACCTTAATTGCATCCAGCATCTGGTACCTCCTTCTTCCTCTTCCTCTCTTTCCATTTACCATTCCTTCAATTGCAGTCTTCAGCAGGCATTCTCTTCTCATAAAGTGTCCAAGCCAATTCATCTTTCTTTTCCTAATTTTTCCTAACATCTGTCTTTCTTCGCCAATTCTTTTCAACACTTCCTCGTTCCTGACTCTATCCTCCCAGTTTACTCCTTCCATTCTTCTCCAAATCCATTTTTCTAGCGCTTCTAACCTTCTTCCATCTTCTCTCCTGAGTGTCCACATCTCTGCACCATACATTACTACACTCCAGACAACACTTCGCCAATCTCTTCCTCAATTCTTTATTGAGTGGCACACAATAATTTCCTTTTCCTATTAAATCCTTCCTTTGCCATGACTAGTCTCGATCTTATTTCCTTTGAGCAAAGCATGTCTTCAGAGATAATGATCCCTAGATACCTGATCCATCCTACCTGTTCAATCTCTTCACCATCCAGTCTGATCATACTCTTTGTCTTTCTCTTAAGAGATGTACAGTATGGTGATAAAAAATAACATGCACATTGGCTTTCACTAAAGGTTCCACACTAGGTTGAGCTGAACAATTATCTAAAATAAGCAAAATTTTGCAGTTTGGACCTAATCCTATTCTAGCACTGCCCTCTATATTCAGTAATAAAGTAATTTTCAAACATTCATCGTAATCTCATGGGTAATCCAACCTCATCTATTGGCATGATGGATGACAGGAAAAACTTGAACCTGATTAAAAGTTCTTTGATGTAAACTTGTACCAATCACTAATAGTTTATACCTGTGTGTACCGACAGCATTTGAACACCCAAACACAGTTATCATCCTTCAAAACTTTCAGACAAGTAGGTGCCTCATCTTTAGTAGCTAGTGATTTCTTTGGCATACATCTGCTTTATATCTGCTCTGGGTTTAATTAATAACCAATTCTGAAAATTCTCTAACCAACATTGGCAGCTTCTGAGTCAGCAGAATGTTTTTTGCCACAAACAGTATAGTTTAATGATGCCAATTCTGAAACTTATTAAGCCAATTTTGAGAATAATTACAATCAAGTTATGCCTAAGTTTTGAATGAAAAGTTTTTGCTTGCTCCACTGACATGTTTTCTTCTTTACTCAACTTCTTTTATTACTATTTTCAATAAACGTTTGTTGATCAAAAAATGATTTTATACCATTCTAAAGAATTTCTAAAAGTATGTGTGTTGCAGCAATGGTGGACATTAATTTGAACTTATAAACTACATTTTAATTTAAAATTGTTTTTAACTACATTTTTTATGCATAACAAGTCATTGTTTTATAGTTCCTAATTGAGTCTTTTCAAATATTTGTACCTGCATCGCAAATGATGATCGAAAGTTATGGCCAAATGCAGTTTACAGAAATAATGCCAAACTCAGAAACTATCCTGAATTAGGGAAGTTGCTGGATTACGGAATGCCTGATTATGAAGGTTTCACTGTACAATTAAACTAATTGAACTTTATGAAAAATATTCAGTTTTATGGGACATTACATCTAGCAAACATAAGCAAATCATATCAAAGCTTAACTGTGATATTAATTACATAGAAAAAAATATCTGTTGTGGCCACTGCATGAGTTTCTCCATACCTGTACTATTTCTAAAAATTCCAAATAGGTTAAATGATAATAAATATTTTAAGGAACTGCAAAAAAATTGAAAGATTTTATAAAGAACAAATGAACTCAAACCATAGCCTTTTGATATTGGATATAGCCATGAAGCTCCAACAATTAAGAAATTAAAAAGCTTCATAAAGTGTACAATATTCACTGGTAGGTGTTAGGATTATGACAGGAAAAAATTTAGTTTTTAAAATATATCTTCAACAATGTGTTATATGGGATAATGTTTCAAACAAAGGCTCTAGAAAATTAAATTTTCTATATTACATTTTTACATTTATCAAATATTAAAACTTTTCAAAAATCAGATGTGACAAGAGTAAACACGCACATCCAGTTGACTGATTTTTACCAGAAATTAATCCTTGTGCCTTTAAGAAAAATGTCAAATATAAAATTTTTGTATTAATCTGATTAATAGATTTTGTTAGAACAACAACAAAATTCTGGCCATATATACATACACAGACAGTAATTTGTCTTTACTTTTCATAATTGTCCTGATTTTAGACTCCCCCAACCTATAATCCCTACCAATTGCTGTAACACCACTGACTGCATCTACTTTTTCAATACTTTTTAATTTCATAATCGAACAGTTTGACCACAAAAACCCAAGATGCTGTAAGTCAATCCTGACACATTAGAGGTGGAATATTGGAAGGGAGGCAATAGCTAATGATTAAAGAGCACTGATGCTCTTGCAGCTCTGCTTATAGATCAAATCCATATTAGTGTGTTGGGATTTCTGCAATTTGTATATTATTATACATTATATGCATTGAAACATTAAGGTCCTTCTGCATGTACCACTTGATTTGTCATAAATGGCCCCATTCCATCACTGCTGTATGCACTTTCCGATGGAAATATTTGAACTTGGGTTTCTATGTGTCAATTCCTTTACGTTGTTTTCTTTCATGTCCTTGCTTAAGTTGATGGTTACAACAAACCCTCCCCCCTTCTCCCACTCCTTTCACTTTCCCTATACCTTGTTTAACCATCTTCTTCCTCTTCTTCCCTTCCCCATTACCCCCCTCCCCCCTTTTTTCTCCTTTGGCACTATGTATCACATACCGAGCTTCCCGACTCGTGCATTACTTCATGGGGTGGGCACTCGGATAGCAAAATGGGGACCATCTGGAGCCAGGGTGGGGGTAATATAACAAAACGCACTACAGCGCTGAAGGGGAAGTACGGGAGTTGGGGAAGTAGGGTAAGTAGGTAGCGGGCACTTAAGCTTAGGCTCATTTGCTGTTTGCATGTGCTTATGCTGGTTCTAACACATTCTAACGGTTACCATGGATTTGAATCAGCATCGGCTTTGTTGTGTTATTGTGAAGTGTTGCAAATTTCATTATGGTTTGGCCACTGTGTTGCATCCCCAGTTGTAGGGAAAAGGAGGTTACTCAAGTTAGTATTTTGACATAATTATTTATTCAAGGTATGCAATGGAATGTAGCTCCTAAAGCAGTCAATGGGTTGCCTTTAACCATCATAGTAAGAATATGATGTAACAACGATTCTCATTATGGCATCAAAATTGTATAGAGGAACATACATTAATTTTTTAAAAGGCTAATATATCTATTCCCTTGTTGACTACAGATAAGTACATGCATGAAATCTTTATGTTTGGATGTTTGAATGAGCATTCACATTTCAAACAGTGGCATTATTACAGTTGTCATTAATAAAACTCAAAATTAATGTTTCTCATCAGAGAAACAGAAAAGTGTGAGGGAATTTCAACCCATTATGATATTTATTAATATATAGAAAAGCCTGAGTGTGAAATACACAAGATCGGCAAGAGAATGTATATTTTTAAATGATGAATCCAGGTTCCCTCATCCCACTTCTGACTCAAATCGGTGATTCGATGTTTGGATGAAGCTGATTGGGGATCCTAAGCTATTAAGCATGGGCGGAATGAATGTGCACAAAAACAGAAGTTTGCCTTAAGCATATCTTGCAGGAGAATTTTATTGAAGGCACCATGAAACTTCGGAAGGATTCGATTCCGAATTTACTCCTCCCAGGTAAATAATTTCAGTGCTGTTTTCCATTCACCCTGTTAATCTAGTGACTACTGTGTTTTTGTCTTTCTATACATCATCTCTATGCATGCTATGTATAATGTTTGTTGTTAGTTGACTCAATGGTTAACTCGTATTATCTTCCCACAGCAGCTGAGCAAGGTGCAGTGGGCCCACAACCTGGCCCCGCAGAGGCGGAGCCATTGTCTCCTGTCCACCTGATAGGAGTCTTGTTTTTAAAAAAATCTTGTATAACGTTAATAATATTGCTTCTGATCATTTTCCTATTATTCATCATGAATTATTTAAGTGTTTGTTGTTAGTCAACTCAATGATTAACTTGTGTTTTCTTCCTGCAGCAGCTGAGCAAGGTATAGTTGGCCCAAAACCGGGTCCATCATGGGCTGAGCCATTGGTGCCTGTGGTCTCCTGTCCACCTGGTAGGTGTCTTGTGTTTTATAAAAATCTTGTATAACATATTAATAATATTGCTTCTGACCATTTTCCTGTTATTATCGTGAATTATTTAATAGTGTTGGTTGTTAGTCGACTCAATGGTTAACTTGTATTTTCTTCCTGCAGCAGCTGAGCAAGATGAAGTGTGCCCACAACCTGGCCCCTCAGGGTTTCAGACCCCATGCATGCCTAGTAGTGCCATGAGGGAGAACCTTATGAAGTATATTTATTTATCTAAAATACCGTACAGTAAAACCTATTACATAGCATAGATAGGATAAACTCTGATATTTCGATCATTACTTATTACTGAAATTTCCATGTTTCTCATTAAAGGGGTCCAAGTAAGGAAGGTGTCTTGCATCAACTTGGAGTCAGGAAGTCTGTTGAATTTGCACCCAAAGCTAAGTCTTTGTATAAAGCTAATAAGTTATTGAGGAAGAGTGCTATTTTATATTTAATTTTTGTTGTGGTGATTACTGTAAATATTTCCTTAACCTTTTGTACTCGCAAGTCGAATGTGACTTGACAACAGCTTGCAAGTCGAGTGTAACTCAATATATGTTTTTAGAGAGATAGGCATGGGATTTGTATATATTTTTCTGCAACATGCTTGCTTGTACACCTCAGGTGCCTCTTAATGATAAACAATCCAAGTGCAAAGGGTTAAGATGTGGAAATCCTCTGCTATATTGATCTACACCTTTAACAAAATTCTTCCCAGATACTAATTTTATATGTAAAGAGGGTAAATAGATATTTTGTGGATCAACAAGGTTTCTATGTACAATATTTTTTTGACCTTCCACTGGTTGTCTGGTTAGCAAATCATGAACATTGCTGCTCTGAGACTTAGCATGGCTGTCCCAATCAGAAGGAAAACAGCAGTATTTCATGTGCTCTAGCTGCAATCCCAAAAGAAGTGCTATAACTTTAAGGTCATCACAGATGTTCCACTTACACCTGTTATATTCTATACTGTTGAAGAGGTATTCCATATTACCATGTAATTCTGTTAGGGGAACTGAATGAGGAATAGGAATCGATGGAAATATATTGCCATTATGCAACAGATTTGCTTTTAAACTCAACTTGGAAGAATCTTTGAATAACCCCCACTCTTGTTTTGTGTTTGTGCCTCAGTTATGCTATCAAAGCATTTACATCTTTGCAATAACACAGACAACCTTCCATAGAATAAAAGTCAACTTAGAATATGTTCTTCCTAGAATTGGTTGGCTGTAATTGGAAGTGTCATATCTCAACATGTATGCATGATAGGAAAATTTTAAAAACAGATTCACACTCTGCCTTACAAACTACATCAGAAATGTCCATTATTTATAGAACCAAATACCTTGTTCCTCAGTGTAATTCATCATAAAATCAATGTTGGCCATAAAACTCTTGATTTATTTTTTTATTTGAGTAAAGCATGTATTATAGCTTATTATTATTAACTATTCCTGTAGTTGAGGATTGCATGTTAATGAACAACAATTATCAATGTTTCATCAAGGGCCTAAAGCCATGTGCATAAGATTGTACAATCAACTTCTTAATCATATTAAGAATGTAAATGTACCTAAGTTTAAAAGCTCTGTGTATGACTCATTGTATTGTATTATAATGTAAAGAACTTCCTGGATTTTTAATGTATATGTTATGATATAACTATAATCTATTACTTCTTGCTTAAAATATTTTTGAATGTACCTTTATTACATCATGACCTGCTCCTAAAGAAGCTCTTATGTGATATCCATTCATGTTTATACTATGCCAACCTTGTCCTATGTTTATTTCTACAGGTCAATGGACCAATAATATTATTGTTATATTTTGTAAATTGATTTGCTGTCTTTTTTTCTCAATAAACGTATAAAAGTGTGTACCAATTCCCACACAAACATTTGATGGATAAATTGTTTTCAGAACTGTAAAAAATGGATGTAGGATCATTGCGCCAAATTTATGGAATAATTAAACTATTTGATTTATGGTAAATCGACTGCCCCTATGAAAAGCGGCCAGCAGGTGGGGGAGCAGAGGAGAGTGGGCTAGAGAGGAGAGAGAGGGAGGGAGAAGCATCTGCTTACATGGCTCGTCACCTGGCAACATCTTTGACCAATGGGAGAGCTATAACAAAATGCACTGAAGCTATGGAAGGGTTGTAGGGGTAAGGTATAGGCTGTCCTCTTTTTCATGGTACTACTAAGGGAGGTAGGTCATTGAACATCTATGGCGAGCATCACTTCGAACATGTGATGTCACGTGGTCTATAGATTGTGCTTGCTGCCTATGATTTAGCATTGACTGGGGTCGCGGGTTTGGAAAATTATTGTTTTCTCTTGAAATGTGGCTTTCTCGGTGAAATTATGTCTTGTGCGGTATTTGGTTGTAATAACAGTTACAAAAATTGTAATGGTAGGGTGAGATTTTTTCAAATCTTTGCAGATGAGTTGCTCTTTGTGTTCCCAAATTTCATAAATTAGCATTAAAAATATTAAAAAGACATTCGAGCAGAAGACTAAATTGATCATGTGTATTTTTGTGGCAAAACTAGACTATACCAAATCCGAGTCCAACAATAGTCATTGCAATGGCTATACTCTTAATCTATAGATATTAATAAAAGGCAATGTGTGTGTATGGACAGCATATCTCAAAATCCAAGAGTCTTAGAGACTTAAAACTTGATGCTTGTTAATAATGGGATCATGAGGATGTGCAGCTAGTGGCCAAAATTTTTATTTTTGGTGGAAGGGGTGTGCCATTTTCCATAGGATAACAAAAATTGATTTTTCAATTTAAAGACATTCATTCTTTAGTAAAATAAAATTAGAAATAACTTCAGATCTAGACCTTTTTATATAAAAATAAATAACAAGATTGTATTGATGCCTTAACCCTAATATGTACTATATACATTAAGGAATGCATGTGAATGCTTTAATACGAAAGAGGAAGAAATAAAGAAGGAGAGAGACAAAATTAAAGGTTCCATAGATTAAAAATAACTTTGGACGTAAAAGCATTGTATACCATGATGTATTTCTTCGTCAAGAAATTTCCATTCACCCATAACTATTTTTTATCTCAGGAACACTCAATTGTCTGAATTTTATATTTATTGTTTACTTTTTAGTGTATCTAAAAGTTGGTTTCATTAATCTTTTTATTTCTATTTCAATTTGATTCACGCATACCCGTCATATTTGAAGGGCAATTACGCTAGTGAGTGATAAAAACGTCAGTATTTACGAGAAATTCGAAGAAATCAATGACGAAAGAACTAAAAAGTTAACTAGGAAAAATCGGCCTTTGAGTGAGAATCACACGGAAAATGAAGCCCTTCTCTTTGAGATGAGTTCGGGACCATTCTTAGAAGTCTTTTCCCTTCTTCGAAGTTCACTTGATGCCGAGTGTTCTTAATAAACTTGAACTTTTTCCGATTCCGGTAATTCGTTAAAAAATCATTGTATATACAAATTCACGTCCCGGGATTTTATAGCGTGACTTATAAATGTATTATTTATAATAACGAAGGTTGCAGAAATAAAAAGACGGATATCAACAGCCGATTTACGTTAATTTTTATACAAATTTTAAGCTTCCCGCTAAAAAGCTTAGACCACGTGACGTCATGCGCGAACTGGACGCGTTTTCGTCCACCGGATAGACCTACTTCCCTTATTAGTATCATGCTCTGATATCATGTTTTTCCAAAATATTTGAAAAAATACTGCTGAATAGACTCACACCTTTCCTCAAACGGCATAACATAATCTGTAACACCCAACATGGATTCATAAAGGGCAAATCTACCACTACTGCGGCAATCACCTTTCTGGAAAAAATTATCAGCAATATTGATCAAGGAAATAACTCCACTGGTATCTTCTTGGATCTATCAATAGCTTTTGACTGCGTAAATTTTGACATACTACTTGAAAAACTAGAAAATTTTGGAATAAGAGGTCAAGCCCATAGTCTCATCAAATCTTACTTAACAAACCGAATGCAGGTAACAAAACTACAGACATGCCAGGGGCATATTATGTCATCTAATCTCACTGCTACCAATGGAGTTCCCCAAGGCTCAATTCTTGGGCCCTTGCTCTTCTTATTATATATAAATGACATCCAATCTGTTATTAATGATGGGACTATAATTTTGTATGCGGATGATACTTCTATCACAATAGCTGATAAGCTGTACTCTCAACTGGAAATAAAGGGAAATGTTGTCTTAAACAGCATTGCTCAATATTATAATGAAAACCTTCTCACAATAAACACTGAAAAATCATGCTTTATAGAATTCTCCCCATGCTTATATGACTCAGAAAATAGCTACTTTGTAGGATATATCATGATAATGAAAAACCACTGCACAAAATTTCTTGGTTTAATTATTGATGAAAAACTAAGCTGGAATTACCATATAAATGAAATATTGCATAAAATTAGCAGAAATCTTTACGTCTTAAGGAACCTAAAATATCGCTGTACACAAGGAGTTATGAAAACTGCTTATTTTGGACTGATTTACCTTCCATACCTTGTCTATGGAATTGAATTATGGGGGCACACTAGTAAAACAAATTTACAGAATCTTTTCATTTTACAAAAGAAAGCAATACGCTATATAGCAAACTTACCCCTGAAACAAACATGTAGGCAGGCTTTTGTTGACCTTAAACTACTGACACTCCCCTCCATTGTAATATATAGGACATTGCTATATTTAACTACTTTGGATGATATAATATCTAATAAAGATGTCCATGAACACTTCACTAGAGGCAATTCCTCTTACCGTCTTATCCAACATAGACTAAAATTGTATGAAAGCCTACCCAAATATAAAGGTATTCAATGGTTTAATATTTTATCTCCCAACCTTAAGTCTAGCAGATCAGAAAAAGACTTTAAGAACAAAATGTACAAATTTCTACTGGAGAATGCTTTTTACTCAGTGGAAGAATTTATTGATGTATGCTACTCCAAAAACATGTAATAGGAAGAAACTCTAACATGTAATTTATTTGTTTTATATTTAAATATTGCTGTATTTTGAGATTGTAGTTTTAATATGTTTTCTTACTTTCAAATATATATGATGATTTTTGATGAAGGCTAGTTGCACAATTATAAAATATGAAACATAGAACATATAAGAAAATGTAGCATATGTATTATGTACTCACTCTGTACTTTTTGTATGTTTGTTTTGATATGTAACTCCCATAGTATATATATATATGTTGTGAATGTCCTCTATGACGGCTCCTGACAATTGTAATGCTTTGTGTACGCAATTTTTATGGAATTAAAAATAAATAATAATAATAATAATAACGTTGAGTGTCGCTACCCTGCATTACTTTACCTTCAGGACTCTGAAATACGCGTATTAGTCAATACTCCCTTCCTTACGCTTTTCTCGAATAGGCTTCACCGATTCTTTGATTTATTTTGAATACATTTTTCAACTTCTCTTTCGCCTTCTCCACCCCCCTTTCTCGCATACCCGATAGTTTCAATAACTTCTAATTATTCTTCTCAATCGGCTTCACCGAGTTTCATTTTTTATTTTTCTGATCTCGGTTTGTCTTGTTTTTTATCTTTGACAAGGGTCACTGTAATTTTTTGCACACCCGATCTGTGTGAATGTTGAGTGTATTTGTAGGTCTCTGGCGCGGAGAAGTCTCCCGGAAACTTGTTGGCTGACTTGCTGTCCCTAGTGCTGGCCATAAAAAGCCCCTAAACAGCAGGTGAGTGTCTGGTTGTATGGGTGAGGTTTTTATGTATTCAATTTTTTATATTTAAGACTTTTTTCTCCTTCCCTTATCTTACAAGGAGAGGACCCGTACGTGGGGTCACGGATTTTGCTGAAACTTGGTAAGTACGTAGCGCTAGACGCCAGGATCACACCAACCCCCCTTTTGGGCGTATATGATCAATAATTTTTATGCAAAATGCGTTCAAAATTCGCAATTTTTCGGCGCGCGAGATAAAACACTTACGACGGCATTATTTCTTTTATCGTAATCCATAGCTTAGCGCTGGGGATCTGATCTAGCAATTACAAGGTCTGGAGTTCGTTCCCGGTTTCGGTCGCTTTTTTTCCTCGCTTATTTTATTATTCCTGTTTTCCTTTTTCGCGGTGAAGTTTTACTCGGTATCTACAATCACTTTTTCATTTTTTTTTCTTCACTACATTTTCGTTCTCGGAACTTTTCACATATTCTCTTGTTCACCGCACGGCAGACATGCTAGAATTTACTGTCAGATCAGAACTTCTTTCATTGATCTCTGTATATATTTTAACTAATATTTATTTTCATAGTACATGGTAAAAAATTCATAAAATATTTTTTCGAACACTGTAATCGATGCTTTTAAAGATCCGTAATTGGCGAAAAAATATCAGCCATAGAATCATTGCCAAACTTTTAAGAATAGGAATTTATGAAGACAGTCCTAGATATATCCATTCATTTTCCTGATCCTTTGCTCATATTGTTCGTCATGCTTTCGTGATGATTTTGCCTTGGATTCTTACGAGTGGACTGCGAAATCAGGGTTACGGAGCAGAAGCGAGGAACAGGGACACTGTTTGATCTGTGTTGATCACCAAACTAGGGTCATAGAGCGGAATCAACTTTTGCGCTTGCCCTTGAAAAAGAAGCACTGCTTCCATCGTCTCCTCAGCAGACATTTTTTCTCTGCGGCTGATGTATCTCGCGACCTGCCTTTGGAGGATCTTGTGCCTGCTTTTAAATTTTTTTACCCAAGATTGGGATGCCTCAAATTTAAATCCCCCGGTGTAAATTGAAAGGCGGTCGACATTCCCTATTGTCGTAGCATCCTCGTCGTAACATGGTCTCCATTTGCCCGGGATTCGCAAAACCGATCATACCCCACTGGTCAATGGCTTTATGCTTATGCTGACGAGTTCCTCCAGAGAGAATATCTTTTTTCTATAACTTTACTCTGTCCATCCTCGTTATTCGGCGAGACACTAGTGCCCTAAGGCACTTTACGGTCCAAGTCGGATGCAGTCTCACCGCCGTGACTGCGTTAATTTTGCTTTCCAGGGGAATTTCTCGAAATTTCTTTGGTGATGGCCCCGCATGTAGCAGATGTAGCTTCACTTGAGCTGGGACTAGTGCTATCATCTTCCTCAGCAGACGACACTAGCAAACAATGCTCATCCATTTCGGGGTCATTTTCGTTCAGTAGATAATCGTCATCAATGACGACCATATTGTCCATCTTATCAACTATTCGATCGTACATTTCGCGTCCAACTGCGACTGCACGATCAGAAATCTCGGAACTTGTGCTATCGGAGATGAGACCACTGTCCCGAAGAAGTCCAGCACAATAATGCGAAGCATCGGCGAACAAACCGGGCTTTTACTGATATTCTTCACCAGGGGACGAAATATATCCCGCAGTGGATGGGCCAGGTAAGGATTCCATATCTGTAATTTTATTGTGAAATTACTTTTTCAACATAGCGAAAAAGGTTGAGAATTAGACTATGTCGTTCATAATATACAGGAAAAAATAACAAAATATTTACTTGGCCGTATATTCCAAATATAACGATATTTTTTAAAATTCTGACAAGAAAAACTCGTACAAGCGCGCAGGGTACCAATCGGTTCCGTTGAATAGCTCGTACTAACTGCACAGCCGTTTCCAGCTACTGTCCCCTTCCCTCGAAAGGGAAGGCAATAAACAACGGGACAGTGGTGATCCCTCAAGATGGGTGTAAAACTCGCTATCGTGAACAGTTTGAAGGATGTATCATGTAGAGTTTTCTTCAAAGCGTTTCTACAGGGAAGAATGTTTTAATACACCTACGGCGCCCGTAAATGTTTCAATAACGTACAGTTTACTAACCAATCGTACCATGCGGGCATAAAAAGATGTAGAGCATTACACGCTTGTCTTGAAGATACAATTAAAATATTAACCAGCACGAGTGTATGGTCCCTGTTCCTCGCTTCTGCTCCGTAACTCAGATTTCAAAGTCCACTCGTAAGAATCCAAGGCAGAATCATCACGAAAGCATGACGCACAATATGAGCAAAGGATCAGGAAAAAGAATGGATATATCTAGGACTGTCTTCACCAATTCCTATTCTTAAAAGATTGGCAATGATTCTATGGCTGATATTTTTTCGCTAATTACGGATCTTTAAAAGCATCGATTACAGTGTTCGCAAAAATATTTTATGGATTTTTTACCATGTACTATGAATATAAATATTAGTTAAAACGTATACAGAGATCAATAAAAGAAGATCTGATCTGACAGTAAATTCTAGCATGTCTGCCGTGCGGTGAACAAGAGAATATGTGAAAAGTTCCGTGAACGAAAATGTAGTGAAGAAAAAATGAAAAAGTGATTGTGGATACCGAGTAAAACTTCACCGCAAAAAAGGAAAACAGAAATAATAAAATAAGCGAGGAAAAAAGCAACCGAAACCGGTAGCGAACTCCGATCCATGATATCGCTAGCTCAGCTTCCTAGCGCTATGCTACGAATAAATTTCAAAATTCGTTCCGTTGTAGGTGAGTTTATCACGCGCGCCGCAAAATTGCGAACTTCGAACGCAATTTGCATAAAAACTACTGATCATATATGCCCAAAAGGAGGGTTGGTTGTGATCCTGGCGTCTAGCGCTACGTACCAACCAAGTTTCAGCAAAATCCGTGTCCCCACGTACGGGTCCTCCCCTTGTTAGTGGAGTATCTCAATTATTATTTTATTACGGCATTTGGAGATTTTTTACCTTTTATCATTGTATGTGTGGCGTGAAACTTATTCCTAATTATATGGTACAAAAAAAACGGCTTAAGCTGCGAACTATTTGCATAACTACAAATCATCTATGTATAAATTGGTTGGCATTATCGTGAGCTAAATATCGCCAAATCATTGCGCTACGGTTGATTCGTTTTTTTCAACCGTTATCCAAAATAGTGAAGTCGGTGTGGTTTGGATAGTTGTTGTTTAGGAAGTGTATTTTTCTTTCTTATTATCTGTTGATAAACCTCATTTAAGTAACTGTGAAGTATTTTTTTGTATTAATTTTATGTGGTTGGTGTAAACTTCTAGTATTTGAGTTTGATCTCGGTTGTTTATTCATGCTTGTTGAGCAGTTGGTTAGTGATTGCGAAGGTTTTGTGTTTTGCGGTGGTTTTCTCCCCGTTATTTTGTGCGTTGGATTTAAGTGAATTTCGATAGATTTTCTATGTGTTTTGAAAGCTCGTCGCATCTGTAAAAGGTATATATCTCTTCTTATCTTTATTTGTTGCACTTGCATGTTTATTAATTTCATAGTTGTTGATGTATTATTTCATGAGTTTTCGGCAAAGATGCCTAATGAAGATTGATATGTATGCGTTTTCGGTGATGTTCTTATTGACGCAGTGCAGTAGATCAGTATAATTCTAGTTATTAGAGTTCTTTTTTATTACTTAGATTGATAACAATCTTTTGCATACTGATATATAAGTACTGGTGGAATGGCCTGTCAAAATTATGATAATTTAATAAAAAAATAATGTTTTAGCTCAATGGTTTTTGTTCTTATATCATATCTTAAATAATAAAAGCCTTATTGTTACATTTTTTGTGACATTTTGTGTAAAGCTCTTTCCTGTCAGCCAACCTCTCTGGCACTCTAACCTTCCCTCCTCTCACAATACATCGTACGTTCCCTACATTTTATAATTCTACCCCTAACTTCCTCCCTATCTGCTTTTCTCTTTCCCCAAATCCCTTCCATCTTTGTATAAATTTATACAGTTGTTTAGATAATCATAGTGAATAATAATCCATACCGAATTCCAGTCCTACTAGGATTACGAAATTTCACGAAAAATCCAGCAATGAGGCTTTCCAGGAAGATTTTCCCTTCACAAAATGGAAATTATGGTGTTGATAACGTTTTGAATGGCATAATTATATTCGGCACAAAATTCGTGGATTTAATGTGGTAAATAGGTGCAACTTAAGCTCATCATTTGGTTGAAATCCTAATTTAACTGACTTTATTACAAAAGATTTGAAGTTTTAGTGAATTTTTTCGTGTTTTGCGACAAAAAGTATTATTTTTTACCAAATCTATCGGTCCTGGGTGCAACGATATAGAATATTTCATGGGTTACATTCAGAACGAGAGAATTGATGCATGTTAACCGGTTTATTTTGGATTGCAGAATAGATGCCATTCCGTGTGTATTGTAGATGTTATTTATCCGTATTATTTTTGCAGTAGAAATTTCATTTTCATTTGTAGAAAATATCCAAAGTAGATAATAGTGAAAAATATTATATCGTCTCGTTTTTATTGTTCTTTCTATTATAATTTCTGAAACTTCAGTTAATTGATTGACGATATTTATTTATTAAATTCTTATTTTGAATTAATGTTACCACCGTTAAAAATCCATTAAAATATTACATTTATATTATAATTTCAAATGTTTGGATGTATGTTATTCTATACAAATCCACACCTTCAAAGGTATCGTAATGAAAACTGGCACTATTATTGGAGGCACCAAGCGAAAGACCGTAGGGTAGTTTAAATTGTCGACAGATTTCCCATAAATAAGTTATTCGCATTTTTTTTATTCCCCATAAGGTAACATCTAAAACTTGACTTTTATAAGTGCAAGCATTTGCTTATATAAATTCGACAAATTGACTTAAGAACTTTGTACCTGCACTGTATGTAGGAAGATTGATCATAGTTTTTCCTCTTTGACTTGAAATCACTCGCATTTCACGTTTATTCCCATTAATTTGGACTAAATTTGTTTTTTAACGATAATTGCCTTGATGACAATGACATTGTTAAAGTCCAAGGACTTAACGTTGTTTCGGTTTATTTATTTATTTACTTAATAAATATTCTTATTTAGTTAATTGTGCTTAAACATTGTGTAATAATATAGTATATTATTAATTTTGAATTTAATGTTTTTTCAACACATTGCTGGTATTTACGTATTTTATTTTGTATGATTTTAAGTGCAATTAATACATTTATTAATTAGTTTATATACAGTTAACTTTAATATTAAGAAATAATAAATTAGTAAAAAAGGTTAAATAGTTGCAGTTAAATGTGAATGTATGTTATGCTATACAAATCCACAGGTTTTGTCCTTTGTATTTTTTGTTCTAGATTCTACATTTATTGAGAGATTTTGATGAAATTTGATATTTAGACTTGGGTGAATTGGGTTTCTTTGCCACTTTTACCGGGAAAATCTTCTGGTGTATAATAAATAGCTTTGCTTGGCTAAGGTTATTCAACTTCAGTTTATCGATTTATGATAATGACATTAAATACTTAGTTTTATTTTACGGTAATACTGTTTGGAACCCATTAAAATATGAAATCTACTTATAACTTAATCTCGTAGTGTCTGTCAGTCAGTCGTATGGAATAAATCGTGGAGTTTATCAAATGGACCTAATTTTGGTACCATGTTCTTCATCTTTTCGAGATGGACAAATTCTTTTTCTCCGTAATGCCTGGGTTCGTGCTTGGGTGAACACATTCACAAGCAAAACAGTTTCGGAACTTCATTGAGTTTTATTTCTGAAACTCTTTATCATAATTATGCAATCTTGCAGACTTGATTTGCCGAAAATGATGCCCTCTTTTCGAATAAATTTTTAATTGGTACTTTACAGGTCATATAAGAACTAGAGATGGAAAAGTGTGATTTTTTAAATTGTGGTGTCCCAGATAAATCTCTACGACAGCCGTTATAAATGTACGTTGTTCCATCAACAAACGTTAGCCTTAACTTTCACGTGGTATTGGTTTTAGTTGTTTAGTAAATGTTGTTTCTTCTGTAAATGCCTAATTAATACATCTCAAAATTATTACCATTTCATGATTATTATGTTTAGAAGTGGTTAATTATTTTTAGCCATTTAGGTTCAGCAATTTGGAAAACTTAAGCTTATTAGCCTTTGTTGATTTGTTTAATTTAATTTTTAAGTTTCATGATTTTAATACTCATTTGCTTTATAAGATACATGAAAAAGTATGTAGTTGTGCAAAACATTCTTAGCAGTCGATTATTACGAGTTGTCGGTGTTTGCATACTGCATGCGCTTAAAAATCACTATACACCAAGATCTTATCTCGTAAATAAACCAGCATGACAGCATTTGAACTGGCCATTCAAATAAGATACAGTAAAACCTGGTTAATTTGAACCTCCATATTTTGAAATTCGACATAATTCGAAATTTTTTAACACACAAAAGACCGGAAAAGCCAATTCCATACAAATGTACTTCAATAATTCAAAATAATTTTTAGCCCGATTCTCAGAGTATCAATGCATTTTGGTTGATATAATTCGAAATCAAACTTAGGAAAAAGAAAAGACACCAAATTTATGAAAATCTGTCCGGTGCCATGCCAGTTTATTTACAAACATCGTGCGATCATGAGCATGCTGACTGTTGCAGATGGGGCATTAAGTACCATCGCCAGATTTGGTCCATCTCCCCTGGTTCTTCTTCTCCCTCGGTTCATCCCCAACATGCATTTGTTTCTGTCTATTCTTGCCCACGGCTTATCTGTTTCCCTTCCCTGGTTTTCTTGATTTATTTACAGTTTTGTGAATTTTGTTCGGAAAATGCATTCCAATATTCCTTTGCTTTGTTGCTTGTTTTCGGATTGGATAGTTCTCTCTCTGTAGCTGAAGAAGGAGTAGTTCCGAAAGCTTTACGTTTGTGATGTTTCTGTGTTTTTGTGTTATTTTACGTGTGTCGCTTCGACATCCCCGGGGCCTCGCCAACCTGAAGTTGTCTGATTGGTGAGTGCTCACTGGGTTTCCTCATCCCAACACATTGTTGACATCCATATATTCATTTTACCTTTCCTTTTCCGTAAGTTGTTATATATATATATATATATATATATATATATATATATATATTTATATATTTATATATATAAGTTCATAAAAAATCACTTTTCACCTAGATCTTAACTTGTTAATAAACCAACCCAACAGTATTTGAACTACCCATTTAAATAAAATAATAGTTTTCATTTTCTGTTAAATTAAGGTATCTATCTGGAATTTCTAAAATCTCGGGCAATCTGCTCGCATCCAAGTTTTTGAATGTCAAGTTTCATGACTCTTATCACCCTTCTTAACCCCTCAATGCCATCAGGCATACTATTACGTCCTGCGGCAGCCCTAAATTATTTTATCTTTTGACACTAGAGACTTCTTTAAATCTAAATAACCTATATATATTTTGAAAGAGGAAGCTTTGTACTTCCTATCTATGTTTGTCCTGTATTTTTTTTCTCTTTTGAAAAATATATAATCAACATTGAATTTTGCGATAGAATTTTCAATTTTGCTATGATATGATGGAGTTTCTCCGTATAAAAATCGCTTTTCAATGCAGCAAGGAACCTTTCCTTGGTGTTTGAAATGCAATGTAGGAACTGTGCATCATTTCAAAGGAGAGCATGTTTTTTCTCCTCTTTTTTCCTGGTGGAGATATTTGGCTTATGTCATGCGACATAGGTCTTTGTCGGTATGTAAAGAAAGAAAGGAAAACATCTTATGTCTGTCTATGCACAGCTTATTACAAATGTTTAAAATGCAATTGATGAAGAGTGGAATTAGGTTAAGTAAAAACATTTCTGTAAACATTCCCTTCCATTACCGTGCGATTCTTCGTTCATCGCTTCATAGGAGAGCATCAACGTAAAAACAGCTGATTTCAAAATCCAAGGCCGACATTCTTCCAATAATTTAGTGCCACGCCTCCAAGAGAGGCATTTTGTGAGAAGCATAATATCTGTCATATAATTTTCAAGACCTTTAGAATTTTATTTTAATCTTGACGAAAATTGCGGGGAATTGAGTATATCTATTTGTAAGTATTTGTTTACATATAATATACATTTAGTTTTGTGATAGAATTTTAGTTTTTACCATGGACCTACGGATTTTCGGTTTCTAAAGTTGACCCATAAATACCTGAGGAAAGGGAACCCACCAAATTGGGTTCCTTTTCTTTGACATTTGAAAGAAGACGAGGTCTGTTTTCCTCTTCAGATAAGTGCTTCGCTGCTGTGCTAGGCGAGAAGAGGACACGCCAGCTAAAATCATGAAAAGCTCTTCTTTATATTTACACAGTAGGTTACTAGAAGTGTTTGCTAAGCTATAAGGCATTTCTTGCTGAATCCAATTACGCATGTTAAATTTTCTCAAAATATTTGGGAAGGACCTATAACTAAAGATTTCCGTGTTTTATACAACGTCATATCTCCCTTTCCAATGAATGAAGTGCAACTATTTCTTTTGTGACTTCTGCAATGACTAAGAATGATGACTTTGTAACTGAAACATTCATATTATAATTAAATCATCTTTTAATAAATCAATAATACTACATTATTTAAAAATTTCCAGTAAAGACATGAAAAAGTTGAGATGCGTAAAACTTTTCACCTAATTGGTTTAGATGGGTAGACTTGCAGAATGAAATAGTTACTAATTTAAGCTATTTTTTTATTAAGATTGCACATCAATATCTTCCATGGATTTTCCATTGCTGAATGTTATATGTAAAGCGTGAATGCACGCCGGAAAATTAGCAATTGGTATACATTCTCTTCTACTCCAACAATCTTTGTATGTAAAATATTATATGCAAAATAGATATTTACAAATTTCATGTTTTTCATAAATCCACAAAAAAATTCAGAAAAATCAAGAGAAAACTTCCCAAGTTATGATAATTTTATTATTTTCGAACGTTTTTGCAACGCAATCGTGAAAATTTAAAAACCTCATCCGGCCATACGTGTGGGATTTAATAAATCTCCTCCGGGCTTGAGGGGTTAAGCAATATTTTTAATCATCACTAAGACAATAACATATATGTTACACTAACATTTATGTAAAAATGAGGATATTTTGTGTTAGGATTATCCAGATAAAGGCCTACTCACACATCACCAGCAATGGGATGGCATGGTGTCGGCCTGGTAAAAATGTTGTTCAATACATAAAGTACCGACAAAGGATGGGTTCTCGAGACCCAGCTTCTTCTTTAGTTGGCTCCTTACAGTGGCTGGAATGACACTATATTTTTTTAAAAATTTTTATCGATAACGTTTAAGAACTTGAATTTAAAAGAATTAGCTGTGATTTCCAGATTTGGATGCATAGTGAATAGAAAAGGAGAAAGATAGATGGAGAATATTCAACACCCTATTGTGAATTGATGGACGACAAAACAAAGTTTTGTGAATATTTCCGATTATTCTTCTTCTTCATATAAAGCTATGGAAATCATAGCTAATTCTTTTAAATTAACATTCTTAACCCTCCAGTACGGTCGTCTACTTTACAAACAAGATTCAGGTTGCTGGGTGTCGGACACCCAGCATATTTTTTCTTTGTTTTTAATGAGCGTAACTCTTATTTTTAACTAAATTTTACTTAATATCTAATTTTAATATTTATATTAAACACATGACATTATTTTTTTTTATATTTTATTAAACTGTGTAAAAATATGTGATGCATCCACGTCCAATCATCTGAACTCTCTAAAATCTCCATTCGGGCAGATATTTTGTTCTGGCAATTATCACAATAAATATTTGAATGTTCCTTGACATACGTGAATATCACGGAATGAACACACAGACTTAGACTCTCGCAGGGGACTCTGAGAGCATGGCTAATGGAGAGAGAAAGTTTGTCACACCAGTATGGTTGGTGGGTGTCCATGCTAATATTACTTTCAATATACTCTAAATGCCTCAAAATGCAGCTACTATAGATTTGGATATAACAATGTAGACGAGTTGAAAAATATTGAATTTCTCAAATACTCCAGGTGTTAAACACCCGGGCGACTGTACTCGAGGGTTAAACATTATCGATAAAAATTCTATGCAAATGAAGGGAGTTTCAGGAGGAAAGGGTTTGGGAACTAGTATGCTAGGTGAACAGGTTATCAAGTGGATGAACCCTCCGGCAGCGACAATGTCACAAAACAACCTGTCTGGTGCCATGTCATACCGTTGCCAGTGGTTTGTGAACTAAGATTTAATTTTTTTAATTTTTCACCGGTGCCAGATGCCTCCCATCCCGTCGCTGTACTGTGCTGTTACCGGTGAGGTATGAGTAGGCCTTAAAATAATAATTTAAGATAATGACATCATCATATACATGTTGTTTGCTGAAATCAAACGGATTATAATCAGTGGCATAGTGGAATCATTCCGGGCTCCCATGCAAAGGATCTCTGCTGGCCCTCCCCCTCCCATGACATACTCGAAAGACTAATTTACACCTCACCATAGCATATCATTTCCATCCGTGCTTTCTGGCACGAGTCTTTACATAGTTCTTCCTAACGGCCGTGCCGTATCCATATTTTTCTTTACTATTTTCACTTTGCATACTTTAAACTTTTATTGAGTCCCTTGTTTTACTATTCACTTCAAATCCAGATTTTTCTAAAAATGCTAAGCAAACATTTCAAGCGAAATCATTTGTATTGTTCTGCTAGCATACACTAGAAATAGCAAAATTCAAATTTTAACACAATGCACAATTACATTTTCACTGAAAGTATTTTCCTGCATGCCACACACATCACCAGTTTGATGGGAATAGGACTGTCAGTGTCAGTAACCTGACTGTAAAACTTGAAAAGTAACAGACAAAAACTTTCTGACATTATCTGAAAGTACGGTATGTCATCAGATGCCAAGGCATTGGAGATACATTGGATAATAATAGTTTCAATGCATTAATTCAGCAAATTAACATAGTTAGATTTTTGTGGCAGTTACTTCTAACAAGGCGTATTATATAAAAAAATTTAAATAGTAAAATAGAAATGCATCACTTTTTCATTCTCATGAGATAAAAACTTGAACCACTTGGTCACTATGGCAGTTAGAAAATGAAATTTAATTTTCTGAAATGCTTGACATCAAAGTCTAAATCCAAGGAAAAAAGTAATTTCAACTTCCACATGCGCAATAGAAAATATCAATCCTAGAGTGATCTCTTATGTAATAGAGTGATAAATATTCCTACCTTAGTTTAATCATTGTCTTCATCTTGCATTGGCATCGGCAAATTTTTCTATGGCATCATTAACATTCAGCTTAAATGCTCGTTCATTCTCAGTGCTCATAATTGCCAGGCTCCTCAGTCTTGTCTGACTCATAAGTTCCATAAATATGTTTTTATTAATTTTAACTTTAGAATGATCTCTCAGCACTCACAGTGATGACTGGCAATGTCAAAAAGAACATGAAGGAGGTACACATCTGGAAGACTGAATGCTATCGCAGTGTCTTCTACTAATAGCAGATTAGCAAGGTCTCTAACACTACTTTGTTTTTGTAAAGCCAATCTCAGTGCTATTCTAAAAACACTGCATCTGTTCTGGTAACTTAGGGGAAAGATCATTGGGGTAGAACGGCCCATAATTCCTTTGCATTCTTGTGTAATTCCTCTTCAGAAATGTTAGCCAGTATTTTAAGGCATAATATTTAAATCTATTTGATATATCTTTCATTGACTATCTATTTTTGACTATCTATTTTGGATTTGACTAATTACAATGTCCAATGTTAGATAAAATACATACTTTGAAGTGAAACTCGGTATTAATTAATTATTACTTCACATTTTAATCTAGAAAATGGATAATGTACAGATTGACAGTTTGTGTGGCATCTGCCTGATGGAGAGCCATTCTTATCTGTGCATTTTTGACGAGCGCACCTTGGATGGAACACTTTTATACGAAGTCATGAACGACGTTTGTCAAGTAAAGGTAAGTGTTGATTTAATATTTCCATGCAAATTTTTTTGCTACCAATTATCAAGTCCGACAAGGGGAACGTCAGGTCTGTTGGGCACAGATTTTGATGAAATTAAAATGGCGCGTTCTCTGATTAAAATAAGCAGATAGGTGTCTTGCCATTTTTATGAATAGGCCTTGGTTTATAAGAAAGAAATGTTAAATATCAGCATTGTCGACTACTATCTATAACTAGCTTAATGTTGCAGTGACATCGTAAGTGAATCCTGGCTGGTTGGTAGCAAGTCAGGCTATGGGTCCAGGGATCACAGATTCGAGACTGGTCTATGACCTTTTTTTTCTTCTTTAATGATTTAAAAAAATTTATTCAACATTTTAATTTATGACTTAAAATTTTTCCCAAGGAAATGCTATTTTTTATAGACAAGTTTTATTCATTATATAAATTACATTAGCATTCATACAATTATAATTTTTTAAATACTTTATTTTCATCATACATTTATTGTCAATAAGAAATACGTTTAGAGTTCAGTCTATATAAACGAATAAACATTTCAGTATATCCATGAAATTGTTATTACGACCGTTAAAAATGTTATTTCACTTCTAAATGTGCTACAAATTTAAAATTTGGCAGAAATGTGTGGAATTATTAACCCAATGTGGGAACAGTATAATATTACTAAAATTGCAAAAAATGGGTGATTGTTTTACTCCATTATTGTTCCATAATGAAAAAACAAAAACCAATCCAGAGGAGAAATATTTAGAGTTAAAGAAATATTTCTCTTGATGAAAAATCTCTCTGAAAAGTTATTTTTTTTCAAAGCGAGATGAAATGCTTGCATTATTTATCTAATTGTTTAAATTTAAGTAATTTTTAATGGTCGCAATAAGAATTTCCTGAATACACTGAAATGTTTATTCCTTGATTTTGAGTAAACTCTAAATAACTTTAAAATTTCTGCTCTTTAACTTGCCCCATAGTATCTAAACATTTACCTATTTGTTTAAATTTTAAGAATTTTTAACTGCCAAACAAAATAAAATATAAAAATTTGTATAATCCCTATTTCATTTTTTTACAAATCCTACCTCTAAAAAAATTTCAGCTTCGTAGCTTATTCAGAAATACAAACCTTGAAAATTTATTTTAACAATGGCGAATTTTTAGCAGCTGCATTGTTTCACTTTTTCAAGTTATTCATTTCTTCTAGTCGGTTTTGCACAAAATCCTACCTAACAGCTCATCTGGAAGTGCCTAAACATTATTATCCTCCTATATGTTATATGTTATCATTATATATCGATGTTTCTTACAGAGGAGAGATATAACATATATAACATATATTAGGTGGGCTAATAATGGCATTACCTTGATGTTCCATTTTCACTGCGATCAGCCAATGACTGAATCAGAAGGTGGTTTCAGAAAACAAAGCAGTGATGCTAGTGAAAGAGAACAGTTGAATTCAACAGCCCCATTTAAACAGCTGTTTCATGGAAAAGAATCCTCAAGTCACCACACTCGCCACATCCGAACAAATGGGAGAGAGATTAAAGAGGGTTTATGTAAACAAAATCACGTGTCTCCACATTAAAACACGGCCCACATTAAAAAATAATTTGTATGGAAAGTTCCATTGTGAAAAAGTAAGTGAATGGATGAATACTAAAAAAAATCATCCAAAGGTTTGATCCCAATAGCTTCATCTTTTAAATCCGACTCACTACCACTATGCCACCATACATTCTTGTTGATTAGGGTTGATAGTAACATATTTTATCTACTCACGAACTTTCTGTTAAAAGCCAATATTAATATTGCTCCAGAATTCGAACCCTGGAGCCTGATAATTATATGAAGGGGATGCTTAAAAATTTGCTGTGAATTAATAAGCTTTTTATACCAACTGCTACTTCGCAGCTGTTGAGGTTCTCTCTGATGAGCTGTCATAAGATTCGAACTGGATTCAGCCACAGTAGTACCGGTCATTGTCTTCAAAAAGTTAAAATGTATTTAATACAAACAACACTAGCTATATATGGCGACTAAGATTGAAATGTGAATTTCCTCGATTTGTGATTTTTTTAAATGCATGAAACCTAATGTTTGAAAGTACTTCAAGACTTGAGGCTAATATGAAAATTGAGTGTATTTGTAATTCCTGGTTGTTATGGAATATTCAAGCTATGCGAGAGTTGAAACACGATTTCTGGAAAGGGTGCAAGTGATGCTGCTCAGTTTGTTGATCGGCTTTTGAAAGTGACTGTACCTTTTGAGTACGTCAAATTGTTTCATCCACATGATATACATAAGATATTGAAAAGATTCCCTCAATTGCAAGGTTTTGAAGATCGGTATCATAAGGATATCAGCCATGCCTTGAACACTATAATAAAGGAGATTCATGGTGATGGATCGTCTCCTTTGAAAAAAGATTGTTATTTTTGTCGTGGATAGTTATAACATGATATTGATAGCATATTTTTTTGGTAAATAAAACTTAATCAGCCTACTCAATATTTGTTTCATTTTACTGCGTTTAAAATCACCGCTAAACCTACTACCAACCAGGAAATTTTAACTCCATTCAAATACCAACCCCTAGATAATTCACGTTAAAAAACAAATTGGAGACTACGGTGTACAGATTGGAATTAAATTTAAAACTCCTGAACCATAAATTAACCCAGAGAGCACTCACACGTCAATAAGAAATAAGGAAAATTAAAATTATGCTTACAAGTTTGCAGGACGATGATGGCCTACAGGGACCTGCTGTCAAAAACTAGCCTAAAAAGAAGAAAAAGAAAACACACATGCACAAACACTGGAAATCTCTGGGAAAACCGCTAGATACGTATTTTGGGAGCTATGCTCCCATCTTCAGTAGCTGAAGTCATATGAATTGTTTGTGTTTGGTGCATTTATGTGTTCCGGGTAAAAGTGAAAGGAGGGCAGAGGGGTGGGGGAATTCATAATGGTTAGCGAGTAGAGGGGTGAGTAAGGGATAGGTCTGCAGTCGTTATTCATAACCGTCTCTTTGAATTTGTTTATGAAAATACTCTTGTAAGCGTCTAGTTTCCAGTCGGTTTGTGTTGATTTTAAGAGAGACATGTTTTCGATTTTAATCGGGTGATTGTTTTCCTGTATGTGTATTGCGACATTAGACCTGTTAAATCTATTATGTTTGAAGTGTTCAAGGTGTTCTTTGAACCTGGTTTCTAGCTTCCGTTTAGTTTGCCCTATGTAGACTTTCTCGCAGTCTGTGCAAGCGATTTTGTATATGCCGGATCTTTGTAGAGTCGGGATCGTGTCTTTTGGATTGTGTAGTAAGTTGGAGAGTTTGTTTTCATTCACAGGTACTGCTTTTAGGTTCTGTTTTGAGAAGAAGTTTGATAAGCCGTTTGTGATGCCTGGGACGAAGGGGATTTTTATCTATTTTTGTTTTTTTTGGGGGGCGTGCTTGTGAGAGTAATCCATTTTTTCAAAGAAAGACTGCGCTTGGATTTGTGTAAAGTATTCTCTATCATCTGAGGGTTGTAACCATTGATTTTAGCGCATTTTTTGATATATTTTAATTCTGTGAGGAAATCAACTTTAGAAAGAGGAACCTGTAAGAGTCTATGTACCATTGAGTGGAATGGTGCTAATTTATGTGAAATATGGTGGTTAGAATCAGAGGGAATGTACGTGTCTGTGTGTGTGGGTTTTCGGTAAATCCCGAACTTGATTTGGTTGTTTTCTCTTTTTACGAGAAGGTCAAGAAATGACAATGTATTTTGTTTTTCAACTTCATGTGTAATTTTAATGGAAGGATATTGATCGTTTAGTTGCTGTAGAAAATCAGTTATGTTATTATTGGAGGTATCGAAAATCGCGAAAATATCGTCAACGTATCTTAGCCATAAGCGTGGGAAGTATTTGAAAGTGTTTTTGCATTGTTTTTCGAAGTTAACCATGAATAGGTTGGCTAAGAAAGGTGAAAGGGAGTTTCCCATTGTTGTACCTTAGTTTTGTTGGTAGAACTTGTTGTTAACTTGAAAGAAAATTTGGTTCATGCATAAGCGTGTTAGTCGTACTAATTCATCTGCTGTTTTTAATGGTAAGTTTTGATCGGTGAGCCATTCTTCGAGGAATTGTAATGTTTCATTGATGGGAACACGAGGAAAGAGAGAAGAAACATCAAAAGAAACTAAAATTTCACTGTCCTTTAGTATTATGTCTTTAACTTCGTTAATGAAATGAGGACTGTTTTTTATATTTGAATCATGCTTGATAGGAAATTGTTTAAATTGGTCATTAAGCCAACGTGAAATTTTATATATCGGGCTGTTGATAGATGAAACAATGGGTCTGAGGGGAATGCCATTTTTGTGGATTTTGGGTAAGCAATATATCCTAGGAACCCTGGGGTTTGAGGTGTGAAGTTGGAGGCTGAGTTGTTTCATGATGAGTGTGGTGCATGTTTTAACGCTTCCGGCATGTGCGACATGGCATTCACATCCTCCCTTTCCCATGCCTCCAGCGTGTGCGACGTGGCATTCACGTCCTCCCTTTCCCATGCCCCCAGTGCGAAATTTTCATTAAGTTTTGTTATCGCTATGGCTATGATTTATGTGCTTTCAGAGAGTGAATATGCAAGCTAATGCTGTCTGCTTTCGTTCTGTGGTTCCTCGTTGTCTGTGTTTACGTGTTAGTATTTTTTAAAATTTTTTTTTCTATCTCGGACCTGGCCATAGCAGTGCTTACTAAGGCTCTTCAGGCCTCTTATCTTTCGTGCGTTGCGTCTCAGACTTTCAAAAGAGCTCTCATCTTCCTGGCTCTTGTTTACGATGCTTCGAGCTGATGGTCGAGGTTTCTTAGTGCCTGCGTTTGCGTCGGGCATTTTTTTAATTTTTTTTTTCATCTTGGGTCTGTCCTTTAGCCGAACCCCTATTTAGTTCCTTGTAGCTCTCGTGAGTTGGCAGATTGGGAAGTGTTATGGAGAAATATAGTGAAAGTAGTGTAGATATATATTCTGAAGATTCGAACGGATACTCTATTGATTCCAGTTCCGAAGAGGAATTGGAAGAAATAACTCACTCAACTGTGAATATTCAAGAGAATATTTGGGGAGATGTCGATGTCCTTGGCCTTTTGCGTGTGATTTAGTTGGAAAACAAATAGTGCAGGTTTTATCAACAGATTATCCCTTTAGACATTTTGAGTTATTTTTTGATGATCTAATTGCCCTCATAGTGGTTGAAACTAATCGTTACGTGGAACAATTTCTTGCCCGCGAGAAAAATAAGATCACGTCTTTAAAAAATTGCGCTATCAAAAGTGGTTTGCTTTGCTAATGTTGATGGGAATCATTCAAAAACCAACTCTCAGAATGTAATTTAGTAGAAAACATATATTAGAAATGTCATTTATTCCAAATGCAATGAGTGAAGAAAGATTTTATTTGTTGAGCAAATTTTTGCATTTTGTAGACAATACCGATAAAGACATTGTAAATAGAGATCCTATTGTATAAAATTCTACCTATCAGTAATTATTTGAAAAATAAATTCCATAAAATTTATATACCGGGTAAAGAAGTATGTGTACCAGATGCAGCTGAACTACTAAACGTCGGAGGAGCAGCACATAGTAGAAATTGGATTGAAATAAATGTATGTATTTATTTTTTATTACATAAAATGAACAATTTTAAATACAACATAATTTTTTGGAAATTTTTGAAATGATAATTAAAGTACAAAAAATATTAAAGTGAATGTATGCATTTTAGTATTTTGTGCTTGCGAAAAAAAGTCACGCTGAGCGATTTAAATGCCATAGATTAAAGTCACGCTTAAAAGGTTAACAATTTTGGTGGTTTCTGATATCATTTTATTGATTGGATTTTTTAGTATGTTTGTGTATGGCTCTTCATTTAGCATTAAAACCCTATCAAATAACTGCAAAAATATCATCAGATCCACCGCATTATTGCAGATAACAGAAAACATTGCCAAAATAACGAATAAAAAACAACATAAACATTCCGAACACAACACAATCAATTCTCTTAATAATAAAAATTGTTTTTATCTAAAGGCAGACAAAGGGAACACTGTAGTCATAATTCAAAAAGACCAATACTTCGACAAAGTTGAGCAAATGCTAAATGAAGGGCCGTACACAAACATACTAAAAAATCCAATCAATAAAATGATATCAGAAACCACCAAAATTGTTAAAACATGCACCACACTCATCACAAAACAACAACAACAAAGAATTTTAAAAAATCAGAAAAAAATTTTGGTCCTTTCAGGAATCGAACCCCGGCAAAAATATTTCTAATCCAGCTCATTTCCCCTAGATCAACACTCCTAGATAATTAGGAAAGGACTTTTAATATTCTTATTACGTTGACTCTCGGATTGCGATTTTCAAAGGGCATTTTCTCATAAACAACGTCGAGTTGGCACCTAGGTAGAAATAGGAGTCCATTATTTTACATATACTTTCATTCTGCAAAGTCTCAATCTGATGTGTCACACCTTGGGGGCTTCCCTTGTAAGAAGTAGCTATTTATAAGGATGTAGTGCAATTTTAATGGAGTTTTGGTATAACAGACTTTCAGATATAAAAGACTGCCCTTTCCCTCATATGGTTTGTTAGATAGACGATCCAGTCTATTTTATTTTATCATCTGTTTCAGATATCAGTTGGAGACCAAGGGGGCAATTTAATTTGCTCGGAGTGTCATACAAAGCTACTGAATTTCAAGTCATTTAAGAAAGATGTGCAGAAAGCAAGGGAGTTATTCCAGCAGATGGAGGAAAGCATACAAAAGGTGAGAGTTGCCATCCAGTCCTATCTTAGAACAACAAGAGAGTTGCATTTCTGAAAAAGGAAAATGCATAAATTGAAAATATTTTTGCCATTGAAAATAATGTTGTTTACATTCCTGAGCAGAGGTGTTCTACTTATAAATGTCTTTAAATTTGATTTAATTTGCATTTACGATGAAATATTCTTATGTGCAGTGTCCACTTTTACAATGAGGTAATTTTACATTTTTAGCCTACTTTCCAGAATGGAAATAGGCTTATAGTTTTGTTGTTGTGTCTGTCTGTCTGTCTGTTTGTCTATCCGTTCATCCTCCATATTAACCCCCCCAGTGTGTGCGATGTAGCATTTACGTCCTCTCTTTCCCATGCCTCAAGCATGTGCGACACACCATATGCATCCGAAAATTTCATTAAGTTTTGTTATCGCTATGGCTCTGATTTATGTGCTTTCAGAGAGTGAATATGCAAGCCAATGCTGTCTGCTTTCGTTCTGTGGTTCCTCGTTGTCTGTGTTTACGTGTTAGTATATTTTTAAATATTTTTTTCTATCACGGACCTGGCCATAGCAGTGCTTACTCAGGCCCCTCAGGCCTCTATCTTTCGTGCATTGCATCTCAGACTTTCATAATAGCTCTCATCTTCCTGGCCCTTATTTATGATGCTTTGAGCTGATGGTTGAGGTTTCTTAGTGCCTGCATTTGCATCGGGCTTTTTTTTAATTTTTTTTTTCATCTTGGGTCTGTCCTTTAGCCGAACCCCTATTTAGTTCACCATGGCTTGTAGCTCTCGTGAGTTGGCAGATTGGGAAGTGTTTTGGAGAAATAAGGTGAAAGTAGTGTAGATATATATTCTGAAGATTCGAACGGATACTCTATTGATTCCAGTTCCGAAGAGGAATTGGAAGAAATAACTCGCTCCACTGTGAATATTCAAGAGAATATTTGGGGAGATGTCGATGTCCTTGGCCTTTTGCGTGTGATTTAGTTGGAAAACAAATAGTGCAGGTTTTATCAACAGATTATCCCTTTAGACATTTTGAGTTATTTTTTGATGATCTAATTGCCCTCATAGTGGTTGAAACTAATCGTTACGTGGAACAATTTCTTGCCCGCGAGAAAAATAAGATCACGTCTTTAAAAAATTGCGCTATCAAAAGTGGTTTGCTTTGCTAATGTTGATGGGAATCATTCAAAAACCAACTCTCAGAATGTAATTTAGTAGAAAACATATATTAGAAATGTCATTTATTCCAAATGCAATGAGTGAAGAAAGATTTTATTTGTTGAGCAAATTTTTGCATTTTGTAGACAATACCGATAAAGACATTGTAAATAGAGATCCTATTGTATAAAATTCTACCTATCAGTAATTATTTGAAAAATAAATTCCATAAAATTTATATACCGGGTAAAGAAGTATGTGTACCAGATGCAGCTGAACTACTAAACGTCAGAGGAGCAGCACATACTAGAAATTGGATTGAAATAAATGTACGTATTTATTTTTTATTATATAAAATGAACAATTTTAAATACAACATAATTTTTTGGAAATTTTTGAAATGATAATTAAAGTACAAAAAATATTAAAGTGAATGCATGCATTTTAGTATTTTGTGCTTGCGAAAAAAAGTCATTCTGAGCGATTTAAATGCCGTAGATTAAAGTCTCGCTTAAGAGGTTAACTTTTGAACCAATAGATCAATTTTCATTAAACTTGGTAGAAATCTCTTGCTACATTGCTGAGCTCCCAAGGATAGTTTCTGTTGCAAAGATTGGAAGTCCTGGGTTCAATCCCAGGAATTATCCTTTCTATTTGATTTACATGAGAAATCTGAAATCCATTGTGCAGGATAATTTTCTTTAAAATATCTTAGAATTGTTATATCGGAACAAGTTTTATACTGTTCTCTGAGGAAAAGAATGAAGATTCTAATTTTTACCATTGACTTTTACTTATCGATCATATTTCTTTGAATTTTGCATAAATACGAGTGATTTTGCAGTTTTTATCATTCATGTGTTGTCATAGCAACAATTATTGTTGGACTCAGCTTCAATATATTCTAATACATGTGTTTTTTTTGCCATACAAATATGCGTAGTCAATTTAATATTCCATTCGAATGTATTTGTAGTATTTTATAATGCTAAATTATGAAATTTGGGAACACAAAGAACCTATTAAAACCAATATGTATTAAATGAATGATTAAATGGAAAGTAGGCATCATAAGTTCTGTTTAGATTATCTTGTTTTAATGTCACCTTACAAAGTTTGTTGACCTGATTACAAATCTAAAGTCAGAATTCAGATACGATTATTAGTTTTCGATAAAAAATTGTTAAAATTAGCAAATCATATTGAATGGTAAAAATGTAAAGAATCAATCCTCAATACTTCTTGGCTTGGATCCAGTGGGCTGGTCCGAGCTGCCAGTTGCATAGAAAGAAGTAATGAACTCACTTGACTTAATCATCTTTCCTTAAAAGGTAAATTGTTCATCCCTAAAACTTGCATTGAATAACTGTAATAGGATTTAACATTAATGAAGTTCTAATTTAACATTTCTAGTCTTTTTAAGTGTTTTCTCGAGGGAATAAATGGAAGAGTTCCAGAGTTTTATATTCTGAAATTCAGGACTCACAAATTCTTCATTGCTGCTTAAATATTTTGCAGTCATAATCTAGTCAATGAATGAGAAATTGTCTGATTTTGCTTCCATATAATCCCTGTCTATCTTTGAGATATTGCTAAACATTTATTACTGCTGATTGTCTATATAATTATATGAACTTTGCCTATTTGTATTAAATTCATTACTATATATAATGTATTTACTCACATATAAGCTGCACTTTTTTCCAAAATTTTTATTCGATAAATGAAGGTGCAGCTTATATACAAACACAAAGAAAAAAATTCAGAATAAGATATTCTGAAAATAATATATGGATTTCTACTTTTATGTCATTATTGGTTAGAAGCCATTAGATATATCTCATGATTTCCTCTAGAATGCAGATGGACATAAATAACATCAGAGCGATATTTTCAATACATAGTATCATTTTTCTCTTGCAGAGCTTACAGTGTAGTCTCGAAGTATTTGATTGGTTACATCCAACTCAGTACAACTTTGACATAAATACTAACACTCATAAATTACTCTTACCAAATAACTACAGTATTTTTACAGTGATGCAACATTAATTATCAGGAGTTCAGCTGCTGACTGAACTTGATCTATTCTCACCTCAAATGCTTTTCAAGTACAATGTAACATATGCCTGATGTATCTACAAAGTAACAAGTATCTTGTATCTCATAAACAGATGTGCAGAATGTACAGTGATTTTTTGAAACACAATTTTACGATCTTTTTAAAATCACTAGTACTTGAATACAATGCCGGGTCTTCTTTTAAAATTTCAGTTTTTGGAAAAAACGCATTATATTCGGGACAATACAGTACGGTTTTTTTTCTGCTTTATTTTTTTTCGCTTTCTTACTTATTATTTATAGAAGCAGATGGGAAGAATAGTAAAATTACAGATTTCTTAAGTTGGATCCTGGCAAAGTCAACAGAGAAAGGATAATTGACTTTCTAAAAACTTTTTTCCATTTTTGATGCTGAAAAGCACTATATATGAGGTGACTGCTTATATGTGAGTAAATATGGTATGTCTTAAACTAAAAGTTAACTAAACTAAACTACTAAAAAAATTAATGAGAGCCAACAAGTCGAGATCAATCAGTCGATACCTATAAATTTAAAAAATGAAAAATAGATACCAAATATGCCGACATAGAAGTTGACCCAGTATATAAGTTGACCTTGTTTTTTTGGGTTGTAAATACATGACTAGACATATTCACCATATAAGTCAACCCTGTACTTTTTCATTAAAAAAACTTGAAATGAAGAATATGTGGAATTTTATGGTTTTTAAAACCTAAATGTAATCTTTCCAAAAAATGGTGTCAATTTTTGAGCTATTAAATCATTTGTTTAATTTAAGAAAGACAAATCATACCATATTACCATCTATTGGCAGAATATATTTCTAATTATAGTTCGTTCCAGTAATTGTAAATGGATTGTTTATATTTTTAAGATTCAGTAATGAAACTAAAGTTAAAATTTTCATTTTTGTTAGATATCAAAAATACTTTTCTTTAATCTTCTAAAATAAATGACAATATCTAAACAAATAGATCAGCTGATTCAATAGACAATCATCTATGCCATAAGATCAAATGTTTTTGTAAATATCAATGTTTTTAATGTTATTTTAGGATAACATTTTATAATCGGCATATAAATTATCATTAAGTTTTTAGGATCTTTTTTATCTTCGAAGTTTGACTTATATGCCAGCATATATGGTACATAAACTTAAATTTTGTTCTTTTTTCATGCCACATGTCTTTTATGATTCCTAATAATGTCACAGCTGTTTTTGAGAGTTTTCTTTCCTTCTTATTACTAGTCATGCATATACTCCATATACGAAGATGATTGAATGAAAAACGTTTTTGACCCTAAAATGGCACTGTCAATTTATAAATAATAAGAAAATGCAAAAAATTAATAAAAATTTGTGAGCTGTAATATAACATAATTATAATAAGAAAATCAAAACAAAAATAAAAAAATTCAGCAGCAAGGATTTGAACCAGCAAAAAGTTACTTTGCAAGCTACATGTGCTAACTACTTGGCTACTGTGACTCAGTCATAGAGCATGATACAAAATTTATAAGAGTAAAAAACAAAACTATCATCGATTTTCTCCAAAATTTATTAACCCTTCAAGCCGGTCAAAGCCTTCGCACGATAAGGTCCTATTCACAGTAATAAATTTTGTGAAAATCACGACTTTGCACAATATCTTATATTATGATTTTTATCTCGGTAAAATGATGTTTAAATCTTACAAGAATTTACAGTTTTAAATGAAAATGGTTTATGCATGCAAAATATATTTTACTTACTTTTTATCCAAGTGTAATCCAATGTAAATGCTCTTCAAATCATGAGGTTTCCTAAAAATTCTGTTCCGTATGAAAGATCTTGAAACAACCTTCCAAACACAGAGTGGAGGACGATGAGTGTAAGTATCTAGGGGTAACTTTCACGAAGGACCTTCAGTGGGGACCGCAGATAGACAGAGTTGTAGCCAAAGCTTACGGAGCACTGCATTTTATAATTAGGGTCTTAGGAAAGAGTAGTCCCGCCACAAAGGAAATGGCTTATAAATCGTTAGTGGCCTATTCTGGAATATGCTGCAATAGTGTGGGATCCTCACTCAGTGGGTCAGATAAAGCAGCTTGAGATGGTGCAGAGAACTGCAGCGCGCTATGTCTTAGGAGATTTTAGAAGAACCGAGAGCGTAACAGAAATGTTAAAAAAACTAGAGTGGGAATCGCTAGAACATAGAAGAAGCATAGCAAGGCTAGGGGGACTTTTTAATGCATATACGGAAAAGCCAGCTTGGGCAGATATTTGTGATAGGATTAAAAAACCTTCTTATCATGGACGCTGGGATCATGAGCACAAGATGGAGCCTCCTCCACAAAAAACAAACTGGGGAAAATTCTCGTTTCTTAATAGAGGGATTGAGCATTGGAACGCATTACCTGCAGAGGTCTTCAAGCCATTCCCTTCCCACGTAGGTCTCTTTAAAGCGAAGTTAAATACCATTTAAAATGCATAATAATTATGGGTAATTCTAAAGACGAGCTTTTGAGTGATATGTGATGTTTCCATTTGTGTACCCTTCCCTAGAAATGTTAAAACCTTTAAATCAAGAGAAAAAAATATCACTGGGAACGATTTTCATTACTTTTAGTTAATTTATTGTTAAATAATATTGTAAGATGAATTAATTAACGAAGGAGCTCGAACTCGAAGCTCCTAACAGGAAAAATATATGAATAGAATATTGTATGTGGTATGTGAAAAATTGTAAACTGAATCTTCTGAATATGTTTTTATGTTTTAAATATGTTTTTTTTATATGTTAATTTTGTAACCTTGCCACCGGGCCAGGTGCCCACTTGCATTGTATATTGAAATAATAATAACACATGCCAACACTCAGAGCACCAATACACCATTTCTTTCTTTTCCCTTTTGCAGAACACACAACACATCTTCTTTTTGGCCTAGATTTTTTGCCTGTTACCGATAGTTTTTCTATGAAAGGCCTCTCAAATAAACGGCGAGGAGACAGATTTAGCAATGGCCTTCCTGCACTTGGCGATTCTGATACACTACCATATTTTTCAAGAAGTTGTATTAAAATTAAACAAAAGCTCAGGTGGTCCATCTTATTTTGACAAATATTATACATTATTGATGAATTATATATCAAAACATTCAAAAGGCATCTAAACAATTTTACATACCATTTGCTACTTTTTTTACGCTTTAAGAGGTAAGGCTGAAGTTTTTGATCTTTCAGATCCACTCCCCCCATTGCTTTATTGTATTCTAAAATGCAAACCAGTTTAAATTTATCATCCTTTTTCTGAAAATTATTGGAATGGAGTGTTGATATAAATGCTATGTTCTTTTTACCATTCCATTTCAATACCATAACCTTATTGCTTACTTCAGCTACGTGTTCTCCGTTCTTCAATTTGGCAGCTTTTATTTCAGATGGTACATTTTTCCTATTCAAACGTAAAGTTCCAGCAACATTTGTTCCATCAATTAACAGAAATTTTGCCAAATCTGGTGAATTATAGTAATTGTACATCCATAACATATAACCTTTTCTAAATAAAGGTTCAAACAATTTGATAACTATTGTTTTCAGTCCGTCTGGTGTTTCTGAAACGGAAATTGTGGAATCCGAGCCGGAGTAAATAATAAAACTCCAAAGATATCCGGTTTCAGATTCACAAAGTTCGAATATTTTTATAAATTTTGAGGATTTCAAAGGAATATACTGCTTGAAAGACAAACGACCTTTCCAAAGTATAAGAGATTTGTTTACAGCAATATTTTCCTTTGGTAAGTAGGTACTCTGAAATTTATAATTAAATAATCAATAATAGGCTGAATTTTGAAAAGTTTCTTGTTGCCTGTGTAACTTACGATTTTCGAATTATGAACAAAATGGAAAAATTTTGAGATGCTTTCAAACCTATCTTGAGACATGGTTTTAGGAAAAATAGTTGTTTCCAAAAGTAGATTTTTAGAAAGTAAGAACAAAGAGTAGGCCTTTGTACAATACCCATCAACATCATTAGTCTCAAATAAACATATATTTCTGATGAAGAAACAGGTTCCCATTTATTTAGTCAAGATCTAGAAGACAGCTTTTAATTTTTTAAATAATTTTCAGCATACCTATTAGTCTCCAAAACAGTAATCTCAACCAGGTGTGCATCAAAAATGTTTGTGAAAGACTGAAGAACATTAGCAATAGGAACAGTAGGACCAAATTCACCAATAAAGGGAAACTTTTGCAGAATATTACCTTCATCAATATCTGACCAAATCCAAGAAGTTGGATAAACTTCAGCCTCACTCAATGGATGACCGTCACCTTTGTCTTTACTTTCTGACTGGAGGTAGGTCACGAGATGTAAAGTCCAACTCGATCTCACTAGATTTATCACTGCCAGAATCATTAGAAAATTTATCTTCTTCATTTTCAACAAGAAATTGTATTACTTCTACATCCAAAAAATGTTCACTACTATGAGAAGCCATACCTTTTGAAATAGGGCTAAGAAAGAGAGAATTTTTCATGCTTCCACTCACGAAAGAATGCTTTTGACTGAGAACTATATGGCTGGCTCTACGAGAAGAAATGCTGATCCAGTATTTCATTAAGAGTGAGATGAAACAGATGGCAAGCAAGCATAAACAGCTTGGGAATGAATGCCAAGCCTAGCCTAAACTCCCCGAGTCAAGAGGCTAGCTCAAGGAGTGAGAAGATAAGATAAAGATTTTTTTTAATGCTCTGAGTGCAAAATCATGTAACCATAGTAGTTGTTTATAAAGCCGAAACCTTCTAGAGGACAAAGGATGCCATTGTATCTCACATAACCAAAGGAAAGAGGCCTAGAAAATATTTTAAAAAGGATAGGGCACTGGTCGGTATGTGGTTCCGACTCTTATGAATAAAGGCATCAGGCACATTGGTACCACGTACCGAGTCCCACATGAAGGGGTTAACCCATTACTGCTGGCTAGAAAACAGCAGGGCAAAACTTGTTATTCATTCTCTGGTGATATAAATGCTTAATGAAATCATGTATTAAGGAATTTCATTGAAATTCACTTTATTTTTTAAGAAAAATTGCCATCCTCAAATGAGGATATTAGGCAGATACAGGGGTAGAACATTTACTTTAGCTTTTCCAATCTAGACCATTGTTCTACATAATGCAGCAATTCAACAAAATCATAGTTTATTAGGATAGAGCAGATATTGTTGTCTTTCTACTTTACACACAATATGGCATTATCATCAAAATTGTAATCATAGTTTGCTCTGTTCTTTTTTGCTTTCCTTTGAAGCCATAATAAGGCAATTATGAACTTGATTGTCTCTTACAGTTTCCATAGCTCTGATTGTTTTGTTTTTGAGGTACACCAGGAATGCTTAAGTGGTAAAATAATTATCGAAGAAAACCGCATGATTTGAGGGATTTGGTATGTGGTTCAACAAATTGATCATGACAATTATACCTACTGGTAAAGATATTCTGGTTGTTTATGATTTTTTCCACAGTAAACATCAAAGACAACAATACCCAGAAGAACTGCTGGACATCTAGTTTTTGTACCGAAACCTTACAGCTTTTACTTTGATAAATTGTTTTGCTGGATTGTGTCCAAAATACTTCACCATGTATTCATTCTGACAAGTTTTTGTGGAAGAAATCCCATTGGCAAAAACTTTTTATAAACAGATTCATTCATTCATTAGCAAGCCCAAGATGCCATTAGGAGAACATCCAATCATGTTTATGTATTGTTCTGTGCATTTAACATGTTTAAGACGATCGAGCGCCCCGTCGACTGAAATATGGTCTGTTATCCATTTTTGAATGAAAGAAATATGAAACCGGCTGACATTCATCATCAGATTTGTGAGGTCTATGGTCAAAATGCCATGAGTGATGGAATGGTGAGGAAATGGGTCAGACAGTTCAACGAAGGTTGTGAGAACATGCATGACAAGGTGCTGAGTGGCCGGCCATCTGTGGTCAATGATGATTTGGTGCATGCAGTCAATGCAAAAGTCCATGAGGACAGACGGTTCACAATTTCATTGCTTTCCTTGCATTTCCTGCAAATTTCAAGGACTGTTCTCTACGAAATTGTGACAGATCGTCTGGACTTTTGGAAATTGTGCTCATGCTGGGTGCCAAAGATGCTCTCTAAGGAGCTCAAAAACAAGCAGGCTGTCAGTGCGTCAACCTTTCTCATGCAATACAGTGAGCAAGGTGATGGGTTCTTGAGCCATATCATCACAGGTGATGACACTTGGGTGTCCCATGTAACTCCGGAATCAAAGCAGCAGTCCATAGAGTGGAAGCACACCTCATCGCTGAAAAGGTAAATAATTCAAGCAGAGAATTTCAACTCGCAAGATCATGTGTACAGTTTTTTGGGACTGGCAAGGAGTTTTGCTTGTTTAATTCTTGGGTAAAGGGTCAACAATAAACTCAGCAGCCATTGTGAGACCCTGAAGAAACTGCATCTCATGATCCAGAACAAAAGGCATGGTTACTCGTGGAGTTATATTGCTTCATGATAATGCTTGGCCACACACTGCTGCTCCAAGTCAAGCCATCATCATGTCATTTGGCTGGGAACAAATGGAGCCCAGACTTAGGGCCAAGTAACTTTCATCTCTTCCTGCATCTAAAGAAGTTCCTTGCTGACCATCATTTCTTCAATGCTGATGATGTCAAAGGGGCAGTGCAGAAGTGGCTGTCTTCACAGGTGGCCCCATTCTACAAGGATGGGATACAGAAACTGGTGCCCCATTATGATTAATGCCTCAATAATGGTGGAAACTATGTTGTAAAGTAGTTTAATGTATGGCAAATCTTATAAAAATAAAACTTTTTGAAAATAAATTCTTGTTTTTTTAATAGCCAAATGGTACTTACTTTTCAAATATGCCTTGTATTTCACGGAATTGAAAATATTATAACTCAACGAATAATCAATGAGAACCAAAAAAATGGAAGAAACATGAAATACTTAGTCTCCTCCTTGTATTGATATCATCATCTCCTGCCATCTGTCATTTGCATGTGGAGCTGTTACAAGTTTATGCTCACTCAGCATGGTCAACAATTTATCATTGCTGACACCTCTCGCTTAGGAAACGGCAATATATCATCACATGGCACTGAAAGAATTAATTATGTTCAGATGTCTACAAATCTTTTTCTCTTTCGTTTCAGATAAACTCATCATATGAAGAGCACAATGCTAATTTTGGGGAAAACATTGAGTGTGGTGATGTACTGAATCGAGGAAATGTTGGAGAAGATAACCTACAGGTAAGAAGATAACAAGTGAAGGAGGATTTACAAAGAAAATTACATAAGGTGCTTTTTGTCATTGCTGAAAAGCATTACTATCTTCATGATGTCAGTCCATCCATACACATATATCTGGAAAGAATTGTCTGAGCTGATTTAAAGCAAATTTGGTTCATAGAATATGCACATATATGGATGACCATAATGGCATATTTGGACTGGATAGACTTAGCTAGGATGCCACAATTGCAAAGTTCAACTTTTTGGTGATTATGCATTTGGAAGGAATTCACGCAACCGATTTCAATGAAATTTTGTTTGAAGGAGGTATACAAAATAAAATAAATATTTTTTGTATAGATATAGAATGCAGGGATATGCCACAAGCACTCGCCTTTCTCTCTTGACAACTGGCAACATTGTTAACAGCTTTATGCATAGCTTCATCTGCATGCACTGACTAGATTTTTAAGTACAGTAGTCTCAATTATCTGAGCTGCTCTTAGCCAAGCTTCCGTGTTAACCATAGAATCTCCCTCTAAATACATTGCTGTTTTTAGGTTGTAATCAAGGCCACAGTTTATTTACCATACATTAATGACTTCAGTTTTCAGTTGATACATTCATGAAGCATGCAGTTGCATCAAGCCACAACAATGTTTGCAACCGAGGCATGGTCTTCTTAACAGAGGCTTGGATTGTCAAGTCAGTCATCGATGAATCCAGTAAAAAGGAGACATTGAACTACACTTTGATACCCACAGACTTGTCCATCCTTGACATTCATAATTTTTTTACCTTACAATAGTTAGATGTATTTTGACTCGACTGAATAATGAGTAGAAGAAGAGAGCATATTGTGGTGACTCTAGAGACCAAATTAAAGGCTGTTCAATGGTTTAGGTGGCATTAACATGGTGGCCGAAAAGCGATTGATGAAAGTTAGGCAGAATTCATTAAAAATCTATTTTGTTTAAGTAATACCAAGAAATTGTTCTTTTAGTTTAGTTATGTATATATAAAATAAATTTACTAAACATACATAGGCCTATTTATAATACCTGAAAATGATACGTCCATTTTATCCAAGTTTATCATTATCTGAGGTTAGCTTGGTCTACTTTACCTTGAATAAATGAGACTACTCTACTGGTACACTTGATATACTATTTCTCTTGCTTGCTTTTGTAATACCTTGCATTTACATCCTTCGCCCTTCATTTTCGAACGTCACAAGATGGTACTATTTAAATCTCAATCATAAAACATGCAAATAAACAAATCATGTCACAAATGTTCATACCCATACCAAGAACCGATGTAACTGACTGTCCATGATTGGCCAAGTAAAGGAGCAAGAGAAATCACATGACATTCCTTGCCTTCTGTGCATACAGTTGTCACCGACCTTCATTCATGCTCTTAACTTTAGTCATAGATTGTTCTTGATATACGCCTAAGGTTTATGGAACACTAGTGATTTGAATTTTATTTTCATTATCTAGTATGTTAATTTGTCATAGCCATTTTCTGTATTTTATGGAATTTGCTATAATGTAAACACAATTAAATATTTTGTCTCTAATTTTTTAGGATATTATCAAAGAAGAACATATTCAGGAAGAGCCAGTGTTATGTAAGACTGAAGAACTATCTGATGAGCAAGAGACTGAGGTGATTAATGCATTTTTACTCTATCCATACATAGTTTAGGGGAATGTATTATTTTGTTGAGTTCTCATGAACACATTTTGGCCACTTTCTTGATCATTTCAGTATGTGTATTTGTGATAGACATTATGTAGGTGCTCTAACTCAAAATCTATTAATCATGTCAGCACATTTTTTTATTTGACATTTTTGATAATGTATCAAAGGTTGATTAATTTTTGATCAAAATCTATAAACCAAGAGTATCTAATTCCAAATAACCAAAACCAACATTAACATTAAAAATAACTTTTTGTAGGCCCCTCTTGTTTGTGGGTCCTAGGCATAATGCCTAGACTATAATCCAGCCCTGTTTGGGGCTCTTATAGTCTGTGTAAGACTGCATCTCTCGAGCTATGCCCTGGGTTGTTATGTAAGATTAAGTATTTCTCATATTGTTGTTGGGTCTCTTATTGTTGCAAATAATTTTCTTTTCAGATCGAAATACAAATTGATGAGCCAGATTTTTTTAAACAGGAAGATGAATTCAGGATAAATGAAAAAGAAAGTGAAGATATATTTGAAGAAGAAACAAGTCAGGTACTCTTATAATTAAGCTGGTACAATTTCATTTTGCCATGGATTCAAATTCTCTCTTCCATCAAAATAAACTACTTTTCAGCATACATCCCTTGAATTCCCTAGTTTGGAGTTGGATTATAGTTAATTTTAAATGCAAATTTAAAATATGCTGCACTCATCATTCCTATGCAATTGAAATGGAAAAAATTGAAATTAAAAAATAAATGAAAATTATGCTGATAAATCAAATTGGTTAAAAAACCTTTTCATACCAACATACTCTTTATTGCAGTTTTGCATAACTATTTAGACTTTACTTAATTACTTTACATTATGTAATTATATCACTGAATGTATAAAGGATTGATAGTTTACAACTCCAAATAAAAAAATACATAAAAAACTTTATTAATTGCATCAGCAATCTGAGCCTCCATTTTTAACTTGCATTGTTTTATTTCCAGAGGGAACAAAAAGAGAGATCATATGGAGGAATTCTTGTGAATGACTTGCAGGAACAATTCATTAAGACTGAATCAGAGGTAAGATTGTTTTAAAAGTATTATGCTATAGTCTTATTATAAGATACAGTGGACTCACACTTAATGAGTCAAGTGATGTCATTTCAATCCATTGAGCATTTTAATGTAGACACTTGCATGTATAGAATCATTCAAGTGCTGTTGAAATGCATTCAGCAGATCTATGCTAGTTCTTTTGTGATATTCTAATACAGTAATGTGATTTATTGCCACTGTTTGTCCCTCACTGACATTGGTGTTAATGCAGAGGTGGTAATAAATCAAGATATATGCTAGCTCTGTCAGAGATGACCAACCTATGGCCCATGGGCTACATCTAGCCCATAAAGGGTTTATGTTTTGCATGCAAAGCTATGATGATAAAATAATCTAAAAATTTTAACAAATTTAAATGCTTTTTTGAAAATCAGACAATATAAAAGCTTTATTCTCTTAGTCACTTGGTCTATAATGCTCAATATCTCAGCCATTTAAACCAAATTTTATGTAGGCTTCTCATTTTTCTTCAGGATTGTCATTGTATGGCATTTCAAAAATTTTATTATGTAATCAGCTAGCTTATTCTGTCATCTTTGACTGTGGCGTCACCCTTCAAAAGCCTTAACACATTCGGTATGCCATGACTGGAATTCCAGTCATGTGTATTTGTATCTGGTGGCGGCATGACTAGAATTCCAGTCATGGGTCTAAGTCTCTTTGTAAAGGTTTAGATGAGAGACCTCTAGGCCGATGATTTCCTTATCTGTTTTAGCCACCCGTTTGACTCCAATCTTCCATTGATTAAGGTCAGTTTTTCAATCGGTAATTTTTCTTTGAAATTTTTGCCTTCTTAATTGTGCATTTTTCCTCATAAGAAAAGCATTGTCATTTTTGTAAATTAATTTTGGACACTTGCCGATAAGCTGGGATAATAGAAGTTTGATTGTTGCTAGAGGGCCACAATTCCTATTAGGAATCATTTTTGCTTCAAGTACTGGGTTCGACTCCAGATGCCCCAAAAAAATCTCTCATAAGTTAGGATGGGGAAAAGTTATTCCAGTGGGTAGACCAGTCTAATATGTATACGGAGCTGAAATTTTGCACAACTAAGATTTTCCTCAGAACAACCAAGAAAATCAAAAAATTTCAAAATTGTTCATGTTTAGAGGTTATTTTTACCCCATCTGTATGTTTAAATTTAATAATTTTCATCTCAGAAACTATAAATCATAAATATAAACTTTACAAATATTTCGTAGCAAATTCTATATAGAAAAGAAGGAAATCTTGAAAAAGCTCAACAATGCACCACTAAAAATTTGCAAATGTTTAACCTCTCAAGCGAGACTTTAATCTATGGCATTTAAATCACTCAGCATGACTTTTTTTTTGCAAGCACAAAATACTTTATGCATGCATTCACTTTAATATTTTTTGTACTTTAATTATCATTTCAAAAATTTCCAAAAAATTATGTCATATTTAAAATTGTTCATTTTATATAATATAAAATAAATACATACATTTATTTCAATCCAATTTCTACTATGTGCTGCTTCTCCGATGTTTAGTAGTTCAGCTGCGTCTGGTACACATACTTCTTTACCTGGTATATAAATTTTGTGGAATTTATTTTTCAAATAATCACTGATAGGTAGAATTTTATACAATAGGATCTCTATTTACAATGTCTTTATCGGTAATGTCTACAAAATGCAAAAATTTGCTCAACAAATAAAATCTTTCTTCACTCATTGCATTTGGAATAAATGACATTTCTAATATGTTTTCTACTAAAATACATTCTGAGAGTTGGTTTTTGAATTATTCCCATCAACATTAGCAAAGCAAACCACTTTTGATACTAACACATAAACACAGACAATGAGGAACCGCAGAACGAAAGCAGACAGCATTGGCTTGCATATTCACTCTCTGAAAGTACATAAATCATAGCCATAGCGATAACAAAACTTAATGAAAATTTCGGACGCATACGGTGTGTTGCACATGCTGGAGGCATGAGAAAGAGAGGATGTGAATGCTACGTCGCACATGCTGGAGGGGTTAAACAAATTTTTCAAGTTTATGTATTTCCGAATGTGCTATGAAGCTTAAATATTTTAAAAGATAGAATTTGTAAAAAAAATGAAATAGTGATTATAAAAAATATTGATATTTTAATTTGTTTGGCTTTAAAAATTCTTAAAATTTTTACAAATAGATGAGCTAGGGAACTGAACTTTTTAAGTAATTTTGAGCTTAGTACATATGCAGAAATATATATTTTAATATCTTCATTAAGATCTTATTGTGGCTGTTAAAACATTTTTAAAATATAAACAATTACACAAATATTATTTCACTTCTAGGTATGCTATAACTTTAAAATATGATGGAATTATATATATATATATATATATATATATATATATATATATATGATTGTTGCTAAAAAATCACTATATACTGAGATAAAACTTATAAATAAACCAAACCAATCGTTTGGGCAACAGCACTTCAGCCATTTGAAGCATGTATATCAGATATTAAATTTCTTGAATAATAGCAATATATTTATCATTTTCTATGAAATTAAGGCAATACTAATTTCCAATTTCTATAGCAATCATTTTGTGTCCAAGTGTTTATATTTCAAATTTTGTCACTCATATCATCCTGCATGGGATATAATTATCATTAAGACAATCCCCTATACATTAAATTTATGGAGAAATTAGGATATTTTGTGTTAAGATTATGGCATCATCCATGCCTTTAGCATGTATTTGGATAAAAACAATCACGAAATATGTATGACACAATTATATTTAACAATTAAAAAGAGTTAAAATATCTTGCAAAACTACAAAACCACAACATAAAAATCCTTTCACATTTTGTACTACTGAGGATGCCATATCAGAAATCCAAAATGGGTATTGAATTATTTATACAAAATTTCAATCTATATTATATATTTACATGACTGGTTTTGGTATGAAATCATTGTATTTGTGTGTGCCCTTTAAGCCATCAAAACAAATTGAGAGGATAGAAGCAGGTAGTTGAAAGTAGAGAAGGTGATGCAGAGCATTGGATTTTTGCAGTGAATGCAGGGGTCAAAGGCTAGAGATGTCACAGAGTGTTCTGGTAAGAATCATGGAGTAGGGATGACTGCAGAGTTTCCATTTAGGATAAATACCTATAGTGAATGTCTAGGTCAGGCATGGAATGGACAGACAAAGGGAAGGAACAAAAGCAGATATATCTTGTCAGTTTTTCAGATCAAAACATAAAAAAGGGGAGAGTAAGAAGGAAAGAAACATACATTGTATGTATGTAAATTAAAGCAGCTATTGGGCCCATCCAATTTACCATGGCTTCCAATGCACCAAGTCTTTCTTTTTTCTCATTACGTAACTCTTTTAAGGAAAAATCCAAAGTGTGTGAATTCTCATTGATGTATTTCTATCTATTTCTGGTACTTAAATGTTCAAAGTGATGATAAAGTTGTTATAGAGTATATATAAACTAAATAATGCTAAACAGGCAAACTCATATGTTAGACCCAATGCTTTATCTGGTGGCGAATGACTTGTATTCAAGTCATTATTTTAAAAATATTTTGAAAATTCATTTTCTGCATTGTTCACCAAATTATTGTAAAACAACAAACTATTGGAAAATATTGAAAACCAGATTCAGACACTGGCAAGGAATTTTGAATTATTGTGCTGCATTGAAAATGTTAATAAAAGAGCAGGAAAAGCCATTTACAAAAAATCCTCAAAAAAGACCCAGGTTTGACTATAAAAGGTATTTTTTTTTTTGGGCATTATACAGGATTGTCACTATATGGAGGGGCATAAACCCTTTCTGGCATGAAGCATCCAAAAGCCTCCGAACCTGAAGCAACCTTTTGGCATGAGATGCCCATAAGTATCCAGAGAAAAGATGATTTCTTTTTTCTTCTGGTGTGCTCGGATCCTCCCCTACTACTGCACCTGTTCAGGATTGCCATTCCCTCGGAAGAGACTTCGCTCGTTTAAGTTCATGCAGATACCACCATAGAACGCCATGAGATGTTGCTTTAATTCTGGCCAGGACTGTACTATGAATGTCTTCTTCATGTTGGGCCTGCTTCTTCTCACTATATACCCTACGTTCATCTCTTATAAACATTCCGAAAAAATGTTTTTCTAAACTGCCTGTTGGTTCAGCAGATGAATGAAGCAGTGAAGATGTTATATATGAGCCAGATAATACATCATCATTATCTGGGGCATATGAGATTTTCTTCTATGATTGAGTTGATATGCTGTTTGTAAGCAAACCTAATCCTTATGCTCCGATATGCTGAGTGCTCTGAATTTTTTTCCAATGACAACACTAAGCTATGACCATGACTGAGATGAATGAGACGGCTAAAGGGCTGACGTCATCTCTGGCATATGAGCTCTTACTCTGTAATAGAACTGGCATGCCATTCGTAAGCAAACCTCTCAGTAATCTAATATGATGAGAGCTGTCAAAATTAGTTTTTGGACCATAGCCCTCAGTTATGAGCATGGCTAAGTTGAGTGAGGATGCTATTACTGAAGAACTGAATAAAGAAATTTATTCCAGTGGTTCTGAAAGTTTGAGTGACTTAGAGTTGATGGAAGTTCCAGGTGAAAATGATTCCAAGGATGATAGTATGCAGTTTCTTACTGAGAAAGATCCTCAAGCAGATGAATCATTCTATATCAATCTTACTTACTGGAAAGATATGAAGCATTATGAAAGGTGATTTTGTAGTTTAGTGGTCCTCTTCATGATTTACCTTCTGGTGCGAATGAATTTTCTTACCTGACATATATGTTAGGTGGTGATCATTTTTTTCAAAACATCACAGATAACACCGATAAATATGGCCAATTCAAACAAAGTAATTCAAGGAGGGTTGATAAAGAGTGGGTTCATATTACAAAAGAAGAACTAAAGGCATATTTAGGAGCACTAATTTACATGGGAATATTCAATTTGTCAGAAAAGAGGGAATATTGGCATAGCCCTTATATTGATTGCCACATTGTGCATAATTGCATGACTTTTAATAGGCATAAGTCTTTCAAAATATTTCCTTGTGAGTGACATTACTCAGGAATAGAAGCAAGGGGATGAAGGTATGATATTCTCAATAAAATTAGACAGTTCTAGATATAATGGACACATTTCATGAGAAGTATGAAGTGGGTAGGGAACTAGCAATTGATGAAGCAATGGTCACATTCAAAGGACATCACCATATATATCAGTAAATAAATAGTAAGCCAACAATATGAGGCTTCAAAATTTGGGTTCTTGCTAGTCCTCATGGCTATTTATTTCAAGGAAGTGTTTATGTAGGAAAAAAGATTAGAAATAAAGACCTTGGTAACCAAGATGTTATGAACTTACTAGATCATTTTCTTGGGTTGAATAATCATGTATATTTTGACAGTTTTTTCTCATCTGTAGGCCTTATAAAGACTTCATATGAAAAACAAACATATGAGTATGCAACTACAGACCAAATCATAAGGGTTGACTGGAGTACTTTGTAATTTACATGCTTAAAATCATTGCATCTTAATAATGTATCTCAGAGTAATTGAACTCGGTAGACACTGGAATATGACTCCTCCTAATGGTGGAAAATGGACTATGCCATAAAGATAGTCTTTGTTGACCACAATTAAAAGACATGGTAAAATATTCCAAGTTGAAAGTGAATTACAACTTTCTTGTTTGATTACCTTGAACATAACAGATGCTATTTGGCTAGTTCTGAAATTTATGGTTGATGACCTTTTGTTATAAATGATCTTTTACAAGACAAAGAAAAGTTCATTTTCTGTCAATAGCATAGTGGCTTCTCAATTAGGATACAAACATTTTATATCATTTTTTAATTTTCTTTTCCCTTATGGCCTACATCACAATTTTAATGGATATCTGTATATTTAGGTGAAGCTTTCTCAGGTGGCAGGCTGGATCATGTTGACAATCTCTGCCGATGTTTCGACGACTATCTCTGTTATCATCAGGGAACCTGAGTGCCATGAGCAGATTTTGGGGGGTTTATATACCTGCTGGTATGTCAGGTTCCTGCACCTGATTAGTTAGAATGGTTCAGCGAATGTGTGTGACACTCTTGGCCAGGGACAAAATGACAGGCTTCCAATCGTCGCTCAGGATGAAGCCCATGTCTCTGTAGATGGCGGTATTGTCTAATGGAATCTTGATATCCTTCTTGACCATGCGATCCCAAAATCCATGTATTCTCAAAATTAATTTTGTCTGGGAAATTGATGCGGTCTCCCTTGTTGAGGCTGGGCTCGGCCACAGTCGATTTGTCTGGATAGAGAAGTCTTATGCAATGGGCATGTTCTTTGACCCCTCAATGTCATCAGGCATACTATTACATCATGCAAAAACTATAATTGGCTGTCAGGCATACTATTACATCATGCAGCAGTCCTAATTTATTTTATCTTTTTACGCTAGAGACTTCTTTAAATCTAAATAATCTATATATATTTTTTTTCAAAGAGGTAGCTTTGTACCTCCTATCTATGCTTATTTTGTATTTTTTTTCTCTTTTGAAAAATATATAATCAATGTTGAATTTTTCGAAAGAATTTTCAATTTTGCTTTCATATGATGGTGTTTCTCCATATAAAAGTTGCTTTTCAATGCAGCAAGGAAACTTTCCTTGGTGTTTGGAATGCAATGTAAGAACTGTGTATCATTTCAAAGGAGAACACATTTTTTCTCCTCTTTTTTCCTGGTGGAGATTTTGGCTTATGTCATGCGACAAAAGTCTTCATTGGTATGTAAAGAAAGAAAGGAAATCATCTTAAGTTTGTCTATGCACAGCTTATTACAAATGTTTACAAAGCAATTGATGAAGGATGGAATTAGTTTGAGTAAAAACATTTTTGTAACATTCCCTTCCATTACCATGCGATCCTTTGTTCATCGCTTCATAGGAGAGCATCAATGTCAAAACAGCTGATTTAAAAATCCAAGGCTGACATTCATCTGATAATTTAGTGCCATGCTTCAAAGAGAGGTATTTTGTGAAAAGGATAATATGTCATATAATTTTAAAGACTTTTAGAATATCATTTTAATCTTGACAAAAGTTGCGGGAAATTGAGTTTTATCTTTTTGTATTTTTTTACATATAATATACATTTAGTTTTGTGATAGAATTTTAGTTCTTATCAATGACCTCTGGATTTTTTGTTTCTAAAGTTGACCCATAAATACCTGAGGAAATGGAACCCACCAAATTGGGTTCCTTTTCATCTACATTTGAAAGAAGACAAGGTCTGTTTTCCTCTTCAGATAAGTGCTTCACTGTTTTGCTAGCAGGGCCAAAGCAGCAATGAAGCGAGTAGGCAAGAAGAGGACATGCCAGCAAAAATCACGAAATCTCTTCCACACAGTAGATTATTAGAAGTGTTTTCTAAGCTATAAGGCATATCTTGCTGAATCCAATTATGCATGTATAAATTTTCTGAAAATATTTGCGAAGGACCTATAAGCTAAAGTTTTCCGTGTTTTATACAAAGTCATATCTCTCTTTCCAATGAATGAAATCCAACCATTTCTTCTATGTGACTTCTGTAATGACTAAGAATGATGACTGTATAACTAAAACATTTATATTATAAATAAATCATCTTTTAATAAATCAATAATACTACATTTCCTTAAAAATTTCCAGTCAAGACATGAAAAAGTTGAGATTTATAGAACTTTTCACCTAATTAGTTTAGATGGGTAGACTTGTAGAATGAAATAGTTATTAACATAAGCTATTTTTTTTAGGATTGCACATCAATATCTTCTATAGATTTTCTGGAACTGAATGTTATATATAAATTGTGAATGCATGACAGAAAATTGGTGATTGGTGTGTATTTTCTTCTACTCAAACAATCTTTGTATGTTAAATATTTTAGGCAAAATAGATATTTACAGATTTCATGTTTTTCATAAATCCACAAAAAAATCCAGAAAAATCAAGAGAAAACTTCTCAAGTTATGATTAGTTTAATATTTTTAAATGTTTCTGCAAAGCAATCATGAAAATTTAAAAACCTCATCCGGCCATATGGGTGAGATTTAATAAATCTCCTCTGGGCTTGAGGGATTAATCTGGGTCTTGATGGTTTGCCCCATCTGCCCAATGTATGTCTTGCCACTTTGACATGGTATCCTGAAAATTCCTGGAGTTTTCAGACCTAGGCCATTCTTGACAGGGAATAGAAAACTTCTGATTTTTCTCAGTGGCTTATGAATGATATTAATGTCATGCTTGAACAGAATTCATGAAATTCTGCCAGAAATCATGGATGTGTAAGGCAGGAAAGCCATGGCTACTGGTTTTCTCATGTCTGGATCCTTCCTGTTGGATTTTTGGCCAGCCCTTTTCAGGGCCATGTTAAAGTCACAGTCATTATGGCCATTTTGTCAGAGAGTGGTCCAGTGGTGTCAAAATTTGGTTGTCAGGCCTCCTTGGTCAGATATTATCAGGGCCCATTGGACCAAGATTGACATAACCGATCTGCATTGTGAGGGATGGTGATGGCTTTTACCATTGTGGTAGATGTCAGTATGTTGGGTTTTCTATACATGCTGTGGCCTAGGCTGCCATCTGGTTGTTGACAGATCGGAATATAATATAACCTACCAGTCCTATGGCACTCAGGTTCCCTGATGATGATAACAGAGATAGTCATCAAAATGTTGGCAGAGATTGTTGGTATGACCAGGCTTGCCACCTAAGATACCTTCACCCATCACTTATGCTGGGAAAGCACCAAGTCTTTCTTCATCTGTACATTTGTTTCAGAGATGAAACATGTAGATGTACATGACCTGACCATAAGGCATTCTTTTAATGGTGGTTTCCAAAGGAAAGTCTTTTTAAATTGTCATCTCTGTGTATGTATGTATATATATGTATATGCATACCCATGGTATGATGCTCTTGCTGTAATAGTCCACCTTTGGGTTACATTTTATTTTTCAGATTGAAGTCCTGGGTTGGTTTCCAGGAAGCTTTTTTCACATTTGTTTTATACAGGAAGTATCAAATCCATTGTTTAGATATGTTTTCTGTAATACTTAAAATATCTTAAAATTGTTTTATTGGAGAGAGGTTTTTACTGGTCTATGGGAAAATATCTTATTTTTTTGTATATCTACTAAAATGTAGCATTTTTGTTTTAAACAGCATTTTATCTGATTATTCCTATAAAGCTCTTTATTACAGAACTCAGCTTGAGCATCTTCATGGCAACAATCTGAGAAAATGCTGTTTAAAAAAATGATTTTCTAGAAATTTAAGTAAATATGATTATTATCAAAATTGATTTCTGTTATAAGATTTTGGAGTCCTTATGCAGTTTAAATTTGGGATACAGCAGATTTTTATAAAATAAATAATTTAAGCTACATTAATACACAATATTTCTATCTTATAGGTATGTAACATTACACATCCTGATAAACAGGAGGTAATGTCAAAATCTGTAACTCCTAGTACTATGAATGGAAAGTGTAAGGAAGCTGACAAGAAGGAATCTGTGGATGCAGCATTAGAAAATAATATTCCTTTACAAACAATTGCTCTTACTAAGAATCTGAGTGAGAATTCTCAGAAATCTTTTGAATGTCATCATTGCAGAAGAAGATTTCAGCATAAGCGTCACTTTGTCCAGCATCTGAAAATTCATACTGTCAAGAAGCATTTTGAATGTGTGAAGTGTCAAAAGAGCTTCCCTTATCAGAGTTTTCTTATTCGGCATTTGCAGGTACATTCTGAAGAGAAAGCATTTAAATGTCATCATTGTGAAAGAGGATTTAAACAAAAGATTCATCTATCCCTTCATATGCAGATTCATACTGGAGAAAGGTCTTTTGAATGTAAGGAGTGTGGTAGAAGATTTTTTCAAAAGAATTCTCTTGTTCAACATTTGAATATACATACAAGGAAGAACCTTTTTGAATGTGAAAAATGTAGGAAGAATTTTAATACAAAATATTCTTTAATCCGTCATTTGAGGATACATACAGGAGAAAGGCCTTTTAAATGTGAGGAATGTGGAAAAAATTTCATTAGAAAGTCTAATCTTGTCGAGCATTTGAATATACATTCTGAAGAGAAAGTTTATAAATGTCAATATTGTGGTAAGGGATTCAATCGTAAGTATATTCTTCTCTATCACTTGAGGACACATACTGGAGTTAGACCTTTTAAGTGTGAGAAGTGTGGGAAGAGTTTCATTAGGAAGGATAGGCTTGTTAGGCATTCCAATATATGTGATGATGAGAGAGTCTTTAAATGTCAGTATTGTGGTAGAGGATTCAACCAAAAGTTTCATCTTGTCTGTCACATGAGGACACATACTGGAGAAAGGCCTTTTAAATGTGAGAAATGTGAGAAAACTTTCACTATAAAGAGTGCTCTTCTAGTGCATTCCAATACACATTCTGATGAGAGAGACTTTAAATGTCATTATTGTGGTAAAGGATACAAACAAAAGTTTTATCTTGTCCGTCACTTGAGGACACACTAGAGAAAGGCCTTTTCATTTTTAGAAGTATGGAAAGAGTTTCATTAAAAAGTGTTCTCTTTTTTGCATATCAATAAACATTCTGATGTGAGACTTTAAATGTCAATATTGTGGTAAAGGATTCAATCATAAGAGTAGTCTAGTTGTTCACTTGAGGACACATACTGGAGAATGGCCTTTTCAATGTGAGATGTGTGAGAAGAGTTTCAATATAAAATCTACTCTTAATATGCATTTGAGGACACATACAGGAGAAAAGCCTTTTATTTGAGTAGTGTGGAAAGAGTTTTGCTCAAAGGACTGCTCTAGTCTATCATGTGGCAACACATACAGGAGAAAGTGATCTAGCCCATCATATACAGACTCATACTGAATAATTCTTATTGAATGTAAGATATGTGGTAAAATATTAACTCGAGAGAAATCTTAGTAATCATTTGAGGGCACAAACTGGAGAATGGATTTTTCAATGTGAGATGTGTGGGAAGAGTTTCACTCTAAAATCTATTCTTGTTAGGCATTTGAGGACACATACAGGAGATAGGCCTTTTCTAGGTGAGAAGTGCAGAAAGAGTTTCACTCAGAAGGGTTCTCTTTTGTGCATTCCAATATACATTATGGAGAGTCTTTAACTGCCAATATTATAGTCAAGGATTCAATTGTAAGGTTAATCTAGTTTATTACTTGAGGGCACATATTGGAGAATGTGAGAAGTTTAGGAAGAGTTTCACTCTAAAAACTCATCTAATTGATAATTTTAGGACATACCAGAGAAAAGTCTCTATATTGTGAGAAGTGTGGAAATAATTTCACTTAAATGTGTGCTTTTTTAGTGCATTCCAATATACATTCTTAAGAATTTTGAAATGTCAATATTGTGGTGAAGAATGCAATCATAAGAGTAATCTAGTATATTACTTGTGGGCACATGCTTCAGGAGGGCCTTTTCAATATAAGTGTTGGAAGAGTTACACTTTAAAAATTACACTAATTTGTCATTTGAAGACATATTAGAGAAAGACTTTTTCAATGTGACAAGTATGGCAAGGATTTCATTCAAATGTGTGCTCTAGTCTATCATGTAAGAACAATGGAGAAAGGCATTTTCAATTTGATTAGCGTGTAATGATTTTCACTCAAAAGGGTGCTCTGTTGTGCATTCAATGATATATTTTGAAGTCTAGGATTGCCTCAAAAAAAGTACTATGGTCCATTTGAGGATTCATACTATAAAGTCTTTTGGATGTGAAATCTGTGGAAAGATGTAAGAAGTTAAAGCATATTTTGTTAATCATTTTATAATTTATTTACAAGATAAATATTGAATTTTATATTTGGAAACCTAACTATATTGCAATAATAAAAAAACTTTTTCAATGAATGTTGCATTGTATCATTTGACTACAAAATTGCTTTGCATGTCACATATGTTATATATAATATATATATTATATATATATATATATATATATATATATATATATATATATATATATGATTCTTACATATGAGTTGTAGGTGTTTGCAAATTGCAAGCACTTTAAAAATCATCATGCACCAACATCTAAACTTTAATAAACCAACATGACAGTATTTTAACTATACATTTAATTAGAATGCTAATTTTATTTTTCTGTGAAATTCAGGTATCCATCTGAAATTTCTAAATTCTCTGGCAATTGGCTAATCCAAGTTTTTTAATTTAAAGTTTCATGGCTCAGTTTACCCTTTTTAAACAACTATAAGCATCACTAAGACAGCCTATATGTTATACTAGAACTTATGTAAAAATGATGATATTTTGTTGAGTATGGTGCCATCCTTTCCTTGAGTATATATCCAGATAAAAATAAATCTAAAATTGTCATATATGTTATTTACTAAAATAAAAAATATTATTGCAATAATAATAATATTTCATTGGACCATTATTCAGATATAAACTGAAACAGGTATCATCATTAATAACACTACAAAATCTACAAGAATAAGGAAATAAAGAATACATGCAAACAAATAATTAGTTAAAAACAATGTTCTTATGGTTCTCATATTCATCTATGGAATGATAAGCTTTCCCTATTAACCAACTATAGAGAATAGATTTAAACCTGCTCAGGCTGACAGCTGTCACCCTGTCAGCAAGTCAGTTGAACAACTAGAACAAGATCACATTGAAACTATATAATTGTGGAAGGTCCGTTTGGTATGAAATCTAATACTATGATTATGCACATCAGACCTTACTATAAATTTACCAATATTTCCTTTTACATGGAGGAGATTGGCATAAATATAACAACCATATTGTCATACCTGTATGAACAAATAGTAGCCTACATTGCTCTATAGGATGCACCAGTTAGCAATCATAATGCTTTCTTTTGCAGCTGAAAGACTATTTATAGCTGAGGCATTGCCCCATAAACAAATACCATATTAATTATAATAATGAAAAAATGCAAAATACACAGCTAAGATACGATCTAGACACTTCATTTTAGCTTTCTTATCATAAGGAGCACTTAAGACAGTTTCATTGTAATATTAGTGATATGTTCATCCCAAGATAATTTTGGGTCAAATATGAAACCTAATAGTGCCACAGAATCATTGAAAATGATGATATTAGGGATATGCCTTAGAGGGAATATTATATTTTCTTGTCAACATTTATAGAGTTCATTAGCATCAAACCAAGACTTGGCAGCTGTCATGGTTGAAGATGATATAGATATAGCCACATCAATGTCAGAAACACTTAACAAATGTGGTATCATCTGCAAAGAGTATGGACTTTCCAGAGACATTGGATACTGAATCATTGATCATAATGATAAAGAAAAGGGGTGCAATAACCTTCAGGAACCTTATACTGAATAATGGAAATTTCAGATTGCTGGCCATTGATATAGACTAGTTGACATCAATTGAGTGCATTCCTGTTAAACTGGTCAGTTGATATTGGTATATTCATAACAGGCCTATTCATTGCACAATTATTTTCCAAGCAGCCTTTCACCTGTATGAATTATTAATGAAGTATTCTCATTTGAATGCATTGGAGTCATTGCTATTGCAGCTAATATTTCTCATTGTTGGAAATCAAAAAATATTTCATTATTTTATGATAATCAAATTTTTAACCAAATTCACCTTGGATTTGAATTTTGCAAGGAAAAATAAACTTCATTCTTTCCTCCATGGTATGGTACATGACCCACTTTATATCATAATCATAAATTACTTTAAAAAGCATTTTCATTTGGCACTGCAATTTTCCAAACATTAAAAATTGGATTTTTGCATTAAAAACCCATATAATATAAATTGTTCTAAAGTTTTGAATTTTTTAGATTTTACCCAATGACCTATCTTCATGAGAAATTTTAGCTCTGCTGCTTTTCTAGAAGAACATTAGATTTTATATGAAATATATATTATATTAGTAGGTCCTTACATTATGCAAGCATATCATTTAACAGTGAAAAAACATAAATTTTTCAGAGAGATGTGTCATCATGGAAAATATTTCTTTAATTAAAAAGATTTCTCCTGTACACTGATTTTCATTTTTTCATCATGGAAAATAATTGAGTAAAACTATCCGTAATTTTTGCAATTTTAGGAAATAAATTTTTGCAAATCGTGTTTATTATGCCACACATTTTTGCCAAATTGTTAATATGTATAACATTTGGAAGTAAAATAATTCTTATTGTTAAAATTTAAATAATTTTTAACTGCCATGATGCCAATTTCATGGATTCAAAGAAATTTACATTTTTTTATATAGAGTTACCTCTAAAAAAATTATAAATTTCAGCTCCCTAATTCACCCCATAGTATCTAAACATTTACCAATTTGTTTCAACTTTCAGAATTTTTAATTGCCAAAACAAATTAAAATATCAAAATTTATATAATGCCTATTTTGTTTTTTACAAATTCTACCAATAAAAAGACTCAGTTCCATAGACCATTTGGATATACATAAACCTTGAAAATTATTTTATATAATTTGGTATTTTTAGCAGACACTTTGTAGAGCTTTTTCAAGATTTTAGTTTTTTCTAGTGTTTGCCCTATCCTACCAAAGAATTTTTTGAGTCTGCTGCTTTTCTTAAAGTACCTACACATTATTATCCTTATATATTTATATGTTATGCCACCTCTGAAAGGAACATCTGCATATGACAAGAAGATCCTTGGATTCTGCAAGCATTTCATCTCACCTTGAAATACATTAGTTTTTCAGAGATATTTTATTGGGAATTTTTCTTTAATTCAAAAGATTTCCTGCAGCAATTTTTGTTTTTCCTTATGGAACAATAATGGAGTAAAACTTTCACTAATATTAGAAATGTTAGTAATATTCTACTTTTTCCAAATTGTGTTAACAATGCTAAAATTTTCTGCCAAATTTTAAATTTGTAGCATATTTAGAAATGAAATTCCCTTAAAATAGATTAGGGGGTTAATTTAATTGAGAATGATTCCAAATACAACACTTTTTTAAAAGATCTATTTAAAATACATAAACATTTAAAAAAAAAATTATTTTTTTCTGTTTCAAATTCTTTGTGAATTATTGCAAAACAGCAGTCTCCACTTCCTTAACCCCCCAGCATGTGCGACGTAGCATTCACATCCTCTCTTTCCCATGCATCCAGTGCAAAACTTTCATTAACTTTTGTTATTGCTACGGCTCTGATTTATGTGCTTTCAGAGAATGAATATGCAAGCCAATGCTGTCTGCTTTTGTTCTGTTGTTCCTCGTCTGTGTTTACATGTTAGTATTTTTTTTCTATCTCGGACCTGGCCATAGCAGTGCTTACTCAGGCTCATCAGGCCTCTTATCTTTCGTGCATTGCACCTCAGACTTTCATAAGAGCTCTCATCTTCCTGGCTCTTGTTTATGATGCTTTGAGCTGATGGTCGAGGTTTCTTAGTGCCTGTGTTTGCATCAGGCATTTTTTTTATTTTTTTTTTTCATCTTGGGTCTGTCCTTTAGCCAATCCCCTATTTAGTTCACCATGGCTTGTAGCTCTCGTGAGTTGGCAGATTGGGAAGTGTTTTGGAGAAATATAGGGAAAGTAGTGTAGATATATATTCTGAAGATTCGAACGGATACTCTATTGATTCCAGTTCCGAAGAGGAATTGGAAGAAATAACTCACTCAACTGTGAATATTCAAGAGAATATTTGGGGAGATGTCGACAGTGCTAACCCTCCTTGGCCTTTTGCGTGTGATTTAGTTGGAAAACAAATAGTGCAGGTTTTATCAACAGATTATCCCTTTAGACATTTTGAGTTATTTTTTTATGATCTAATTGCCCTCATAGTGGTTGAAACTAATCGTTATGCAGAACAATTCCTTGCCTGCAAGAAAAATAAGATCACATCTTTAAAAAATCGCGCCATCAAAAGTGGTTTGCTTTGCTAATGTTGATGGGAATCATTCAAAAACCAACTCTCAGAATGTATTTTAGTAGAAAACATATATTAGAAATGTCATTTATTCCAAATGTAATGAGTGAAGAAAGATTTTATTTGTTGAGCAAATTTTTGCATTTTGTAGACAATACCGATAAAGACATTGTAAATAGAGATCCTATTGTATAAAATTCTACCTATCAGTAATTATTTGAAAAATAAATTCCACAAAATTTATATACCGGGTAAAGAAGTATGTGTACCAGACGCAGCTGAACTACTAAATGTCAGAGGAGCAGCAGAGTAGAAATTGGATTGAAATAAATATATGTATTTATTTTATATTATATAAAATGAACAATTTTAAATACGACATAATTTTTTGGAAATTTTTGAAATGATAATTAAAGTACAAAAAATATTAAAGTGAATGCATGCATAAAGTATTTTGTGCTTGCAAAAAAAAGTCACGCTGAGTGATTTTAATGCCATAGATTAAAGTCTCGTTTGAGTGGTTAAAAGCATGCATAGCGGTATCATTGCAACTTGCAGACAAGATTGTCAATGGCACAAGAATGCCAGAAACAGGAAATATGTCATCATGGTAGAAAATATGCTATGATTGGCTTGTTGTAAGACTAATGCACCTTTTCTATGTGAGAAGTGCAAAAGAGTTTCAATCAGAAGGTTTCTCTTTTTGTGCATTCCAATATACATTCTGGAGATTCTTAAATGCCAATATTGTAGCAAAGGATTCAATCATATTCGAGAATGGCCTTTTCTATGTGAGAAGTGTAAGAAGTTTAATCTAAAAACTCATTTAATTCATAATTTGAGGATATAAAGGAGAAAGGCCTTTTTAATGTGGGAAGTGTGGAAAAAATTTCACTTAAATGTGTGCTCTTTTAGTGCATTCCAATATACATTCTTAAGAGTTTTAAAATGTCAATACTGTGGTGAAGGATACAATCGTCAGAGTAATCTAGCACATTACTTAAGGGCACATGCTTGATAAAGACCTTTTTGATATAAGAAGTGTTGCAATAGTTGAACACTAAAAATACTCTAATCTGTCATTTGAGTACACCATAGAAAGAATTTTTCAAATGTGAGAAATATGGCAAGGATTTCACTGAAAAGGGTGCTCTAGTCTATCATGTAAGAACAATGGAGCAAGGATTTCACTGAAAAGGGTGCTCTAGTTTATCATGTAAGAACATTGGAGAAAGACATTTTCACTTCACTCAAAAGGGTGCTCTGTTGTGCATTCAATGATATATTTTGAAGTATTTATAGGATTGCCTCAAAAAAGTACTATAGTCCATTTGAGGATTCATACTAAAGTCTTTTGGATGTGAAATCTGTAGAAAGATGTAAGAAGTTAAAACATATTTTGTTAATCATTTTACAATTCATTCACAAGATAAACATTGAAAATTATATTTGGTAAACTAACTATAATGCAAGAATAAAGAAACTTTTTCAATAAATGTTGCATTGTATCATTTGACTACAAAATAGCTTTGCATGTCACATATATTTTATATTATTTATATTTATATATATAATATAGATTATAAATTCCTTATTCTAACAAATGAGTTGTAGGTGTTTGCAAATTGCTAGCACTTTATAAATCACCATACACCAACATCTCAACTTCAATAAACCAACATGACAGTATTTTAACTATCTATTTAATTAAGATGCTAATTTTCATTTTCTATGAAATTCAGGCATCTGAAATTTCAAATTCTCTGGCAATTGGCTTATCCAAGTTTTTTAATTTAAAGTTTCATGGCTCAGTTTACCCTTTTTAAACAACTATAATCATCAATAAGACAGCCTATATGTTACACTAGAACTTATGTAAAAATTACAATATTTTGTGGTGATTATGGTGCCATCCTTGCCTTTAGTATATATCCATATAAAAATTAAACTAAAATTGTCATACATATGTAATTTGCTGAAATCAAAAATATTATATTGCAGTAATAATAATATGCATTGGACCATTGTCCAGATATGTACTGAAATAAGCATCATCACTACAAAACATAATATACAAAATCCTCAACAATAAGGAAATAATGAATACATGCAAACAAATAATTAATTTAAAACAATGTTCATATGGTTCTTATATTCATCTATGAAATGGTCAGCTTTCTCTAATAACCAACTATAGAGAACAGATTTAAACCTGCTCAGGCTGACAGTTTTCACCCTGTCAGGAAATCTGTAGAATAACTAGAGCAAGATCACATTGGAACTACATAATGACAGTTTGAATTGTGGAAGATCCAGTTTGGCACCAAATCTAGTACTATCAGTATGCACATCAGTCCATACTATATATTCACCAATATTTAGTTTTACATGGAGGAGATTGGCATAAATATAACAACCATATAGCCATGCCTGTATGCACAAGTTAGCAATCATAATGCTTTATTTTGCAGCAGAAAGACTTTATAGCTGAGTCATTGCCCCATAAACAAATACTGTGTTTAATATAACTGAAAAATGCAAAATACACATCTAAGATACAATCTAGACACATCATTTTAGCTTTCTTATCATAAGGAGCACTTAAGACAGTTTCATTGTAATATTAGTGATATGTTCATCCCAAGATAATTTTGGGTCAAATATGAAACCTAATAGTGCCACAGAATCATTGAAAATGATGATATTAGGGATATGCCTTAGAGGGAATATTATATTGTCTTGTCAACATTTATAGAGTTCATTAGCATCAAACCAAGACTTGGCAGCTGTCATGGTTGAAGATGATAGAGATATAGCCACATCAAGGTCAGAAACACTTAACAAATGTGGTATCATCTGCAAAGAGTATGGACTTTCCAGAGACATTGGATACCAAATCATTGATCATAATGATAAAGAAAAGGGGTGCAATAACCTTCAGGAAACCCATACTGAATCATGGAAATTTCAGATTGCAGGACATTGATATAGACTAGTTGACACCAATTGAGTGCATTGCCTCTAATCCCATAATAATGTAGTTTAACCCCCATGCGTGGTTCTCAGTACGCTGTACGTCAGTGGCAGGGAGGCCCTATCTGCAGTTGAATGTGCACTGTACATTCTGGCATGCTTCGTCTTTTTTTAATTTTTTCGGCCAAGCTAGTGGATTTATCGGAGAATCAAAGAACAGCATTGTCTTATAGAGGGATTCAGCTTCATAAAAATATCCTTCGGTACATGAATAGGCACTTAGAAAGCTAAAAAAAAAAACACTCAAAAATATTTTTTATCTCTCTTCTAGATGGTCCGAGCAGGCCTGCTTCATAAGCATTTCGAGGGTCTGTTTCACTCTCCTTTTGTGTATATTAGCACGGTATCTGGTTAGTCTCATTCCTGAGTCAGGCATATCATCTTATATTGCTTTCTAGTTCTCAGTCGAGATATTACTTTTGTGAGAGGAAGTTGAGACACCCGTGTTCGAAGATGGAGAGCAGTAATAGTGGTTCGTTTTTGAGAGATGAAATTGAAAGATTACTTGAGGATGAAATAGAAGACAGTGAATTACATGTGGATTCCGGCAGTGATAATTCTAGTGAAGAAGAGGTTGATTTTGCTGAATTAAGTGTACCTCAAGAGTCTGAAAACGAAGACGAAAATGATGGTGGTTCATCTGGTAGGGCCGACGATTTTCACAACGCATGGGTTTGGGTTGATTTTGATGGATGAAATGTTCCAAGAAAAATTCCATTTATTGGTGAGTTTGGTCCAACTACTTCTATTACTAATGTTCTTGAGTCTTTTACAAATTTTTTGATACCACCCTAGTTGAGACAATTGTTTTGGAAACTAACAGGTATGCCGAGAATTATTTAAAAAATGTTGTTCTTTCCTCCCGATCTCGATTTAACAAATGGAAACCTGTTGATCTAGCATAAATATATGTATATTTGGGAATTGTCATGTTAATGGGTATTGTACAAAAGCCTACACCATGTTCTTATTTTTCAAGAAATCCACTTTGGGAAACTCCAATATTCCCCAAAACAATGTCTCTAGATAGGTTTGAAAGTATTTCAAAATTTTTTCATTTTGTTGATAATTCAAAAATTAATAGTTATACTGGAAACAAAAAATTGTTCAAAATTCAACCTATTATCGATTATCTACAATTTAAATTTCAAAGTATTTATTTACCAAAAGAAAATATTGTTGTGGATGAATCTCTAACACTTTGGAAGGGACGTCTGTCATTCAAGCAATATATTCCTTTGAAGTCTTCTAAATTTGGAATAAAGACTTTTGAGCTTTGTGAATCGGACACTGGGTACTTATGGAATTTTATTGTTTACTCAGGGGCCGATTCTACAATTTCTGTTTCTGATACTCCAGATGGACTCAAAACATCAGCAATAGTAATTAAATTATTGGAGCCTTTATTTCAAAAAGGTTATAATTTATGGATGGATAACTACTATAACTCACCTGATTTGGCAAAATTTTTAATGAACCGAGGTACTAACGTTGCTGGAACATTACGTTCAAATAGAAAAAATGTCTCAAAAGAGATAAAATCTATAATATTAAAGAAAGGGGAACACATTTCCAAAGTAAGCAATAATGTAATGATCATGAAGTGGAGAGATAAAAAACTGGTTACATTCATATCGACCTTTCATACCAACAACTTTCGAGAAAAAGACAGTTTCTAAACCAGTATGCATTTTAGAATACAATACAGCAATGGGAGGGGTTGATCTAAAAGATCAGAAATTACAGCCCTACCTACTTGAATGCAAAAAAAAACAATAAATGGTACATTAAATTATTCAGACGATTGTTAAATGTTTCAGTACACAATGCACTGGTAACCTTTAATAGTTCTCAAAATAAGATGAACCATCTCAGCTTTCACCTTCTGTTAATAAGTCAGATTTTAGAAAAATATGGGACTATTTCCGAGTCACCAAGCGCCAGACGACCCCCCGTAAATCCGTCACCACGCCGTTTACTCGAAAGGCATTTCGTAGAGAAACTACTGCTGACCGGGAAAAAAGCAAGGCCACAAAGAAGATGCACAGTGTGCTCGGCAAAAGGGAAAAGAAAGGACCATATACTGGTGCCCTGACTGTGATGTGGGCCTGTGTTTAGAGGAATGCTTTAAAAATTACCACACCAAGGTAAATTTTTAAGCATAGAATCAAATGTCCGAGACTGTACGCTGAATACAACTCCCAGTATATCGTAAGTAAAACCTTTTTTATATTTATTAATCATTTTTAAATAACCTACAAAAGTTTTACGTAGTTTAATACGTAATTAAAAAGATATAAAACATATAACAAGCTGCACGGTCAGCGATTTTTGCAAAATATACTACCGCAAACAAGACCTTTGCATGAGGAAATCTTGACCGGCTTGAAGGGTTAAGTAGCAGCATATCATGAGATACACAATCAAATGCTTTCAAAAGATAAAAAAGTCACACTGGCATATTCCTTGTTTTCAAAAGCAGTTAGAATGGTTGTCACAAGAGATTCAACAGCACTAGTAACTCAATGCATATTGGGCAGAAGAGAAGAGGTCACAGGATTCAAAGTGGTGGTAAATTTTTCTGTTCCAACAATTTTGAGCATCTTGGCTATTGAGGGTAAGACTGATATTGGTCTCTAACTTCCTGGATCATTTCATGAACTCTTTTTCAGGTTTAGAATACTTTTGACTAATTTTAGATGCTCAGGAAAGATGTCATCACTCAGTGATTGGTTAATAATAGAGGTTAGTGGTTCAGCAATTACATCAATTATTTGCTTCAGAAAACAGTTTGATAAACCATAGATACCCTACTATAGGAGTTGTTCATGTTCATTACAATGTTGAGAACATCATTAGAAGACAGGAGTTCATTCAAAATCAAAATAGTGAATGTTGTAATATGAAAGATATTGAGGTATGAGTACTAGGAATCTTAGTTCTAATTTAAAAATTGAAAAAAGAACTTTGTTATTTCCACAAATTTTATTTTAAAATGACCAGTTTCAATATGATCATAGCATCATCAGGTGATAAAACAAAAATCATTGCAAATATGTAGGGTAAAATGAGGGGGGATAGGGAGACAGGAGGGGTTACAACAAAAACAGAAAAAATCATTTCTTTTCTACCTTATCTCATCCCCAAACCTCTTAGTTGGTGCAGGCTCCAATTTTTAGGAAACATTTCCTAATAATTGTCCAATCTTTTTCCTAAACTCAAACTTAAACCTGCTTTCTATTCCAGTTTCCTTTTCCAAATTATTCCTTAATGCTAAAGACCCAATACAGTTGTCATTAAGAAGTTGTATGTATAAACTTGCTTGTGATGATTGCAGAGCAGTCTACATTGGCCAAACAGGGAGGAGTTTTCACAAGAGGATTAAAGAACATTAGCCTTACTTCTGTTTGAATAATTTGAATTCTCAATTTGCAAAACATCTTTTAAACCTCAATCATCATAGTTCCTTCAACCTTAAATTCTTCCACTTTGAAATTAAAGGTCGCAAATTGGATGCTCTTGAACATCTTGAGATAATTATTTATGAAGACTCACTCCTCCTAAATGAATACCTTTTCCACAATCATTCTCCTCTATTTAGCTTACCAAATATTTTGTAAATACTTTGTATCAACATTTTTGTCTTTGGCCCATTTCAAAAGTTTTTGTAACTTTTTTTTTTAACATTTTGCTACTATCTTGCTTTTGCCTTTTTTTTCAACCCCTTCCTTTTCCTAACCGTTTATTCAATTACCTTCCATTCATATTCTTTGTAACCCCTCCTGTCTCCCTCTCCCCCCCTCATTATACCTTATACATATGGAACAATTTTTATATTTTATCACCTGATGATGCTACGATTGTAGTGAAACTGGTCATTTTTAAATTAAATTTATGGAAATAACAAAGTTTTTTTTTCTATATTCAAATTAGAACTGAGATTCCTTGTACTCACACCTCAGCAGCTCAATATCCACAGAGTTGAGCCTGACATCATTACTGATATTTAGTTCTAATTAGTTCAATTGATTTAATAAAAAAGCTGTCAAACTGGTCAGGGGATATTGGTATATTCATAACATGCCTATTCATTATATATCTCTGAAAAATGAATGTTTTTTAAAGGTGAGATGAAATGCTTGCAGAATGCAAGCATCTTTTACTAGTATTGGTATATTCATCATAGGCCTATTCATTGCACTATTATCTTCCAAGCAGCTTTGCACCTGAATGAGTTATTAATGAAGTATACTCATTCAAATGCATTGGAGTCATTGCTATGGTAGCTATTATTTCTCATTGTTAGAAATCAAAAAGTATTTTATTATTTTATGACAATCAAATTTTTAAGCAAATTCAGCTTGTAATTGAATTTTGTCAAGAAAAATAAACTTCATTCATTCCTCCATGGTATGTCACATGTCCCACTTTATATCTTAATCATAAATAACTTAAAAAAGCAATTTCATGCAGCACTGCAGATTTCCAAACTTTAAATGGGTATTAAAAATTGAATTTTTGGGTCAAAAATCCATATAATATAACTTGTTCTGAAGTTTTGAATTTTTTAGATTGTACCCAGTGAACTATCTTCATGACAAATTTTGTCTCTGCAGCTTTTCTAGAAGAACATTAGCTTTTATATGAAATATATATCATATTAGTAGGTGCTTGCATTATGCAAGTATATCACCTAACAGTGCAAAAACATTAATTTTTCAGAAAAGCATTTCATCATGGAAAATATTTCTTTAATTAAAAAGATTTCTCCTGTACACTGATTTTCATTTTTTCTCCATGGAAAAATAATTGAGTAAAACAATCAGTAATTTTTGCAATTTTAGGAATATTACTTTTTGCACATTGGGTTAATAATGCCATACATTTTTGCCAAATTGTTAATATGTATCACATTTAGAAATAAAATAACAATCCTAATTGTTTAAATTTAAATATTTTTTAACTGCCATGATGCCAGTTTTGTGGATATATTGAAATTTTTATTTGTTTATGTAGAGTAAGCTCTAAATAACTTATAAATTTCAGCTCCCAAACTCACCCCATAGTATCTAAACATTTACCAATTTGTTTCAACTTTCAGAATTTTTAATTGCCAAAACAAATTAAAATATCCAAGTTTATATAATGCCTATTTTGTTTTTTACAAATTCTACCAATAAAAAACTTTCAGTTCCATAAACCATTTGGATATACATTAACCTTGAAAATTTGTTTAAACAATTTTGAATTTTTAGCAGACATTGTAGAGTTTTTTCTTTCTTCTAGTTGGTTTGGTTTTGCATGATCCTTCCAAAAAATTTTTTGGAGTCTGCTGCTCTTCTGAAAGTGCCTAAACATTATTATGGGATGTTAGTTGCTAATAAATCTGTTACCTGGTCATGTTGGCTTTCTGACTAATCAAAGGAGGGAGTGCTCACAGAATGTTTTGATGAATGCCTCACAAGATTTGTTATTTACCTGTAGATTTGCAACAGGTTTTCCCAATCAATCAAGGATAGGTTCAAGTCCCTACCAACTATAATGATTCCATCTTAATTAATCAGCCTTAGCTTTGACCATTGCTTCTTGAGATTTAAAATATGGTCTACACCAGCAACATATGGTCTGTAAAATTAGCATAAGAACACCTATTTGGAGCCTTTGTTACCCACAATACACCAGATATCCTCTTCACTTATCAGAGTCTAACTACTATTGTACTTATTACTAACTGCTATGAAATCCCTGCCACCTGATTTGTTAGCATGATCTTTTCTATAGACAATATAGTCTCTAGGAAATATCATCTTACTCTGAATCTCATGCAATAACCAATTTTTTGTGCCTATCATGACATCTGCATGCAGACTGCAAATAATAATAATATGCTTGAAGTCAGCAATTTTCCCATGGATGCTGTGGGAGTTCAGTACAACAGTGTTTAATTTCTCACTATCACTCTGCATATTAATCTCAACCTTGACTTTCTCTTCTGCTCCAAAACCACATGCGATCCCATCACAAGTATTTCTACAACTGTCCGGCATCACATCAAAATTGGAATCATTACCCATTGCACCCTTTATGGAACATTTTAAAAATGACCTATCTTGACAGTGGTGCTTTATGTTACTATGAGTTTCCTCCTTTCATATCATGTGTATTTACCTCATGCTCTGATTATATTCTACCATTACATATTCTAGCATGATTCTTATTTTCTATGAATGTGTCGATTTTGCCCTTACCCAAAACTTACCTTCCCTCTGCCCTGCTTTCTAGTCTAAATTATCATTACTGTGCTTATGCGCTACTCTCTTAGCTGATTCAGGCATGCAGTGAATACCAGAATGATCCATTGCTGCCCTGCACAATTTGATATTCGGCCATAGGCTGGTGAAGTTCACTCAGGGACAGATGCAAGGGATGGGGGATAATTGCCACAGACCTACACTACTGGCTACATGCTGGTAAGAGGCTGAAACATTGTGCTCAGTTTATTGCCTTGGTACCCTTTCACCCTTTTTCACTGGTTTGTGTTGGGGTATTTCCTTCCATTTGTTTAGAGTTCTTCTCCACCTCTAGCTGAACTTTGCCATGTCACAAGATTCTTTTCAAGCGACCTTTTGTCACCTAGTGTTTTCCTATTATTCCTTACAAGATTTTACTAGCATTTTTATATCAGTTCTGGAGTGATCTGCTAGTGTTTAACAGGGAGCCATGGCAGTGCTATGTGCTTAATATTAGTGTCGACTCTATTCTAATGCACCAACAACCAACTGTGACAATTTATCATATGTCACAGTTTAATTGATTACTTGAGCAGTTAAATGTATGTTCAAGATCTCGTTGCTTCATGCTAGTCTACCAGTGCTACTTACCTTTTTGGATGCTAATGTCAAACATTCAGTAAAAATTGTCTTTTTCATGATTTTTGCGGCAATCTTTTAAGTGATCTACGTTGTTGGCTTTTATAAAATTTAATATTTTTATCATTTGTTTTGAGATGAAACTGTCTCATTTTACATTAATCTCTCGTAATCCTTAAAGTACTTGAAAATAGTTGAACGATACGATACCCCTCTGGTGACACTGCTGCTGCCAACAAGCAATCAAATACAATACAATGGCAAAATGACAAGAAATAGCATTAACAATTATATTGCAGTGCCATAATACAAAGCAAAAATACAGTACAATACTTAATAGAAATGTCCACTTGAGGAATCACAAATGATACAGAAAGAATTCGACTCGCAGGGTAATCTTTTGCAAGCGGGCCGCAGGACAGGTGTGCTCATCTCTGAATCCTTTCTCGTTCTCCCCTCTCACTCCGTCTCTCTCTCTCCCAGCTGCCTCCTCGTGGCGAGGTTGCCAGATCAGGAATCACCTAGTTCACACTGAATTGCGGGTAGAGCGCACTGCACTCGCGAATGGTAATTGGTTCTAGGCTCTTTCTAGTGGTTTCCTCTTCTGGGCTTATGTCTGTTGTTATAAAAGAAGGCACTCTGTACGTACACGCAAAGCCGAAGTACTCGCGTTTGCAGGAGTATGACCGTATGCCAGGGTGCATGTGTATGCAGGGGTTGCGTCTTCTGTATCAGCCATGTGCGCGGAGTTCAGTGACCTTGAAGCACCTGTGCTGAATACTTTCTCTAGGAGCTCTGCGTCTATGTTCTTTTGTTCGACTTTTAATCTCTTCATATTTTAAAAGTTATTTTCTGAATGATTTACATTCATATTGATTATTAACCATCTCGAAAAAATATTTTCATATTTTTTGTTGATTCTTTTTATTAATATCAAAAGAAAACGAAAGAATCTAAATGCGACTAAAAAAACTTGCTTTGAGAATGAGATGTATTACGTATGAAAGTTGACACAGAATTGAAGATATTTCTGGTTTTTTTTCCATCTAGTAGTGCATTTGCAGAAATATACATTTGAATACCTCCATAAATATATTGTGGCGGACGTAAAAAATGTTTAAAATTTAAACAATTAGAAAAATATTATTTCACTTCTAGAAGAGCTACAACTTTAAAATTTGGCAGAAATGTGTAGCATTAGTACCCCATAAAAGAGAAAGTACTAAGTTCTTAAAATTAAGAAGTTTGAGGATTGTTTTAATCTATTATTTTTACATAAGTGAAAAATGAAAATCACTGCAGAGGTGAAATCTATAGAATTAAAAAAATATTTTTAATGATGAAATATCTGTCTGAAAAATGAATGTCTTTTCAAGGTGAGATGATATGCTTGCAGAATGCAAGCACCTTCTACTAGTAACTAATATAGCTATTTAGGACCATTTGTCGAAAAAAAATTGAAGCATATTTTTTCCAATACTTGACCATCCATCACTCGTCAAGATAGTTATACAGCATCACATCAGACATGTTGATTCCTCCCATGAAATCATTATACAATTGCATAATGGAAGGCTTCTCCACATCTTTTACCTGTCCTTGACATATGCAGGAATGTTTACTATTTTCTGCTGTACATTTTGTGGATAATAAGATAACCATAAAACATTAAGACTTCATTTCCCAAATTGAAGCAGTGAAAATGGGGCCTCGACAGTAACATTTTGAAATATTAGCATTAGTTTTTTGAAACAAATTATTTCAATACCTTATATGATTAAAGATGAAGAGACTGCTTTTTGTATCCAATAACTACAGGTAAGTGACAAAAAACAAACTATTACAGCCAAATGAAACCAAAGCTCTACTGTGTCCTGAGACACCAGATGAGCTAATGATGGTGAGAAGGATAAGAATCATAAACTTGACAAAAATCACAAGTCATGGATTACTTGAAGGATCTGTTATGATTCATAAGAATTAACATCGTTGATGAGGAAGATGTGGTTGTCTGTGCATTCTAAAGAATCTTATCTCAGTATATACAAACTCAGCTGACAGATCAGCCTGAGGCAGTTTTCACATAGTCAGAGAGGGCCAATAGATCGGCCACCTGGCAGTAAGAGGGTTAAATATAATGCAATTTATGCCTAATAAAAGTAATGTAAATTAAAGCCATGAAATTGATCTTCAAATATATTTATTGGTATTATTTTACTTTACTTTACTTTAAATTTACTTGATCATTAACCTGATTTATTATCTAAACATTTCCAAATATCCCTTGATAAAAATAACATCAAATAGACAAAAATGCCAGAAAACATTGCATTTTTATCTTAATTCTTCAGAAACAGAACCTAAAATAAATTTGAGCAATCAAGAAGTGGCAATTTCTACCTCAACCAATGAACTCCTTAAAGAGAATGATCTTTGCTAATGAGGACAGCAGTTCAGTTATTTCATTGGCTCATTACATCAATATCAAACATTAAAGTAGCATTATGGTAAAAACAATATTGGTATTTACTTGGATGAAGGAATATTATTAGATAATTTAACAAAAAAATAACATTTAGAAAATTGACTTTACCCACCAAAGTATTACGTCTTTCCATTTCCTGAACATTGAAAGAAAGGCAAAATTGAAAAAAGATACCTTAATCAATCAATGTCTATCACAAATGGGCTGTAGAGTCAGCAAAAGAGTTTTTTAGGAATTTTAGAGAGCCCCAATTTGTTGATTTCATCCTGATTGAAACAAGTTCAAGATAACCAAAAGTGCATTTTGCCCATTATTGATATGATAATCACTAGATCAACAAAATATAACATTTCGAGGCCATAGAGATGATGGTTGTTTGTCAGATGTGCATGAAGGCAATGGAAGCATAACTAATTAGGGGAACTTTCATTCAATATTAAAATTACATATCCAAGAAGATCAGAATCTTTTTAAAACCGCTAGCACTAATGCTACTTACATCTCATAAATGACTCAACTCAGTCATTCAGTGATGTGGCGATGAAATTTAGAAAAAGATCCAAGGCTTTGTGATTGAAGGCAAGTATTATTCCATTTTATTTGAAGAAATAACCAATACATCTCTAGTGTTGCAGTTAAGCATTATTATTAGGTATGTTTATGAGAATAAAATAAGAGATTTCCTTGGTTTTGTGGACTTGCATGAGATAAATTTCAGATCAGGTATTTGTGAAGAAATTGAACCAAAATTCAGTGGACATGTGATAGGAAGATCATTGGTTGTTTTTGTTAAAAAATAATTTAAAAGTGGAAAACTGTTGGGATCTGTACCAACATCTGTTGTGTCCATAGCTTCTGAGCAGCATGGCACTGTCTCAGAAATTTCTAAGGTTGCTCTGCATGTGCTCAGGGTTCCCTGTCAAAGTCATTCATTTAACTTCACTTTGTCGAAATCTCCCAAAATATATATTTCTTTCATGCATCTGTTAAGAGAAATTTTGTTTTAAAGAGAGATAAGCAGAAACAGTTATGTAGATTGTGTGATACATGCTGGGTAGAAAGGCATGATACACATTTAATAATTGATAATTTTTTTCAATGACAGAGGTATTGAAAAGTAATAGCAGTAGTTTGTTCAAAGGCTTTCATGGTGTTGCTGACTTGAAAAATTGAGTGTTTCAAATTCATTTACTATTTTTCAAAGTGAATTAAATGCCGTAAATACCTGCATATAATGCACACCCTTACGTAATGCGCAGGGAGGTTTTCAGCCTTGTAATCTATGATTTTTCTATATACTTGTGTAGCACGAACAGATTTTTTTAGTGTCACCATTCCAGAATAAAGTAGATGGTGTAACATGGTCTAATGCAATGACTGAATTATTGGTATTGTATTGGTAACATAATGAAAGTGCAAAATGAAATTTTCGAATAACGTTCCAAAAGAACGTCAGCTAACTCAATCATTACATACTCTGTTTACTTACAAGGTGATATTAGGATGTACACAATAATCCAATTATATTAATTTCATAGTATGGCATATAACATATTTTGAGCTATTAAATTGAAGGAATGACGATAATCCTATGTCAAAGTTTTCTACATATGTTTTAGTCATGGCTGAGGTGGACGGGTTTGCCCAAACTTACTTATGATACAAGGTGATATTAGGATATATACAATAAATGCAATTATATTAATTTCATAGTATGGCATATGACATTATTTGAGCTAATAAAATGAAGGAATGATGATAATCCTATGTCAAAGTTTTTTACATAAGTTTTTGTCATGCCTGAGGCAGATAGGTTCACCCAACCCTCAGTTTTACCCTTATTAAAACACTCTGGAGCATGTAAAAACGATAGCAAATAACCATTATTAACTATAGACTCTAAGAATCAAGAATAAATCATGTATGAATGCTGAGAGAAAAGTAGGGAACAATAACTTGATGGTAGTTCTACAAGAAGCATCAACTCCCAGCATACTCAAAGACATCAGCTGCCATTTTTTCTAATTGTAAGTGGTACCAGTACCTCACCACCAGGCCAGGTGCTGGTTTAGGGTGACATCATGCATAAAATAGCTCATCATTGTCCTAACAAAAAGAAAGGTGAGTTACAATGTAGCAAATCATATAAAGTGAAACGTGATAATACATGGAATGAATTGTCCACGGATGTTATTATAATAGGTTTTAAGAAATGTTGCATCAGTAATAGCTTAGATTGTAGTGAAATGATATGATGTGGGAGGATGACAATGAGAGTGCCATGGTAATAGAGGATACAAAAGGTGCCAAAGATGACAATTCTGATAACATCGAAGAAAAATAGTCATGACAAAGGATTTCTTGGCTTTTAAAATGAACAAATACTAAATTGATTCTTTTCATATCTAATTAATGTATGTTTGTTGAATTAGTTAATAAATTTTAACTATTGTCTATCTTACTTTTCGTAAAAATCACCAATAAAATTATGAGTATACCCGGGCAGTAATTACTGTGCCGAAATTGTGGAAATATGGGGTCAAGTGAAAATAGGAAGATTATGTACCCTCGCATAACACGCGTCCTAATTTTTAACTCAAATATTTCGAAAAAATGTGCATTATATGCAGGTATTTATGGTATATGGAGAACCAAGTGAGAATGTGAATCTATGTGCAACCATGTTAAAATTAACTTGCATGCATGCAAAGTTTTCAGTTTGTGCAACGAAGAAATCTATCCAAACTGCAAAATTTTACTGAAAATTTTATTAATTCTCCCTATAAGTGCTGCTAGCTCTGAGTGGAGCTTTTCTGCTCTATGCCAACTAAAAACCTGGATGCATAGCCAAATGAATGAAGACTGGATTTTGGGTTTGGCATTGCTCCATATCCATCAGGATATCCACCCGAATCCAGAAATTATGGTTTGATTTGATTTTTTATTGTAAGATGATAATTTTAATGAAAATATACAGATCACTGGTTTGTGGGTGGCTGTATATTATATTCATGTAGTTAGATTAAATTCATGCAATTATACTTGTTACAATATAAAATTAATAAAATGTATTTCCTATCTCTTTTAAATATTAGTGTTTTTATACATTTTGCGAAAAATAAAAGTAATATGATATTTTCACAAAATAGAAGTTATGATTAGGAAGCGAAACTAAATATGATGTTAGCAAAATATGTTTCATATATAAAATGTTTTTATGATAGTTATCACCCTATAATAACATATTCTACAGCTAACTATTTAAAAATATAAGGAATGGCAATAATTTAGTAAAAATTTTATGGTCATTATTAAAATATTCTTCACCCACATGGGTAAATGGTGCCCCCTTGGGAAGTTTCTGGATCTGCTCCTGATTCTACCCCATAGAACTGACAAAAATTCTATAGCCTTTGGTTCAGACCGTGAACCCTGCTCCAAACCTCAAAACAATGATCAATCCTAGAGACTACTGCAGATGGTAAGCTGCACATCATAACCTGACTCCTGTTGGATACGAGCAACCTCGGAGCCCAAGTCCTGAAAAGGTCTTATCTCCTCAGACCCACACTTTGAGACTTCATTAGTCCTACATTATTATATGTGATTAATCCAACAAAATAAAGATATTCTATTCTATACCTACCTGTAATTTATCTAAAAATTCTAAAAAGGTAGTTTAAATGATAATACATATTTTAAGAAACTGTGAGAAAAATTCAAAGATCCTACTATAGTTATTAGCACAAACAAAGGTGGGTGAGTCATGGTTACTGTACAGAGAGAGAAATACATGTTACATTGCTGCCAAACTGCCAGCCTGCATAAGCTTATGCTCGGAAAACAATGCATGATGCACAAAGTCCTATACTGTGATGCCACAAACATTTGCCATTTGCTCTTGAGAGCCGACAACATTGTAACTAGCTGTATGTTTTGAATCATCTGCATGCTCTGACTCATTTTTGAGATACTGATATACTTTATATACAATTTCTCTGGCTTGTTTGTGCAAAATATTGCATTTACTTCCTTCGGCCTCCATTTTAGAACACCACAAGATGGTACAATTTACAAATCTCAATCATAAAACATGCAAATAAACATGAAAAACATGCAGCAAATGTAAGTATTGAATGCGGAGAGCCACTAAAACTGACTGATGCTGATTGGCCAAGTAAAGGAATGAGAGAAACCACATGCCATTCCTTACCTTCTGCACATCCAGTTGCCACCTGCCTTTATTTGTGCTCCCGACCACTTCTAACAATAAGACATAAACAAAAGTGTTTACAAAAGTAGCCTCTAGGTGGTGTGGTGATGATAGGTAAAAAATATTCCACAGAAATTTTTGTATTTGTGAGTAAGTTATGTTTTTTCTTTTCTTTTCTTAAAAAAATATTATGACTTTGAAAATAGCTATTAAATATTAGGAAATATGAGGGTGTACTGAAAGTTGCAAAGATGTTAAATATAAAGATAAATGAAGATCGGTTATATGACGAAGTAAACATAGTTACAAAATATTTACCAGAATTAAGAAAAGTTGAAAATGGCGCAAATGAGAAAATTTGGGTTGAAATTTTTAAAAATGAAAAAAAATGTCTCGGAATTAAAAGAAATTTTCTCGAAAGTAATCAGTGTTCCTGTCGGTAATGCATTTATAGAATGTGTTTTTTTCTATTATGGAGTCAGTATGGAGGAATGATCATAATAAAATGCATTTTTCTCTGGTTAAAGCTGATCTGGCAATTAGAATTAATTTTGTCATGAGCTGTGAACAATTTTATTCATATTTAAAAGCGCCAGCACAAAAGGGTTTAGTGGAAGAAATACAGAGCCAAAATAAGTACAATTTTAAGAAATAAATGTTTCTTAATTTTATTTTACTTGCAGAAATTTTAAAAGTTCTTTTATTGTGATCAATAAGAATGTTATAAAATTTGTGTATTTTATTGTGTATAAAATTACAAATTGAAGTTATTTTAGTTCATAATTTTTAGAACGAACCCACCTCCCTTCTGCTTCAAAAATCTTATTTAGGGCCTAAACATATTTCTTCCTGACCAGAAATGACTGAAACTTGTAAGTTCATATTGTAGTACACATACTCGTAACCTTTGGTCTCAAAAAGATGCCAAAATAATTAATTAATTAATAAATCGTTTATTATATTTATGCATAACTAAATAAATAATATTTCTTTGATATTCGAAAATGTATTGATGCAATTTATCATATTAATTAATTAACAACTAGTGAACAACTGAAAACTCGTAAAAAAAAGTGTGCTCCTTCAAATTCTCCGGTTTGCAGACTAAAATCTTCGGGTAAAGAAGTTCTTACAGTTGGTAACCCTAACTATGGGTAAAAAATATTAAATTTTTGAGATTAAGATTTAATGTAAAATCGAAATCATAAGCCGCATAAATACATTGAGTAAATCTTTTGGCATCATTAAGTATCGTTATATACTCTTTTCACCTGTTCAAGTGCCGACAATGTCGCCTTTTAATGTTCCAGAACATGGTAATTATATTTACGAAGTAATCAAGCATGAAATTGTTATCCCCTTAATAATAATATACTTAAAGAACTTCTCATCTGTTCCTTTTTTAAGTATTGGTAACATATATAAGTGTAACTCACCTTATGGTGCATTTACAAAATATTATACTGCAGGAGAAATTTTTCCGCGCAAGTTATTCCCCTCTTAGTGATTCATAGCTTGGAATCGTAATCAATATTGAACTCATAATTAATGGATTTTTATATGTTAAAGGATCTATAATTGCCCAGCGTGGCAAAATATTAAATTATAGTGAACTACTAGGTGGCAACGTCACTGATATTTTCCTTGAGTTGACGTTTTGGTATATGCCTAGTTCACAAATGTCTAACATATTGGCGGAAAACACCTTTACTACTAGGTGACAACTAGAATAACATTGGGATTAACATTCGTATTGGAAAATGTGCAATTCGATGAAAATACTTATGACTTCTGCTTCCTCTATGTTCTCGTAATTAGTGACGTCTAACGAATTTCTCTCGCAATTAAAATATCATTAGGACAGGACATGCTCTTCATTAAATGGTACCAATCGTACAAAAGTAAAAACGACTTAAGCTGCGAATTATTTACATAACAACAAATCATCTACATCTAAAATGGTTGGCATTTCCGTTAGCAAAATATTGCCTAATATGGAAATATGTTTCTCTATAAACGAGATTCCTCTGGAATATTTTAAGATTAAACAGGTCTTAAAACTTCCCGGGTTCGTCGATTAATTATTGCGCTACGAGTGATTCGTTTTATCAGTCGTTATCCAAAATGGTGGATTCGGCGTGTTTTGACGAGTTGTTGTTTAGGAAGTGTATTTTTCTTTCTGATAATCTGCTGATATACCTTATTTAAGTAACTGAAGTTTTTTCATATTAATTTAGTATGTGGTTGGTGTAAACTTCGAATATTTGAGTTTGATCTCGTTGGTTTATTCATGATTTTTGAGCAGCTGTTTAGTGATTGCGAAGTGTTTGTGGTTTGCGATGTTTTTCTCCCTATTTCGTGCGTTGGATTAAAGTGAATTTCGATTGATATTGTATTTTATATGTATTTTGAAGGATCGTCGCTTCTATAAAAGGTAATATATTCTCATCTTTATATGTTGAACTTTATTATATATTGATTTCATAGTTCTTGATGTATTATGTCATGTATTTTCGGCAAAGAAGGCTTATTTAATGAAGATTGATATGTTTACGTTGTCGGTTATGTTCTTATTGACGCAATGTAGTAGATCAGTTGAATTCGAGTTATTTGGATTCTTTTTACTTTCTCCATATACGTTGTATAGGGGAAAGTTACCTATCCGTTATTTTGAAGTATTTGCTTTAATATTTGATAAATGTAAAAATGTATCAGAATAGAAGTTGTAGGAAATTTAATTTTGTACAACCTTTGTTTGAAATATTTTTCCGTTTCTATTTTTTAAGAGATATCTTATATTTTTAGCTTCCACCACCACGCCATATACTGATGACTATTGTTAACAATTGACGCTTAGTTACGTCTTACGTTAGTAACGCTCCAATTTCTTTTCTCAATTGTTGGAGCTTTGTGGCTATATCCTATATCAGAAGGCTATGGTTTGAGTTTATTTCTGTTCTTTGTAAAGTCTAAAAATTCTTCGCAGTTTCTTAAAATATTTATTATTATATAACCTATTTGGAATTATTAGAAATATTATAGAAATGGAGAAAGTCATGTTGTGGCCACGTCAGATATTTTATTACTTTGATAAAAATCTTTTGCATACTTATATATTTGTACTAGTGTAATTGCCTTTCGAAATTATGGTGATTTAATGAAAAAGTTAAATGAATGTTTTAGCTCGTTTGGTTTTTCCGAATATCATACCTTATCTTAAATGATAAAAGCCTTCTTTGTTACATTTTGTGTAAGGCCCTTTCCTCTCAGCCATCCTTCTCTCTGGCACTCTCACCTTCCCTCCTCTCTCAATACATCACTCCTCCCCTTCATCTTCACTTTCCGAAGTCAGTAGATATCCTTCTGAAGTCTCACTCACAGAAGAAGCAACACTTTCGTTACCGCTTTCTTCATTTGTAAGCGCGTTTAGCATTTCTTCGTCCATAAGGAACTTACTTGTTGTCACCATGGTTACAGACTGAACAAGGGATAAAAACACTGTGAAAAAAATAATGCCTTGACTAATAGAGAGATAAAGATTTTTAATGGGGAAAAATAGAGATGGTACAGTAAAAAATGTAGGACTTGAGGCTGCATGTAGAGGGCTCATCCGTCAAAATGATGGGTTTGGTCCTTCTAGCGTTAAACTCTTCGAAAATTGCGCAGATGTAATAATTCCTCTCTAATTTTATGCAGGATTTCATATCGTTGTAGGATTTATTGACTCACCGTTATGTGTGTGCTGATTCCTTTTATTCGTTCCAGGTATGGTGAGTCAGCAATGTCAGAGGTTGAAGAAAACATTAGCATATTGTAGCATATCCATATTTATCATCCAATAACAATAAGAAACCAAATCGTTTGACGTTTTCTTGTTGAAAAGACAGTATTTATCCCATGTTAAAGAAGTAATTGGTGGGACTCGGGAACTTTTAATTCAGAAAATGGATAATGTAAATATTGATGGTTTGTGTGGCCTCTGCCTAATGGAGAGCCATTCTTATCTGTGCATTTTTGATGAGCGCACCCCAGATGGAACACTTTTATACGAAGTCATGAACGACGTTTGTCAATTGAAGGTAAGTGTTGATTTAATATTTCAATCCAAATTTTTTTGTTACCAATTATCAAGTCTAAGTTAATTACTGTTGGTAGTGTTGCATATTCAGCTTTCAACCATGTTGCACATGTCATAATTAGCCTATTTTCCAGAATGGAAATAGGATTATAGTTTCTTCATTCTGTCTGTCTGCTCTTCCCTATTAACTTTTGCACCAATGGAACACTTTTCATGTGACTTGGTAGAAATCTGCTGCTGGAGCTGATCTGCTGAGGATAGTTTTTGTTGTGAATATGCGTTGAAAGTCCCAGGTTCAATTCCAGGAACTGCACCGTATTGACCCGAATGTTTTTTTCCTCAATATGTACCTTTGAAAGTCGCATTCGTACTATATTCGAATACTTGTATCTTTAAAAAATAACTGCGTATCGCCGTGTTTCATGATGCGTGTTTCAGCGCATATTTCTATAATTGCTGCATTGTAAGTGAATTGGATGTTCATGTTACGATGCTACATTGTACAAATATACTTGGTAGTGGTCTGAGGAGACTAGAAAATAAATAATAATAATTTCATCTCACCTTGAAAAAACATTCATTTTTTTAGACAGACATTTCATCATTACGAATATTCTTTTAATTCTAAAGATTTCAACTCCGCAGCAATTTTTGTTATTCCCACATGTAAAAATAATATTTTAAAAAATCCCCAAATGTTGCAATTTTAAAAATTTTACACTTGCTCCATTATGGGGTACCTATGTTACACATTTTAGCCAAATTTTAAAGTTGTAGCATTTCTAGAAGTAAAATAATATTTTTCTAATTGTTTAAGTTTAAATAATTTTTAACGGCCGCCACAATTCATATATGGCAAAATTGAAATGTTTATTTGTGCAAATTTACTACTCTGTAAACAATTTAAAAATTTAAGCTTCCTAGCTCATCCAGTAGTACCTAAACAGTTATCCATTTGTTTAAACTTTAAGAATTTTTAACTGCCAAACAAATTAAAATATCAAAATTTGTAAATTCCCTATTTCGTTTTTTTACCATTTCTACTTATAAAAAATTTCAACTCCGTGGCACATGCAGAAATACATAAACCTTGAAATTTTGTTTAAACAATTGCGAATTTTTAGCGGCCGCATTGTTGAACTTTTCATGATTTTCGTTTTTTTCTAGTAGGTTTTGCATAAAATCTTACCTATGAAAAAAATTTCGAATCTCCTGCACATCTGGAAGTGCCTAAACATTATTATCCTCCTATCATTATATATCGACGACTCTTACAGAGGATATAACATACTATTAGTTGGTGCTTGCATACTGCAAGCATTTCATCTCACCTTGAAAAAACATTCATTTTTCAGACAGACATTTTATCATTACAAATATTCTTTTAATTCTAAAGATTTCAACATCGCAGCGATTTTTGTTTTTCCCACGTAAAAATAATTGTTTAAAACAATCCCCAAATGTTGCAATTTAAAAGGTCTAAAGATGGTATAATACCGTCCTTAGACATGGACTAACAGAACTATGAATACGGCCCATAAACTATAGTCATAGGTATGAGCTTTGGCAATATAGAAAAAACCATAAAATTTCTACAATGTTGCTGCTAAAAATTTACAAATGTTTAAACAAAGTTTTAAGGTTTATGTATTTCCGAATGTACTATGGAACTGAAAATTTTTTAAAGGTAGAATTTGCATAAAGACTAAATAGGGATGATAAAAATTTTGATATTTTGAGTTGTTTGGCTGTTAAAAATTCTTAAAATTTAAACAAATGTTTAGGTACTAAGGGGCAAGCTAGGGAGTTGAAATGTTAAAGTAATTTAGAGCTTAATGCAAATGTACAAATAAATATTTGAATATCTGCATTGTTGTTGTTATTGTGGCTGTTAAAAATTTGTAAAATTTAACCAATTACATAAATATTATTTCACTTATTGATATAACTTTAAAGTATAGCAGAAATGTGTGGCATTAGTACTTCACAATGGAAATGTATAATATTCTCAAAATTGCAAGTTTAAGGGATTGTTTTCCTCCAATATTGTTCCATAAGTAAAGAACGAAAATTGGTGCAGAGGTGAAATCTTTTGAATTAAAAAAATACTTGCAATAGTGAAATATCTCTGTGAAAAATTAATGTTTTTCAAGGTGAGATAAAGTGTTTACAGAATGCAAGCACGTTCTACTAGTATCCTATATATGCAAGAAGCAGCTATTTATTATGTTATACTGTGATTTTCTCAATAATTACAATATTTATACTATATGTATAAATATAAAAATATCAAAAATAACAAATTAAAAAAAAACAAAGAAATGCTAATTTCTCTTCTAGAATGTCAGTTTCGAAGGTAGAACAAGTTTGGGTTAGATTGACAATACATTTCTTTAGATATTGACGAAAAAACATGGCTTGGGGTCATATTGACCCCACGCGACTAATTAAGGGTTAATGGAGTTCTGGTTTTAACTGACTTTCAGATATAATGGACTGCCCTTTCTCCCATATAGTCTGTTAGATCGATGATCCACTCTTATTTGATTGTATTATCATCTGTTTCAGATATCGGTAAGAGACCAAAGGGGTAATTTAATTTGCTTGGAGTGTCATACAAAGCTGCTGAATTTCAAGTCATTTAAGAAAGATGCGCAGAAAGCAAGGCAATTATTCCAGCAGATGGAGGAAGGCATACAAAAGGTGAGGGTTCCCATCCAATCCTATCTTAGAACACAATAAGAGAGTTGCATTCCTGGAAAGCAAAAAAGCGTAAATTAAAAATATTTTTCCCATTGAAGATTGAAGTATTAAATAAATGATTAAATGGAAAGTAAGCATGATAAGTTCTGCTTGGAGGATCTTGTTTTAATATCAACTTACAGAGTTTTTGACCTGATTTCAAATCTAAAGTCAATTCAAATACGATTATTAGTTTTTGAGAAAAAAATTGTTAAAGTAGACAGTTCTTACTGAATGACGAAAAGGCAAAGAATCGATCCTCAATACTTCTTGATGTCATGGCTTGAATCTAGTGGACCAGTCCAAGCTGCCAGTTATGTAGAAAGACTTAAAGAACCAACTTGACTTAATCATCTTCTCTTAGAAGGTAAATTGTTCATCTCTAACACTTGCATTGAACAAGTGTAATACTCTTTAACATTGATGAAGTTCTAATTAAAACTTCTAGTCTTTTTAATCTGTTTCTCCAGAGAAAAAAATGGAAGAGTTCATGAGTTTTGTATTCTGTAATTCAGGACAAATTCTTCATTGCTGCATAAATATTTCACAAACATAATGTAGTCAATGGGAAATTTTCTGATTTTGATTCCACATAATCCCTGTCCATCTTTAAGATATTACTCAACACTTATTACTGCTGATTATTTATATATTTATATAAACTATGCCTAAGTAAACTAGACTAAACTACTAAAAAATAAATGAGAGTTAATAGGCAAAAATCAGTTTACATGCTGGATGAGAGTAACATGAAACCAGCCCTGTGGCAGGTGCGAGTACTGACATCATACGAAGCCAATGAGTCAAGATCAGTTGGTTGATATCTACAAATTTAAAAAAAAATAAACAGTATATACATTAACTTAAATTCTTGGTTCTTTTTTCTTGCCATTGTCTTTTATGATTCCTAGTAATGTCATAGAAGTTTTTGCAAGATATTAAAATTTTATGAAACTATCTCATTCCTTATTTTTTTGTGCATTGAGTTTTTGTCCTAAATCACATACGTCTTGAAGCTCCTTCGATCAGTTAATTTTCCTATACAAATATATTCTCTTCATCCAAATTGATGAATATTTTTGTTAGGGTTGTCATTCTTGTTTGGTTTCCATTAATACAAATTTCGGAAGCCAACATGTAAGCAAATTTTTAATACAAGTGGAGAAATTAGGTGAAGTCTCAACTTATTTTGGACAGCATGTTTGATGTTGGCTGCAAAAACTCACTGAATTTTATTTGCAAAAGTCAAAACACTTGCCAGACGTGTTGGCAGAGTTTGTGCATGCGCAAGGTTTGTTGCTACTAGCTGTCAGTCTTCAGTTGTTCGGCAAACTAAGTAAAGATGTGTATCTGTACTTATGGAATGGACAAAAGCAAATACAGTGAAACCTCTGTAATCTAGCAAGCTCGGGAAATGACCAAAGCTGGATTATGGAATTTGCCAGATTATGGGAGTTACATAATCCTTAAGCTATTCTGAGACATTCTCTTGACAATATTAGGGAGGCTATACGATTTTTGATGGTCCCTTTTGATGTCTGCTTCTCTCTCTCTCTCCATGTTTATTTTCTTGAATGTCTAGCAGACTTGTTTCCTTCATATGTTAAGGTTTTTTAGTATGGTTTCCAAAGGAAACATAGCCTTATGAAATGGTCCTGTCTGTGTATATGTGTATGGCAAGGATTGAAGTCCTGGGTTCAATTCCAGGAATGTTTTTACCCTATTTGTTTTACATAGGAAATCTTAAATACATTGTGCAGAGATGTTTTCTTTAACGCTTCCGGTGTGTGCGACGTGGCATTCACGTCCTCCCTTTCCCATGCTGCCAGCGTGTGCGACGTAGCATTCACGTCCTCTCTTTCCCATGCGTCCAGCACGAAATTTTCATTAAGTTTTGTTATCGCTACGGCTCTGATTTATGTGCTTTCAGAGAGTGAATATGCAGGCCAATGCTGTCTGCTTTCGTTCTGTGATTCCTTGTTGTCTGTGTTTACGTGTTAGTATTTTTTTTATTTTTTTTTCTATCTCGGACCTGGCCGTAGCAGTGCTTACTAAGGCTCTTCAGGCCTCTTATCTTTCGTGCGTTGCGTCTCAGACTTTCAAAAGAGCTCTCATCTTCCTGGCTCTTGTTTACGATGCTTCGAGCTGATTGTCGAGGTTTCTTAGTGCCTGCGTTTGCGTCGGGCATTTTTTTATTTTTTTTTTCATCTTGGGTCTGTCCTTTAGCCGAACCCCTATTTAGTTCACTATGGCTTGTAGCTCTCGTGAGTTGGTGGATTGGGAAGTGTTTTGGAGAAATATAGTGAAAGTAGTGTAGATATATATTCTGAAGATTCGAACGGATACTCTATTGATTCCAGTTCTGAAGAGGAATTGGAAGAAATAACTCACTCAACTGTGAATATTCAAGAGAATATTTGGGGAGATGTCGACAGTGCTAACCCTCCTTGTCCTTTTGCATGTGATTTAGTTGGAAAACAAATAGTGCAGGTTTTATCAACAGATTATCCCTTTAGACATTTTGAGTTATTTTTTGATGATCTAATTGCCTTCATAGTGGTTGAAACTAATCGTTACGTGGAACAATTCCTTGCCCGCGAGAAAAATAAGATCATTTCTTTAAAAAATCGCTCTATCTTTAAAAAATCGCGCTATCAAAAGTGGTTTGCTTTGCTAATGTTGATGGGAATAATTCAAAAACCAACTCTCAGAATGTATTTTAGTAGAAAACATATATTAGAAATGTCATTTATTCCAAATGTAATGAGTGAAGAAAGATTTTATTTGTTGAGCAAATTTTTGCATTTTGTAGATAATACCGATAAAGACATTGTAAATAGAGATCCTATTATATGAAATTCTACCTATCAGTGATTATTTGAAAAATAAATTCCATAAAATTTATATACTGGGTAAGGAAGTATGTGTACCAGACGCAGCTGAACTACTAAACATCGGAGGAGCAGCACATAGTAGAAATTGGATTGAAATAAATGTATGTATTTATTTTTTATTATATAAAATGAACAATTTTAAATACGACATAATTTTTTGGAAATTTTTGAAATGATAATTAAAGTACAAAAAATATTAAAGTGAATGCATGCATGTGCTTGCAAAAAAAAGTCACGCTGAGCGATTTAAATGCCATAGATTAAAGTCATGCTTAAAAGGTTAATACATTAAAATATCTTAAAATTGTAGTATCGGAGTGAGTTTTGTACTGTTCTAAGTGAAAAATAATAAGGTTTCTAATTCTTATCATCAGTTTTTTATATTATTTGATCATAGTTTCTTGAATTTCTATTAAAACAGCATATTTGCATTTTAAATCTCATTTTATAAGGTCGTTGCCATGAAGATGATTATTATCAAACTTGGCTTGAGCATATATGAGTGAACAAATGGGTTATTTTCTTTTCTACCCGACTACCCTTCAGCAATGGGCAGTTAATCCAGCCATAATAGCATATAAACAGTAACATTTATTAAATTCGTTTATTTAAATAAACCTGCAAAATATATCAGGAAGAAGTTTTGACATTGTTTTTAGTATTTTAAACCTGATAATGCTCTATTAATTTGTTTTCCAATTTTCTCTATCATTCATAAACTACGAACTACAACAGTATTTATAGTACGAGAATTCCTTGGAATGACTAAAACTATTGAAACATTTCCTGTCAAGATAAGTAATCAATTCAGGATGTTGACTTTGGGAAACCAGCTTGCATCACCAAATAAGGTGGCTCCAAGAAAATATGACACTGCCAGATATGGTCATGATTAAGTGATGGCACTATTTTGAGGTGTCGTGTTTCATTCGATCTGACATCTTTGTATGCCCATCATTGAACTTTCCAGCATTGCTTCCCAGTTGTTGGGTACCAGATTGGTTCTGATATTTGCATGGGTTGGGTTCTAAAATAATTTTCATTCTTACAAGTTTTTTTCTTGTTGCCATTTGTTTTCTAATGGTAAATTTAGCATTTTTTTATTTTTAAGCAGCTTTTAATCATCCAGTACTCATGTGGGATGCTGTGGACTTCCCAGACATGTTTCATGACAGGGTTTCTTTTCTTTTGCCTTTTATGATCCTGACCCTTCAGTCATATTCCGTCGAGTTTGGACATTTTTCTAAGAGATAGCTGCATTGTGCTTAGCAGAAATCAGTGCTTTTTTCTCTGTGCTGTTCACATTTTATTCTGAAATTATTGATACTATCTACAGAGCTTTTGTCATTTCACATAATTTCAGATTGTCTCTGAATAGTTTCTTCCCTGATCATCATCATATATTGTCCCATAATTAGAAATTGCATCTCAGCAGTTTCTTCACTAACTCTGATCCTACAAGGTGTGTATAGATTTTTATTATTTCAGTGTTAGGTTTCTGTTTTGAAACTCCCAGTAGACTGTTTCTGACTGATATTTGACAGAAATATTATGAATATTATAGTGAATTGCATGAATTTTCAAGTTGAAAATGTATAGCAAATACAATTTTCAAGGCCATTATGTGATAAACTGTTATTTTCTTTTGTGTATAATTATTGTATTTAATTGTGGCATTTCTGATTTCTTTAATTGAACTGACTATTATATATATAAACAGTCACCAGAATAGCGTTTCTCTCAGATGCCCTCTCTCAGTTGCATTACACACCAATGCCCTTAATGTCCCCTTCAATAGTTGCTACAATGTAAGGGTTATTCGCACCTTACCCAATGACACTCCTGCCCTCCTTCTCCGACACTGGGAACTAGCACATATACATCTTGACTCTTTCTTCCTGCCTGGCCTCAACCTCCGCTAACCCTATTAGCCCCCTTGCAATGTCTCCTCTGTTAAATATATATATATATATATATATATATATATATATATATATATATATATATATTCTGAAAAACTCAACCATCTCAGAGATTGACATCTGAAAATAATCATGTAAGTGTACCTTAATACCTATTCAAAATAGATTAATAATTTTAAAAATCATATGGAACTTCTCAAAATTCACTCATAAATGTTTAAAAATAGAACAAAATAAATAATGAATTGAATAATAGTGATATTTTTTATAACAAAAAATCTTAGAATGTCAGGAGCATCCCATTTTGGTACTGGCTGTTGAAAAATTAATGCGAGTACCATGGGGTTAAGTTATTTTAGTGTTTTATTATTTTTTAAGACTTTAAATTTAGTGTAGTGTTTTTAAGTTTCACAGTTGACTTTTGAGTGACATTTTGAGTGATGTTCGTACACCATGTCGGATTCTGAATTAGAATATCAAGCTCAACCCAGTGCTTCATTCGAAATACCAACCAGACCACAAACAACTCGGTGTAAATGTCATTTGGAAGGACTCTATAAAAAGAAAGATCTTGGAAGCCAAACCAAGTCACTAATTGTGAATGTTTTGAAGTATGCTAAGCAGCTTGATGACCCATCTTTCTTGCAGATGGTAAATTTTTATCAGGCCCAAAATGTGACTGCTCAAATGTGTGAAGTGAGTGTACGATCAGTCCAGCATTGTGCTCAACAAGATAAGTTGTCTTCTCTCTCAGAGACGAAATTCATATCCCTGAAAAAGGTATATGCATGGGACACCTAAGACCTCACCGAACGACTTTGAAACCAATGTTGTGTGAATTTTATGATCGTGGAGAATTCCCAATAGCCAAGAAAATTATCATGGCACTAAAAGAAAGGCTACCAAGGAGAGGTATGTTTTAGAACAATATTGTATTCACTTGTAAAAAAGTGATTGATGGGCATAAATTCTTAACCCCTCAAGCGAGACTTTAATCTATGGCATTTAAATCGCTCAGCGTGACTTTTTTTCCCAAGCACAAAATACTAAAATGCATGCATTCACTTTAATATTTTTTGTACTTTAATTATCATTTCAAAAATTTCCAAAAAATTATGTCGTATTTAAAATTGTTCATTTTATATAATAAAAAATAAATACATACATTTATTTCAATCCAATTTCTACTATGTGCTGCTCCTCCAACGTTTAGTAGTTCAGCTGCGTCTGGTACAAATACTTCTTTACCCGGTAGATAAATTTTATGGAATTTATTTTTCAAATAATCACTGATAGGTAGAATTTTATACAATAGGATCTCTATTTACAATGTCTTTATCGGTATTATCTACAAAATGCAAAAATTTGCTCAACAAATAAAATCTTTCTTCACTCATTGCATTTGGAATAAATGACATTTCTAATATATGTTTTCTACTAAAATACATTCTGAGAGTTGGTTTTTGAATTATTCCCATCAACATTAGCAAAGCAAACCACTTTTGATAGCGCGATTTTTTAAAGATGTGATCTTATTTTTCTTGCGGGCAAGGAATTGTTCTGCATAACGATTAGTTTCAACCACTATGAGGGCAATTAGATCATCAAAAAATAACTCAAAATGTCTAAAGGGATAATCTGTTGATAAAACCTGCACTATTTGTTTTCCAACTAAATCACATGCAAAAGGCCAAGGAGGGTTAGCACTGTCGACATCTCCCCAAATATTCTCTTGAATATTCACAGTTGAGTGAGTTATTTCTTCCAATTCCTCTTCGGAACTGGAATCAATAGAGTATCCGTTCAAATCTTCAGAATATATATCTACACTACTTTCACTATATTTCTCCAAAACACTTCCCAATCTGCCAACTCACGAGAGCTACAAGCCATAGTGAACTAAATAGGGGTTCAGCTAAAGGACAGACCCAAGATGAAAAAATAAAAATAAAAAAAATGCCTGACGCAAACGCAGGCACTAAGAAACCTCGACCATCAGCTCGAAGCATCGTAAACAAGACCCAGGAAGATGAGAGCTATTATGAAAGTCTGAGACGCAACGCACGAAAGATAAGAGGCCTGGCGAGCCTTAGTAAGCACTGCTACGGCCAGGTCCGAGATAGAAAAAAAAAATAAAAAAAAATACTAACACGTAAACACAGACAACGAGGAACCACAGAACGAAAGCAGAAAGCATTAGCTTGCATATTCACTCTCTGAAAGCTCATAAATCAGAGCTGTAGCGATAACAAAACTTAATGAAAATTTCGCGCTGACGCATGAGAAAGAGAGGATGTGAATGCTACGTCGCACATGCTGGGAGCACGGGAAAGGGAGGACGTGAATGCCACGTCGCACACGCCGGAGGGGTTAATGGAAAGGCATGATATCATTTTGGCCAGGGACAAATTTCTTCAAAGCATACATGCCCTTAAATGTGAGGAAAATCCACTTCCAAGCATTTACCTCGACGAAACGTGGGTTAACCAGATCCATACTCTCAAACATTTGGCAAGATTCTGATAAGAGAGGTGGTCTGAAAATTCCTACAGGCAAAGTTGGACGTCTCATTGTGTGCCACACAGGTAGCAACAGAGGGTTTATACCATGATGTAAATGGGTATTTCGGTCAAAGGAAGGTAGTAGAGATTATCATGCTGAAATGAACAGTATCTTCTATAAGCGTTGGTTTGTAAATGATCTACTAGGCAGCCTAACTGAACCTTCAGTTATCGTCATGGATAATGCACCCTACCACTTGGTGCAGCTTGATATAAAGTACTGACAATCAACTGGATAAAACAAGACAGCAAGGCATGGTTAGAAAACAAGTGGCATAGCTATTTCAGCAATTTTAATCTCAAAGAAAAACCATACATGCTATTCATTCATATTCTTGCCTTATAAAGTTCAACTAATGATTTTTTTGTTTCAAAATTTTGTTTTTAATTTATTAAATAAAAATATGTAGTCAACTTGACATTGAATAAAGTATGTGTATTTATTCATTTTGCTAGTGTATTTAACTTATTTTCATAAAGGCAAGACATCCAGGTAAAACTTTGCAATATCCACAAACAAATATTAAAAAATTAAATAACAGAAAAATATTATTTCAGTCAGTCAATCTATGAAAAATCACCTACATGCTATTTATTCACATTTTTGTTTCGTTCATTAATTGGAGATATGATATATAAAACATTACATTCTATAAAACTTTATATTCATAACATTTATTTATAGAATTAAAAAATCAAGTATCTTCTAAAATTTTGAAATTTTCTTTCTCAGATTAACATTCATCATCACTTAATGAGTTGACATAACAAACCAATTCATCAATTCTAACAGTGAAATTGTCTTTGCTTTTAGAAGTCATCTTGAAAGAATAGAGGTAACATTTTGCAGAATTGAAAAAATCATAACTGAACAAATAATCAGCAAGAACCAAAAAGAATGTAAGATGCATGAACTACCTAGTCCCTCTTTCAATTGATATCATCATCTCCTGCCATCTGTCATTTGCATGTGGAACTATTACGAGTTTATGTTCAGTCAGCATGGTTAACAATTTATCATTGTTGGCACTTCTTGCTTAGGAAACAAACAACAATATATCGTCGCATGGCACTGAAAGGGTTAATTATGTGCAAATGTCCAAAAATCTTTTCATCTCTTTTGTTTCAGACAAACTCACCGTATGAAGAGCACAGTGCTAATTTTGGGGAAAACTTTGAGTGTGGTGATGTGCTGAATCAAGGAAATGATGGAAAAGATAACCTACAGGTAATGAGAAAACAAGTGAAGGAGGAATTGCAAAGAAAATCACATAAGGTGCTTTTTTTCTTAGTGCTTTTTGCCATTGCTGAAAAGCACTGCTATCTTTGTGATGTCTATCTGTCCGTACACATATCAGAGAAGAATTGTCTGAACTGATTTTAACCAAATTTGGTACATAGAATATGTACATATATTAATGACCAAAATGGCATATTTAGACTGAATTGACTTGGAAGGGATGCCACAGGTGCTAAGTTAATCTTTTTGGTAATTATGAATCTTATAGGTAATTATGAATTTGAAAGGAATTGGCCCAATGAATTTGTTTGAAGGAGGCATGCAACATAAAATAACATAATAAAGATTTTTGTATACATATAGAAAGTAGGGCTATGCCACAAGTGCTCACTGTTCGCTCTTTACAGCTGGCAATATTGTAAACAGCTTTATGCATTGCTTTGTCAGCATGTGCCAACTTGATTTTGAAGTACTGATACATTTTATATACTATTTCTCTTGCTTGTTTTTGCAAAACCTTGCTTTTATTTCTTTGCCCTCCATTTTCGAACATCATAACATGGTACTATTTAAATCTCAATTATAAAACATGCACATAAACAAATTATGCCACAAATGTATGTACCACATACCAAGAACCACTGTAACTGACTGATGCTGATTGGCCAAGTAATGAAGTGAGAGAAACCATGTGACATTCCTTGCCTTTGCACATCTAATTCACCTTTGTTCGTGCTCTCAACCGTAGTCATTAGATTGTTCTTGATATATCCCAAAGTATTATGAAACCCAAGTGGTTTGAATTTTATTTTTAATATCTTGTATGTTATTTTGGCATAGTCATGCTCTGTATTTCATGGAATTTGCGGTAACATGAACAATTAAATATTTTATCTCTAATTTTTAGGATCCTATGAAAGAAGAACGTATTGAGGAAGACCCAGTATTGAGTGAGACTGAAGAACCATTTGATGATCAAAAGGCTGATGTGAGTAATACATTTTTACTTTATCCATATACAGTGGAAACCACTTAACATGAAATTGGGAAGCCAGCACAAACATTTCATCTTAACTGAATTTCGTGCTAAATGAATTTCATGATAACCTTTTTTGAGACTGATTTGAGATATTGATATAAGCTCATAAATAAATCTTGACATATAACAAATATTATATATAATATTAGTTATAATAATGAAAACCTTATAATTTATTCATTATATATATAAAAAAATATTTTATTTCAATAATTTCTTAAAAACAATGTATAAATATTAAGTATCAAGGTTGCTAAAGTAGTTCAATTTTCTACTTCTTAACAAAAAATTCTGTAATTTTTTCTGCCTAGCATTCATAATCTTATTTTCCACAAATTGTTACAAATCATCAACCGTCTCATACAAATTGTCTCCATCTGTTTGATTTTCTAAAAACTGATGCACACTTTTTAGCATTCCACGGATATCCACAGCACTTGGCACTGATAACATTCCATCGTCATAGTCATTACCACTTTCATTACTATTTTCATTTTCTTTTATTGCACTTGATTTAACAATGTCCACAGTGTCACTGTTAAAAGTGGTATAGTGGCAATATGGTCATCCACTGCTATGTAAGCATTCAGCGTGATTTCAGTTGTCAATCTCATTACAGATGACTCGTGACCAAAGATATAGCACAATTCACTTTCAATAGATATATTTACCCTAATTTCTGTAGTCGATTCAGTTTCACCCTGTCCAGAAAACCTATCTTCTGATGGCGAAGAGGAAAATCCAGCATGGAAAAAACAATTTTTGATTGTTTTTGCTGTAACTGACCTCCAAGCAGCAAGGAATCCAAAAGAGTCACAGGCTTAATTTCCTCATTTGATTCAATACTAGATAAATATTTCTGGAGTAATAACTTCTGATAGTGGCTTTTTAGATTTTTTATAATATTCTGGTCACATGGCTGCAATACACTTGTATTAAGTGGCAGAAAGATCAGTTTAATTGATTTCAGCTTTTCCACTTCTGGATGAGCAGGGCTCTTGTCGATAATTAAAGCTATTTTGTGCTTCTGGCATGAAACGCACTTGTCTAATGCCCTAACCGAGTCTGTAAAAATGTTTCCCATCATCAAAGCTTTTTTATTTACCGTGTATTCCATGGGAAGCTTGATTACGTTCTTGAGGCAGTGAGGATTCAGAAATTTACCTACAACAAACATTGGGATTTTTTAGAACCATCTGAATTGCAAGCCACCATTACCATAATGCGCTCTTTAGATTTTTTCCACCAGAGCACTGCTCATTTTTAAAAGCTCAAGTGTTTTCTGGGAGGCAGGAAAAAAAATTCCGGTTTCGTCAGCATTAAAAATGTCCTTAGGTGCAAAGACTTAATAATTTAGGCAAGGTAGAAGTTACCCACTATCATGTCATATCATGGGAAACATCTCCCGACTCACCAGAAACACTTAAAAATTATCCCTTCCTCACCTTGAACCGCTCCAACCATCCAGGATTAGACTTGAATTTAATTCCCAATTCTGATGGCAAAGCATCAGCCTTTGCCATCAAAACAGGACCAGAAATTGGAGCATTCTTGCTTAAACCAGATGATCAGTGCCGCTTCCAAATCCTTGTGCTTTGCTATACATAGATGCTTCCACTCCGGTTCAAACATGCTTCTCTCAAACAGATGTTATTTTATCATGATTTTTAATAATTGTTGACAAAGTTGAAAAAGTAATTTTGAACTCTTTGCAGATGTCCATTTTGGTTCTATCACCATTATCAATCGCTTGTAGGAGCTGCATTTTCACTTTCAGTGGTATTGCTTTTTTCTTATGCACTTTACTAGCCATTTTTATATGGGTCTTTTATCTTTATAAAAATATAAAATCATAACTGAAAACGATCCTGAAAAAGAAAGAACTCTGCTGTTACATAAGATTAAATATTTCTCATCTTGTTATTGGGTCTCTTACTGTTGCAAATAATTTACTTTTCAGGTCGAAGTACAAATTGACGAGCCAGGTGATGTTTTTAAACAGGAAGAGGAATTCATGGAAAAAGAAAAAGAAAGTAAAGAAGAAACAATTCAGGTACTCTAATAATTAATTATAATATTATAATTAATAATTACCCATTGAATTTCAATGAATTTAGTGAATCTAATGCAGCACATTATAAAATATTGGTTTCTTAAAAATGTTAATGACACATTGTCAACATTTAAAATAAGTCTTATTAAGTAAATGTTAATTATATCATTTTCATTATGCATGTGTTATATTAAAAGTTTATTTAAGTCATATGTCAAGTTGGGCAGACATTAAGTCGTCTTTGGTAAAATGAATGCAATGATCATTATCATCTAAAAAATTTCCAGAAATAAACATTTGTTGATATATAAACAAAGAAAAACTAAATTAAGCATAGAAAGGATATTTTTATCTAATATATTACAATGTGCTATTAGGACAGTAAAATCACAAAGGTCTTATCTGTCTGTTCTGCTACAAAACTTATTGACCTTACAAGTTTGTACACTCCATATTCATCAACAGCTGAAGTGACCACTTAATTCACAATTCATGAACACCTCAGTGTGGGAAAATAGGGTTGAGTGAACAAACCAATTTTTTCAGTGTATATTACAAGTTACTCTCTTACACCATATTTCAGAAGAAAAGACTTTCAACTGTATATACTTGGCCAAAAGATTTTGAAAATGCATGCTAAAAAGATTTGGAAAACACTTATACAAAATACCGTATTTAGCCAAAAGGAAGATGAGGTTTTTTCCCAAAATTGCCATTAAAAATATTAGATATCATCTTAGAATGGAGTATAAGTATTTAAGTTGAGAATACATCCTTATTTGCAATGGGTCCCTAGTCCTATTTATAAGCATTCGACTCCCATTGGTGGCAACAATACAATTACGTTGTCATATCATTTATAATTTTCCATTGTTAGAGCCATGAATAATAGGCTGTTTTTAAACTTCAAAATATATTCTCTTGACATTTCACCATTAATTTCATTTCTCTTCCATCAAAATTATCTTTCTACATTCAGGCATATTATCATTTAATTCCCTGGTTTTGGGTTGGATTGTAATTAATTTTAAATGCAACTTAAAAATATGCTGTACTCATCATTCCTATACAATTGAAATGAAAAAGTTAAAAAATAAATAAAAATTATGCCAATCAATCAAATTGATTTAGAAACCTTGTCATATTAATGTACTCTTTATTGCATTTACGCAGATCAATTAAGACTAATTAATTATTTTACATCATATAATTATATTACTGAATATATAAAGAATTGATAGTTTACAATTCTAAATAAACCTCAATATATAAAAAACTTTTTTAGTTGCATCAGTAATCTGAGCTCCCATTTTTAACTTAATTGCTTTATTTCCAGAGGGAACCAGAAGAGAGATCATATGGAAGAATCCATGCGAATGACTTGCAGGAACAATTTATTGGGACTGAATCAGAGGTAAGATTGTTTTAAAAGTATAAACTATAGTCTTGTTATAAGATACAGTGGACTTACACTTAATGAGTCAAGCAATGCCATCTCAATCCATCGAGCATGTTAATATGGACACTTGCATACATGGAATCATTCAAGCAATGTTAAAATGCATTCATCAGACCTATACTAGTTCTTGTATTATTCTTATACAGTAATGTATCCAGTCAAATCCTGGTTTATTACTACCATTTGTCCTTCACTGACATTGGTGATAATGCGGGGGTTATGGTAAATCAAGATATATGCTTGCTCAATGTTAGGGATGACTAACCTATGACCCAGAGGACAAATCTAGTCTATAAAGGGTTTTTGTATGGCCTACAAAGCTATAATGAATAAACTTTCTGAAAATGTAACCCTTCCCACATCACCAAATTATATGATGATTATAAATTGATGTTAATTTTTTTGAGATATAATTTTCAAGAAATTGTTATATTTAAAAGTCAAATCAGTCACTTCCATATTCAAATATAGGAAACCTGCACTTATAACAAATATTACAGACATGAGGTAATTGTTACTTACCAAGTATATCATTTAGCAGCCATTTTTCTAAATCTGGTTGTGCATCTGTGAATACTGTCTCTAACTAATATCATTCAACATGACCATAAAATTTAACCCCTCCGGCATGTGCGACGTAGCATTCACGTCCTCTCTTTCTCATGCATCAGTGCGAAATTTTCATTAAGTTTTGTTATCGCTACGGCTCTGATTTATGAGCTTTCAGAGAGTGAATATGCAAGCTAATGCTTTCTGCTTTCGTTCTGTGGTTCCTCGTTGTCTGTGTTTACATGTTAGTATTTTTTTTATTTTTTTTTCTATCTCGGACCTGGCCGTAGCAGTGCTTACTAAGGCTCGCCAGGCCTCTTATCTTTCATGCGTTGCATCTCAGACTTTCAAAAGAGCTCTCATCTTCCTGGCTCTTGTTTACGATTCTTTGAGCTGATGGTTGAGGTTTCTTAGTGCCTGCGTTTGCATCAGGCATTTTTTTTATTTTTATTTTTTCATCTTGGGTCTGTCCTTTAGCCGAACCCCTATTTAGTTCACTATGGCTTGTAGCTCTCGTGAGTTGGCGGATTGGGAAGTGTTTTGGAGAAATATAGTGAAAGTAGTGTAGATATATATTCTGAAGATTCGAACAGATACTCTATTGATTCCAGTTCCGAAGAGGAATTGGAAGAAATAACTCACTCAACTGTGAATATTCAAGAGAATATTTGGGGAGATGTTGACAGTGCTAACCCTCCTCGGCCTTTTGCGTGTGATTTAGTAGGAAAACAAATAGTGCAGGTTTTATCAACAGATTATCCCTTTAGATATTTTGAGTTATTTTTTGATGATCTAATTGCCCTCATAGTGGTTGAAACTAATCGTTACGTGGAACAATTCCTTGCCCGTGAGAAAAATATCACGTCTTTAAAAAGTCGTGCTATCAAAAGTGGTTTGCTTTGCTAATGTTGATGGGAATAATTCAAAAACCAATTCTCAGAATGTATTTTAGTAGAAAACATATATTAGAAATGTCATTTATTCCAAATGCAATGAGTGAAGAAAGATTTTATTTGTTGAGCAAATTTTTGCATTTTGTAGATAATACCGATAAAGACATTGTAAATAGAGATCCTATTGTATAAAATTCTACCTATCAGTGATTATTTGAAAATTAAATTTCATAAAATTTATATACCGGGTAAAGAAGTATTTGTACCAGACGCAGCTGAACTACTAAACGTCGGAGGAGCAGCACATAGTAGAAATTGGATTGAAATAAATGTATGTATTTATTTTTTATTATATAAAATGAACAATTTTAAATACGACATAATTTTTTGGAAATTTTTGAAATGATAATTAAAGTACAAAAAATATTAAAGTCAATGCATGCATTTTAGTATTTTGTGCTTGGGAAAAAAAGTCACGCTGAGCGATTTAAATGCCATAGATTAAAGTCTTGCTTGGGGGGTTAAGTCTTGCACTGATGACTGATTTCACTTTACATTTTTACTTTCTCCATATATGTAGTATGAGAAAGTAGTGTTAATGAAAAAAAATCAAACTCGAGACTTCAATGGTAATACATTTTTCAAGGTTCCCAGAACATGTTTTGACCAGTTTTGCGATGATGTCTGTCTGTCTGTCTGTATTTGATAGGTTTTTGTGGGCGCTCTAACTCAAAAACTATTAATCAGGTCAATGTAAAATTTTATATTTAACATTTTTATAAAAGTTAAAAGATCTGATTAGTTTTTGGTAAAAATTGGTTGACCAGAAGTAGGTGTTTACTCTTGTCACTTATCCATTATTTTGAAATATTTGCTTTAATATTTGATAAATGTAAAAATGTATTAGAATAAAAGTTCTAGGAAATTTTATTTTCTACAACCTTTGTTTGATACATTTTTCCATATAATGCATTGTTTAAGAGATATCTTATATTTTTAGCTGCCATCACCATACCACCTACCGAAGATTATTGTTAACAATATACAGTTATAACTTAATAATGCTCCTTTTTTTCTTAATTGTCAACCGGAAGTAAATATTAACAACAATCCCAGAGCTAACAACATGTCATTTGCCATATAAATATGGAGGAAGTCATGTTGCTCACATCAATGTATTTTCTATTATAACTAGTCCCTAGAAAGATTTGATGTAGTATTTTTAAGTTGGTAATAAGATAAACATTTCTTTATAATAATAAAAGTGAATGTCAATTGATGTCCATCATCACCGGTAATATAATGACCATGGTTGGGAGCGGTCTCTACCAGCTTTACCTAGCTAGGCAGTTACCTGATGTTATGCTATTATTTTTTACTGTATGAAGGCTTTTATTTTAATATGAAACAATTCTTTATTTGATTGGTTTATATTCATTATATTCAAAAAGATTTTTTTTATTTGTTGATAAATAATTCATGAAATCGAAAAAATACAATAAAGTTCATTATGACTTATTTACAATATTTACCTGAAAGGAAGATGATATTTTTTCACAAAAATGTCATTAAAAATATTAGGTATCATCTTAGAATGAAGTATAAGGATTTAGGATGAGAATATATCCTTATTTTAAATGTACCATGAAATACCCAGATGTCAAGTATTTCCGCTAAAATATTTATTATTGCATAAAGTAATACATTGTATTTAATTAATTACTACAATACTTAAAAAATTTAAGGTTAAATTTCTTAAAATTGCTCCCACAGACCAATGGTTCTACTTCAGAAGTAGGGAAGTGTTTCGAGCTGGGTAGGTAATTGTGACAAGTTGAAAAAAATGATTACAGCTGGGCAGTTCCATGCATGATATGAAATACAAAGTAATGTAGATACCAATTAAGGTGTCTAGTAATACAATATAAACAAGACATACAATTTAAACATATGTACTATAATTTAAATATGATGCTTTGTGTTTGATATGCTAATGGCAGACATAAAGTGAGTGTAAGTTTCAGAGTAGAAAATTTATAAGAGCAACTTGAGTAATACATGCATTGTTGAGTTTCAAAGTGAAATAGTAACAAGTTATTATTTACAACTTTTAAATAAGATACCCCAAACAAATGGCAGATTGCATAAAGTAAAAAAGAACTGGTTAGAGGAAATGTATCGAAAGGTATTAGAAGTTAAGGCAGAAATTTTAAGTTAATGGTGGTGTGCTATGCTGAAGAAAGAAATAATTTTGTGGCAGAGAGGAAATACATTGTGACTGAAGCAAATGTGCGCAGGTAGAAGCAAGCAAAAGAGAAACTTGAAGGTGCTAACTCAACACAAAGATCATTTATTAGACCAAAACAAGGTGGATTTCATATGCAAAAAATGTCATAAAAACTTCTGGGAATGAAAAACTGCAGATTACTGTAATATATATTAGAAGATGGAACAAAGTTGCCACTATGTTATTTTAAAACCTCAAAATAATGCCTAAGGAAGTAATGATAATTCAAAATGCTGGAGTCCCCTTGCAGGCAGGTCAAAAATATGATTTGTCTTTCCAAATATCCTTGGCAGAGCACACAACACTTTCTGAAGAGTTTATTTTTATCCTGTTTATTTTAGGTTTTTCTCTGTGACATGTATCATATAGCCTATGGTCCTGCAGAGTTGAGAGTACTGGATGTAGATAAGGAGTTGTTTGCATTAAGCAGAGATTTTATTATTGACAATCCAAAGTCATACAAAGAAATTTTGTGTTAGATTTTTAAGAATAAAAAGTAGCTATATACTAGGGAAAGGTGAAATAGATGGATGCCTAATTTTTATACCACTTCAGTCTTATGTTCTATTGGATAATATTCTATCATTTGATCAAAATGATCATTGTCTCACATAGACTTGTATTTAGTAATGGCCTCCAGTTTGAAGGTATTACCACTTCTTTGCCGGTAGGGAATGCTGACCATATTACTCCTGAATTCGGAACTGATCATCAGTACATCCCTTTTGTCTTTCAATTTCAATATGCAGATATCATCATCAGTGAAGGCATCCACTACTTCACCTTTTATTCAATTTTCAGGAAAGGACATCTGGTAAGTGCCAAGAGTGCTGGTAATGTAGGTCTTTCATTCTAATAGTTGCTGGGCCAAGACGACACTTATAATATTTGTCCATAACCAATGAATGGCCAGAATCTAACTTGCCTTCCATTAGTTTATGGACAACATTATCAGCATGGCCCTGACCTACATTGATATTGGAAGACCTTATACATATGATAAATCTAATAATTAAATTAACACGTTCGTGACGGCGTGCACGACCGGTGGGTCACGCGCGTCTCTTCTCACAGGCGTCATGACCCACCGCTGGGTCACAGGTGTTCGGCTGCACAGCCGCCATGTACCACCGGTGGGGCACGATACCTAAGTTTGAGATGCAGTTTTCATGTGCATACGCCCCTTGATAGGAATCTATTCTTCATATATACGCTCACAGAGGAAGAAATAGTTACAGTTTGTGGTTTTTATGAAAAAATACGTAAAACCCATAATTTTCCGTGTTCACTCCATTGAGAGTCAATGACAATACGTGCACCCACGAAACCATATTAATAAGCCATATTCTAAACAATACATAGCCTTATTTACTATGGGCATTGGCATAAAAGTTTGCGGGGGAGTGCAAAACACAAAAATGCCTAATACCCAGGGGTGGAAACAAATACGTGACAATTGGAACATAAAATGTAATAAATGTTATAAATAATAAGAGAATCAGTAACACTTGGGTTCTTACTTTTTCAAGTTAACGTGAAAAGTAATTTCACATGTTAATTTTAAAAATAATTTTTAATACAACATTTACGTTTTTCCAGATATTCCCTCCCTTCCGACGTCAATATAAACATCGTAACTATATCAAAATTCGAATGGAATTGTGAAGTAATAATATTAAATGGCAGGCATTTTGATATACATTTTTATTAATTCACGTCTATAAATAACCCAATTATTTACATGATGAATTATTTTATAAAAATAACACACCGATACATGACTAAGAAAAGAGATGGCAAAAGACACAATAAAAACAACTCATAAATGAGAAACAAAATGAAAAAAAGAAAGAGAACAAGAAATGCAATGCTGAATTACAAATATATTTTCTATGTTTATGTAATTATAAAAAACAGTGGTAAATTACATAGAGTATAAAATGTAATATATAAAATTCTTAACCTCGGCAATTCATTGGAAACTTGAATATATAAATGGTTGTGTATGTTAATATAATGAAACAGTATTTGCATTTATAGGTAATATAAGACTTATAAATAAAAAATATACAAATAAATAAATTAGCAAAAAAATAGAAACTTTGCTATGCTTATTTTATTTACTTATGTTTTTCATTGAAACATTCTAAACATAATCCTGCTTTTCCTTCACAGTCATTGCAAAATGTTTTTACCTTTTTTGCACTTGCTCGAGCTTTTACCGTTCCCTCTTCCATACATATTTTCTCATAGCATCCCTGACACCTTTTTCTAGATTCCCTGACTGGTCCAGCTAATTTTCCTAACTCATGAAGTTTGTTCTTTCACTTGGAGGGCCCTTGTTCTAATTCATCACTTTTGCTGCTTTCCCCTAACTCTTTTCCCATTAACAATCTTTTCTCTAAATGTTAACATGTCCATTTTTTTCTTATTCTGATTGAAACTGTTGTATATTATCCATGAATTTACCATGCAAGTGCCAAGGAGTAATTCTAATGCAACTTTTTTATACCATTTCAATGACCTTCGAATGCTCGTGTAGTACGCTGACATCTGGTCAGAAACATCCACTCCTTTTTTAGCATTATTGTAAGCTAACACGCATTGAGGCTTGCTTATGCTTTTTACCTTTCTTTTACTCGAAACAGAACCTACTAAATTATTTGTAATATCAGGGTTAGTATTTAGCATAATAACTGGTCGTTTGTCCTGCCACTTCATCACTTTTACACCATTTTCATTTTCTTTTGCCACAATATCACCTTTTTTTAGTTTTTTCTCGCACACTTTGGGATTTCTCCGTCGGTTACTTCTCAATGTGCCACAAATGTAGGTCTGCTTTCCCAAAAGGTCTTCCGCAAGAGGAACACTAGTGTAAAAACTGTCCACATATAAAGTCCTGCCCTCATGAAGTCCTCCAATCAGTTCAAGCACTACCTGGTGACCGTGTCCAATCCCACTCAACCCTGGTGTGTCATTTTTACCTGCGTAAATCTTTAGATTATATGTATAGGCCTCAGGTGTACATAACTTGTAGCACTTTACTCCATATTTATGTGACTTCCCTGGGAGATACTGTCTAAAAATTAGCCTCCCTCTCCAAGGAATCATCTGTCACTACATTTTCACCGGGAATCAAGGTGTCTCTGAATTTTGAACAAAGCAAATCTAACAATGGTTGTATTTTTGCTAATCTATTTTCTGATGGAACTTCATTGTTGTTGAAATGGAAGCATTTCAATAACAATTCGAATCTTTCACGTTTCATTGCATTCCGAACTAGATCGTTGCAGTACAATGGTTTATTGGACCAATACAATCTCATTTTAGGAAGATGGTTAATACCCATAGCAATGAGAATACCCATAAACCTCTCCATCTCTTGTTTACATGTGTCTCTCCACTTATGCATCATGGATCGCTTGCTGAGAGTTTGAGATGTGATGAACTGTTCTGCATATCTGTTTGTCTCCTTCACTATAAGGGTCAATATTTCCCTGTTCACAAAATGTTTATATACACTCACTGGCTCCGAGAGATCCAAATCCACTTGCAATTCATCACTTCCACTGTAAGTGAATTCCCGTGCGGTATCAGTGCAGTTTCTCCAAATGTTGGAATGCCTTTCCCTCTTATCACCATCATCTTCCTGTGCAGACAATGCTTCCTCTATTTCCACCTCTTCGGAAGATATTGAATCATCATCTTCCTCTGAATCAGACGGTTTATAGGAATCTTCGGAATCCAAAAATCCTGACATTTAAACTTCTGAATCGGACATGGACTCTGCTAGATTTGCAAATGTATAAGATAGATGCCAAGGATGTTACACAGATCACAGTGTCACTCGTATGAAAACCAAGGAGAGAATGACTGGGAATAGCAAAAATTTCTTTCCACCCGCATTACTTGTTGGGATGCTGTACAGCCATAAAGGAAACTACTTTCCTTTTCCGAAGTAGTTGCATGGTTATAAATGATATAATATAGTGGGAGTCATGTCTAAGCAGCTTTGTAGGATGTATTATATTCGAAAGAAAAACAATTTCTAGCAGAGGTTTATGGACCTCGCAACAATAACAGCATTTGGAAATTGGAATGTGAAGTTCGTTTGTAAAAGCTGCTTCAGCATGTGTGCCTAGGGTAAGGGAAGACTGCCACTGTATAATAAAAGGCACGTGCCTAGGGTAAGGGAAAGCTGCCGCCGTGCAATAAAACCTTAGTAAGAAAGCCGAGCAACTAAAAGAAGAGGAGGAAGATCCTCCAAAAGATGCGGATAGTCCAAAAGAGAAGAAAGGAGAGAAAAATTTTACAAATGAAAAATAACTGTGGAAAAAAATTCTACTCATCGCGTTTGCATGGTGTAGCCACAAATGTATTTGATGACCTTTTCATTCCAACTTTCTAGATATTCAAGTACGTCATTACTGTTTGCACATGTTCAAATAATTTGTACGTATAAAATACAGAAATTCAGAACTGAATGCACCTTCTGAACTGGATACAGAAAGGTGAATCACTGAAAATTGAAGGGGAGATATCCAAGAATATATAACTCCAATGAGTTAAAAACACACGTATGTTAAATAAAAAAAGAAATGTTCACGTGGCGAGTTTTTCTAAGAATACTATAAAAAGATTGACGAAGTAGAAAGAACAAAAATTCGACTAATAAGAAAGAACTTCATCTCGAAAAATGATAATTCAGTGAACCGTTCATTGCAATGGCAAGAAAAAATATCGGAATTGAAGCCACATGTTTTTGGGTTAGTTGTAAGAAAACAATTGTGGTATACCGAAGCCAAAGGCATATCTAAATTGAAGACCTATGTAGTGACATGTGCGGTGGATAAAACTTGGTAGTGAAATTTTCCGAACCATTAACATAGGATGTTTACCAAATGATCCCCTAAAAACAATAAAGCGGCAAAGCCTTGCAATGAAATGCAAAGTCGCGGGTAAACAATTATCTTAGTTTATGCCGCGTAAGTCGCCTAAAGGTCACTGTCATGTTTTTCCAAAAATGCAGCTTCATAGGATGCTTATTTCGAAGTGCATGCCTCGACAAAGTGACCGCTGCTCGCTCTTTCCCCTGAAGTTGTTTGCTTTTCCTTTCCTTCCTTTTGTACTCCTCGTTTCACAGCTCAGGCACATAGCAGGCTTGCGGACCATGAATCTAGCAATGGGGAAAGAAAGATATCCTACGACGCTGTTTAGAGCAAGTTCTAATAAGAGCGAATAAATATTTTGAAATTTGAATTACTACGGAAGATATATTTATCGTTTTGCGTAATATTTAAATATTAATCTGGTACTGCATCGCATAACGTTCCAATCTCGAGTTTTATCATCAAAATTTTGCCAACAAAATATAAATTAAAAAAAAATGTGTCTATCATTGGCGAATTGTGTGGTTTGCATACCTCGTTGGAAAAGTAAAAAAATAACGATTTCCAGACACTTGCAACGCATTTAAAGTAAAAAATCTCGTTAACAACATTCAATAAACATGTTTTATAGAAAAAAAGTTAAAAATTAAAAAAAAATTATCGAAATTTATGCTCCTGGGGACGGACAGCAAAAATCGCTTCCATCGCGAACGTGTTAAGGCTCTGTAAGCATATATACGAGGGTCATTTTTAAAGTAAGAACTGTTTGCATGTCCTACCCATGCAGGTCATTGACCAGAGATGTCTCAAGGTTGAATGCTCTCTCTAGGGCCCTGGCCACATCCTCAGTGTACCCTGAGCATTTGAGTGAGTTGGTTGATTTTTCACAGGGCTTTATAAAGAACCATGTCTATCACTAATCCTACCAATTGTGAAGTGCATTTGGTAATTAGATTTTTGAATGCAAAAAAAAATTCGCCCTGCCAAAATCCATTGCCAACTTGTGGAAGTGTATGGAGAAGGTTTATTGTACAAAGGGAATGTGCAAAAGTGGTGTCATCTGTTTCATGGTAGAAAGACAAATGTGCATGATTTGGATACCCATCTGTCATGAGTGAGGACTTGAAAAACAAGGTCAATGCACACGTTTGTGAAAGCTGGCACTTCACTACTGATGAGGCTTTTCCAAATGTTTCATGATCTGTCCTCTATAAGATTGTCACAGTTCACCTCTAATATGGAAAGATTTGTGCCAGGTGGGTTCCAAGAATGCTCACAGATGCACATAAGCAGAAATGCATGGGTGCTGCTCTGTCATTTTTGGAACACCGATGATTAATTCTTGGACCATATCATGACGGGAGATGAGACTTTGGTCTCACACTACATGCCAGAAAGTGAGTGGCAGTCTCTGGAATGGCATCTCACCCCTGCACTCCAACAAAACCATGAAAATTCAAGCAGACATCTTTAACTTTGAAAATCATGGCTACCATTTTTTGGGACAGCAAAGGCATTCTTTTGGTTGATTTCTTGCCTTGCGGAGAAACCATCAATGCAAATGCATATTGTGAAACATTGACAAGGCTACAGTGTGTTATCCAAAACCACTGGCATGGCCTACTCACTAGGGGAGTATGTCTACTTCATGACAATGTGTGGCCACATGTTGCACAAAAACCGCAAGTGCTGTTGGAGAAATTTGATTGAGAAGTACTCAATCATCCTCCCTACAGTCCTGACCTGGCACCTTTGGACTTCCATCTTTTCATAAAACTGAAGGAGTTTTTTGGTGGCAAATGGATGGAAACTGATGAAGAAGTGAAAGAAACAGTTGTAAGTTAGTTGGATGGACTGGCGGCCAACTTTTATGATGAGAGGATCATCAAGCTTGTGCCACATCTGAACAAATGCCTGGATCTCTATGAGGATTATGTAGAAAAATAAAGACATGTTGTGTGTAGTAGTAGCAATAAAATTATTTGGATATATAAAGTTTTTATTTTTTTTATAACAAAATGGTTCTTACTTTAAAAATGACCCATGTAGGTTGATTTTGCACTGGTCTTTTTCCCTTCATATATGGAAAATTAATTAGCCCCTCACAGGATCATAGACTCATCAATACATAATTTTTGACATGGAGTTATGATGCAATCCATAGTTCTGTAAGAACCATCTAGTAATGGTGTTATTTTATAGTCTGTGAGTTGGTTTGAATTCAGTGGGTTCTGGGTATTTTGCAAAATGCAAGACTTGCATAATCTCACTAAATGTCTTGGCTCATGCATCTCTAAAAGCAAAAACAAATTGAACAGGATATCAGTGCTCTAATAGTCTGATATCTTGCTCAAGGAAACAGTTCCCATTTGGAACAGAAGCCCTATAAAAGTTTGAAACTCTTCATGTGTCAATGGTTTCTACTTAGTTATTCTTAAATTCTTTATTTCTGTTCATCTATGCAATAGTCATGTCGATTATTTTGTCTATGAATAATTAGTGGAAAAAATATCGAGGTTCATTTGCTGGAGGTAGGACATTCAATCCAGGGATATCGATAAAACGAATAGGAGTCATTGTCTTCTTTTATTTGCCATTATCTCATATTGTAATAGGAATGGGTGGATGGTGGTATGGAGTAGTGTAGAAATGCTGATCCTGGGCCAGTTTCTGAAAGTGCACCATTGTAAAAAACAATCATGAAAACAACAAAAGGTGATCAAAAAGAAAACAAAAGGCAATTGTAATTTGCAATGGTGGTGGATTGAATGGGTTTTAAGAAATGATCTAGTTGTCTGTGTTGAAGGCAGGAGAAATTTGAATCAGTTTAAAAAATTGTGCCATTAGTGGCACTGTAGGCAGGAGATTTTGAATTGGTTTTTAAAAAATTGTCCATTTGGTGAAATCAAAGGCAGAAAATTTTAAATTAGTTATAAATGAAAAAAATAATTTGATTGCGAAAAACTGAGGAAAAGCCTCGATAAACTGCCAGAGGGAAAAATGCTGCAATATTTCACCTTTTTTATCTTCTGTATACAGACTTCTCATGGGTTATCATGTTGAGAGCACCACAAATGTAAGTTCTCTTCTTCTGCAAGGGCCAAGCTAGAGTAAAAGTTATTGATATACAAAGTTCTACCATCTTCCAGAAGCCCTGCCATTAGTTCTAATACAACTTGGTGGGTATGACTGATTCCATCTCCTCCTTGGCTATCAGTTTTACTGGCATAAACTTTCAGGTTGTAAGTATATGCTTCTGGTATACATAATTTATAGTCTTTACACTGTATTTGTAGGCCTTGCCTAGGAGATCCAGCTTGAAAAAAGTTCCTTTTCACAGGACCATGGACTCGGTGATAAAAGTACTCTTACCTGGTGTCACTGTCATTTGAAACATACCACAAATTAAGTCTAACAGGTTTTATCTTCTAATCAGTTCATTCTTGTACATGGGATTATTTGACCAATATAATCACATCTTTGGCAAGTGGTTTATGCCCATAATTATTAGAATAGCAATGAACTTTTGTATATCAATTTTATTTATATCCCTCTATTTATGGATTATTGAACATCTGCTAATCATTCAGGAATTTATGAATTCATTTGCATATATGTTAGTCTCTTTCATAATTGGTTCAAACACTTCATCATTCCAGAAGTTTTTATAAACATTCACTAGTGCAAAGAAGTCCAACTCTGACTTCAGACCTTCAGCAGAAAAAGGAAACTGCTGCACAGTATCTCTGCAAGCATCTCACTCATCTGAACCCCCAGCTACATACTCATCTGCCTCTTCTGTTTTGGCTCCCTCTACAGTGTCCTTTTCTAAAGTTAGTACCCAACTCAGATGATCTATATAATTCTTTGGAATCTGAGAAATTTGACATAGAAGCATCCATGTCACTTGTGATTTCTAGGGGCCTTGACTTCATACTGTAAAAATCTTTTAAGAATTTCTATAATAACCAACCATTGAATAGATTAAGGACCCAGTCATGCAAAGCCTAAAACTAACATGCTTGCTATTGCAGAATTTCTAAGGGTTATAAGGGAAATGGTAGATGGAATTGAATGGCTGATGAGAAAGGAGAAGGGACATTGGCAAATACAAATGAAAACAATTAAAGAGTTTATAGTTACACATGCAGATGAGTAAAATATCAAGTTTTCAGACTCAAATTTCACTTGGATTTTTCCTTCCAATCAGCACTTTTGGTAGAGATGTGGTGTCACCAAATTTTACATTAATCTCATTATCTGCAAAGTATTTGAAATAGAATAGTGATACAATACCTCTTTGGTGACAATTTCATAGATATCTGTCCATTTGTCTCATAGATAAAACATATGGATAGACATGACCTGACCAAAAGGCATTCTTTTTATGGTGGTTTCTAAAGGAAAAAGCTTTATGAAATAGTCCTGTATGTGTACATGTATGGTATGAGACCATGCTGCAATTGCCCCTCTTTGGGCTACATTTTATTTGGATGAGATAGAAGTCCTGGATTTTCCAGGAACAATTTTTCCTATTTGTTTTATACAAGTCTCAAATCCATTGTGCAAAGATGTTTTCTGTAACACTTTAAAATAATTTCTAATTTCTATATTAGAGTGAGGTTAATACTAAGAGAAAAAGATCTCATTTTCTTAAATTTCTACATAAACAGCATTTTTACATTTTAAGTAGCATTTTATCAGATTGCTTCCATAGAGATGATTATTACTGAACTCAGCATGAGAATAGATTTGTACAAATGGGTTATTTTCTTTTCCACTTGGATAACCTTCAGCAATGTACAATCATTATATACAAACCTATTACTATATAAAAAGTAAGATTAAAATTATTTATTTAAAATATGCATAAAATATGTCAGAAATACATTTTGACATTGCTTTTAGATATTTAAACCTGATAATGCTCTATTAATTTGTTTGCAATTTTTCTGTCATTGATAAACTATGAATTACAAATTGTATTTATGGTATGAGAAGTCCTTGGAATGATTAACGCATACTAAAACATCCTGTCAATATTAGTGGTCAATAGACAATGTCAACCAGACCACATTAGTCATACTTTTGACTTTTTGTCTACTTTTTTAAAAAAATATTTCAAAATTGTATGTTTTTTACTTCCTTTCATAAATGTTATATTAGGAGAAATTGTTTTCTGTGTTATTAAATATTTTTTATAACTATTGTGGAGTCCCCATTCATTTTAAATTTTATATAACTGAGGATATTTAATAAAATAAATAAATGAAGCAAAATTAATATACCATATTTATATCTTATAGGTATATGACATTACTCGTCCTGATACTCAGGACATGGTGATAAAATCCTTTACTCCTATTTCTGTGAATGGGAAATGTAAGGAAGCTGATAAGAAATCTGAGGATACAGCTTTGGTAAATAACATTAGTACACAAAGAACTGCTCTTTCTAAGCATCTGAATGGACATCCTAGAGAGGAAACCTTTGAATGCCATCATTGCAGGAGAAGATTCCAAAAAAAGGGTAGCTTTGTCCAGCATATGAGAATTCATAGCAATGAGAAGTGTCAAAAGACTCAATGCAGTGCTCCTATTCAGGATTTGACAATGCCTTCTACAGAGAATGCTTATAAATGTCAGTATTGTGAAAAACATTTTAAACGAAATTTTGATCTATTTCGTCATGTACAGTCTCATACTGGCGAAAGGCCTTTTGAATGTAAGGTGTGTGGTAAAACATTTACTCGAAAGAGTACTCTCATTAATCATTTCAATATACATACAAGAGAGTTCCTTCATAAATGTGAAAAGTGTAAGAGGAGTTTTACTTCAAAAAGTGGTCTAATCACCCATTTGCCGACACATACAGGAGAAAGGCCTTTTAAATGTGAGAAGTGTGGAAAGGGTTTCAGTAAAAAGTTTGGTCTTGTTAAGCATTCAAATATACATTCTCAAGAGAGGGTCTTTAAATGTCACTATTGTGGTAAAGGTTTCACTCAAAAGGGTAATCTAGTTTATCACTTGAGGATACATACTGGAGAAAGACCTTTTAAATGTGAGAAGTGTGGAAAGAGTTTCAGTAGAAAGAGTTGTCTTGTTGTGCATTCAAATATACATTCTCAAGAGAGGGTCTTTAAATGCCACTATTGTGATAAAGTATTCCTTCAAAAGGGTAATCTAGTTGATCACTTGAGGATACATACTGGAGAAAGGCCTTTTCAATGTGAGAAGTGTGGGAAGAGTTTCACTTCAAAAACCTCTCTAATCTGGCATTTGGGGGCACATACAGGAGGTTTTTCTTGTGAAGAGTGTGGGAAGAGTTTTACTGCAAAAAGTAGTCTGATCTGTCATTTGAGAACTCATACTGGAGAAAAGCCATTTAAATGTGAGAAGTGTGGCAAGAGCTTCACTCGAAAAGCTATTCTAATATCTCATTTGAAAACACATACAGGAGAAAAGCCATTTAAATGTGAGAAGTGTGGCATGAGTTTCACTAAAAAGAGTTCTCTTTTTTTGCATTCAAAGGTGCATTCTTTAGAGAAATCACTCAAAAAAGTACTTTAGTCCATCATTTGAGGATTCATACTAAAAAGACTTGGATGTCACATCTGTGGAAAGATGTAAGCAGTTAAAGCATATCTTTTCAATCAATTTACAATTCATTCACAAGAGAGCAAGGATAGAGTATCTTTTTCGATGAATATGTCACATTGTATCAGGACTTGACAAAAATGCTTTGCATGTCATATTGTAAATTCCAAAAAGGTGTTTTAGTCTCTCATGTGAGAACATATACAGAAGAAAAGCCTTTTCAATGTGGGAGGTGTGGGAAAAGTTTCACTCACAAGAAGGCTCTAGTCTTACATTTGAGAACACACAATGGAGAAAGGCCTTTTCAATGTGAGAAGTGTGGAAAGAGTTTCAGTAGGAAGGGTTGTCTTGTTGTGCATTCAAATATACATTCGAGAGAGAAGGTCAATATTGTGGTAAAGGATTCACTCAAAAGGGTAATCTAGTTAATCATGTGAGGGCACATACTAAAGAAAGGCCTTTTTGCTGTGGAAAGTGTTTTGCTCAAAAAGATGTTCTAGTCTCATGTCAGAACACATGGGAGAAAGGCCTTTTCATTGTGAGAAGTGTGGAAAGAGTTTCACCCAAAAGAGTGCTCTTATTGTGCATTCAAAGATACATTCTGAAGAATCTATAAAGGAATCACTCAAAAAAGTACTTTAGTCCATCATTTGAGGATTCATACTAAAAAGACTTTTGGATGTCAAATCTGTTGAAAGATGTAAGCATTTGAATCATATTTTGTTAATCATTTTACAATTCATTCACAAGTTAAATAACTTGAAATTAGTAGTTGGAAAAACTAATAATACTGGAAGGAAAGAGAACCTATTTCAATGTGTCTCACATTGTACCATGTTACTTTACAAAAATGCTTTGTTCTTCACATTGTAAATTCCAAATACTTAGAAATTATTAGTTCAACCATTCTTATGTTTTTGTCATTTACTATTGCATAGCCTTAAATATATTGAAAAATGATTGTTTTTTTATATTTTGATTGATTTACATTTTTCTTTAAAAAGTATGATGAATTTTAAAAATTATTCTGACATAATAAAGGCATTATTAAATTATTTCAAAGCATAATTTCTAAAACAATACACAATGGAAATCATTAATAGCTGTTTCCTTCATATGTATATATAGGATATATATCATATAGAAAAATTCATCCAGAAAAGCTAGAGTTGAAATTTGACATGAAGATAAGTCATTGATACAATTCATAAAAGATCCAAGATTTCAGAAAAACTTATTAAAAGGGTGTTTTTGACTACTTAGTCCAATTTTAAACCAATTAAAAAAGCATTAAAAACCACAGGGATATTTAAAATTGTTTTTTTAAGGTATTTACAGTTTAGATATAGTAGGAACAAGTACTATATCATGGAGAAAAGAATGTTTTCTTTTTCTTTAAAACAAAATTAAAGTCCATGCTGAATTTCCTCATAAATTAGGTATCATAAAATTATGAAATATTTTAATTTTCAACAATGAGAAATATTAACTAATATAACAATAACTCTAAAGCCTTTGAATTACAATTGATTTCCTATGCTTCAAGAGCAATGATTTAATGCTATATCCAATATCAGAATGCTATGGTTTGAGTTTATTTCTGTTCTTTATAAAGTAAATAAAATTGCAGTTTCTTAAAATATTTATTATTATATAACCAATTTAAAATTTTTAGAAATATTGCAGATATGTAGAAAGTCATGTGATGGCCACAGATTTTTTTCTGTCTCACATGTATCTGTTAAAACTGTTGGGTATAGCTGAATTATCCAAATTTTTTTGTATTGACTATATGATCATTTGAAACAATTCTGCATGCCCCAGTTGATTGGTAAGTGGTTTTCAATTCATGTTTGAAATGGACTGAAACTTAGAATTTCTTTGTTTGATGAAGGTTATAGTCTTCAATATGAATTTTGTCCAGTCACCTTGTTTTGATTATTGTATTGCCTCTGGAATCATGGTATGTAGCCTAAACTCAGCATTTTCAACAGCATGATGAGAGAAAAACAAACATTTATGAAGTTGTCTATTCTGGGAATGTAATTTTTTGTTTTGTTCATCATAAACTTGATCAAGTAAACCTTTTTTAGTGTTGCAACAATGTTCAGCATCGATCAACAATTTGTTTTTAAACATGTTGGCATCATTGTTTTCATTGACAAAGTTTTTGCCTGCCCAGTTTTGGTGCAATGTCACTAACAATCCATTGCTTTTGTACCAGCTGGAAACCTTGATTTGTGGTTGTATAGCAATATTTCACAACACCAACAACTTTAGGAGCTACTTTCTTCAATTAATGCTTTTTACTTTCTCCATATATGTATTATGAGGGAAAATTTTTGTATTCTTCAAAAAAATTGACTTCAAGATTTCAACAGAAATACATGTTTTGAGGTCCCCTGAATGTTTTACCATTTTCTCAATGACGTCTGTGTTAGTGTGTGTGTGTGTATGTGATTGCTTTTTGTGAGTGCTCTAACTGAAAAACTAGAATGCAGGCAAAATGTTATATTTGATATTTTTATAAAAGTCACAAGAACTGATTAGTTTTTAGTAAAAATCAGACAACCAAAAGTGGATGTTTACTCTTGTCACATCCATTATTTTGAAATATTTGCTTTAATATATGATAGATGTATAATCTTATTGAGATAAAAGTTGTAGGAAATTTTATTTTCTACAACCTTTGTTCAATACATTTTTCCATACAATGCATTGTTTAAGAGATATCTAATATTCTTAGCTGGCACCACCATGCCACCTACCAATGACTATTGTTAACAATTGATACTTAGTTATGTCTTAGTAGTGCTCGTTTTTCTTTTCTTAATTGTTGGAGCTTTTTGGCCATATCCAATAACAGAAGGCTATGGTTTGAGTTTATTTCTGTTCTTTGTAAAGTCTAAAATTTTCTTGAAGTTTCTTAAAATATTTAATATTATCTAACCTATTTGAAATTTTTAGAACTATTACAGATATGGAGAAAGTCATGTGACCACATCAGATTTTTTTGTAAAGTTCTGCAATTGTCAATTGTTTGATAGAAGATACAGTATCCAACAAATGACTGTATTCAACAGAATAACTGCTCAAAATCTTCATATTCATTTGCTTAATGAGGCAATGATGCAAAATGTGTTTTATCTTAACTTCCTGCTCCTCCAATTCTTTTTTCCTTGTTCCATTTCTTCTGGTCTGCATATCCACAAAGCTGAGGCATGCATGCTTTCTCAAAGTCACAGCAGGAAACAGCATCATTACTGGATAGACTTAGTGATATGCCTTTTCCTTTGCTGAGGTATGGCACCAGCAATCTCCTTAGCTTTGGAGATGGTGGTAGGGTCAGCCAATGTGGAAACATGGGATGGGGATTTTATGATAATCATGTGAGAATTTATGGATGCCATGGGATCATTTGTCTCTGCTGGCGAGCATCGACAAAATTCAAAGATATTTGAAGTGTCCTTTTGTTCACAAAAAACCAGTTTGTACAATACAGTATTGGTAATAGCTTTGTTGAACTTATTTTACAATTTACATACTTAGGATGCCCTGGGGCACATGCTACAGATATGAAAGTAACATGATGGCATTGGAGGTTTACATATAACTCTGGCAATGCCATCTCAGTATGTTTTTACAGGCAATGGCTCTTCTGCTGTTAATACTGGTATTCTGGTACAGTCGGTCATTAATTTTACATTTTGATGAATTATACAAACACTATGAGTGCCTGAATAATCTGGTAATACATAATGTACTGGTCTGAGTTATGCAAACTTGGAAATGCCTACATTAATATCAGGATATTAGTCTTTCAAATGTATATACAATTCTTTGAGATTGATTAATATTAATTTCTTTAGCACATGCTCCTAATGACCATTTTTACCTTACTGTTACAAAATCTTTTTTTCCAGGCATAGTGCAAGAGACATCCCTTTCATATAATATTTTCATAAGATTCAATGTGTACTGCAAAAGACATTTCTTCCTGGTCAGTCATGATAATATATATCCTTCTCTTCTGAATTCCTTAGCTGTAGTAATCATATGCTTCATAGAATTGAAATGATATTTGATTTTCTAATAGGGCCACTTACTAGGAAGCAGTCAAAATTTTAAGTTTCTTATCTCTATTATAAGTTTCACCAAATGCATTTTGAACTGTCTAATATTGTACAATCACTTTCTGCATTACTCGGACGATGCATGAGCATTAAAAAATGTTTTATACTTTTCTTTATTTTCTCATTTTTCTTTAGCATACTTCCATTGATTGAGATGCCTTTTTGCTATCAAATTTTCACCAACATGTGATAATGTTCAATTATGAATGTGTTGTTTCTTGAAGCATCACAATATTGTTCTATTACTTCCATGTTCAGCAATAGTAGAGCTTACTGGCTATACATTCTCTTCATTGATGCTACTACTTGTTGCCATGCTCAGTTTTACTTATCCAGTAAGTTTATCTTCTAGCACCATCTGCAAATTCACATATCCTTCTGGTATTTAATCTGCAATATCCACTGTTCAGCATTATGGGTAACAATTTCCTTAACTGCGCTATTGAGATTGAGATGCCATAGTAGGTTGAGACAGCAATCAGTTTTAAGCTTTTGCACCATCTCTAGTTATATGATCAATAGAAAATACTTTTCACAAAATTATAATATCAAGTAAATAAACTTAGAACTACAACACAATATAAATCCAGAACATAATATAACTTCAACATACTGTAAATGCTTGTTGGATAAACTGGAACTGAACTACATGCTTTCACAGATATGATTCACATGTACACTGCCCTATCCACTGTTATCAACAATGCTGCAAATGTGGTATTATTTAAATACCATTGTGACAATATTATTGTTCATTGCACATGTATGAGGAATTACCATGTCACAACCCTGGTCTCATGTTGCAAGTGGTGCAGTATGCTCAATTTTGTATTATTTAATTGTTTAAATTGCAGTCCCATTTATGTGAAAAGTTTCCTATAGTAGAAATGTATATAAACTCATTCTGTATTTTAAATTTCAGCCAGTTGGTGGGAAGAGGGTCCAGTTTCAAGTTATACATTTAATTGAAGATTACTTCATTTTTTAAAAGTAATTAATTCAGGATTCAACTTTGGGATACCAGCATGCATTAGACATACTTTTTCTATAGAATGCCTAAAAATTGAAGAACTTCAGTTTTTGACTTCCTCTCATAAATTATATACAAGTAGAAATTGTTTTCTGTGATGTGTTAAATACTTCCCATAATAAAATTTTGGTGTCCTCATGCATTTTAAATTTTGTAAAACTTAGCAGACTTAATAAAATAAATAATTTAATCTACATTAATATACCATGTTTATATCTTATAGGTATGTGACATTACTCATCCTGATAATCAGGTGATGTCAAAATCCCTAACTCCTAGGACTATGGAAGGGAAGTATAAGGAATCTGAGCATATGGCATTGGAAAATAATGTTCCTAAACAAATAATTGCTCTTACTATGAATCTGAGTGTGCCTTCTAGAGGGAAAACTTTTGATTTCTCTCAACAAAGTGCTCTTATTCAGCATTTGAGGATACATGCTGAAGAGAAAGCACTTAATTGTCAGCATTGTGAAAGAAGATTTAAGCAAAATATTGATCTAGTTCATCATGTACAGACTCATGCTGGAGAAAGGCCTTTTGATTGTAAGATTTGTGGTAAAAGTTTAGCACGAAAGAGTACTTTCATTAATCATTTGGGGATGCATACACGAAAAATCTTTTTTGAATGTGAAAAGTGTAGGAAAAGTTTTACTACAAAAAGTGGTCTAATTTATCATTTGAGGACACACACAGAAGAGAGGCCTTATCAATGTGAGAAGTGTGATAAGATTTTCAGTAGAAAGGATTGTCTTGTTATGCATTCAAATATACATTCTGAAGAGACTGTATTTAAATGTCAGTATTGTGGTAAAGGGTTCAATCATAAGGGTAATCTAGTTGATCACTTGAGGTTACATACTGCAGAAAGGCCTTTTCATTATGAGAAATGTGGCAAGAGTTTCACTCTAAAATCTAATCTAAATGGTCATTTGAGGACACACGCTGGAGAAAAGCCTTTTCAATGTGAGAAGTGTGGGAAAAGTTTCACTCACAAAAAGGCTCTAGTCTTACATTTGAGAACACACAATGGAGAAAGGCCTTTTCAATGTGAGAAGTGTGGAAAGAGTTTCAGTAGGAAGGGTTGTCTTGTTGTGCATTCAAATATACATTCTCGAGAGAGGGTCTTTAAATGTCAATATTGTTGTAAAGAATTCCTTCAAAAGGGTAATCTAGTTGATCACTTGAGGATACATACTGGAGAAAGGCCTTTTCAATGTGAGAAGTGTGGGAAGAGTTACACATCAAAAACTTCATTAATCTGGCATTTGAGGTCACATACAGGAGGTTTTTCTTGTGAAGAGTGTGGGAAGAGTTTTACTGCAAAAAGTAGTCTGATCTGTCATTTGAGAACTCATACTGGAGAAAGGCCATTTAAATGTGAGAAGTGTGGCAAGAGTTTCACTCGAAAATCTATTCTAATATCTCATTTGAGAACACATACAGGAGAAAGGCCTTTTCAATGTAAGAAGTGTGGCATGAGTTTCACTCAAAATGGTTCTCTTTTTTTGCATTCAAAGGTGCATTCTTTAAAGAAATCACTCAAAAAAGTACTTTAGTACATCATTTGAGGATTCATACTAAAAAGACTTGGATGTCAAATCTGTGGAAAGATGTAAGCTTTTAAATCACATTTTGTTAATCATTTTACAATTCATTTACAAGTTAAATATCTTGAAATTTGTAGTTGGAAAAACTAATAATACTGGAAGGAAGGAGAACCTTTTTCAATGTGTCTCACATCGTACCATATTACTTTACAAAAATGCTTTGTTCTTCACATTGTAAATTCCAAATACTTAGCAATTATTAGTTCATCCATTCTCATGTTTTTGTCATTTACTATTGCATTGCCTTAAATATATTGAAAGATGATTGTTTTTTTTATATTTTGATTGATTTACATTATTCTTTAAAAATTATGATGAATTTTTAAAAATATTCTGACATAATAAAGGCATTATTAAATTATTTTGAAGTATAATTTCTATAAGTCTACATTGTAAAACAATATAAATAGCTGCTTCTTGTATATACAGGGTATTCTAAAATTCACATGCATGGACAATGTCATAATATTCCTCATCAAAAATTGACAGAATTTCAACTGACATAATTTTTGCATTAAATGTATTTAAAATATGCAATTTGGCAATGCTGGAAGTAGGATGAATTATCAGTTATATGTAAAAGTATGTTTCAGTTTGATCAAATGGAGCAGGACAAGCTGACCAGCATTGTCATTTTTGACATGAAGGCTACCATGGTCATTGGATCATGTGAAAAATAAGTGACATTAGTATTTGAATGATCAAGGAGTACATGTAAGGCAATTGTGTTGACATGCTCCTAATCCTATTGTAATGGCGCTTGAATCCCCTCTCCCCAGCTAGCTCTGGGTGTGGGGAGGGAAAACAATAGCACGGGAACTGAAGGAAAGTCAGGTCACTGTGGTATGTGGGCACCAGTACAGGAATAAAAAAGGGAGACTATCCGCCTGTACCCGGATGAATGGGAGGGAAAAGATAAGGAAGGAGAAGGAACAAGGGAATCCCTTCTTCGTAATTCCCTCAGTGACTTTTACTCACACAAGTGATAAGTTGGAGATCATCCTTGGGAAATACCGGAAGGGAGGAGCCGATAAAAGTAAAAGGAATGGAAAGAGAAAAATGACGGGAAGGAAAAACAGAAGTTACTCGCTAATAAAATCCTAACGCAACTCAGACCACTATGCCGAGACCTCCACGGCTGACTCAGGACGGCGCAAGAAGACCTTTTCTCTTATTGCGTCGTCCCTTATAAACCTTCCTCGACGCCGACAATGCTCCGCGCGGCAAGTACGGGAAAATAGGATAAACAAAAGAAAATCTACCATCCGACGTTCGTCTACTCGGCGCCAGCATTAAAAACGTTACGTTAGACATGAAGGCTACCATGGTCATTGGATCCTATGAAAAATAAGTGACATTTGTATTTGAATGATCAAGGAGTACATGTAAGGCAATTATGTTGACATGCTCCTAATCCTATGTGCAAGTAATATCCAAGCTGGATGTGTAGCATGTAATTATGCTGAACATTACCCTGATTGTGGCCATCCTGATTCTGTCTTCAGATGATTAGAGCAGCATCTTATGGAAACAGGCAGTCTAATTTCCCCTACATAGGCCAATGCATGTCATTCATAGGATGTTTGGATGCCAGCTACTGAAGATGCCGTTGTTGCATTGATTGGGAGTGAACCTTGGAGAAGCACATGTGATATAGCCAGAGAGTTTAAAATTAGCAATTCAATGATGTATAATATTCTCTGTGATGATGGACTGCATCCATATCATTGTGTGAAAAACCAGAATCTGCTCCCAGAAGATCTTCCTCCACAGATGGATATCTCACAATGACTATAAGACCAACATGATAAAATGAAGATTTTGTGAAAAACATTCTTTGGACTGACAAAACCGGTTTTACACATGAAAGTGTCTTTAACATGCATAACTGTCACCATTGGTCTAGGATTAATTCACATGCCATCTGTACTCAAGGATTTCAATTTTGCTACATGAACATTTGGGCAGGCATCATGGAGAACATTGTCATTGGTCCTTACGTTTTGCCTCTGCATATGAATTCTGAACAGTATCTAGTTTCTTCAAGAAGTTCTATCAGAACTCCTTAAAGATGTGCCATTAGTTGTAAGACAAAGAATATGGTTCCAACATGATTGAGCACCATCACACTATGGAGTACATGTCTAAAGATGGTCAGATATGTAGTTTCCTTGGAATTGGACTTGATATGGTCTGATTGCATGACCTCCTTGGTAACTTGATATAACACCAATGGATTTCTATCTATGAGGATACCTAAAAGAACTTGTGTATGCAGATGCTTCTCAAAATCTTGAAGATCTTGTGGCAAGACTTCTTGTGTATTTGCTAGACAGGGTTCAAGAAATATTTTGCATTAAAATGCACAGAGCCCGTTTCAAGCAATTGAATGAAGATTAGTTCTCCCTTATTTCACCATTGCCTTTCATTATCTTGTCCAGCAGTATTTCTTTGATGTCCAGTCCATTACTTATTGATATTTATGAAATATGTCTGAAAAATTAAACTAAATCCCCTTGATTTTCTGCATATTGTTTTATGTGAGATGATAGTAGATTTTTTGCTCATCAATCCCTATTGTTATAAAGAATGAAATAATAATTGAAATTTATTAATACACACAATTAGATATCCTCCCACAGCATTTCCAAATTGCATTTTATGCAGAAATGACAGTTGAAATTTTGTCAAATAACTTTTCATGTCAATTTTTTTTTGTGGAATAATGGGATGGTGTCCATGTTTGTGAATTTTTGAACATCCTATATATAGGATATATATTTCATACTATAATCTGTTTCTACTGCTCATGTGGCTGGGACTTGAAGTATTCTACTCACATTCAGGTTATTTTGCTTTGGCTATGTTGCCAAGTTACCAATTTTGCTCAGTTCATTGATAGCTGCTGACAAGTGAAGTTTTATGCTCCAATAGATCCTGATGAAGCATGTTTATGCTTTCTGCCATTGCTGAAATACAATTGGAAAGTGAGCAATCATGTTAACAGCACTCAAGAAATTTTGAGTAGAGAGAAATTTATAATGTCTTATTGGCTGGTATTTTCTTCCCCTAGCCCTATGGGTCTAACTGTAGATATGAATCACCTGCAGAAAATGCTGAAATGGACTATAGTAGACGCTTGCATTCTACAAGCATTTTATCTCACCTTGTATATATATATATATATATATATATATATATAATAATATATATTATAATATAATATATCCCTATAATTTGCAATTTTAAGAATATTATACTTTTTCCACAGTGGGGTAATCAAGCCATATATTTCTGCCAAATTTTTAATTTATAGCATATCAAGAAGTAAAATGACATTTATCTATTTGTGTAAATTTTAAAAGGTTTTAATGGGTGCAATAACTTCATGGAGATGTTAAAATTTTTATTTGTGCATTTGCACTAATATTTAAATAACTTTTAAATTTCAGCTCCCCAGCTTGCACCATAGTACATAAACATTTACTTATTTGTTTAAACTTGATGACTTTTTAACAGCCAAACTAATTAAAATATCAAAATTTCTATAATCTCTATTTCATTTTTTGTAAATTAGTCCTTTAAAAAACTTTCAGCTCTGTAGCACATTCAGAAATACATAAACCTTGAAATTTTGTTTAAACAATTGCAAATTTTTAGCGGCCACTCTAATTTCATTATTAACTTCCTGTGTGGTACCTTATCAAAGGCTTTCCTAAAATCTAAAAAGATGGCATTTACCTGCCTATGATCTTCTCCATATTCAATTCACAAAAGAGAGCTGAATATCCTGAAGCTGTTGAGAATTGTGTAACATTGAATTACTATCAAGATATTACATTATGTTTTTAATATGTTCTTGAGAATCATGCACAATATCAAAGTTAAGGAAATCAGCCTGTAATTCTCTGGGTTCTCAATGTCACTGCCTTATGAATTGGAATAATGTGTGCTAACTGTCAGTTGTTAGGAACCTCTCAGTCAGAGATAGATTTCCTGAATATTATCTAAAGAAAAATGATATTTCTTTGACTGCATCTTTTAAAACAGGAGAAGGAATTTCTTTGGGGCCAGTGGCTTTGTTAGGTCTAATGGAACATAACTGCCTTGCTATTCCTACATCAGAAAATACTATATCATCCATCATGCCATTTATCATAATGAGTGCATCAAGTATGCATTGATTGTTGACGTTTGTAAATGCTTCTACAAAATTACTTTAAAAGGTTGGCTTTCCCTATGCTATCATGAATAATGGCACCTGAGTCACAGTGATGGTATCCTAGGGCCTCAACCTTGGACCCTTTCACATAGGACCTAATTGCTTTAGGATCCTCCTTCAAATAATTCTATAATACCTTATTCCCAAAGTTAGTAAAAGCCTTGATATTAGTATTTCAGAGTTGGACTTCTTTACACTAGTGAATGTTTATAAAATCTTCTGGAATGATGAAGCGTTTGAACTAATTATGAAAGAGACTAACATATATGCAAATGAATTCATAAATTCCTGAATGATTAGCAGATGTTCAATAATCCATAAATAGAGGGATATAAATAAAATTGATATACAAAAGTTCATTGCTATACTAATCATTATGTGCATAAACCACTTGCCAAAGATGTGATTATATTGGTCAAATAATCCTATGTATAAGAATGAACTGATTAGAAGATAAAACCTGTTAGACTTAATTTGTGGTATGTTTCAAATGACAGTGACACCAGGTAAGAGTACTTTTATCACTGAGTCCATGGTCCTGTGAAAAGGAACTTTTTTCAAGCTGGATCTCCTAGGCAAGGCCTACAAATACAGTGTAAAGACTATAAATTATGTATACCAGAAGCATATACTTATAACCTGAAAGTTTATACCAGTAAAACTGATAGCCAAGGAGGAGATGGAATCAGTCACACCCACCAAGTTGTATTAGAACTAATGGCAGGACTTATGGAAGATGTTAGAACTTTGTATATCAATAACTTTTACTCAAGCTTGGCTCTTTCAGAAGAAGAGAACTTACATTTGTGGTACTCTGAGAAAATCAGCATGGTAACCCATGAGAAGTCTGTATACAGCAGATAAAAAAGGTGAAATATTGCAGCATTTTTCCCTCTGACAGTTTATTGAGTTCTTCCTGTTTTTTTGCAAGCAAACAATGCATCCCTGCATATGCATGCACTTCTGCAAATGCTCATACTTCTGCAAACATGAGTACTTCAGCTTTGCACATAGTACAGTCTCTACTTTTATATGCAAAAGACAGCCCAGAAGAGAATGCTACAATCATGTGATTTAACCAATACTTTTGCAAATGGTGTGCCCTCTTCCTGGAGAACAGAGTGAACTAGCAGACTTCCAATCTTACATCACAGATGGGCAGCTAGCGGAGTGATGAGTATTGAACTTAATGAGAGATGGAGAGAGAGAGAGAGAACAAGGAGAGTGAAGCCTTAAACCAGACAGCAGAAGATTTCCCTGTTAGTCCATTACCTTTCATATCATTTGTTATCCCTCCAAGTGGAAAATTCAATTAAGTATCTCTGTATATTTCTGCTTTGTATAATGTCACTCCAATATAGTTATATGCATTCCCTTGTCAGTTTGCCATTATGTTATATTTGATTTCATGTTGGCAGCAGCAGTGTCACCGAAGAGGTATCGTATCATTTTTCTATTCCAAGTACATTGTGAATTACGAGAGATTAATGTAAAATGAGACAGTTGTCTCAACCAAAACCCGACTTTCTTTTAGTTAACGAGCACATGTTCCCTTCTCATTACCCTATATTCATGGCCATTCTCTCCCATCTCTACAACACGTCATCTCTGATTGGGTAGCATCAGTTCTCGATGCCCATAACACGTCCTTGGAAATGTACATTAAGACAGTTTTGCACATTTTACTTAGAATTTACTTTCAGCCATCCTCTCCTCCATAGTGCCATTCTTATCCTTTGCCTTATCTTCCCCTGGTTTTTTTCCCTTTCCTTTCCAACTTCACTCCTCCCACTAATCAAATCACCTAGGACTCCCAGTATTATCCACCCTCTCTCCCACTGATCTAATCACCTAGGACTCCCAGTGTTATCCACTCTCTCCCACTAATCTAATCACCTAAGACTCCCAGTGTTATCCACTCTCTCTCCCACTAATCTAATCACCTAAGACTCCCAGTGTTATCCACTCTCTCCCACTCCTTCCACAACCAACCTCAACCCCACCTCTGATCTTCCTTCACCTCCGCCTCTCTTCTCCCCTCCATTCCCTGCCTTTTTGTTTCCTTCCCAACCTTCTGTTTCTGGACATATATTTCTTGATTCTTATTGTCTGACAATGATGGTGATGCAACAAAACTGATCATACATGTATATTTTTATGTGGATTTAACACAAAGTTATTTTAAACTGCTATATTGTTCAATTTAACAATGCCTATCCTAATATTGTTTCAACAAAACAAATAAAAATTGGGGTTATTAGAGATGGTAAATAATTTAAAATAAAATTATTTTGGGGTTATTGCTAACAGTTATCTTGTGCACATCTGTGAGCATTCTTAGAACCCACCTGGCAGAAATCTTTCCATGTTGGAGGTAAACTGTGACAATCTTATAGGGGACCGATCATGAAACATTTGGAAAAGCCTCATAAAGCACATCAATAGTGAAGTGCCTGCTTTCACAAATGTGTGCATCAACTTTGTTTTCAAGTCCTCACTCATGACAGATGGGCATCCAAATCATGCATCATCATGCACATTTGTCCTTCCACCATTAACCTTTTTGCTGCTATGGACTTGGAGCTTCTGCATCAGCCATGTGCACCAAGTTCAGTGACCTTGAAGCACACCTGTGCTGAATACTTTCTCTAGGAGCTCCACGTCTACATTCTTTTGTTTGTCTTTTAGTCTCTTTATATTTTAAAAGTTATTTTGTGAATCATTACCATTCATATAGTGAGCCATGGCAGTGCTATGTGCTTAATATTAATGTCAACTCTATTCTAATGCACCAACAACCAACTGTGACAACTTATCATGTGTCACAATTTAATTGATTACTTGAGCAGTTAAATATATGTTCAAGATCTCGTTGCTTCATGCTAGTCTACCAGTGCTACTTACCTTTTTGGATGCTAATATCAAACATTCAGTAAAAATTGTCTTTTTCATGATTTTTACGGTAATCTTTTAAGTGATCTACATTGTTGGCTTTTATAAAATTTAATATTTTTATCATTTGTTTGCCAAATTAGACTTTATTAATTTAATCCCTTTACTACCAGCCTACTCTGTGCGGTACATGCCAGAAATGCCAAGCCAATTTTGATGAAAATTCAAGCCTCATATAAGAAGTTTTTATCAACTTTAATTTTCATTGCATGGTGCTAGATCTTCTTATATACTCTCTGCTAACTTGTAAGATAGAGAGGACTAGTAAATTATTTTTCTCTATGCAGTTCAAAAGATTTTTAAAAAATTTTTCTCAGTATTTTTTAATAAAAATTTTTATACTCTAACCCTTTTGCTGCTATGGACTTTAAGCTTGTGTCAGCCTTGTGCGCCAAGTTCAGTGTGCTAATTACTTTCCCTATGAGCTCTGCATCTACATTCATTCGTTCGTCTTTTAGTCTCTTTATATTTTACAAGATATTTTGTCAATCATTTACATTCATATTGATTATTAACCATCTCAAAAAATATTTTCATCTTATTTGTTAATTCTTTTTATAAATATCAAAAGAAAACGAAAGAATCTAAATGCGACTAAAAAACTTGGTTTAAGAACGGGATGTATTATGTATGAAAGTTGACACAGAACTGAAGATATATCTGGCTTTTTTCTATCTGTTTTAGGTCTTTTAGGGCATAGGGGGTGAGAAAAGTGATGGCCAAGGGACGAAAAATGTTTTATGTGGGTGCAAAAAGCCCAAGAAAACGAAGTAGAAGCAGCCTTTTTCATCACCTAAGGCAACAGCTTGAAAATATGTCTATTCCATCTACAGAGTTCCTAAAACATGTTAATACCACAAAAATCCTTGGCACTTTGTTAGCAATGATATAACAATGCATTCTGAGCAGCAAACAAAAAAGCTTGAAATGCATATATGTATCGTTAGCAGTCAAGGCACCATTTAGATTTTCTATTTCGATTACTTATTGATTTATTAGAGCATGACCAACAAACATATAGATAGATTTCATGGTTTGTATGTGATGCTCATAATGACTTAGTCATTTTAATGAAGAGCAGTATAAGCTTGAGGTGATTTGAATCCTGCCAAATGTAAGAGATTATCTGATGTCAAAGTTCTTGAATATATATATATATATATATATATATATATGTATGTATATATATAATACCATATAGTCCCAAATATGTTTTTTTTTGCAAAAAACGAACTTCTCAGTTTCTTTAAAAAGATCGTAAAATTGTTTCAAAAAATCACATTACATTCCATACATCAGTTTATGAGATACAAGATATTTGCTACATTGTAGGCAAGAATAGATTGAGTTCAATTGGCAGCTGAACCCCTAATAGTCATTGCATTGAAGCTATAAGTGCATCAGCATATTTTTTGCGAGTTTTTACCCATCTGTTATTTTAACAACAGGTGATTAAAAGGGTGCTGATCTTGTTGAGAAAAAAGGTTCTTCCAAATCACAGGTTAATAGAGGAATCCGATATAGTTGTCACATGAAGTTTAAAATAGTCGTAGATATATCAGTGGTTATAAAATTTACTGGAAATGAGATAGCAAGGATCACTGTTATACTTGCAGTTACAGCCGACAGGAAAAAACTGACTCCCAATGTAAATTTAAATCATAAAAGGATGTCAAAGGAAAAGTTACTGTCAAGTGTAATCTTTTGCATGCAGGAGAAGGGGTAGATGAAAAAAAATTGTGTTAAATTGGCTGAAGGTTGTTTGGGATCACATTATAATTGAGGTTGTTTATTCTTGAAAAACTTTCCAAAAATCTTAGGGTCATATTATATCCAAGGTTGCTTCATATTCTGGACAATATGGTATATACATATATATATACCATTACATTGAAGCTATTTGTGCTTTACCTTACCATATTCCCTCCTTATTGGCTATTCACTCTTCTCACTCCTTGCCTCCTCCAATCATCAACCTTCTCATATCACCCTGTAATTCCTCACCCAGTGTCACACTCTCAGTTACCCTCTCTCTATTGCTGATGAAGGACATATGCCTGAAAAGCTTTTGTGTTTTTAATTCTATGAAGCATATGATTACTACAGTTAATAATTCAGAAGAAAAGTATATATATTATCGTGACTGACCAGGAAGAAATCTTTTTTGCAGGACAAATTGAATCTTATGAAAACATTATATGAAAGCAATGTCTCTTGCATTATGCCTGGAAAAAAAGATTTTGCAACAGTAAGGTAAAATGGTCATTAGGAGCATGTGCTTAAGAAATTAATATTAATCAATCTCAAAGAATTGTATATACATTTGAAAGACTAATATCCTGATATTAAAGTAGGCATTTCCAAGTTTGCATAACTCAGACCAGTACATTATGTATTACCAGATTATTCAGGCACTCATAGTGTTTGTATAATTCATCAAAATGTAAAATTAATGACTGAATGTACCAGAATACCAGTATTAACAGCAGAAGAGCCATTGCCTGTAAAAACATACTGAGATGGCATTGCCAGAGTTATATGTAAACCTCCAATGCCATCATGTTACTTTCATATCTGTAGCATGTGCCCCAGGGCATCCTAAGTATGTAAATTGTAAAATAAGTTCAACAAAGCTATTACCAATACTGTATTGTACAAACTGGTTTTTTGTGAACAAAAGGACACTTCAAATATCTTTGAATTTTGTCGATGCTCGCCAGCAGAGACAAATGATCCCATGGCATCCATAAATTCTCACATGATTATCATAAAATCCCCATCCCATGTTTCCACATTGGCTGACCCTACCACCATCTCCAAAGCTAAGGAGATTGCTGGTGCCATACCTCAGCAAAGGAAAAGGCATATCACTAAGTCTATCCAGTAATGATGCTGTTTCCTGCTGTGACTTTGAGAAAGCATGCATGCCTCAGCTTTGTGGATATGAAGACCAGAAGAAATGGAACAAGGAAAAAAATAAGTGGAGGAGCAGGAAGTTAAGACAAAACACATTTTGCATCATTGCCTCATTAAGCAAATGAATATGAAAATTTTGAGCAGTTATTCTGTTGAATATGGTCATTTGTTGGATACTGTATCTGCTATCAAACAATCGACAATTGCAGAACTTTACGAAAAAATCTGATGTGGCCAGCACATGACTTTCTCCATATCTGTAATATTTCTAAAAATTTGAAATAGGTTAGATAATAGTAGAGGGATTTTGTTCATTTTGGCACAGCCGCCATCTTGGATGACGTCATATCCGGTTGTCGACCACCTTGGATGACGTCATATCATGTACCATTCGGCGGCCATCTTAGATGACGTCATATCACGTGACATTCGGCGACCATCTTGGATGACGTCATATCACGTGACATTCGGCGGCCATATTGGATGACGTCATATCACCTGACATTCGGCGGCCATCTTGGATGACGTCATATCACGTGACTTTCGACCTCATATTTCAATCGATCTATCGAAACAATAGGCGATCATGATGCATAGCAATTACAGCATCATTGTTTGGGTTGAGTTGGATTTGAATTGGGGTTAAAATTTACCGACTGGTAGTAGGTTTGTTGATGATTTCTAAATCTAGCAAAATAAAACAAATGTTGAGTAACACTTGTTGGTGGCTTTTTTAACACACGTATAACAACCTTTCCTAATAGGAGGTGGGCTGTTAGTCTACCCACTCCGACAATCATGTTTATAGCATGGTTGATATAGTAACATACAAAATCGATTATCAATTTTTTGTATGAGGGAATTTTCTCAATACCATATGTATATAATTTTCATGATGTAATTCTATGTACTCGAAGGGTACATAATACAAATCATTTATGGACATGGACTTCTAATCCTTACAAAAGTGTCGGATAGCTGCCCCAATTTTATGTATCATTGCAATTGTATCTGAGTCCACCATACAACGACCTGCAACGTCAGTCTTCGAGTGATTTCAGATCCATGTTATAACTGGGTGCCTTCTTAAAATGATTTTGCTCGTTAAAGATTTGAATGTCTTATGAGACTATTCTATTTGAGAAACTCAATTTATACAATAATGCCACCCATTATATCATCTAAATCGGGGAGATGGAGTGGAATAAAAGTCAATTTATGAGATAGACAGAGTGTCATCCTTTTTAATCAGAGTCAACCTTACATTTGTTTGTACATTGTAACTGTTTAACTCTTCCTCAGTGATGGCTGTAGAGTATCATTTGGGGAGGAATTCTTTCCTCCTCCATATTCCTCCCCCCTGCTTCATGATGATAGCCACCAATGCAGGTCCATAGCAGGTCGACATCCTCTCTAAAGATGCAATCGGGTAATTGTATGCCTCCTGAAGTTCTTCTGACTTTATAAATATTATAATCATATCGCTGCTTAACATTGACAGTTTAGATCGGAGAGATTCCATCTGAAAAAAATCGGAGAGGAAAAATGTAAATAGATGAAAAATGTAATTTAAACATAGTGGAATTATTAAAATAATAACTTACTGCAGATGTTTGAGCATCATGACACCGGCAAATGGTGCACTGGAGGGGTAAACACGAAGGTGAAACCGAAGGTGAAGATGGTGGTAGGGATAAAGATGAATACGATGGTGAAAGCGGAGGTGAAGATGGTGTCGGGGACGAAGGTGAATATGATGGAGAAGCTAAAGATGATGTGATATAAGTGTAAGGGCACTGTGCATCGTGCTCCTAACAGATACTGCACTGGCAGTAGATTTTGTTGTGGTGGCACAGGACATGAGTGAAGCATGCAACTGATGCCATTACGTCCATTTTGTAGCAGTTATATACTGGAGGAGAATGAAGGGGGGTGTATTTATTAGAAGGTCTAGCAATGTTTTTTATGAAGCATCCTCAAACCAGTCTTGGTTGCAGCTGTTGGAATAATTGGTGATTTGAGTGGTGTTGTTAAGAGTGGAAGAAGGTCTGGGAATGTTTTTATGAGATATTCCCAAGCCAGTCTCGATTGCAGCTGCTTGAATAATTGGTGATTCGAGAGACATTGTTAAGAGCCGAAGAAGGTCTGGGAATGTTTTTTATGGGATATACCCAAGCCAGTCCCAATTGCAGCTGCTTGAATAGTTGGTGATTTGAGAGATGTCATTAAGAGTCAAAGGTCTGGGAATTTCTTTTATGAAGCATTCTCAAACCAGTCTTGGTTGCACCTGCTCGAATAATTGGTGATTTGAGAGATGTCGTTAAGAGTCGAAGGTCTGGAATTTTTTTGAGGCATTCTCAAACTGGTCTTGGTTGCACCTGCTCTAAGAGCCAAAGAAGGCCTGGGAATGTTTTTTATGAGATATTCCCAAGCCAGTCTTGGTTACACCTGCTTGAATAATTGGTGATTCAAGAGATGTCATTAAGAGTCGAAAAAGGTTCAAAGCGGGCTCAGTTGCAGCTGTTGAAAAAAATCAACATTTTGAGAGATCTTGCCATTTATTTTTTTCCACCCCTCCTTCGCAGATGATGTCAAACGTGTATACGAGTACCACTCCCTACATATTTTCCTTATAGTCTGAGTTGGGAGTGTTCGAAGGTAGTTTGGAAATAGCTGCCTCCTGAGACATTAAAAATCCATCATGCAATGGAGAGTTTTTGTAATGTTTGCTACACTTATTACAACCCCCGCTACCAAGCCACCCACGAGATGTCGGATGTTCACCATTGCCATGCAATCTGGCAGGATGGGGGAGAGAGGCAGCCTATAATTGAAATAGCCTCAGCAGTCTGAAACTGGTTGAAAACCTATTGGGTGAGTAGATATGAAGTGTATAAAGATCTAATATTATTTCTCAATTCCATCAGAGAGATTATTTCCACAAAGATCAGAGAACATTTAGATAACACAGCTCTCAAAATTAATATTTTAGTAAAATCAAAATTTGTGAAAGAGGAAACCGAGGAAAGGTGGTTCAAAACTGGGAATGTCAGCGTGTTCTAGATGGATGATGTAAATGAAATTTTAGACGGCCTTTTCAGAAAATTATTGAAGGAAAAATCTGAACATCAAGGATCAGGTTGGTCTTTGAGTGAGGTTTTCGTTCTCGAGCTGAGAATCAATAAATACACTCCTTTGAGGGGGTCCACTTTCATTGAGTTACCACCAAAAATAAAAAATACTAAATCAATTGTTAATATTGTTAATTCGGACGTTTTTGGGCTAAAAATATTAATGAAAATCCTCAATGCGTTTCAAAATATCGCACTGAGGAGTTTCACCAGGGGTATTGATGGGGTTGCATCGATTATCCTGTTGAAGTTTCTCAGATTTCGAAATTTGAAAAGTTTAATAACATTTCAATTAATGTTTTCGGTCTTGATGCGGAAAATAATGTGTACACACTTAAAGTGGTGGATAATGAGCTCGAAGATCATCGTGACCTTTTGTTCTTGTCCGAAGGTGAAAAAATTTGAAATGCTGGTTCATGATCAAATAACAAAACACCGTAACAAAATTTACATTTGCAAGCGTTGTTTTGCTCACTTCCCCAATGAGGATAAGCTCGCTGATCACAAACATGATTGCAATATCCACACCCCCTCGAAAATTGTACTCCCTGCAGATGATGATAAATGGTTAAAATTTAAGAACTTCGGACACAACATGTGTGTCCCTTTCATAGTTTATGCGGATTTTGAGTGCATTCTTCCGCTATTTCAAACTTGCAAACCTCTGCCGGAGCACTCATCATCAGGGTTATTAGAGATGGTAAATAATTTAAAATAAAATTATTTCAGGGTTATTGCTGACAGTTATCTCAATTTACAATATATAATGAGCAGTTTGTAACCCTGTTATGCTCTCAGCTAATGAATAATTTGAGAATGATGTATTTCATTGCAGCCATTCTTTCAGTGAACAGTTGGCCTAATGCCTAAAGAAGATTTGGATGAGCGATTAGAATAAGTAATGTTTTGTTTTTCAAGAAACCAGAAATTAAACTTTTTCCCTAATTGCTTTAAAGGGATAGTTGCAGCAGACATGCACTGGATTCCTGCGAAATCTCAATCATCTACATAGATGGGAATTTTGTTGAAACACGTATAAAAGATAAGATATGAATATATTCCCATACACTAAATATGATGTATCGCAGGATTAATGAAGAAAAGGATTTCCTACTTTCTCAACGATTCCTGAATTTACGACAAATTTGCCCTGCAAAGAATGTCTTGTGGTGAATTTGCCATGCGACAAATTTGCCTTGTGATAAATTTTCCATGTGACGAATTAGCCAAGCAATGAATTAGTTTCACAACGAATTTGACACAAGATGAATTGCCAGGTGATGAATTGCCAGTGACTGGCTGGTGTCCCCGGTGCATTGTACCGGTTCACTACATGTATGCTGGGCCTATGCCTATAAGCAATTATTTCTTAAATTACCATGTAAACCCTAAATAAACAAATTTTGATAAGAAGCATTTCGAATTATAATTTATTACATTCCTCAGTTAAAAATTGTTTTTGTTTTGGCATGGTTTTTTGGAGGTCACTCATGCTTGAGTTCTAATGGTATGTTATATATTTACAAGATGCCATGTTTATATATATATGTATAAGGTCTTCCAATAGCAATTTAGGTCAGGGTCATGTTGATAATGTTGTCCATAAACTAATGGAAGGCAAGTTAGATTCTGGCCATTCATTGGTTATGGACAAATATTATAAGTGTCGTCTTGGCCCAGCAACTATTAGAATGAAAGACCTACATTACCAGCACTCTTGGCACTTACCAGATGTCCTTTCCTGAAAATTGAATAAAAGGTGAAGTAGTGGATGCCTTCACTGATGATGATATCTGCATATTGAAATTGAAAGACAAAAGGGATGTACTGATGATCAGTTCCGAATTCAGGAGTAATATGGTCAGCATTCTCTACCAGCAAAGAAGTGGTAATACCTTCAAACTGGAGGCCATTACTAAATACAAGTCTATGTGAGACATTGATCATTTTGATCAAATGATAGAATATTATCTAATAGAACATAAGACTGAAGTGGTATAAAAATTAGGCATCCATCTATTTCACCTTTCCCTAGTATATAGCTACTTTTTATTCTTAAAAATCTAACACAAAATTTCTTTGTATGACTTTGGATTGTCAATAATAAAATCTCTCCTTAATGCAAACAACTCCTTATCTACATCCAGTACTCTCAACTCTACAGGACCATAGGCTATATGAAACATGTCACAGAGAAAAACCTAAAATAAACAGGATAAAAATAAACTCTTCAGAAAGTGTTGTGTGCTCTGCCAAGCATATTTGGAAAGACAAATCATATTTTTGACCTGCCTGCAAGGGGACTCCAGCATTTTGAATTATCATTACTTCCTTAGGCATTATTTTGAGGTTTTAAAATAACATACAGTGGCAACTTTGTTCCATCTTCTAATATATATTACAGTAATCTGCAGTTTTTCATTCCCAGAAGTTTTTATGACATTTTTTGCATATGAAATCCACCTTGTTTTGGTCTAATAAATGATCTTTGTGTTGAGTTAGCACCTTCAAGTTTCTCTTTTGCTTGCTTCTACCTGCGCACATTTGCTTCAGTCACATTGTATTTCCTCTCTGCCACAAAATTATTTCTTTCTTCAGCATAGCACACCACCATTAACTTAAAATTTCTGCCTTAACTTCTAATACCTTTTGATACATTTCCTCTAACCACAGTTCTTTTTTACTCTATGCAATCTGCCATTTGTTTGGGGTATCTTATTTAAAAGTTGTAAATAATAACTTGTTACTATTTCACTTTGAAACTCAACAATGCATGTATTAATGAAGTTGCTCTTATAAATTTTCTACTCTGAAACTTATGTCCACTTTATGTCTGCTGTTAGCATATCAAACACAAAGCATCATATTTAAATTATAGTACATATGTCAAGAAAGAATATCGTAGGTTAACACTCTTAAATTGTTCCTCTTCTTGTCACTAAATGTTCAGTCTTTGTTGAGTTTTATGCTGTTTTTCACATATTTTTTAACAAAGGTTTTACTTCTTAATTTTTTATTGTTCTCCATTGCATCTCTTATTTTGTTGTGGCAAGCTGTTACGTTGACTGTAGCTGCAGTCTGTAATACATTGAATAGATGGTGAACGTAAACAAAGCACGCTTGGTAAAAACACAATAAATAGACAAACATCGGGTCGTCCATCCGTCTTTTTAGCCCCACTGTGCTGTTAAATGATTCAGGATCCCATTGAACATCTGAATCCTCGATTATGCTGTTAAAAACACAGTGTAATTCAGAGAAGTGTTTCATTATCGTCGAAACTGCCCTAGAATGAAAGTTCCAGTGCATAGTACTAGCATGCGGCAATTTGAATACTTTTTCAGTCAGCAGCACTGTTCGTTTTGATGAATTGCTAAAAAAACTATGGAATGCAGTGAGGTCACATACAAGTATACGAACTTGCTTTATGGTTTTAGAGCCATGCAGTAACACTAAATTCAACTGATGTGCATAGCAGTGAATGAAAATTACATGCGGACAAAACTGTTTCACCAGATGTTGAACTCCTCCTTCTCGACCAGCCATCACCAAAGCGCCATCATATGTCTGACTAATAACTTTAATTTTCACATTCCACTCCTGTATCACTCCATGAATAATTTTCGATAGACCCATTGCAGTTTTATCTTTGGATACATTATAAAAGCTGACGAACCTCTTGTTTATTCTGTCCTCTATACAATATCGAAAAATAATACTCATTTGACTTTTGCATGAAACAACTAATGCTTCATCAGCTTGGATCGAAATGAAGGAACATTCTCGGATTTCTTTCTTAATTTTTTCATTCACAACACAAGTTATGACATCAATCAAGTCATTCTGAATTTCCGGCAAGGTTCCTTTAAACACTGTAGATGATGTTAAGTGGTCTCGGATTAACTGTACCCCTTGAGCAAGCAAATTGAGAGTTCAAGATAGTTGCCTTAGTTGTTAGAACTCTCATCTTCTCGGTGGCCACAAAAGGGTAGTTCTTGTTTGCTTAGAAATATTGTTGTTTGAATGAGACAGCTAGGAAATCGTCTATTGAATGACACTTCTTCGTTGTGTTCTATTGCAGCAAGACGCCCGGCTTCTGAAAGGGCATGCTCAATACGGGTTTTACCAAGTAACTGCAAAGATTCGTTGTTTTTCAAATGTTGTTTTGAAACTTGGTGTTTTTGTGCTTTTCGATCAAAGTTTTTTATTGTGTTTATACCTTCATTGCACCTTCTTTGTCACCACTGAATAGAAGGCACACATAGCAATACATTGTATTGTTTATGGTGCTGGCAGTAAGCCATTTGTATTTTTCATACCAGACAGTTTGAAATGTACGTTTCTGCTTATTTTCGTTTAGCACAACGGTTATTTTTGGTGTAGGTCTCTTACATTTTAACTCACATTTTTTTCGTAGGGAAGCGTTGACAATGGAGTTTTAAGCAAGTACTCTATTAAGTCACCACTTTCGAACTCGTTCATAACAGCTGTTTAATCAAAATGAATGTAGTAAAAACACTTAGAAAATTATAAACACTTATACAATGAACGCACACGTGAAACCTGTACAGCAACAACATAGCACCTAATAACCTTTCAGAGTGGTACAGTTGTGCTGGCAAGACTAGTCTCTGCCTGTCCATCGTGCCTGAATATTGAGTTAGACTCCGGGTGGTGGAGGGAGGCGGCGCATTACGTTCTGCGCATACACGACTGAGACTGCTGTAGTTCAGTCTCAGGGGGTTTGTCATTCGTTCAGTCATCTCTTGCCATGTAAACAGTGCTTGCATTTACTTGCTGTTTTAATCGTCCAATTCACAACTCAATTCAACAACATAAAAAATACAAAGATACGCTTCTACGTCCGAAGAAAATTTTATATTAAATAATTTCAACTATAGAAAGTTATTGGGGAGACATAGTCTCAAAGTCTCCCCTGATGCTACGCCACTGTTAAGATGCATCATACGCACATGCCATTACTAGCCTTAAATTCTTGGTGTGGAATGGTTTGCGATCATGTTAATTCTTCGGGCTTTCAATATAATAAAATCCTGCATCACTGGTTTACTGTCCATTCTTTGAATATGCACCAAGTTTGCAATTTCCTATTCTAATGCATGAAATCAGCCTAGTTTTGGTCCACTAAATGATCTCCGTATTGAGTTAGCACCTTCAAGTTTCTCTTTTGCTTGCTCCACCTTCGCACATTTCCTTCAGTCACATTATATTTCCTCCCTGCTGCATAATTAATTGTTTCTTCAGCATAGCACACCACCATTAACTTAAAATTTCTGTCATAACTTCTTTTAATTCATTTCCATGCATTCTTTCCTACCGTCAAAGTGGAACAATTGGCCGGTGAGAGCAATTTTAAGAAATTTAACCTTAAATTTTTAATGTATTGTAGTAATTAATTAAATACAATGTATTACTTTATGCAAAAATAAATATTTTAACAGACATACTTGACATCTGGGTGTTTCATGTTACATTAGAAATAGGGATATATTCTCATCCTAAATCCTCCTCATACTCCATTCTAAGATGATACCTAATATTTTTAATGAGATTTTTGTGAAAAAACCTCATTTATCCTTTCAGGTAAAAATCGTAAATAAGTAATAATGAAGTTTATTGTATTTTTTCTATTCCATGATTTATTGTTCAACAAATCAAAAAAAATCTTTTTAAATATAATGAATATAAACCAATCAAAAATGGAATTGTTTCATATTAAAATAAAAGTTATCATACAGTAAAAAATAATAGCATAACATGAGGTAACTGCCTAGCTAGGTAAAGCTGGTGGGGACCACTCACAACCATGGTCATTGTATTACTGGTGATGATGGACATCAATTGACATTCACTTTTATTATTACAAATAAATGTTTATCTTATTGCCAACTTGAAAAATACTATGTTAAATCATTCTAGGGACTAGTTATAATAGAAATTAAACTGATGTGGGCAACACGACTTTCTCCATATTTATATGGCAAATTACATGCTGTTAGCTCTGGGATCATTGTCAATATTTACTTCTGGTTGACAATTAAGAAAAGAAAAAGGAGCATTACTAAGATGTAACTAAGCGTCAATTGTTTACAATAGTCTTTGGTAGGTAGCATGGGGTGACAGCTAAAAATATAAGGTATCTCTTAAACAATGCATTATATAAAAAAATGAACCAAACAAAGGTTGTAGAAAATGAAATTTCCTACAACATTTATTCCAATCCATCTTTACATTTATCAAATATTAAAGCAAATATTTCCAAATAACGGATAAGTGACAAAAGTAAACACCCACTTTTGGTTGTCTGATTTTTACTAAAAACTAATCAGTTCTTGTGACTTTTATAAAAATATCAAATAAAATTTTGCCTGAATTCTAGTTTTTCAGTTAGAGCACTCACATACACACACACTAACACAGATGTCATTGAGAAAATGGTATAACATTCAGGAGACCTCAAAACATGCATTTCTGTTGAAATCTTGAAGTCAATTTTTTTGAAGAATACAAAACTTTCCCCTATAATACATATATGGAGAAAGTAAAAAGCATTGATTGAAGAAAGTAGCTCCTAAAGTTGTTGGTGTTGTGAAATATTGCTATACAACCATAAATCAAGGTTTCCAGCTGGTGCAAAAGCAATGGATTGTTGGTGACATTGCACCAAAATTGAGCAGGCAAAAACTTTGTCAATGAAAACAATGATGCCAACATGTTTAAAAACAAATTGTTGATCGATGCTGAACATTGTTGCAACACTAAAAAAGGTTTACTTGATCAAGTTTATGATGAACAAAACAAAAAATTACATTCCCAGAATAGACAACTTCATAAATATGTTTGTTTTTCTCTTATCATGCTGTTGAGAATGCCAAGTTTAAGCCACATACCATGATTTCAGAGGTGATACAATAATCAAAACAAGGTGACTGGACCAAATTCATATTGAAGACTATAACCTTCATCAAACAAAGAAATTCTAAGTTTCAGTCCATTTTAAACATGAATTGAAAACCACTTACCAATCAACTGGGGCATGCAGAATTGTTTCAAATTATCATATAGTCAATACCAAAAAATTTGGATAATTCAGCTATACCCAACAGTTTTAACAGATACATGTGAGACAGAAAAAAATCTGTGGCCATCACATGACTTTCTACATATCTGCAATATTTCTAAAATTTTAAATTGGTTACATAATAATAAATATTTTAAGAAACTGCAATTTTATTTACTTTATAAAGAACAGAAATAAACTCAAACCACAGCATTCTGATATTGGATATAGCCATTAAATCATTGCCCTTGAAGCATAGGAAATCAATTGTAATTCAAAGGCTTTAGAGTTATTGTTATATTAGTTAATATTTCTCATTGTTGAAAATTAAAATATTTCATAATTTTATGATACCTAATTTATGAGGAAATTCAGCATGGATTTTAATTTTGTTTTAAAGAAAAAGAAAACAATCTTTTCTCCATGATATTGTACTTGTTCCTACTATATCTAAACTGTAAATACCTTTAAAAAACAATTTTATATATCCCTGTGGTTTTTAATGCTTTTTTCATTGGTTTAAAATTGGACTAAGTAGTCAAAAACACCCCTTTAATAAGTTAATATACATATGAAGGAAACAGCAATTAATGATTTCCAGTGTATTGTTTTAGAAATTATACTTTGAAATAATTTAATAATGCCTTTATTATGTCAGAATATTTTAAAAAATTCATCATAATTTTTAAAGAAAATGTAAATCAATCAAAATATAAAAAAACAATCATTTTTCAATATATTTAAGGCTATGCAATAGTAAATGACAAAAACATGAGAATGGTTGAACTAATAATTTCTAAGTATTTGGAATTTACAATGTGAAGAACAAAGCATTTTTGTAAAGTAATATGGTACGATGTGAGACACATTGAAAAAGGTTCTCCTTCCTTCCAGTATTTAGTTTTTCCAACTATAAATTTCAAGATATTTAACTTGTGAATGAATTGTAAAATGATTAACAAAATATGATTTAAATGCTTACATCTTTCCACAGATTTTACATCCAAAAGTCTTTTTAGTATGAATCCTCAAATGATGGACTAAAGTACTTTTTTGAGTGATTCCTTTATAGATTCTTCAGAATGTATCATTGAATGCACAATAAGAGCACTCTTTTGGGTGAAACTCTTTCCACACTTCTCACAATGAAAAGGCCTTTCTTCTGTATGTGTTCTGACATGAGACTAGAACACCTTATTGAGCAGAACACTTCCCCCACTTCTCACAGCAAAAAGGCCTTTCTTTAGTATGTGCCCTCACATGATTAACTAGATTACCCTTTTGAGTGAATCCTTTACCACAATATTGACATGTAAAGACCCTCTCTCTCGAATGTATATTTGAATGCACAACAAGAAAACCCTTCCTACTGAAACTCTTTCCACACTTCTCACATTGAAAAGGCCTTTCTCCATTGTGTATTCTCAAATGTAAGACTAGAGCCTTCTTGTGAGTGAAACTTTTTCTACACTTCTCACATTGAAAAGGCCTTTCTCCAGTATGTATCCTCAAGTGATCAACTAGATTACCCTTTTGAAGGAATACTTTATCACAATAGTGACATTTAAAGACCCTCTCTTGAGAATGTATATTTGAATGCACAACAAGACAACTCTTTCTACTGAAACTCTTTCCACACTTCTCACATTTAAAAGGTCTTTCTCCAGTATGTATCCTCAAGTGATAAACTAGATTACCCTTTTGAGTGAAACCTTTACCACAATAGTGACATTTAAAGACCCTCTCTTGAGAATGTATTTTTGAATGCTTTAAAAGACCACACTTTTTACTGAAACTCTTTCCACACTTCTCACATTTAAAAGGCCTTTCTCCTGTATGTGTCTGCAAATGAGTGACTAGACCACTTTTTGAAGTAAAACTCCTCTTACACTTTTCACATTCATGAAGGAACTCTCTTGTATGTATCTTGAAATGATTAATGAGAGAACTCTTTCGAGTAAATGTTTTACCACACACCTTACATTCAAAAGGCCTTTCGCCAGTATGAGTCTGTACATGACGAAGTAGATCAAAATTTCGTTTAAAATGTTTTTCACAATACTGACATTTATAAGCATTCTCTGTAGAAGGCATTGTCAAATCCTGAATAGGAGCACTGCATTGAGTCTTTTGACACTTCTCATTGCTATGAATTCTCATATGCTGGACAAAGCTACCCTTTATTTGGAATCTTCTCCTGCAATGATGGCATTCAAAGGTTTCCTCTCCCGGATGTCCATTCAGATGCTTAGAAAGAGCAGTTCTTTGTGTACTAATGTTATTTTCCAAAGCTGTATCCTCAGATTTCTTATCAGCTTCCTTACATTTACCATTCACAGAAATAGGAGTAAAGGATTTTATCACCATGTCCTGAGTATCAGGACGAGTAATGTCATATACCTATAAGATATAAATATGGTATATTAATTTACTTCATTTATTTATTTTATTAAATATCCTGTTATATAAAATTTAAAATGAATGGGGACTCCACAATAGATATGGAAAATATTTAACAACACAGAAAACAATTTCTCCTAATATAACATTTATGAAAGGAAGTAAATAACTTATATACAATTTTGAAATATTTTTTTAAAAAAGTAGACAAAAAGTCAAAAGTATGACTAATGTAATCTGGTTGACATTGTCTATTGACCACTAATATTGACAGGATGTTTTAGTATGCGTTAATCATTCCAAGGACTTCTCATACTATAAATACAATTAGTAATTCATAGTTTATCAATGACAGAAAAATTGCAAACAAATTAATAGAGCATTCATCATCATAGGTAGTCTGTCCGTAGACAGGTCCGTGATTATTCATGGTTAAACCTGGTTCTCCATATACTCCTATTTTCTGCTGTCCTCTTTATATCTTGATAACTCTCTTTCCCTTTCAAATCGTCTATCAGCTGAAACCTTTTCCTACCTCTTTCCTTTTTCCCATCTAGTTTTCCTTCTAACGTCTTTAATCATACTCTCTCTCCTCAGGTAATGTCTAACCCAGTTAGCCTTCCTCTTTCTGATAGTCTGTATAATCATTCGCTTCTCTCCTATTCTTCGTAGCACTTCATCATTTTTCATCCTATCTGTCCATTTTATCTTCAGCATTCTCCTCCAAGTCCACATTTCAAAGCATTACTAAGATGTAACTAAGCGTCAATTGTTAACAATAGTCTGGTAGGTAGCATGGGGTGACAGCTAAAAATATAAGGTATCTCTTAAACAATGCATTATATAAAAAAATAAATCAAACAAAGGTTGTAGAAAATGAAATTTCCTACAACATTTATTCCAATCCATCTTTATATTTATCAAATATTAAAGCAAATATTTCAAAATAATGGATAAGTGACAAGAGTAAACACCCACTTCTGGTCAACCGATTTATATCAAAAACTAATCAGATCTTTAAACTTTTATAAAAATGTTAAATATAAAATTTTGCATTGACCTGGTTAATAGTTTTTGAGTAAGATCGCCCACAAAAACCTATCAAATATAGACAGACAGACAGACATCATCGCAAAACTGGTCAAAACATGTTCTGGGAACCTTGAAAAATGTATTACCATTGAAGTCTCGAGTTTGATTTTTTTTCATTAACACTACTTTCTCATACTACATATATGGAGAAAGTAAAAATGTAAAGTGAAATCAGTCATCAGTGCAAGACTTAAATTTTATGGTCATGTTGAATGTTATTAGTTAGAGACAGTATTCACAGATGCACAACCAGATTTAGAAAAATGGCTGCTAAATGATATAATACTTGGTAAGTAACAATTACCTCATGTCTGTAATATTTGTTATAAGTGCAGGTTTCCTATATTTGAATATGGAAGTGACTGATTTGACTTTTAAATATAACAATTTCTTGAAATTTATATCTCAAAAAAATTAACATGAATTTATAATCACCATATAATTTAGCAATGTGGGAAGAGTTACATTTTCAGATAGTTTATTCATTATAGCTTTGTAGGCCATACAAAAACCCTTTATAGGCTAGATTTGTCTTCTGGGCCATAGGTTGGTCATCCCTAACATTGAGCAAGCATATATCTTGATTTACCATCACCCCTGCAGTATCGCCAATGTCAGTGAAGGACAAATGGTAGTAATAAACCAGGATTTGACTGGATACATTACTGTATAAGAATAATACAAGAAGAACTAATATAGGTCTGCTGAATGTATTTTAACATTGCTTGAATGATTCTATGTATGCAAGTGTCCATATTAACATGCTCGATGGATTGAGATGGCATTGCTTGACTCATTAAGTGTAAATCCACTGTATCTTATAACAAGACTATAGTTTATACTTTTTTAAAACAATCTTACCTCCAATTCAGTCCTAATAAATTGTTCCTGCAAGTCATTCGCATGGATTCTTCCATATGATCTCTCTTCTTGTTCCCTCTGGAAATAAAGCAATTAAGTTAAAAATGGGGGCTCAGATTGCTGATGCAACTAAAAAAGTTTTTTATATATTGAGGTTTATTTAGAATTGTAAACTATCAATTCTTTATATATTCAGTAATATAATTATATGATGTAAAATAATTAAGTAGTCTTAATTGATCTGCATAAATGCAATAAAGAGTACATTAATATGACAAGGTTTTTAAATCAATTTGATTGATCAGCATAATTTTTATTTATTTTTTTATTTTTTCATTCCAATTGTATAGGAATGATGAGTACAGCATATTTTTAAGTTGCATTTAAAATTAATTACAATCCAACCCAAAAACAGGGAATTAAATGATAATATGCCTGAATGTAGAAAGATTATTTTGATGGAAGAGAAATGAAATTAATGGTGAAATGTCAAGAGAATACATTTTGAAGTTTAAAAAAAGCCTATTTTTCATGGCTCTAACAATGGGAAATTATAAATGATATGACAACGTAATTGTATTGTTGCCACCAATGGGAGTTGAATGCTTATAAATAGGACTAGGGACCCATTGCAAATAAGGAGGTATTCTCAACTTAAAACCTTATACTCCATTCTAAGATGATATCTAATATTTTTAATGGCATTTTTGGGAAAAAACCTCATCTTCCTTTTGGCTAAATACGGTACTTTGTATAAGTGTTTTCCAAATCTTTTTAGCATGCATTTTCAAAATCTTTTGGCCAAGTATATATAGTTGAAAGTCTTTTCTTCTGAAATATGGTGTAAGACTTGTAATATACACTGAAAAATTGGTTTGTTCACTCAACCCTATTTTCCCACACTGTGGTGTTCATGAATCATGAATTAAGTGGTCACTTCAGCTGTTGATGAATATGGAGTGTACAAACTTGTAAGGTCAATATGTTTTGTAGCAGAACAGACAGATAAGACCTTTGTGATTTTACTGTCCTAATAGCACATTGTAATATATTAGATAAAAATATCCTTTCTATGCTTAATTTAGTTTTTCTTTGTTTATATATCAACAAATGTTTATTTCTGGAAATTTTTTAGATGATAATGATCATTGCATTCATTTTACCAAAGACGACTTAATGTCTGCCCAACTTGACATATGACTTAAATAAACTTTTAATATAACACATGCATAATGAAAATGATATAATTAACATTTACTTAATAAGACTTATTTTAAATGTTGACAATGTGTCATTAACATTTTTAAGAAACCAATATTTTATAATGTGCTGCATTAGATTCACTAAATTCATTGAAATTCAATGGGTAATTATTAATTATAATATTATAATTAATTATTAGAGTACCTGAATTGTTTCTTTACTTTCTTTTTCTTTTTCCATGAATTCCTCTTCCTGTTTAAAAACATCACCTGGCTCGTCAATTTGTACTTCGACCTGAAAAGTAAATTATTTGCAACAGTAAGAGACCCAATAACAAGATGAGAAATATTTAATCTTATGTAACAGCAAAGTTCTTTCTTTTTCAGGATCATTTTCAGTTATGATTTTATATTTTTATAAAGATAAAAGACCCACATAAAAATGGCTAGTAAAGTGCATAAGAAAAAAGCAAAACCACTGAAAGTGAAAATGCAGCTCCTACAAGCAATTGATAATGGTGATAGAACCAAAATGGACATCTGCAAAGAGTTCAAAATTCCTTTTTCAACTTTGTCAACAATTATTAAAAATCGTGATAAAATAACATCTGTTTGAGAGAAGCATGTTTGAACCGGAGCGGAAGCATCTATGTACAGCAAAGCACAAGGATTTGGAAGCGGCACTGATCATCTGATTTAAGCAAGAATGCTCCAATTTCTGGTCCTGTTTTGATGGCAAAGGCTGATGCTTTGCCATCAGAATTAGGAATTGAATTCAAGTCTAATCCTGGATGGTTGGAGCAGTTCAAGGTGAGGAAGGGATAATTTTTTAGTGTTTTTGGTGAGTCAGGAGATGTTTCCCATGATATGACATGATAGTGGGTAACTTCCACCTTGCCTAAATTATTAAGTCTTTGCACCTAAGGACATTTTTAATGCTGACGAAACCGGAATTTTTTTTCCTGCCTCCCAGAAAACACTTGAGCTTTTAAAAATGAGCAGTGCTCTGGTGGAAAAAATCTAAAGAGCGCATTATGGTAATGGTGGCTTGCAATTCAGATGGTTCTGAAAAATCCCAATGTTTGTTGTAGGTAAATTTCTGAATCCTCACTGCCTCAAGAACGTAATCAAGCTTCCCATGGAATACACGGTAAATAAAAAAGCTTTGATGATGGGAAACATTTTTACAGACTCGGTTAGGGTTTTAGACAAGTGCGTTTCATGCCAGAAGCACAAAATAGCTTTAATTATCGACAAGAGCCCTGCTCATCCAGAAGTGAAAAAGCTGAAATCAATAAAACTGATCTTTCTGTCACCTAATACAACAAGCGTATTGCAGCCATGTGGCCAGGATATTATAAAAAATCTAAAAAGCCACTATCAGAAGTTATTACTCCAGAAATATTTATCTAGTATTGAATCAAATGAGGAAATTAAGCATGTGACTCTTTTGGATTCCTTGCCACTTGGAGGTCAGTTACAGCAAAAACAATCGAAAATTGTTTTTGACATGCCGGATTATCCTCTTTGCCATCAGAAGATAGGTTTTCTGGACAGGATGAAACTGAATCGACTACAGAAATTAGGGTAAATACATCTACTGAAAGTGAATTGTGCTATATCTTTGGTCACTGAAATCATACTGAATGATTACATAGCAGTGGATTACCATATTGCCACTATTCCACTTTTAACAGTGACACTGTGGACATTGTTAAATCATGTGGAACAAAAGATAATGAAAATGATAATGAAAGTGGTGATGACTATGACAACGGAATGTTGTCAGTGCCAAGTGCTGTGGATATCCATGGAATGCTAAACAGTGTGCATCAGTTTTTAGACAATCAAACTGATGGGGACATTTTGTATGAGACAGTTGATGATTTGTAACAATTGTGGAAAGATTACGAATGCTAGGCAGAAAAAAATTACGGAATTTTTTGTTAAGAAGTAGACAATTGAACTACTTTAGACACCTTGATACTTAATATTTGTACATTGTTTTTATGAAATTGAAATAAAATAATTTTTTTGTATATGTAATGAAAAACTATAAAGTTTTCATTATTATAACTAATAAATTCATTTAGCACGAAATTCGGTTAAGGGTAAATGTTTGTGCTTGCCTCCCACACTTCGTGTTACACGGTTTCCATTATATATGGATAAAGTAAAAATGTATTACTCACCTCAGTCTTTTGATCATCAAATGGTTCTTCAGTCTCACTTAATACTGGGTCTTCCTCAATATGTTCTTCTATCATAGCATCCTAAAAAAATTAGAGAAAAAATATTTAATTGTTTATGTTACCGCAAATTCCATGAAATACAGAGCATGACTATGCCAAAATAACATACAAGATATTAAAAATAAAATTCAAACCACTTGGGTTTCACAATACTTTCGGATATATCAAGAAAAATCTAATGACTACGGTTAAGAGCACGAACGAAGGTTAACTGGATGTGCAAAGGCAAGGAATGTCACATGGTTTCTCTCATTTCATTACTTGGCCAATCAGCATCAGTCAGTTACAGTGGTTCTTGGTATGCGGTACATACATTTGTGGCATAATTTGTTTATGTGCATGTTTTATAATTGAGGTTTAAATAGTACCATGTTGTGATGTTCGAAAATGGAGGGTGAAGGAAGTAAATGCAAGGTTTTGCACAAACAAGCAAGAGAAATAGTATATAAAATGTATCAATCTGCATTTCTCACTTAGGAAGCAAATGACACTATATCATCACATGGCACTCAAAGGGTTCAGTTTCAAACAATAAATTAAATGATCCAATCTAATTATGTTTACCTTTAGAGTATCATTTCCATCTTCAGCTGGAATTACTGCATTCTTGCACCCAAAATTAACATCCATACGTAAACTATCTACATCAATCGATGAGTTTATCTGAAGTGAAGTAAAGGAGATGAAAACATTTGATCATTTTATTATAAACACTTAAGAATAATGAAATGTATTTTGTACATGAATAGCTACATTTTTAAGCTATGAATTATATCAACTTATTGAAATGCAGCATGATAAAACTGGCAGTTTCAATAAATGTAGATTGAATCATTAACTTCACAATGCGAGAGGACTTACCTTCTGTGAATTTTCCTTTAAATGTAGGTATGTGGCCCTCATTTTGTGGGCTTCTCTTTTAAAAAAGCTGAACTCCAGTATCTTCGTACAGCACTCACTACAAATGAACTGAGCACTTTCGTCTTCCATAGATATCTGCAACAGTTTTTCAATGAAAAGTAAAATTTATTGTAATAACTCCATAAGACTAACACTGAATGTGATTATAGAACATAAAAATTTAGAAAGTAATAAAAGCAAAAAGAGAAAATCATTCACGTCCGATCCATCCATCAAAGCCAGATGTAATTCTTTACATTTTTCAATAACTTCTTTTCATTGGTAATTTTCAAATGGTACAGAAACTGAAAACTTAATTATTCTTGGGCAAAATTGTAATTATTGCATGTATGAATGAAATCTTAAATAAGTCAGGGAGGTTTAATTCGGAAAGTCACCTTTAAAAAAATATCATCATCATCATCATGCTTCTGTCCGAAGACAGGTTTTAACTGAATCGCTGCCTCCATTTCTCTCTCTCCCTAGAAGCCTCTTTTATACCTCTATAAGTATTATATCCCTGCTTTATATTATCTAATATTCCTATTCTTTTTCTCCCTCTTCCTCTTCTTCCACTAATTTTTCCTTCTAAGATCATCCTTTGTAAACACTGTCTTCTCAATATGTGCCCTATCCAATTTGCTTTTCTTTTCCTGATTGTTTTTATTAGCGTCCTTTCTTCTCCCACCATTTCTAATACTTCTTTGTTTCTCTTCCTCTCTGTCCAGTTCACTTTCATCATTCTTCTCCATACCCACATCTCAAAACTTTCTAAATATTTTTCCTCCTTTCTCCTTACCGTCCACGTCTCTGCACCATAAAGAGCTATGCTCCATATGTAGCATTTTGCTAATTTCTTCCTTGTTTCTAAATTTATTTTCTTGCTTGTGAGAAGCTCCTTCTTCTCGTTAAATGCTGCTTTTGCCATTGCAATCCTACTTCTGATGTCCTGTGTACTACTTCCATCCTGTGCTAAAATACTGCCGAGTTATTTGAAACTACTTACTTGTTCCAATTTTTGGCCATTTACCATTATATTTAATTCTTTATGTTCCTTTGAAACCACCATGACTTTCGTTTTTTCAGCATTGATCTTCATTCCATATTGTTGGCCAACCTCCACTAGTCTGTCTGTCATCCTCTGAAGCTCTTTCTCGCCTTCTGCTATTAAGCCCTGATCATCTGCATATTTAATGGTGGTAATACTTTCACCTTCTATCTTAAATCCTTTCTCTTCCATCAACGCTTCTTCTGTTATTGTTTCTGCATAAATATTAAATATCGCTGGTGAAATAGGGCAACCCTGCCTCACTCCCCTCCCTATTGAAGTACTTTCTGTTTCTTCTCCTTCAACCCTAACTCTAATCTTTTGATCAAAGTAAAGGTTTTTAAGCAGTCTTTTATCTTTCCAATCTATTCCTATTTTGTTTAAAATACCCAGCATTTTATCCCATTTCACTCTGTCAAAAGCTTTCTCCCAATCTACAAAACAAAAATACATACCTTTATTGACTTCTAGCACTCTTTCTATCATCATCCTCCTACATCCTATAGCATCTCTAGTCCCCCTTCCTCTTCTAAAGCCAAACTGATTATCTTGCAGCTCCTTTTCTATTTTACATTCAATTCTTTATTTATTTATTATTCTGGTTAGAACTTTAGCTGTATGAGAAATTAAACTAATAGTTCTGTAATCCTTACAACATTTTGCATTGTTCTTTTTCTCCAGTGTACCACAACATCTAAAAAACTTCAGGCCATATGCCAGTATCATATACTTGGTTAAAAAATTTTGTGAGTTGCTTAACTGCTTTACACACCAAAACCTTGAGAACGTCCACGGGTATATCATCACTTCCAACAGCCTTCCTTCTTTTCATGTCATCAATTGCTCTTTTAACTTCAGACTCGAGAATACTTGGTCCTAGCTGATTTTCTTCCACATCCTCTTCTTCATTTAATTCAATATTTCTTGGCTTTCCTTCTTTGTCATACAGAACCTCAATGTATTCTTTCCAGACATTCTTTACATTGTCTGGCTCCGATACTATTTTACCACTTTTGTTCATGATTCCTTTACGTCCTATCTTTCTTGCTTTTTTCTTGAATAGTTCCCTTGCTTTGCTATACATGAGGTCTGTTCTACAAATTCTTTCACATTCGACAATCTCCTCGCATTTTTATTTTTATCCACTGTTCTCTTGCTTTATCTGTTTCCCTTCTTAAAGCATTATTTAACTCCTTGTACTTTCTTTGGCCTTCTTCAGTGTTTATGTTCTTCCACTTTCTCCACTCTTCCATTTTTTGCAGCATGGCTGCTGTGACCCAGGGTTTTTTGATTCTTTCACCCGTTACCTTTCCTACCTTCTTTTCCATTACATCTTTAATGTTGCTATGGATGTATCTCCACTCCTCATCTATATTCTACCTATTTTCTTCAGCTCTCTCCCCCAACCTTTCTTCCAGCTCAGTCATGATAGCCTCCTTGTTTTTAAGGAGTTCCTCTAAGTTCCATTTCTTGTTAACTCTTATGTTTCTCCTAACGCTCTTCAGTCTACATTGTATATTTGCCACCAAAAGGTAGTGGTCAGAATCGATATCTGCCCCTGGTAGTGTTTTCACATTTTTAATGCTATTTCTAAATCTTTCATTAACTAGTATGTAATCTATCTGGTATCATCTCTGGTCTCCTGGGCTTCTCCATGTGTAAAGTCTTCGCTGGTGATGCTTAAACCATGTATTAGTTACAATTAATCTATTTCTATGGCAGAATTCCACAAGTTTATCCCCTCTTTCATTTCTCTTCCCTAGTCCATATTTTCCCACTATGTTATCTTCCTGTCCCTCTCCGACTACACTGTTCCAATCTCCCATTACTATGGTGGTGATCCTTCCTTTTCCCTCATCCTCCAATATCTCCATAATCTGTTCATAGATTTCATCCACTTCGTCGTCGCCAGCATTAGTTGTTGGCATATACACTTGAAATATAAGCATATCCACTGGCTCCATCTGGAGTTTTACAGCTATTAATCTGTCATTAACTGTCACTACCTTACTAATTCTTTCAGCTATCTCTTTTCTCATTATAATCCCCACTCCCCTTTCCTTTTTCTCCCCTCCCGAGTAAATAATCTTAAATTCGTCTGAATTTATCTCGCCTTCTCCTTCCCACCGAACTTCACTAAGACCTACTATACTTACATTATTCCTTCTCATTTCCCTTTTTAAGTTCTCTAGTTTACCCCCTGAATTCATAGTCCTAACATTCCATGTGCCTATTTTTAAATTCTGACTACTTGCTTTCTTATTAATTCTTATTAATCATTTCCTCTGTGCATTCCCTAGGGTAGTCCCCACCCGGAGATCCGATTGGGGGACTATTTTACCTCCGGAATATTTTACCCCAGAAAGATCCATAGAGGTATTTTCAGCTTATCAGCCTATCATGGGAAATATAATGAGGTAGTTTCCCCTTGCTTTCCTCATCGCAGTTTCACAGAGTGATTACCCATCTGTAGCTGTTCAGATCCACATGATCACCACCTACAGAGGTACTGTGCAAGCTGCTGTCCTTGCACAGGGGGATGTAAAACCCCCAAGACTGCTTCTTAGTCTGACTCTTCCCCTCAGACCTTTCCGGCTTGGATGGTCCTACCAGGAGAATTATCTCCCGCTGGCATAGCTCTTTGGTTCGTAAGAGTACACAAACCCTCCCACCTCTGTAAGGTTATGCAGTCCTTAGGGAGTAAAAATAATGACCCCAAAACAACTGTTGGTCGAGAGATAAAAGCAGTGTGCCATCATCAGGATTTCTTTTATAGTATCACATCCTGAATCTAAATGCGGATCCAGAAACGATATAACTAAAATCCACAGGTCTGCAAAAATGGAATTTCTAATTCATATATGGTTAGGATGTATCAACAATTGGCCACCTGATTTTTTGAAAATCTGGTAAGCCTGCCTCACGTTATAACGAACCTGCTTAAAATGGGGTCAACCAAAGCCAGGTTAGAGATATTTAAAAGTAAAACAAACATAATGAAACAAAGAAGTATTAGGATGATGTCGGGCATATCTTAAAGTATATTTCACTTAAACTTTATATCACCAACATTTAAACGAAAACATTCGGAATATTTAAAAAAACAAACTTTTTTCTCTTTTTTAACTCGCACCAAATTAATTGCATTTATTCCAAAAATGAAATGGATATGTTATGGTAAAAGTACGTAATCAGAAAATGTGTACATTTACCAGTAAATGTGCACTTTTACCGATGTGCCTTGGTAAATGTGGAAATAAGTAAGAATGAGAAATGCTACACTTTAATAATTATGTTAATTTATAACAAAAATCATTGAGGGTTGGCTCCACTGGTATTATATATTAAGATGAACGCTTCCCAACCAGAGGGGGTAACACAGTGAACGTGAGGAAGAACCAAAAACACCTCGGCTAACCCAACCCAACTGGGTGGGGCTAAGTTAGTTGTGCACAATTACCAGGAAATTTACACATTTACCAGACAACGCACATTTACAGATGTTTGCAACGCCGCCATGTTGTGGCCTGTGTTGTGACATTTAACCACATTTACCAAAATCTTTAGGTGAATTTGCACATTTCCCCAATCCAATCGGTAAAAGTATGTTATACTTACATTTACCAAACTTGGTGGTAAATGTGCACATTAACCGGGAAATGTACACATTTACCGGAGTATGCACATTTACGGTGACAGATACATTGTTAAAAAGATCAGGAAGGATACAATACAACCAAATCAACTAGCAGATATGCCAGCAGTACTTAATTCATTTGAATAAATTTTGACGAAATCTATTACAGCTCAGAAAAACAGCTATAATTCGGTTATTCCAGACCACTATTAAATATTCAATTATACAAGAGAAGATAATTAATAAATATGATACTTGAGCATTATCTACCCCCCAAATTTTTCTCATAGGGAGTGGTGCTGTAGGTGACGAGAAATGGAACTACATAGCATACATATTATAGCTCATACTCCTTTATATTTACAGCATTTGCTCTGGCACCCAATCTCTGCTGGCATTGAGAGGGTGAAATTCATTTAGACAAGACAGGACTTCAATCTCCAGCAATACTACAATCACTAAAACTACACCACACTTATTGAAAAGAAAACTTATTAAGCTACTGTTCACTTTCGATTGTTTTTAAATTCAACCTCCATATAGTAAGGAAACAGATTCTTCTTCATGTCTTGGTAAATCATAGCTTGTAAGGATATAAGAAATACATTTTTATTTAAATTATGCAGTTTAAACAGCTATTATTTATAGCTATGTAAACTGTATTGTTGTGAAAAGTAAATAATATTGTGAATTTTCAATAAAGGTCTGGGATAACCGAATTGTACCAAAAAATATTCATGCTAATGTTATTCTTTGTTGATTCCACCTTATTCCATCGAAAAAGTTAAAATTAAGCATGAATAAATTTCATGGAATTTTGTATGAAGCAAAAGTGAAAGATTCCATTAATATACAAGCAACATTAATGACTGATATATGCATGCAGATGAATTGCAGAAAAAAAGCCATCAATGAAAAGTGTGATTAGACTATGATTCTATTACAATAAAATATTTACAATTAAATAACTCACAAAATAGTGAAAAATTACAGTGACATGCACAATACATCAAGCAGATTATGAGGAACAAAAAGAAGTGCAACAAATGTGGGATATTTATTATATAAACAATTACATAACGTAATAAAATCTTCAATTATCACTTACATCCAGTTGGCAAACATCATTTATGATCTCATAAATGGGAGAATTGTCCAAAGTGTGTTGGTCATAAATCCAGTAATATGACTGACTCTCCATCAAACATATAACACACAGATCATCTACATTCAACTCATCCATTTTCATAGGTATAGTAAAAAAATTTCATCAATTCCAATTCTTAAATTCAGGAATGACTACGGAAAGAAATAAAAGAATTGCAATTATTAAAAATCTACCCTAAACTGAACATTTCAATTAAACATGTAATAAAATTTCATATCCGAGGATAATATTTATTGGCACTTGTGCACTTTAACCCCCTCCTCGACAGATTCCTGCGATTTTCGATCTTCTTTTCTCCACTCCAAGGAAGCAATGGTTGAGAAAGTAAATAAGCATATTTTGTTTCAATGAAGTGAAGCTCTTTAGCTCTCTGGCACACGCAATCGTTGAGAGATACATGACTGTTTTTCTTTACATCTCATAACTAATTAGTTTACAGATGCTGTGTGTACCTTTTACCCATTTCTCGATGCATACGATGTCACATATTGGTCGCTTTAGCTCAAACCGTCTCGCTGCTAGTGTCACTAATCCACTGCAGCATCTGGGTTTGCATCTCCTGGATACACTGCATGCTATTTTGCTAGTACTGATAGTAGTGTCAAAATTTTAGGCATGTCTTCAGAGAAACATATTTTCAACTTGGAAAATGAACTAGATGTTGAGATGGTTAGGGAAATTTGTTTTTCAACTGATAATGACGGACAAAATGAAATTATTTTGGTGGCAGAGAAAAGATGAAGAAGAAGTTCCATGACAATGTACCAAAAGAAAGTGCTACATACCTTGCAACATTACAAAAAGAACGAGGTTGACCAAGTAATGCTGCAAATTTTGTGATTGATATATTTCTTTAGAACATGCCAATATGATTTGTTCAAATTGTTGTGAAAATCGAACATGTGGCTCAGGTTCTGATTCCGACATGAATTTTAGGTAATATCGCATTAACTAGCTGCAATTTCCAAGTGGTGAGATCTGAAACCACGGCACCATGAGTGACGAGATATGAAACTATGTGGAGTTTGATATGAAAACAGCCGACGGAATCCGTAGTATGCGACATAAATTTCAGAATGACAATGCGGGAATTGCACAGCGATTAAAACCTGAAAAAGATGCCACAGAAACGTTTTTGTTGTTGGGTTACGTGGAGATTAGAGTCATGTTGGGTGCCTAAGGTGCCCGGCCTGGAACCATATCACCCTCTCCACACCAGTAGAGATACGGAGCTCAAAGTAAAGTAAACTCCACTTAGTTCCCCTTCTCATCACTCACGGCGCAGTAGTCGCAGATCTCACCACTCGGTGTACCCTAAATATGATAGTACCAAATTTTAAATCTCCCAGGTATCATTAAACAAATATTTCTGGTTATAACTAAATTTCACACAGATATTTCTCCTTTAGTTGTTCAAATTGTTAAATTTTTGTCTAAATAATAAAAAATTAAATATTCCTTTATTCAAGATGTAATAATGGAAAACTTTTCGGAAACATTTACTATGTATTTATAAAAATAAAGAAAAAATGGATTTTTTTGTTTTACTATTTCCCATATATGAGAGAAAAACAATTAAATCAGATATCTTGAAAAGTGTAATAACATTAATATTCGCCTCAGAAATATGATGCAACTCACAGATACAAGTGTTTGATAATGACCCTGTGGGCATTGCGTGCCATAGGGTTAATAACAAAGCCAATATATATATACCACTATGAAATTTTAGTAAACAGTATAAAGAGTGAAATGAAACTTTGGTAAATAGTTTAATAACTAGAAGTTTAAACAATGAAAAACTCCAAAGAATAAACAGTATATGTCACTGTTCAGGCACTCAATCTCCGCTGGCATGGAGATGAAGAGATTTGTTTATCCAGGGTGCCGCATGCCCCCAAACACTAGTTTCATCTCCACTAACGTTACCTTGGAGTGGACAAAAGAGGATCGAAAAGCGCAAGAATCTGGCGTGGGAGTGGAGTGTGAAAGTGCCGATTTATATTCTAAGTCTGACCATGCGAAAGAACTTGCAAGGCATAAATAATTATGCAAACCAGTGGCGTACCGAGGGGGGGGGGGGCCACCGGGCCCTTGCCCCCCCAAAACTAAACCAATTTACACAACATTCGTTGCGTTATATGCGAGAAGGAATAAATTTGAATGTAGAAAATTAATTATTCGCATATTAAAATCACAGAATCATCGTAGGTGTTCCAGACATGAAACAACGTACGCATAAATAATGAAAGTTTTATATATCTTGTAAATTATGGCAATATGCCATTATGGTATTAACTCTACTTTGATCCACAAAAGGAGATATCTGGCTTAAAAACGGTATAGGTGGCTTATAAACTGTATTGGTGGCTTAAACACTGCATTTGAAATTTAGATATATTGAGAGAAATGAAAAAGGCAACAATACTTTCTCTATCTACGTATATAGAGAAAGTAAAAATTCATATGAAGCAAATGATTTAGTGGAATTTTATTCGATTCTATATGCCGCTATACTTTCAAAAAATTAGCCGATTTGTCTCAAAAATGATTACGATATTTGGATGCGATTACATTTTCATAAAAAGTTCTTACGAAAGACATTCGCAAAATCTAAATTGCTGACGAACATTTTCACGATGTTTTAAGAATTTTTGTGACGAATATTGCTGTTAAAATAACTTATATCCTGCAAAATCTGAAGGTTCCCAATGTTCACATTGACATTTAATTCAAAATATGTAATAGCATTGTTTTTCTAATACTACTATTTCTTATTAGTTACTGGCAGGGCTGGACTTTGCATAGGCCAGCTAGGGCCGCCAATTCCAAGAGATCCACCAGTTACAGAGGCCGCTGCCAGTACTTACATACCTGTGCTAGATAAGGACTTGTAAAAATAACAGTGATCGAGTAAATGGAATTATCATTAATTCTGCCACACTTGCTCTTCACAAAATTCCAAAAGCGTTTCTTTTCTCACACATTCCTTCAAGCTTATCTTACTATCCCTTCCCATATTCCGACCGAACGTTGACCGTAGGAGGAGGGAGAGGGTCTCGGGTCCCTTACTTGGGTCTTTCTCTTTTATCCGCACGAATGGGCCAAAGGAAACGACCCCTTTAATAGTTTCCAGATGTAGGAATGTTTCCTAGTCCTTTTTGAAAGAGGGAAACTATTTGAGAGGATTAGTCTCATTTGGTTTCTCTTTGAAACAACATCAATAGTTCAAGTTCGTATGTTTCGTTTAGACTGAACACTGGATAATTCGTTTGAAAATACGCAAAGGTGATTAAGATATTCTTCTGAAATAATTAATTTTCATGGTTTGATCTCAACATTTTACGTTGATCATGAGTGTTTCTCTACAGACAAAGGGAACAGCTTCGGAAGATCTTGGTTGCCGACAAATTCTTTTTCCTGGATACTTTCCCAAAATGGCCACTTTTTACAGTACCCAATTAGCAGTATTTGGTAAGTAAAGCTAATTATTTTATGATGCGGAATTTTGTTTAATTTTCGCTGTTAATAATAATGTCCTTTAGGAGACTGAAATCCCTTCCGTAATGTAACTGGATGATTTTGATAAAGTAATTTGAATTAAACTTATAAAAACTTTAATAAAATGTTATCGTAATTTCATTTATTAGAAGAACACATTGAAACAACACTGTTAGTAGAATTACCAGTACTCACATCAGCTTCATCTATATCCTTAACAGAAACTCGGTTTGAAAAGTCAGAATCACGTAAAATTAACTGTAGTGATATTGGTCTGTGGCCAATACCTCTGATTGATAATCAGCTAGTCTTTGTAATTGATAAAGGTCCAAACAGGGATAGTAACTTTGACTTTCCTGTGAATGAGAGTAATAGGCGTTTTTCTGCATAATTGTAAACCCGGAAACTTTTAAATGGTGAATTCATCGATCATCGTTGGCTAGTTTGTTCTTAAAAACTTGACTGCATTTTCTGCTTCTTTTGCAAGTTGTTTTCTGATTTTAAAAACAAAATTTCAAATTCTGGATTCAAAGATTGGAAAAATCTTTCTATATTGATTATTTTTATTACATATATTACAGGCCAAATTATTTTTTATGATAATATGAATTTCAATTATTTATTATTCTGCCCGCGAATATGTTATTCCATATTACTGTTGAAAAATAAATACTGGAAATTTTTATTTGAAAAAATAACTATTATATATTTCAAAGGTTAAAATTTGTGTATATTTTCAGTAAGCTGTGTCCAGGTGTCACGTTTCCACGGAATAGCCGCTCTTATTCATTGAAAAAAGTGTTAGTCTCATTTGGCCACTACATTTACGATGTAAAAGTTCACTTAAAATTGTAAAATTAAAAGTTTTAAGTCAATAGCATTAATTTTTCTCATGCTAAGTATTACAATTATAAGAAATGATTTATTCAAAAAATATTTAAAGGGGTAATGGATGATAAAAGAAAATCGGGAATAGGAACGATATACAAGTATTTGACCAAAAAACCAAAATTGGAAAACAGGATAGTCCCATCAAAATCACCCGAGACGGGGGAAGACTTGCAGACTGCATCGAATAACACTACTGGAACATTAATTAAATCAGATATCGCGGCTTACAAGAGCTTACTTATAAATGAAGATAAAGTGGATTTTATACAGAATTTGTGGAAACCAGATGATCTTTTTCCATTTCCATATATGACTGAAAAAATGGAAAGAAAAGAAAATTTCAATTGCAATGGTTGCACAGATATGAGTGGCTTGCTTATTCAAGACTAGATATATGTTTTTGTAAGTAGTGTTGCTTATTCGCACCAAAAGAAATTGGTAAAAGTAAATCTCAACCTTTTGGTCAACTCGCATCAAGTGGGTACAATAATTGGAAACATGCAGTTGAAACTTTTGAAGCTCATGAAAAAGCATTGTATCATTCAAATTCATTATGTTCTTATGAAAACCTATGCGATATAATGACAGGCAAAAGAATACCTATCGACAAACAGCTCGATACGATGAGAATGAAACAAGTTATTGAGAATCGGAAACGCTTGGAACCCATAATCATGACTATAATGTTATGTGGGCAGCAAGGTATTGCACTACGAGGTCATGTGGATTCTGGAGAGTTTAACATTGATAAAAAGCCTGAGAAAAATGAAGGTAATTTCCGTGCAATCCTTAGAGCAAGGCTAGAAGCTGGTGACACCGATTTAAAAAATCACTTTAAACAATGCGGGCAAAACAGTACCTATTTAAGCACCAACATCCAGAACCAAATAATAGAAATTTGTAATGATTTGATTCTGAAAAGACTTGTTAAAGAAGTAAATGATGCAAAATGTTTTGCTATTTTAGCAGATGAAACAACAGACCTTTCAACAACTGAGCAATTGACATTATGCGTAAGATACGTAGATAAGGAAATTAGAGTTTGCGAGAAATTTTTACAGTTTGTTCCAGTTATCGACACTAGTGGAAAAGGTTTGGCTTCTACCATTATAGATAGTTTACCAAAATTTGGTATTGATATTTCCTACCTTCGAGGTCAGGGGTATGATGGTGCTGCTTCCATGAGTCGCAAATTTGAAGGTGTTCAGGAACATATACAACAACAGCTCCCACAAGCATTATATGTACATTGCACCTCGCATTGTTTAAATTTTCTCTTTGGCACATCAAGACTGGTTCATTTGAGTGGGCAAGCCTCCCATAGTGCGAGGTTTAGAGCAGCAACATGCATGTTTTTCTCAGAATCGGGTATTTCTCGTGCTGGGGTCAGTCCAGCCACGCTGGTATCAATTTCCCCCAAACGAATGTCCTCGATGAGGTACGCCCATTTCCATCTCCAAGACGAGATAGCCAGATAAACACAAATGAAAGACACAATTCCCATACTTTTTTGTTTGCGTTTTGGGACCAAAATATATAGGCCGATGATTAATCAGGCTAGAACAGACGCAGGATATTCTTTCGGGTAGTTTTTACTTAATCGTTCGCTAAAAACTTTCGGCGCCTAGGTATTTTAATGGCTGATGCAAACAAATCATACATTCTCTTAAGCTTAAAGCTATAAAGTCAAGTTCTTTGACTCATCAAATACTCGGTTTACACTTATACTACAAACTTAATTCTTTTTAATGTTTTAAAAATAAAACTACAAGAAATTTTGACGGCCGATAAAAAATAAAACAAAAGCTGAATGCATATTTTAACACAGACAGCTCATTGTGAGATTATTTCACAAGATAAATTAGAAAAAGAATTTAATAAAACACAATATAATAAAGACCACTGAATTCCCGTTTACTATATCATAACTAAACACAAAATGTGTCAAAATTAATGATTACATAACAGATATTTATATTTACTACAGGGATAAATTAATACGCAACCCTCGGAATGCATAAAATCTAATCACTCCTATAACCAATTAATAAAACGAGATATGTCTTACCGTTTGTTGTAGTAGAAATAAGCTTAACTTCCGCCGACTGGCAATTTTTTACCTAAATCAAACGGAGAAAAGAGGACGAATAGGTAACTCCGAAACCTACAAAAGCACTCCGAAATAAGAAACAACTTGATCAAAAACAAATAACATAGAAAACACCACTCAAATATTTACACAGTACGTGGACTAGCGAAACAAACGTCACAAAACTCGATAACCACTAACACGACACAACTGCAGCCACGTTAATATATAATATTTATGTAACGAAGAAATTATACCGACAAAATCACAATTAAATCTCACTTTAAAGGACAACAACACAACAAACTTTCAGTACCATTCGCCATTTTGATTGCGCTAATTTTCACTCGTGGTAATAACTGAATATCAGTAAGCGTACAGTCGTCATTTTAAATGTCGTTTTCTATAAACATAATGTAAATATTTAGCGTGGAGCATTTGAAATAACATCGCATAGCGATTAAAAATTATGTTAAGATTTATCGAGTAAAATAAATCATTAAAGTTGTTTTTGCTGCGGAATACATTTTGTTAAATTTGCTATTCGCTGCAATCATCGTATTTTTCTATACTGTTAACGGAGCTTAGTATGCGATAAAATATCTGATGGACACTGTATTAAAAACCATTACCAGTCATACCGAAATTCGATAATAGTTACTAATTAGAAACTATTTATATTAATATCAATTAGGGGTAGAACAAACTTACTTTTCACTAACTACTGCATCCGTTGGAGGTGTGCCAAACTTACTTTTTGACAATCTTTTCCAGTTCTAAATTTAGAACTGTTATTTCTTTCGAAGTTTCATAGTTGGAGTTGGTTCTACAGTTCTAAATAAATGCCCATGAATAAAAGACAGGAACTGGAGCTTTTGGAAAAGATTGTCAAAAAGTAAGTTTGGCACACCTCCAACGGATGCAGTAGTTAGTGAAAAGTAAGTTTGTTCTACCCCTAATTGATATTAATATAAATAGTTTCTAATTAGTAACTATTATCGAATTTCGGTATGACTGGTAATGGTTTTTAATACAGTGTCCATCAGATATTTTATCGCATACTAAGCTCCGTTAACAGTATAGAAAAATACGATGATTGCAGCGAATAGCAAATTTAACAAAATGTATTCCGCAGCAAAAACAACTTTAATGATTTATTTTACTCGATAAATCTTAACATAATTTTTAATCGCTATGCGATGTTATTTCAAATGCTCCACGCTAAATATTTACATTATGTTTATAGAAAACGACATTTAAAATGACGACTGTACGCTTACTGATATTCAGTTATTACCACGAGTGAAAATTAGCGCAATCAAAATGGCGAATGGTACTGAAAGTTTGTTGTGTTGTTGTCCTTTAAAGTGAGATTTAATTGTGATTTTGTCGGTATAATTTCTTCGTTACATAAATATTATATATTAACGTGGCTGCAGTTGTGTCGTGTTAGTGGTTATCGAGTTTTGTGACGTTTGTTTCGCTAGTCCACGTACTGTGTAAATATTTGAGTGGTGTTTTCTATGTTATTTGTTTTTGATCAAGTTGTTTCTTATTTCGGAGTGCTTTTGTAGGTTTCGGAGTTACCTATTCGTCCTCTTTTCTCCGTTTGATTTAGGTAAAAAATTGCCAGTCGGCGGAAGTTAAGCTTATTTCTACTACAACAAACGGTAAGACATATCTCGTTTTATTAATTGGTTATAGGAGTGATTAGATTTTATGCATTCCGAGGGTTGCGTATTAATTTATCCCTGTAGTAAATATAAATATCTGTTATGTAATCATTAATTTTGACACATTTTGTGTTTAGTTATGATATAGTAAACGGGAATTCAGTGGTCTTTATTATATTGTGTTTTATTAAATTCTTTTTCTAATTTATCTTGTGAAATAATCTCACAATGAGCTGTCTGTGTTAAAATATGCATTCAGCTTTTGTTTTATTTTTTATCGGCCGTCAAAATTTCTTGTAGTTTTATTTTTAAAACATTAAAAAGAATTAAGTTTGTAGTATAAGTGTAAACCGAGTATTTGATGAGTCAAAGAACTTGACTTTATAGCTTTAAGCTTAAGAGAATGTATGATTTGTTTGCATCAGCCATTAAAATACCTAGGCGCCGAAAGTTTTTAGCGAACGATTAAGTAAAAACTACCCGAAAGAATATCCTGCGTCTGTTCTAGCCTGATTAATCATCGGCCTATATATTTTGGTCCCAAAACGCAAACAAAAAAGTATGGGAATTGTGTCTTTCATTTGTGTTTATCTGGCTATCTCGTCTTGGAGATGGAAATGGGCGTACCTCATCGAGGACATTCGTTTGGGGGAAATTGATACCAGCGTGGCTGGACTGACCCCAGCACGAGAAATACCCGATTCTGAGAAAAACATGCATGTTGCTGCTCTAAACCTCGCACTATGGGAGGCTTGCCCACTCAAATGAACCAGTCTTGATGTGCCAAAGAGAAAATTTAAACAATGCGAGGTGCAATGTACATATAATGCTTGTGGGAGCTGTTGTTGTATATGTTCCTGAACACCTTCAAATTTGCGACTCATGGAAGCAGCACCATCATACCCCTGACCTCGAAGGTAGGAAATATCAATACCAAATTTTGGTAAACTATCTATAATGGTAGAAGCCAAACCTTTTCCACTAGTGTCGATAACTGGAACAAACTGTAAAAATTTCTCGCAAACTCTAATTTCCTTATCTACGTATCTTACGCATAATGTCAATTGCTCAGTTGTTGAAAGGTCTGTTGTTTCATCTGCTAAAATAGCAAAACATTTTGCATCATTTACTTCTTTAACAAGTCTTTTCAGAATCAAATCATTACAAATTTCTATTATTTGGTTCTGGATGTTGGTGCTTAAATAGGTACTGTTTTGCCCGCATTGTTTAAAGTGATTTTTTAAATCGGTGTCACCAGCTTCTAGCCTTGCTCTAAGGATTGCACGGAAATTACCTTCATTTTTCTCAGGCTTTTTATCAATGTTAAACTCTCCAGAATCCACATGACCTCGTAGTGCAATACCTTGCTGCCCACATAACATTATAGTCATGATTATGGGTTCCAAGCGTTTCCGATTCTCAATAACTTGTTTCATTCTCATCGTATCGAGCTGTTTGTCGATAGGTATTCTTTTGCCTGTCATTATATCGCATAGGTTTTCATAAGAACATAATGAATTTGAATGATACAATGCTTTTTCATGAGCTTCAAAAGTTTCAACTGCATGTTTCCAATTATTGTACCCACTTGATGCGAGTTGACCAAAAGGTTGAGATTTACTTTTACCAATTTCTTTTGGTGCGAATAAGCAACACTACTTACAAAAACATATATCTAGTCTTGAATAAGCAAGCCACTCATATCTGTGCAACCATTGCAATTGAAATTTTCTTTTCTTTCCATTTTTTCAGTCATATATGGAAATGGAAAAAGATCATCTGGTTTCCACAAATTCTGTATAAAATCCACTTTATCTTCATTTATAAGTAAGCTCTTGTAAGCCGCGATATCTGATTTAATTAATGTTCCAGTAGTGTTATTCGATGCAGTCTGCAAGTCTTCCCCCGTCTCGGGTGATTTTGATGGGACTATCCTGTTTTCCAATTTTGGTTTTTTGGTCAAATACTTGTATATCGTTCCTATTCCCGATTTTCTTTTATCATCCATTACCCCTTTAAATATTTTTTGAATAAATCATTTCTTATAATTGTAATACTTAGCATGAGAAAAATTAATGCTATTGACTTAAAACTTTTAATTTTACAATTTTAAGTGAACTTTTACATCGTAAATGTAGTGGCCAAATGAGACTAACACTTTTTTCAATGAATAAGAGCGGCTATTCCGTGGAAACGTGACACCTGGACACAGCTTACTGAAAATATACACAAATTTTAACCTTTGAAATATATAATAGTTATTTTTTCAAATAAAAATTTCCAGTATTTATTTTTCAACAGTAATATGGAATAACATATTCGCGGGCAGAATAATAAATAATTGAAATTCATATTATCATAAAAAATAATTTGGTGTGTAATATATGTAATAAAAATAATCAATATACAGTATTTATTTTTCAACAGTAATATGGAATAACATATTCGCGGGCAGAATAATAAATAATTGAAATTCATATTATCATAAAAAATAATTTGGCGTGTAATATATGTAATAAAAATAATCAATATAGAAAGATTTTTCCAATCTTTGAATCCAGAATTTGAAATTTTGTTTTTAAAATCAGAAAACAACTTGCAAAAGAAGCAGAAAACGCAGTCAAGTTTTTAAGAACAAACTAGCCAACGACGATCGATGAATTCACCATTTAAAAGTTTCCGGGTTTACAATTATACAGAAAAACGCCTTTTACTCTCATTCACAGGAAAGTCAAAGTTACTATCCCTGTTTGGACCTTTATCAATTACAAAGACTAGCTGATTATCAATCAGAGGTATTGGCCACAGACCAATATCACTACAGTTAATTTTACGTGATTCTGACTTTTCAAACCGAGTTTCTGTTAAGGATATAGATGAAGCTGATGTGAGTACTGGTAATTCTACTAACGGTGTTGTTTCAATGTGTTCTTCTAATAAATGAAATTACAATAACATTTTATTAAAGTTTTTATAAGTTTAATTCAAATTACTTTATCAAAATCATCCAGTTACATTACGGAAGGGATTTCAGTCTCCTAAAGGACATTATTATTAACAGCGAAAATTAAACAAAATTCCGCATCATAAAATAATTAGCTTTACTTACCAAATACTGCTAATTGGGTACTGTAAAAAGTGGCCATTTTGGGAAAGTATCCAGGAAAAAGAATTTGTCGGCAACCAAGATCTTCCGAAGCTGTTCCCTTTGTCTGTAGAGAAACACTCATGATCAACGTAAAATGTTGAGATCAAACCATGAAAATTAATTATTTCAGAAGAATATCTTAATCACCTTTGCGTATTTTCAAACGAATTATCCAGTGTTCAGTCTAAACGAAACATACGAACTTGAACTATTGATGTTGATTCAAAGAGAAACCAAATGAGACTAATCCTCTCAAATAGTTTCCCTCTTTCAAAAAGGACTAGGAAACATTCCTACATCTGGAAACTATTAAAGGGGTCGTTTCCTTTGGCCCATTCGTGCGGATAAAAGAGAAAGACCCAAGTAAGGGACCCGAGACCCTCTGCCTCCTCCTACGGTCAATGTTCGGTCGGAATATGGGAAGGGATAGTAAGATAAGCTTGAAGGAATGCGTGAGAAAAGAAACGCTTTTGGAATTTTGTGAAGAGCAAGTGTGGCAGAATTAATGATAATTCCATTTACTCGATCACTGTTATTTTTACAAGTCCTTATCTAGCACAGGTATGTAAGTACTGGCAGCGGCCTCTGTAACTGGTGGATCTCTTGGAATTGGCGGCCCTAGCTGGCCTATGCAAAGTCCAGCCCTGCCAGTAACTAATAAGAAATAGTAGTATTAGAAAAACAATGCTATTACATATTTTGAATTAAATGTCAATGTGAACATTGGGAACCTTCAGATTTTGCAGGATATAAGTTATTTTAACAGCAATATTCGTCACAAAAATTCTTAAAACATCGTGAAAATGTTCGTCAGCAAATTAGATTTTGCGAATGTCTTTCGTAAGAACTTTTTACGAAAATGTAATCGCATCCAAATATCGTAATCATTTTTGAGACAAATCGGCTAATTTTTTGAAAGTATAGCGGCATATAGAATCGAATAAAATTCCACTAAATCATTTGCTTCATATGAATTTTTACTTTCTCTATATACGTAGATAGAGAAAGTATTGTTGCCTTTTTCATTTCTTTCAATATATCTAAATTTCAAATGCAGTGTTTAAGCCACCAATACAGTTTATAAGCCACCTATACCGTTTTTAAGCCAGATATCTCCTTTTGTGGATCAAAGTAGAGTTAATACCATAATGGCATATTGCCATAATTTACAAGATATTCTTCGTTCGTGCTCACATAGTGTAAATGCACCTTTAAAATCTGATCTATTGATCGATTCAACGTGTATTAAAAAATCTATGGCAGGAAAACAAACTTCCATTATTTATGCATACGTTGTTTCATGCCTAGAACACCTACGATGATTCTGTGATTTTAATATGCGAATAATTAATTTTCTACTTTCAAATTTATTCCTTCTCGCATATAACGCAACGAATGTTGTTTAAATTGGTTGCCTAAATCCTCTTTCAAAACATGAATTGCCCAAATTTATTTTTGGGGGGGGGGGGCACGGGCCCGGTGGCCCCCCCCCTCGGTACGCCACTGGTTTGCATAATTATTTATGCCTTGCAAGTTCTTTCGCATGGTCAGACTTAGAATATAAATCGGCACTTTCACACTCCACTCCCACGCCAGATTCTTGCGCTTTTCGATCCTCTTTTGTCCACTCCAAGGTAACGTTAGTGGAGATGAAACTAGTGTTTGGGGGCATGCGGCACCCTGGATAAACAAATCTCTTCATCTCCATGCCAGCGGAGATTGAGTGCCTGAACAGTGACATATACTGTTTATTCTTTGGAGTTTTTCATTGTTTAAACTTCTAGTTATTAAACTGTTTACCAAAGTTTCATTTCACTCTTTATACTGTTTATTAAAGTTTCATAGTGGTATATATTTACTGGTTTTGTTATTAACCCTATGGCACGCAATGCCCACAGGGTCGTTATCAAACACTTGTATCTGTGAGGTGCATCATATTTCTTAGGCAAATATTAATGTTATTACACTTTTCAAGATATCTGATTTAATTGTTTTTCTCTCATATATGGGAAATAGTAAAACAAAAAAATCCATTTTTTCTTTATTTTTATAAATACATAGTAAATGTTTCCGAAAAGTTTTCCATTATTACATCTTGAATAAAGGAATATTTAATTTTTTATTATTTAGACAAAAATTTAACAATTTGAACAACTAAAGGAGAAATATTTGTGAAATTTAGTTATAACCAGAAATATTTGTTTAATGATACCTGGGAGATTTAAAATTCGGTACTATCATATTTAGGGTACACCGAGCGGTGAGATCTGCGATTACTGCGCCGTGAGTGATCAGAAGGGGAACTAAGTGGAGTTTACTTTACTTTGAGCTCCGTATCTCTACTGGCGTGGAGAGGGTGATATGGTTCCAGGCCGGGCACCGTAGGCACCCAACATGACTCTAATCTCCACGTAACCAACAACAAAAACGTTTCTGTGGCATATTTTTCAGGTTTTAGTCGCTGTGCAATTCCCGCATTGTCATTCTGAAATTTATGTCGCATACTACAGATTCCGTCGGCTGTTTCCATATCAAACTCCACATAGTTTCATATCTCGTCACTCATGGTGCCGTGGTTTCAGATCTCACCACTTGGAAATTGCAGCTAGTTAATGCGATATTACCTAAAATTCATGTCGGAATCAGAACCTGAGCCACATGTTCGATTTTCACAACAATTTGAACAAATCATATTGGCATGTTCTAAAGAAATATATCAATCACAAAATTTGCAGCATTACTTGGTCAACCTCGTTCTTTTTGTAGTGTTGCAAGGTATGCAGCACTTTCTTTTGGTACATTGTCATGGAACTTCTTCTTCATCTTTTCTCTGCCACCAAAATAATTTCATTTTGTCCGTCATTATCAGTTGAAAAACAAATTTCCCTAACCATCTCAACATCTAGTTCATTTTCCAAGTCGAAAACACGTTTCTCTGAAGACATGCCTAAAATTTGGACACTACTATCTGTACTAGCAAAATAGCATGCAGTGTATCCAGGAGATGCAAACCCAGATGGTGCAGTGGATTAGTGACACTAGCAGCGAGACGGTTTGAGCTAAAGCGACCAATATGTGACATCGTATGCATCAAGAAATGGGTAAAAGGTACACACAGCATCTGTAAACTAATTAGTTACGAGATGTAAAGAAAAACAGTCATGTATCTCTCAACGATTGCGTGTGCCAGAGAGCTAAAGAGCTTCACTTCATTGAAACAAAAGATGCTTATTTACTTTCTCAACCATTGCTTCCTTGGAGTGGAGAAAAGAAGATCGAAAATCGCAGGAATCTGTCGAGGAGGGGGTTAAAGTGCACAAGTGCCAATAAATATTATCCTCGGATATGAAATTTTATTACATGTTTAATTGAAATGTTCAGTTTAGGGTAGATTTTTAATAATTGCAATTCTTTTATTTCTTTCCGTAGTAATTCCTGAATTTAAGAATTGGAATTGATGAAATTTTTTTACCATACCTATGAAAATGGATGAGTTGAATGTAGATGATCTGTGTGTTATATGTTTGATGGAGAGTCAGTCATATTACTGGATTTATGACCAACACACTTTGGACAATTCTCCCATTTATGAGATCATAAATGATGTTTGCCAACTGGATGTAAGTGATAATTGAAGATTTTATTACGTTATGTAATTGTTTATATAATAAATATCCCACATTTGTTGCACTTCTTTTTGTTCCTCATAATCTGCTTGATGTATTGTGCATGTCACTGTAATTTTTCACTATTTTGTGAGTTATTTAATTGTAAATATTTTATTGTAATAGAATCATAGTCTAATCACACTTTTCATTGATGGCTTTTTTTCTGCAATTCGTCTGCATGCATATATCAGTCATTAATGTTGCTTGTATATTAATGGAATCTTTCACTTTTGCTTCATACAAAATTCCATGAAATTTATTCATGCTTAATTTTAACTTTTTCGATGGAATAAGGTGGAATCAACAAAGAATAGCATTAGCATGAATATTTTTTGGTACAATTCGGTTATCCCAGACCTTTATTGAAAATTCACAATATTATTTACTTTTCACAACAATACAGTTTACATAGCTATAAATAATAGCTGTTTAAACTGCATAATTTAAATAAAAATGTATTTCTTATATCCTTACAAGCTATGATTTACCAAGACATGAAGAAGAATCTGTTTCCTTACTATATGGAGGTTGAGTTTAAAAAACAATCGAAAGTGAACAGTAGCTTAATAAGTTTTCTTTTCAATAAGTGTGGTGTAGTTTTAGTGATTGTAGTATTGCTGGAGATTGAAGTCCTGTCTTGTCTAAATGAGTTTCACCCTCTCAATGCCAGCAGAGATTGGGTGCCAGAGCAAATGCTGTAAATATTACAATGAGCTATAATATGTATTCCATATAGTTCCATTTCTCGTCACCTACAGCACCACTCCCTATGAGAAAAATTTGGGGGTAGATAATGCTCAAGTATCATATTTATTAATTCTCTTCTTTTGTATAATTGAATATTTAATAGTGGTCTGGAATAACTGAATTATAGCTGTTTTTCTGAGCTGTAATAGATTTCGTCAAAATTTATTCAAATGAATTAAGTACTGCTGGCATATCTGCTAGTTGATTTGGTTGTATTGTATCCTTCCTGATCTTTTTAACAATGTATCTGTCACCGTAAATGTGCATACTCTGGTAAATGTGTACATTTCCCGGTTAATGTGCACATTTACCACCAAGTTTGGTAAATGTAAGTATAACATACTTTTACCGATTGGATTGGGGAAATGTGCAAATTCACCTAGAGATTTTGGTAAATGTGGATAAATGTCACAACGCAGGCCACAACATGGCGGCGTCGCAAACATCTGTAAATGTGCATTGTCCGGTAAATGTGTAAATTTCCTGGTAAATGTGCACAACTAACTTGGCCGCACCCTGTTGGGTTGGGTTAGTCGAGGTGTTTTTGGTTCCTCCTCACGTTCACTGTGTTCCCTCCTCTGGTTGGGAAGCGTTCATCTTAATATATAATACCAGTGGAGCCAACCCTCAATGTTTTTTATTATAAATTAACATAATTATTAAAGTGTAGCATTTCTCATTCTTACTTATTTCCACATTTACCAAGGCACATCGGTAAAAGTGCACATTTACTGGTAAATGTACACATTTTTTGATTATGTACTTTTACCGTAACTATCCATTTCGTTTTTGGAATAAATGCAATTAATTTGGTGCGAGTTAAAAAAGAGAAATAGTTTGTTTTTTTAAATGTTCCGAATGTTTTCATTTAAATGTTGGTGATATAAAGTTTAAATGAAATATACTTTAAGATATGCCCGACATCATCCTAATACTTCTTTGTTTCATTATGTATGTTTTACTTTTAAATATCTCTAACCTGGCTTTGGTTGACCCCATTTTAAACAGGTTCGTTATAATGTGAGGCAGGCTTACCAGATTTTGAAAAAATCAGGTGGCCAATTGTTGATACAGCCTAACCATATATGAATTAGAAATTCCATTTTTGCAGACCTGTGGATTTTAGTTATATCGTTTCTGGATCCCCATTTAGATTCAGGATGTGATACTATAAAAGAAATCCTGATAATCCTGCTTTTATCTCTCGACCAACAGTTATTTTGGTGTCATTAGTTTTTTAAAGGTGACTTTCCGAATTAAACCTCCCTGACTTATTTAAGATTTCATTCATACATGTAATAATTACAATTTTGCCCAAGAATAATTAAGTTTTTAGTTTCTGTACCATTTGAAAATTACCAATGAAGAGAAGTTATTGAAAAATGTAAAGAATTACATCTGGCATTGATGGATGGATCGGACGTAAATGATTTTCTCTTTTTGCTTTTATTACTATCTAAATTTGTATGTTCTATAATCACATCCAGTGTTAGTCTTATGGAGTTGTTACAATAAATTTTACTTTTCATTGAAAAACTGTTGCAGATATCTATAGAAGACGAAAGTGCTCAGTTCATTTGTAATGAGTGCTGTACGAAGATACTGGAGTTCAGCTTTTTTAAAAGAGAAGCCCACAAAATGAGGGCCACATACCTACATTTAAAGGAAAATTCACAGAAGGTAAGTCCTCTCGCATTGTGAAGTTAATGATTCAATCTGCATTTATTGAAACTGCCAGTTTTATCATGCTGCATTTCAATAAGTTGATATAATTCGTAGCTTAAAAATGTAGCTATTCATGTACAAAATACATTTCATTATTCTTAAGTGTTTATAATAAAATGATCAAATCTTTTCATCTCCTTTACTTCACTTCAGATAAACTCATCGATTGATGTAGATAGTTTACGTATGGATGTAAATTTTGGGTGCAAGAATGCAGTAATTCCAGCTGAAGATGGAAATGATACTCTAAAGGTAAACATAATTAGATTGGATCATTTAATTTATCGTTTGAAACTGAACCCTTTGAGTGCCATGTGATGATATAGTGTCATTTGCTTCCTAAGTGAGAAATGCCAACATGATAAATCGTTGACCCGCTAGGATAAATGTAAACTCATGATAATTCCACATACAAATGAAAAATGGCAGGAGATGATGGTATCAATCATAAGAGGGGACTACATAATTCTCATGTCTTCCGTTATTTTTGGTTCACGTTGATTAATTGTTGACCTACGATTTTTTCAATTCTGCAAAATATATATCTCTATTCTTTCAAGATGGCTTCTACAGGCAAAGAAAATTTCAGTTAGAATTGAGGATGATAAATTGGTTTGTTATATAGACTCATTAAGTGGTGATGAATATTATTTAGATGAGGAAGATTTCAAGGTTTTAGAAGATATTTGTGAAGGAGACAATTTTGACTCAAACTCAAATGTAAAATCATTGCGAAATATTTTTTAATTTTATAAATAAACGTGTTGAGAATATATAGTTTTATAAAATGTAATGTTTTACATATTATTTCTGTGATTTGGAAGAATCTTTTTTCTCAACAAGATCAGCACCCTTTTTATCACCCGTTGTTAAAATAACGGATGGGTAAAAACTTGCTAAGGTAGTTACAAAGAATATGCTGACGCACTTATAGCTTCAATACAATGACTACCGAGGGGTTCTGCTGCCAATTGAACTTGTTCTATTCTTGCCTCTATATATTTGTTGTTCATGCTCGAACAAATCAATAAGGAATCGAAATAGAAAATCTAAATTTGGCAAGAATTCTTTACTTTCACATTAGAAGTGATTGGTAATAAAATATTTGGAAAAAAACCTGGGTTTGACTCCAGGGAATTATTTTTATTGTCAAATATATTTAGGGAATATATTTTTTGGGTTTTTATCCGATTTTATGTTGTAGGTTTTCATCAAACGGGAAGAAGAATCCAAGGGAAACTCCGGGAACGTGGAGAATATTCTTGAAGAACTGTGGGATGAACCAGAAAATGAGGTATTTCATTCCTTTTTGCTTCCTTCATATGTATTATAATGGAAAAGTATTTTTTCATGAAAACAACCATGCCATTGTAAATCCAAGACCCCATTATTGTCTCAATTCTCATAAATAATATTTACGTAAATATGTTCCTTCCCATCCCATCGACAGACTTTTAAGCTAGTTATATTTATAATGCTCATTATTACCAATTTTTAAAATAAACCAATATGATAATTCTTGATTTAAAAATTTCTTGCACATTTTGAAGTTCACTGCCAATGTGGCTTATTTTGACGATGATACTTTAGTTTAAAATTTAACAAAGTGCCATCATTTCAGAATGTAAGGTTTTCATTTGCTGTTATCTTTGTGTTTTGAATGTAATGTAAGGAAATGCTGTTTTATTTTGTTAGTTATTCATTTCTACTTTCTCCATATACAAAGTATAGAGAAAGTATTGTTTCATTAAAAAAATCGAATTCGAGATTTCAACGGAAATATGTTTTAAGGTCCCCCGAACACATTTTGACTATTTTCTCGATGATGCCTGTGTGTCTGTCTGTCTGTATGTGATAGATTTTTGTGGGTGCTCAAACTCAAAAACTATTAATCAGGTCAATGCAAAATTTTATATTTAACATTTTTATAAAAGTTAGAAGATCTGATTAGTTTTTGGTAAAAATCGGTTGACCGGAAGTGGGTGTTTACTCTCGTCACTTATCCGTTATTTTGAAATATTGGCTTAAATATTTGTTAAATGTAAAAATGTACTGAAATAAAAGTTGTAGGAAATTCAATTTTCCACAACCTTTGTTAGATACATTTTTCCATATAATGCATTGTTTAAGAGATATCTTATATTTTTAGCTTCCACCACCATGCCACCTAACGTCAACTATTGTTAACAATTGACGCTTAGTTACGTCTTAGTAACGCTCCTTTTTCTTTTCTTAATTGTCAACCGGAAGTAAATATTGACAACGATCCCAGAGCTAACAACATGTAATTTGCCATATAAATATGGAGAAAGTCATGTGTTGCCCATGTTTATTTATTACTAATTTTTAATGTCAATCTAAGAATTGCTTTCATCTTTCAACGTAAGATTTTCTGCCACATATATTGAATGCAATTACTAAAAAAATGTTACCAATTCTATGCTTCGTTTTTTGTGACATTTTGAACAATGAAAAGAAATTTTATTGTTTTCTTATGTTAGGTTTTGATTTTCTCTTCTGCATTTCGAATGAAATTAATAAAAGAAATATTACCACTTTGTAATGCTAGTTTTTTTTGTGGCTTGGAAATGTTTGTTGCAGAACCAAAGAAAACATGTTTATCACATACCCAACATTCTGTTTCAGTAGTTCATCAATTTAAAGCAAAGAATTTCTGTGGAATGAACAAAAGATGATCGAAAATCGCATGCAAAAATGCACTTTGTAATGCTGGGTTTTCATTTGCTAATTCCCATTTTGGAGATAATTAAAAGTATTTTTTTTTCACTTTATGGCACTAGGTTTTAATTTGCTGAAACATTTTCTTTTATTCTCTGTTAAACTGCATTATTTGTGATGAAAAAGTGAATTTTTTAGGTTGACTGGGGACTGTACTTCCATTATAACATTGCGTCTTCTCTGAAAATAGGACTTGCACTTTGTGAATTTGCATTTGGCATCAATTATCTGGAAGCAGTTATTTGCAAATTTCAAAAAGTTGCTGTACTAACAAAAGTTCTTTAAATACTGAAAAATCATTATGGCGGTAGGGTGCTATGCTAATGCCTTTAAATTCAGCTGATACAGATAAAAATATCTCTTCTCATGGTATATATTGTTGTAAAGCATAATTTGTAAAAGATTTTTGCTATGGTAAAAAAGCAGCATAATTATACACACATAGGCAAAAATAAATTGAAATCAATGTAGAAAAACAATTTGATAACAAGTTTCCTCTTATAAAATTAGATTTTATGGCATTTGGATGATAGGATCACTGTGTTCTGATGGGTTTGGATCTAGGTAATGCTTCTGTTCAGATGTTTTAATTATATCAATTCATTTAATGCAATTATTTAAAAAATGTCATTACACCAATTAAAATGATCTTAATTTATAATAATATTTTCATATAAGACTAGCCTAGACTTAAAATATTGGTTCTTGTATATTATTGAAGTTAAGTACCATATTTACTCATGTAATACCCATGCTATTTTCCCCAAAAGTTCCATCAAAGAAGGTGGGTGTGGACATTACACAAGATTTGCCAATTCATCTGTTGAGATTAGGCCAACCGTGAAATGCCTATTCAATATTGCATGACTGCTCTGAAAAGGCATTTTTTCCCTGTAGATGCAATATGCTGTGCATTTTCCTCGATGTTTTTACCTAGGTATTTTTCAAAAATTAGTGGAGTAATGTAATAAGCACAATATAAATCAGGTATTTTAAAAATTCTTTGCCAGCTAATATAAGCAATATCTAAACCTAAATCATGTAAATATCCTATGTAAATAAATGTGTCAGACAGATTTCATTCTCATAGAAAAGGTGATGTAAGAGAAATAAACAACTGAACTGCATATATCGTTCATTAAATATTAATGCATTCTATTTAGATTGTCTTTTAATTCATGACATGCTCAAATTGCATTTTGTCGGATTTTTTTGGGTTCGTTTAACATTATGCAATCCTAAAAGAATATACTTTTATTACTCTGTATAAAAGGAAAGGATACGATCTTGTGATGGAAATGTCTCACTAAATAGCTGTTGGAGTTGTTTGTTTGTACTTTCTGAAAGCTGTAAGCGATACATTTTATTTACAGAAATGTGAGAAATGCTTTTATGTAACTGGGTCTCGGTGCATCTAGTGACCGGTTGGTTTTTGGTATTGTGTGCTCTCTGGGGGATTTGACACGGAGTTATTTTAAACATGAACAGTTTACATTTATTTATGTAAAGTTTGCTCATTTTCTAGCTTAATTTTGCAAAAAAAGTGAAAATTACTCATTTTAATTTAATAACTGCAACAGCTCAAAACTGAATCTTTCTGCGAGATTATGGAGCTAGACTCCAAAATAGGTTTTTGAGATGTCTCCGTGTAATATAATGCCAATTTTTAATTATTACCAATGTTAAAAAAGTATAAAAAATCATTTTTAGAATCAATTTCTTAAATATTTGCCTGTTGCCATAATTGTATCATCAAACTCTGCTTCGGATAGATTATTCAACTGAGGTTGCTGTAAATCAACATCGAAATTTTGGAAGTGCAGTCATTACACGAGTTGCAGTTTGTCTAGATTTTTAGCTCCAAAAATGGGGTAAGGGGATTAGGTGGATGTGGGTATTACACGAGTAAATACGGTATATTCTATACGATTCTTTTATCTGAATGAACGATTTCCATTTCAGGTTAAAATGGATATTGAGGAAACAAACTTGGGACTTCTATGGAAAGTTGAAGATGATGTTACTGGAAATGACGAAAATAACGTAGAAGCAGTGAAACTGGTAAATTTTAAGAGGAAGCCCTTGGTAAAAATTATTCGTTTCGTTTCCAAGATATCTTTCAGTTGTGCTGCAAAACAAAACCCTAGGATTAGTTAATTTATAAGATCAAAGTACCTCTTACCAAAATGTTATTTATATTTAAATTTTTAGTGCCTCATTATGTGATAACGGTAATATCCCGTTTAATGCTGTCCTACACAATGATGATTTATAATTACATTTAGTTCTCTGACCAATTTTTCATTTTTCCATACATTTTTGTGGGTGCTATAACTCTAGAACTAATTACCGGATTAACACCAAATTTCACATATAACATTTTTAAGTTCTTAAGTGCTGTGCTATGAAAAAATAATAAAAAATACAAAATGTGATTTGATTTTGTTGCACATTTTCTGTGTGTAGCAGGAAATCTTCAGTCAAATTAACTGAAAATAACTGTTGAAATCATCAAACAAACAACAGCAGAAACCACATTCTCAGATTGCAGAGCAACATATATGGCTTTGTTTATATAGTTCATGGAATTGGACACCTATTGGTGGGATTGGGCACTGATTATAATGGGAGGATGTGTGGAATATATTCCAGTATGAGAAAATGATAAAAAAGCTGCAACGGTTATTATTATTGCATGATTTCTTGTACGTAGCAAATCTGCTACATCGTACATTTAAGGATTAATTACTTACAGTCCAGTTTTAGAGTATTGGAGAGGACAGTAGCTATACTAATACTTTGAAAATAGGTAATAAATTACGATTGTAGGAATGCATCTTTGTAAGAACTACTAAAATGACCCTGCATAATGCTGATTCAGTTAGCGTTCTCATTTTCAGGATAGATCCCCTGCATTAAACGGGATATGACTGAATTTGAAAAACATATTTTACTTATAGTTATTCATGTTAAAAAGCATAATTTTGTGAAATATTTTATATTTTTGTTAAAAAAATGACTGCATTTCCAGGGAGAGGCAACAGATAATTTATCTATAGCGTTTATAAGTGAACATATCGAACTAATGGATCAAAGAGAAGAAGCCGTTAAAATTTCATCACAGGTAAGAAAGAAATTTATGGATTAAAATTTTTATGGAATATTAAATGGTTAATCGCTATTGGTGGTAGAGAAGAGAAATGAAGGTTATGGCTTTAAGAATGGAATAGGGATCAGTTGGTAGGGAAGACATTTCAATTCAATTTCAAGTTAAAACTTTTTAACGTGTAATCAACAAGATGGATAGGTCTACTACATAAATGGAATACACATGATTTCAAGGTTATGGCTTTAAGAATGGAATAGGGATCAGTTGGTAGGGAAGACATTTCAATTCAATTTCAAGTTAAAACTTTTTAACGTGTAATCAACAAGATGGATAGGTCTACTGCATAAACGGAATACACATGATTTCAAGGGCATTCTTTATGGAAAATACATTTGAAACGTTATCAAAAGATTCTCGAAATTTTATCTCCGAAACTATAACTCGTAATTATGTCATCTTCGAAACTTTTTTGTAGTAAATGCTGTCCTCTATCTGAATTAAATTTTCAATCTATACCTTACAGATCATATAAGAGCTAGGTAGAGAAAAATATGGTATTTAATTGTTGCTTGATAGATGCCATTTAACGATATATGAGTAAAAGTTCATTTGTGTGTGTTATGTCAAGTGGAAGTGGTTAAAATAAATTATGCTGTTCTCTAGTTGATCAACATTCTTTGGGAGTTGATACATTTACATAATGGTCTTTACCGAACAAAAAATTTTCGACTGTGCATCTGTACATTTTAACGAGTGTTAAAATTATTGAAATGCCAGTTATCTACTAGGTGCATGTTATCAAATGCAAAATACGGTAATTAACCCATTAACTGTTATGTTGTTAGTTCCCTTTTCGTGCTGCTGGTGCTATATGCTTAGACAATATGCTCCCCACTGATGAATACTTTTTTCAAGCTTACTGCTTTTAACTATTAGATTTGTATATACTTTTTCATCAATTTTAAAGAAAAAAATAATAATTGTATAATCATTAATTTTACTAATTAGTTAATATTTATTTATTTATGCAAAACATGTGGCAATTACAAGAAAATCCTAAGATATATAGGCATGCATAGCAGTGGGACCAAGTCTCTCATCTTATGTCTTTAGACGTGCATAGCAGTTAAAGGGTTAAAACTGTGATTTTTAGATGTAAAAACTGATTCCTTATTAATCTCCCTTCTATACCACATTCTTTCCCTTCCAATAAAACCAATTTTTTAATATATATTGACAATTTGTTAAGATCAAAAGTAATAACTACCTTTATAAATGAAAAGGAAAAAATCACTTTATAACAAATTCCAATTTATTCAGGAAAACCAAAAACAACCTGTTTCAACTATGATCTAGTTATCATCAGGTCATAGATCACAGTTGAAATAGGTCATTTTTGGTTTTCTTGAATAAAGCGGGATTTTGGAGTATAAACAATTTAAATACTTTGTATTTAAATTTCTTAGTAATTTAAGGTCATAGTAAGAATACCGATCTAATATAGCAGAGTTTACATCTTGAAGCTGCCAAGTCCAATTTCTTGATGTTACGTATTGACCCTAATCTCGTTTTAAGATTACAACCTCTTGTGCATGTCATGCATGGATTTCTTTTGTTTCTGGCAAAATTGCATCTCACCCAAGGATTGGGCTCAACTTTATGGACTGTCGTATTATTTTGTGATATGCCTTTGGATTTTACATTCGTGAATGTAACTGAGATTCCTATTATTTTGAATGTTTTTATTTGACGTCTTTTTTCGTGATTATGATTTTTGCATGTTATTTGTTCTAATGCTGACAGTACAATTATTTTCTCATATGTTGCAGGCTTCCGTTAGGCATGAAGAACATCTTGAGGGAAATTTTGCAGGAAATTCATCCAAAGAACAGGGCATTGAACCAAACACAGAGGTAAATAATTAATTTTTAATTCAAGTGTAATGTGTAAAGCATATAATGTTATTCTATTTTGTAGTTGTCATTCAACCATCTCTGTGGCATATTTCCACTAATTTGCTTATCCTCCGAGATTGGCTTACTGATTCTTTTTTAAACAAAGACATAAATGGTTATACCGTATTTACCTGAATCCAAGACAGTTTTTTTTTCAAATTTCAGCCTGTATAAATTGTGGTCCTCTTAAATTTGAGTACGAAGTCATCCATACATTTTGTCAGTTAATCATGCATCAGTTTGTCATGCTACAATTCATTGTGCATCAATTAGTCATATGACAAACTCGTTGCACATGTCACGACAAACATTGCACATCATTATAGTACTAGACAAATTCTTCTTATGACAATTTTGTTATGAGGCATTTACTGCGAGACCATGACTGGTGTACAGCAGGGGAAAACACTTGTTGAGTTGGGAATCATTCCCTGCCATACACCATCCAATAATGCCGCCTTGTGTAATTCGCAAAAAGAATTGCAATTCATTAGTTTTTGGGGAAATATGTCTCAATCTGCCATTCACCAGTTATGGCGTCTCCTTTCCAATTTGTCGAGAGATGAATTGATGCACAGTGAGTTTTTTATACAATGTATTGATGCATGATCAATTTTGTCATTTTATCAGAACCACAGGGAGTATGGTTCCATGTTTAATTGTAGTTTTTTTTACAAATGAAACGTAAGATAAAATAATACTGCCTACTGAAATTTATCATTGCAAACTTATGATCTGGAATTCAATTAGTAAAGTATTAATTGTAGAAATAATTTTTAAAATTATTATTTTTTGGTCAAATAGAAATTTGTCAAAAACCATTTCAATTAATGACTTTTATACCTGTGCTGAATGTGTTTGAAATATACACCAAATATATTCAGTGAGAAATTACATCATAAAATCTTTTTTCTGTTTGGACAGATTCAGGTGATCTTGAATCCTGGTAAATACAGTATTTTGAATACAATTCCAGAAGACATTTTTAGTTCTGATAATGTATTGTTTTTGAAAAATAATTGTGTGACAGGAAGTTAAATTTCTTTCCTTACTAAGGTAGTTGTTACGGAATCTGGGAATACAGCATTTAAAAGTAACATTCATAAACAAAAAATTTCTCTTACTGAGCATCTTAAGGTTCATTCTGAAGAGAAAACTTTTGAATGTCATCATTGTGAAAGGAGATTCGAGCAAAAGGACACCCTAGTTCAGCATCTGAGAATTCATACCAGTGAGAAATGTTTTAAATGTGAGAAGGGTGGAATGTGGTTTGCTCAAAAGAGCACTCTAGTACATCATTTGTGGACTCATAGTAGAGAAATGCCTTTCACATGCAAGAAATGCGATAAAAGATTTGCTCATAAGAACCATCTCGATAATCATCTTAGGCTACATAACAGAGTAGAACCTTTTGAATGTCATAAGTATGACGGAAGATTTCCTTACAAAATTCATCACGATTATCATCTGAGGCTACATGCCGGAGACAAGCCTTTTGTATATGAAGAGAATGGTAAGAGATTTCCTGAAAGCTGTCACATTGAGAAGAAGAAGAAGCATACTGAATGGATGCTTTTTAAATGTGAGATGTGCAGAAAGGGCTTCCGTCGAAAGAGTGAGCTTAAAAGTCACTTGATGGAGCATTCAGAAGGGAGGGCCTATAAATGTCACCATTGCGGAAAAGGATTCAAGAGAAAGAATGTCCTTGTCCAGCATTTGAGAATTCATACCAGAGAAAGGTCATTTCAATGCGATAAGTGTGGAAAGATTTTCACTCGTAAGATTTGTTTTAATCGGCATGTGAAGAGACATTCTGATGTGGAGAAACATTCTAATGTGAAGGCACATTCTGAAGAGAAAGGTTTTAAATGCCAACTTTGCGGTAAAGTATTAATTCGAAAGAGTAGTGTTAAACTTCATATGGTGATACATACTGGACAGAAACCTTTTGAATGTGAAAAGTGTGGGACACATTTCATCCACAAAGCTTCTCTAGACCGTCATTTGAGGATTCATGCTATCAAGCCATTTGAATGTGAGAAGTGTGGCAAGAGTTTTGCTGAGAATGGTGCTCTTGTTTTGCACTTAAAGGTACATTCCGAAGAGAGGCCCTTTCCATGTCAACATTGTAAAAGAAGATTCATGGCAAAGGGTAACCTGGTCAAGCATTTAAAAACACATACAGATGAGAAGCCTTTTAAATGTGAGAAGTGTGGAATGACTTTCCGTGAAAAGAGTCATCTTATTGGTCACTTGGCAGTGCATTCAGATGAGAGAGCATTTAAATGTGAACATTGCATTAAAAGATTCAAGCGAAAGTCAAACCTTGTCCAGCATTTGAAGCAACATACTGGTGATGAGCAATTTAAATGTGAGAGATGTGGAAAGTTTCACTCATAAGAGTGTGCTTATCATGCATTTGAAGATACATTCTCAAAAGCAAGCATTTAAATGTCAGCATTACAGAATGAGATTTATTACAGATATGCCCATCAAAATTCAAAGAGGATTCTTATGAAATAAAAAGATGAACAAAAATATAACTTGACTTTCTTTGGATGATAGAAAAACAAACTTTCATTCTTTTAGGCATTCATTATTTCAAGTGTTGAATCCTTAAGCCTTTACACATCTACAAACATTGTTTGCAAATAATCTTTACAAACAGTTTGCTGACTGTTTGTAGATTATTGACCAATTCTCCAGATGCAGTCCATAAAAAAAGTTTTGCATCTAGGCCTCGAACTTACCAGTTCAAGACATCATGTTATACAGTGAATTTGCTGTTTTTATAATCTGCACATGTTACATCCAACAAACATGGCAGCAAATGTAGGTCCTCAGTTAGTTTAATGTATTCTCAGATGATCACAATGAACTTCTTTACTTTCCAAAGCAAACTCTATGATTCATCAGGGAGGGAAAATATTGTTGGCAGGCATGTCCAAACCTGCAGACCTTTGTTTTCCATCAAATATGGAACACAAAATCCATTGAATATTTGTTTGCCGACTGACTGCAAATAATCAGCAAACAAATGAAATTTATATATAAACTCTTTGCAGACTTAGTTTGCTGGACAGTGTTTGTAAGTGTATAAAAGGCTTTACGATGATCCTAATTAATTTTAATATGCAAATGATTTATGTTCTACATTGAAATGTATTCCTCAAAAATAATGCAATGAATGTTGTTCACATTGGTTGCTCTCAAAGTCATTTTCCTCTTCCTTCTTTCTCATATTTGATGCATTCCAATACATGCTTTCACCTATATTGATTAAAACAACAACTAATGGAAGTCTACCATTTAAATATATAAGGAATGGGATGTTCAGTTCTTCAGTTCTACCACTTCTCTCAAGAATCAAAATAACCAGAACCGACTTTATAATCTGGTTTCCTGGTTTCGATCTTCATTTTAATGAAAACAAATATTTGCTAACCAGAGTAAGTACTCTGCTTATGTTGGCAATCCCCTTTCCCTTTTTTAGTGCAGATACTTTCAGAAAGCTATTCAGCAATATCTTCTTCAAGTTTCCCTTTTTTATACTGCTCAGCCATTTTTTCTAATTTCAGAAATATTGGGGGAAAATATTACAACTGAAATAAATTCGTAAAATATATGGTTTTGGTAGACTACATCTAACATGGAAAGTACTCGATGTCAAATCACCTGATCCCAGCCTCCCTCCTTCATGAGGAGATAGTTTTACTTCCCTAGTATACATGTGCAAAACCCTAGGCAGTTGTTATTTAGAAATTAACAATTAAAAGGAAAGGTAAAATGGATATATGGATGGCAACAAGGTGTTGGGATGAGGAAACCCAGTGATCACTCACCAATCGGATGACTTCAGGTTGGCGAGGCCCTGGGGATGTCGAAGCAACACATGTAAAAGAACACTAAAACACAGAAACATCACAAACGTAGAAGCTTTTGGAGTTATTCCTTCATCAGCTACAGAGAGAGAATGTTTATGATGTTTCTGTGTTTTAGTGTTCTTTTACGTGTGTCGCTTTGACATCCCAGGGGCCTTGCCAACCTGAAGTTGTCCGATTGGTGAGTGTTCATATATATGTATGTATGTATATGTGTGTGTGTGTATGTATACATATATATATATATATATATATATATATATATATATATATATATATATATATATATATATATATATATGTATATGTGTGTGTGTGTGTGTGTGTGTTAAAATTATTGAAAAATATAAAGGTAGATTTTAAAATTCCATGTAGCAGTACAGAATATTCTTGTTCGTTTGACAATGACAATGGAACAATTCCTGCAAACCTGGGTTAACATACCTAGGTGCCCGAGCCTTTATTGTAAGGTCCCTTTCTCAAAAGTACCTTTTCCTGTAATTACCCTTTCCTCAAAAGGTCCCTTTCCCTATAATTACCCTTTCTCCATGAGAGCCCTTTACCCTACAGGGATTCCATTCCGAGAATCAAATCATCCAGACCAAAATTCATCTGCTGTGCAATGTCAGTCATCAAGTTTTGATTTGACTGTGCCTATGTTTTAAAGACTTCATTATTGCTGAATGGTCAGTCAGTGGTGAAAGGTATAAACATGGAGGTTGTAATTGGTAATTTGGAATCTTACGATAGGTATACTGGTAGAAGTTACCATGACTATAAGTTTACGGAAGGTATGTCTGTTTTATGATGTGTTGCAGAAAAACGAGAATTGATGGATGCAATTATATATTGTATTCGATTGCTCTGAGAGAAAGAACTGCTCAAACAGTGTCAGTGCTTCCATTTCAATCCATCCTCAAGGTATGTAATGAGAAATCCTGAACCATATCACAAATATGCATTGAGGATGAAGAACTGTTGGAAAAATCAGTGTGTTGATGATGAAGATGTAGCCATGCAAAGGGAGGAAATTAATGCATGGTTGATGAAGCACAACAGTCTTTCTTCTTACTCTTCATCAGTTAACGAAGAAGTCAGTTTGTGGATAATATTCCATTTTCAATTAAAGTAAATGCAGTTAAATTCTTGCAGTTACATCTAACGTGAAGTTTGAAAGCATTGTGATCGAAAACAACCCATCACTTTCAAAGCAATTTGCAGTTATGGAGATGGAATAAGCAAGCAGAGGCTGGTGGAACATTGGCTGATAAACTAGAGATGATCAAATAAAGCGTGTTCAATCACTTCAAGGAGGCTACATAAAATCTCCATCTTGTCACCATGATAATGATACAGCAATGGACAATCGCTGCTGAGTTTCAATTGGGTTTCAGTGTTTTCAAGGCCTCGCATACCTGGACAGTTAGGAGGTTTAAACAAAATTTTGGAATTAGCCAATGAAAAGTGATGAAGTACGTGAGTGATAAAGACTTGCTGTTGTTAGGAAACACATTGGAAGCTGCAAAAAGATTTCAAGAGCAGACACAGACAATTATATGTGACTTCAATCCTGATTTCGTAATGAATATGGACCAAAGAGGCTGCGAGTGTTACATCAGCAGCAAACGAATGCTTACATATTGTGGTGAAAAAGTAACGTAAGTAGCCATGAGACATGAATAAACTTACTCGTATACTGCACAGTATTCAATTACTCCATCAGGACAATTATTGCCGCATGTGTATGTATGCGTGCAACAAGTTGGCAGAATGGTGGGCCTGTGTGTTCATCATGATATCTACCAACTTGTAAGCAAGTATGTTAATGTTGTTGTGACAGCCACCAAATCAGGGAAGCTCACTTGGGAGACCTATTCTGTGTTCCTTAGGCAAGGTAATAAAATCATACGTGAAGGAGCCATTCCTGTATATCATTGATTCGTGGAGCAGGCAGATTTATCCAGGACTGTATGACGAAACATTTGTGGATGGAAACAATATGTGCATTGAAGATTGTACTGCCCAAATGCATGCCCCTCTGCCAATCCTGGTGTATTTTTACCATCAAGTAAGTATACACACTATAGTTTTTGTTCTTTGTATATAAAACTTGGCAGATTCAGAAAAGTTTTATTATTGAAATAAATCTTTCAATTTTTTGCAGGTTAAAAACTACATACGCCAGTTATAGAATATTTGATGCGAAAGAAGCGAGAGATCAGAAGCAGAGGGTATGCGATAAAAATTCATTCCATAATACACCAACTTTGAGAACTGATCTTCAGAAAGATCCTATGGTATGCTTGGTATGCCTCCAAACTATTAGAAGAGAAAGAAATTTCTTTCGATGTAAATGATGTGGAGTTCCCAGAGGGACTACATAAGGAAACGTATGACTGATAGTCGCATTTATAAAATGTTCATGGTGCTTCAACTATTTATGTTTCATATGTTTTTATGACAAAATAAACATGTTTTTATAAAGCATTGATGAGCATTATTTTTATGAAACTTATTATCCACTTACCCAAATCCTAATATAAGAAAAATATTTTTAGAGAATTATTACCAGAGAATGACTCTTCCAGCACCCTTGAAATCTTTTGAACATGGGTTTAGAATTCCTGCAGGAAAAAGGGTACTTACAGAGAAAGGATAATTATAGGGAAAGGATACTTTCGAGGAAAGAGTAATTATGGTGAAAAGATACATTACGATAAAGGGTTGGGCACCTAGGTATGTGAACCCTGATTCCCAGGAATTGTTCCATCATCATTGTCAAATGAACCAGAATATTCTATACTGCTATGTAGAACATTTAAATCTACATTTATATTTTTCAATAATTTTAACATATATATATAAATATATATATATATATATATATATATATATAAACTTAAGGAAAAGGAAAGGTAGTGATGAGGGTGGCAACAAGGTATTGAAGGAAGCCCAGTGGACACTTACCAAATTGATGATCAAGTTGGTAGGCTGCTGGGATGTCAAAGAGATAAAGCTTTTTGGGCATATGTACTTCATCAGCGATGGAGAGAGTAACTGAAGATGACACAATAGTTAGGAAATGACAGGATGAGGTGAGAAGGTTGATGATTGGAGGAGATGGGGAGTAGGTCCTCATCCCAACACCTTGTTGACATCCATATATATATATATATATATATATATATATATATATATATATATATATATAATATTTACTCATATAAGCTGCACCCTGGGTTTTTCAACATCAAAAATAGAAAAAAGTTTTTAGAAAGTCAATTATCCTTCTCAGCTTACTTTGCCTGGATTCAAATCAAGAAATCTGTAATTTTACTCCTCTTCTCACCTGCTTCTAATAAGTTAAGAAGCAAAGAAAAATAAAGCATAAAAAATACCATACCACATTGTCCTGAATATAATGCGATAATCTTTTTTCCAAAAAATGAAATTTTAAATGTAGCCCCTATGTTATATTCAAGTAATAGTAATTTTAAAAGATCATAATGTCATGTTTCAAAAACTCACCATACATTCTGCATGTTTGTTTATGAGATAAAATAAATTGTTACATTGTAGACACATTAGGTGTATGTTATATTGTACTTGAAAAACATTCAAGGTAAGAATAGATTGAGTTCAGTCAGTGGCGAAATCCCTGGTAATTTATACCATATTACCATAAAAATACCATATTTACTCGGTGACCCAGTAATTTGTGAGCATTGGTGTTTGTGCTGAAGTTGCACTGAGTTGGATCCTAAGCAATGAAATACCTTGAGACTAAATTGTCTGGAAGAAATAATCAGGCAAGGTGGTCACTTCAAACATTGCGAGAAGATGCTATATATTGAAAATATCACTGATGTTGATTCTGTCTATACTGCATTCTAGAAGAAATCACAATATCTATTCAATGGCTTCTAACTATATATATATATATATATATATATATATATATATATATATATATATATATATACACACACATCTTTTCAACATCCCCAGCAGCCTACCAACTTGATCCTCAACTTGGTAAGTCCCTGCTGGGCTTCCTTTAACACATTGTTGCCATCCTCATCACTACCTTTCCTTTTCCTTAAATTAATATATATACCTACCTCTTTTCTCCTTATTTGTCTATATCTGTACATTTCTCTCCTGTCTTCTTTTCCTCTTATCCTTCTCATCCACCATGAAACTGACCTGTCTCCATTATCATCTCTGCAGATACATTTCCCTCAACTGCCAGATTGAATTCCTTAATTCCTGCCTTGCATTTGGACTCACTCCCAAATGCCTGACAATTAGAATTCCTTTTTCAGGCCTTCCTCCCCCTATGTGTGCTTCCCTAGCACTCACGTATCACCTTGCCTCACTCCACATTATCCATTCTACCATATCCCATTGTACCACCCTTGAACATCCACTTTGCAAATTGTAAATCTCCCCATCTTTGTCATTCATCGAATTCCATATCTGACCATACTGCTTCAAGCAGCTAACGATATCATTGCACATTGCAACAGACTTCTCTGTAAACTCTCTCTGCTTTGTATCCGGCACCTCAAACTTGGTCTTCTCCTTCCATTCATATCAGCTGGTGAGGTTAACAAACCACCTTCTCTGCCACTCCTCAGCCAAACTCCCTGCCTTGCAGACCTGGGATTCCCAACATCATCATCACTCTTTATCCTGAAAAGAACCACATATTCCTAACCTGCAAACATTTGAAGGGCTCCAATTTTTCACATTCCTGCCACCACCTCCTCATCTTGTCAACCAGACAAAGTTATGAATCATCCACGCACTTACCCCTGCTGAGAATGAACTCCTATTATGCAGCCTTTCCTTTTGTCCTACTACCAAATTTGATCATTTTTGCCTCCTTGCTGATGTCCAGTCCTTTGCCCACATACAACGTCTTGAAACCAACCCTCCCAAAGAAGACTCTTGCCTCTGCCAACCCAAAACTCCCTCCCAGCCTTCCACCTACCTTTTCCATTTTCAAACCTCCTTCCCAATGCATTCCACCCACCCTTCCTTCCTAACACCCTGTCAAACAATACTTCAATTATTTCCTTTTGAGAATCTCCCAATCCAACTTTTCTGATCTTATTGACCACACAGACAATCTTATCAGACATGAAAGGCATGCCATTTCTACACTTAAACATTGACATTATCATCATCCTCTCTGCCGACAAGGGCACCATCATGGTTATGATGGACCACACCAAATACAATGAGGAAGCCAAGCACCAACTTTGTGACAAAACCTTTTACCATCACCTTACTTCCAGCCCCACAGACCACCACTCCTCCCAAATTTTGTCCTATCTTCATTCCTAAGAAAAACAGGAAGACCTCCCCAATTCCGCCATTGCTGTAATGATCCCCAACAAACCCTGCACACCCACATTTTACCTTCTTCCTAAAATCCATAAACCCAACATCCCGAGCCACCCCATTGTTGCCAGCTTTAATTCCCCTACAGAATGCATCTCCACCTTTGTTGACTCTCACCTATAATCTCTCATTCGTCATTTCCCTTCCTTCATCCAAGACACTAATCACTTCCTCAAATGCCTCAAACATGTCATCTCTCCTCTCTCACCCAATACCATTTTGGCCCCTATCGATGTCTGTTCCCTCTACACAAACATCCCCCAAGGTAATGGACTCTCTGCCCTTAGTAAACTCCTGGACTCAAGACCACCCAACGCAAGACCGTCCTCCCATTTCTCATTAGACTTGGCAGAAATGGTGTGCAAAATGAACAACTTCTCCTTTGGTGGGTGCCACTACCTTCAAATTAGAGATAATGTGATGGGCACTTGAATGGAACCCTCATATGCCAGTTGTTACCTTGGAGAATGGGAGAGCCTCTTCCTTATCATACCTCTTAGACCACTTTTGTGGCTTAGGTACATCGATGATGTCTTCCTCATTTGGACACCTAGACCTGACTTTCCTTTCCTTTCTCTCGTGCATCTCCTCCTACCCTTCACTCTCCTTTACCTACCAATCCTCTGCCTCCTACATCACATTCCTGGATGTCGATCTTTACCTCCAAGACAGCAAAATCTGCACCTGTGTTCATATTAAACCCACCAAGATCTCCACTTTGATAGCTGCCATCCCCTTCATCCCAAAACTTCCATCCCTTATGCCCTTGCTCAATGACAATGGAGGCTTTGTTCTGATAGAGCATCTCTTCTGCAGTATTACTCCATCCTCGAGGATGCTCTTCTCAAATGTGGCTACCCTCCAGACCTGGTCCGTGAACTGATCCATAGGGCAATGACTCCTACCATCATTAGATCCCATCCTCACATACCAACTATCTTTGCATCAACCCCTCCACTCACTCTAACCATACTTTTCCTTCCTGATATCCACGAGGCCCTCAAAACAATCCTTCATGCTGCTTACCCAATTCTTACATCTTCCTCGTACCAGACCCTCTTTACCAACCTTTTTGCCAATCCTCTACTCCTCTGCTGCCAGCTCCCCAATGTGGGATATATCTTGTGAATGAAGGAACTTCCCACTTCTACCATGCCTCTTGCCATTAGGTCTCACTGGCAAACTTTGCTGTCTCATTTGCCCTAACCACATACCCTCATCTTTCTCGAGTCCCCCCACCAATATCACATACCCTATCACCTCTAGAAGCAACTGCACCACCCGTAATGTCATTTACTTCCTCACCTGTACCCTATGTCCTATATTTCACCAGCAATCCATTTAACATCCATATGAACGGTCACCAGAATAGCATTATTCTCAGACGCCCTCTCCCAGTTGCATTATATGCCAATACCCACAATGTTCCCTTCAATAGTTGTTACAATATAAGGGCTATTCGTGCCTTACCCAATGACCCTCCTGCCCCCATTCTCAACAGTAGGAACTAGCCCATATACATATTCTTGACTCTTTATTCTCACCTGGCCTCAACCTCTGCTAATCCTATTGGCCCTTTCACAATGTCTCCTATAGTTACATTGTAGCTATTCACACTTTACCATACTCTCCTTATTGGTTATCCATCCTTTCTACTTCCAGTCTCCTCCAATCATCAACCTTCTCACCTCATCCTGTCATTCCCTGCCCAGTGTGTCACCTTCAGTTACTCTCTCCACTGCTGATGAAGGGCATCTGCCCGAACATGTTCTTGTGTGCTCGTTTTGTACATGTCTCTTCGACATCACCAGCCTGTCAACTTGATCCTCAACGTGGTGTCTGCTGAGCTTCCTTCAACATCATGTTGCTGCCCTCATCATTACCTTTCCTTTTCCGTTAGTTTATATATATATATACTAGTAGCTGGTGCTTGCATTCTGCAAGCATATCATCTCAACATAAACAAAAACATTTTTCATATTTCATCATTACAAATATTTTTTTAATTCTAAATATTTCACCTCCAGATCGATTTTCGTTTTTCCCTTATGTAAAAATAATTGATTAAAACAATTCCAAAACTTTGCAATTTTAAGAATTTTGTACTTTCTCCATTACGGGATACTAATGCTACACATCTCTGCCAATTTTTTAAGTTGTAACACTTAGAAGTGAAATAATATTTTTCTAAATGTTTAAATTTTAAACATTTTTAACGGCCGCCGCAATATATTTATGGAGCGATTCAAATATTTATTTATGCAAGTGCACTACTCTGTAAATAACTTGAAAACTTCAGCTTCCTAGCTCATCCCGTAGTACCTAAACACTTATCTATGTGTTTAAACTTGAAGAATTTTTAATGGCAACAAATTAAAATATCAAAATTTCTATAATCCCTATTTCGTTTTTTTACAAATCCTACCTCTAAAAAAATTTCAGCTCCATAGCACATTCGGAAATACATAAACCTTGAAAATTTGTTTAAACAATTGCGAATTTTTAGCGGCCGCATTGTTCCACTTTTACAAGATTTTCGTTTTATCTAGTTGTTTTTGCACAAAATCCTACCTAAAATATATATATATATATTAACCAAAAACCATAAACGAAGGTTATACACATGGAAAAGCCCAGGAGATAGATTGAGATGCCAAATAGATTACATCCTTGTAAAACAAAGATTCAGGAACAGCATAAAGAACGCCAAGGCATTTCAAGGAGCGGACATTGATTCAGATCACAGCCTTCTAATAGTTGACGTGAGTAAAAAGCTCAAACAAATAAGAAAAACGAGAAGAGAAAGACAGACCTGGGACCTAGAAAAACTGAAAGAAAGGCAGGATGTAGTCAGCATGAAGTTGGAAGATAACCTAAGAAAGTTGGAAAACAAATCGAAGACCGTTGATATAGAATGGGATGAAATTAAAACCAGTATCAAGGATACCTTGGATAAAGAGATTGGAAAACAAGAGAAGAAAATCAGAAAACCATGGATCACGAAGGAAATGCTGGAGAAAATGGATGAGAGACGAAAATGGAAAAACGTTAACACTGAAGAAGGTAGAGCCAACTATAGGCGTATAAACAATGAGTTGAGAAGGGTAACAGATAAAGCTAGAGAAAATTGGATAAAAGGAAAATGTGATGAAATAGAACAAATGGAGAAGTTAGGACGGTACGATATGATGTACGCTAGGGCACTGGAATTAGAAGATAAGAAGTCTAATGGAATTTGTGGTAAAGGAATTATGAATACGGATGGGAAGATAGTCTCAGAAACAAAGGATGTAGCACAGGTATGGGAAGAATACATTAAGGAATTATACGGCAAACAGGCAGGAGCGGCAAAAATAGAACTGGAAAATGAGGAAAACATTGAAGAAGACAACTTAGGACCAAGTATTATGGAGAGCGAAGTAGAAAAAGCAATAGTGGAACTAAAGAAGGGGAAAGCCACGGGCAGCGATGGAATACCGGCTGAGATACTTAAAGTCATAGGATCAGAAGGGCTAAAAGCGATCACGAAATTAATTAATAAGATTTACGACACGGGAGAGTGGCCTCAGGATTTCCTAGAAGTAACAATGATCCCTCTAAAGAAGAAGCCAAAGGCAATGCAGTGTAAAGATTACAGAACTATAAGCCTTCTGTCACACACATCGAAGATCATCACGAGGATTCTTAATAAAAGGCTGGAGAAAAAGGCAGAAGAAATAATAGGGGAAGATCAATTCGGTTTCAGAAAAGGACGAGGAACTAGAGATGCTATAGGAGTAGTTAGAATCATATCAGAAAGGGCAATAGAATACAGTCAAGATATCTGCGCATGTTTCGTAGACTGGCAGAAGGCCTTTGATAGAGTAAATTGGGTAAAGTTGATGAAGATATTAAAGGATATAGGTGTAGACTGGAAAGATAGGAGACTGATTAGGAATCTATATGAGAATCAAGTTGTAAAGGTCAGGTTTGAGAATGTGGACACCTGCGGAATAAATATCGGTAGAGGAGTAAGACAAGGCTGCTGCCTATCGCCAACCCTATTCAATATATATGGAGAAAGTCTAATGCAAGAAGCTTTAGATGGCACAGGGGATTTCAAAATTGGAGGAAGGATTATAAGAACAGTAAAATACGCAGATGATCAAGTACTTCTAGCAAGAAAGGAAGAGGAACTACAAAAAATGATAAATAGACTAGTGATAACAGGTAGAAAATACGGTATGGAAATAAATACAGAAAAATCCAAGGTCATTCGAATACGGGTAAAGAAGAGAATCTGAGCATAACTATTGGGGGAAAGCCATTAGAACAAGTTTCAGAATATAAATACCTTGGAAGTATCATAACACGAGAGGCAAAATGTACGGATGAGATCAAAACTAGAATAGGAAAAGCAAAAGCGGCTTTCAGGAGAAAGAAACAACTACTTACAGGGAATATAAGGGAAGATATCCGCAAGAAGTTGATAAAATGCTACGTATGGAGTATAGCATTGTATGGGGCAGAAACATGGACGCTAAGGAAAAATGACATCAAATACTTGGAAAGCTTTGAAATGTGGACTTGGAGGAGAATGTTGAAGATAAAATGGACAGATAGGATGAAAAACGATGAAGTGCTACAAAGAATAGGAGAGAAGCGAATGATTATACAGACTATCAGAAAGAGGAAGGCTAACTGGGTTGGACATTACATGAGGAGAGAGAGTATGATTAAAGAGGTGTTAGAAGGAAAACTAGATGGGAAAAGGGAAAGAGGTAGGAAAAGGTATCAGCTAATAGACGATTTGAAAGGGAAAGAGAGTTATCAAGATATGAAGAGGACAGCGGAAAATAGGAGTATATGGAGAACCAGGTTTAACCATGAATAATCACGGACCTGTCTACGGACAGACTACCTATGATGATGATATTAACTAAAGGAAAAGAAAAGGTAGTGATGAGGGTGGCAACAAGGTGTTGAGGGAAGCCCAGCGGACACTTACCAAGTTGAGGACCAAGCTGGCAGGCTGCTGGGGGCGTCGAAGAGACATGTAAAACATATATATATACATATATATAGTAACTTAAGGAAAGGAAAAGGTAGTGATAAGGGTGGCAACAAGGTGTTGAAGGAAGCCCAGCAGACACTAAGTTGACAGGCTGCTGGGGGTGTCAAAGAGACACATAAATAAACACACACAGGAAAAACAAAAGCTTATCATGCCAATGCCCAACATCAGCGATGGAGATAGTGTATATATACACTGCCCCCAGCAGCCTGCTAACTTGGTCTCTGACTTGGTAAGTGTCAACTGGGCTTCCTTCAACACCTTGTTGCCACCCTCATCACTACCTTTTCATTTCCTTAAGTCTATTTATATACTGTCCTTTTTTTTCCTTATTTGTCTATATCTTTACGTTTCTCTCCTGTCGTCTTTTTCTCTTATCTTTCTCATCCACCATGGAACTGACCCGTCTCCATTATCATCTCCTCAGACACATCACCCTCAACTGCCAGATTGAATTCCTCAACTCCTGCCTTGCACTTGGACTCACCCCCAAATGACTCACCATCAGAATTCCTCTTTCAGGCCTTCCTCCCCCTATCTGCGCTTCCCTAGCCCTCACGTATCACCTCGCCTCTATCCATATTATTCGTTCCACCATACACCATTATACCACCCTCTCTAACACCCACTTTGCTAATTGCAAATCTCTCGTTCTTTATCTTCGTCATTCTTTGCAATCTATATCCGACCTTCACGCCGCTTTCCTTCAAGCGGCTAATGATATTACCGCACATCACAACAGACTTCTCCGTAAACTCTCTCTGCTTTGCATCCGGCACCTCAAATTTGGTCTTCCCCTTCCATTCATATCAGCTGGCAAGGTCAACAAACCACCTCCCTCCCCGCCACTCATTGGCCAAACTCCCTGTCTTGCAGATCTCCTGGGATTCCCAATGCCACCATCACTCTATATCCTGAAAAAGATCCACACTCTCCTAACCCGCAAACCTTTGAAGCGCTCATATTGTTCGCACACTCCTGCCACCACCTCCTCATCTTGCCAACCAGATGATGTCTTAAACCTTTCCTCCCACATACTTACCCCTGCCGAGAATGAACTCCTATCACGTGGCCTTTCTTTTTGTCCCACCACCAAATTTGGTCATTTTTGCCTCCTTGCCGACGTCCAGTCCTTTGCCCGCACACTACGTCTAAAAACCAACCCTCCCAAAGAAGATTTTCACCTCTGCCAACCCTAAACTCCCTCCTGGCCTTCCACCTACCTTTTCCATCTTCAAACCTCCTTCCCAATACATTCCACCCACCCTTCCTTCCCTACACCCGGTCGAACAATACCTCAATTATATCCTTTCCAGAGTCTCCCAATCCAACTTTTCCAATCTTATCGACCATACAGATAATCTTACCAGACATGAAAGACATGCCATTTCTTCACTCAAACATAGTGACCATATAATCATCCTCCCTGCCGACAAGGGCACCACCACGGTTGTGATGGATCATGCCAAATATAACGAGGAAGCCGAGTGCCAACTTTCTGACGAAACTTTTTACCATCACCTTACTTCCAACCCCACAGACCACCACTCCGACAAAATTTTGTCCTGTCTTCATTCCTCAGGAAAACAGGAAGGCCTTCCTGATTCCGCCATTGCTCTATTGATCCCCTACAAACCCCGCACACCCACATTCTACCTTCTCCCTAAAATCCACAAACCCAACATCCCCGGCCACCTCATTGTTGCCAGCTTTAATTCCCCTACAGAACGCACCTCCGCCTTCGTTGACTCCCACCTACAACCTCTCATTCGTCAATTCCCTTCCTTCATCCAAGACACTAACCACTTTCTCAAACACCTCCCCTTTCCTCTCCCACCCAATACCATTTTGGCCACTATCGATGTCTGTTCCCTCTACACAAACATCCCCCATGGTAATGGACTCTCTGCCCTTAGTAAACTCCTGGGCTCAAGACCACCCAACACTAGACCTTCCTCCCATTTCTTATTAGACTTGGCAGCTATGGTGCTAAAAATGAACAACAATATATATATATATATATATATATATATATATATATATATTAACTTAAGGAAAAGAAAAGTAGTGATGAGGGTGGCAACAAGGTGTTGAGGGAAGCCCAGTGGACACTTACCAAGTTGGCAGGCTGCCGGGGGTGCCGAAGAGACATGTAAAACACACAAACACAGAAAAACATGCAAGCTTATTGGGCCTATACCATTCTTCAGTGAAAGAGTATCTGAAAGTGATACACTGGGTAGGGAATGACAGGGTGATGTGGGAAGGTTGATGATTGGAGGAGGCAGGGAGTAGGAAGGGTGGATAGCCAATAAGGAGGGAGTATGGTAATGTAAGGTACGAATAGCTACAATGTAATAGAGACATTGTAAGGGGGCTAATAGGTTTAGCATAGGTTGAGGCCAGGCATAGAGAAAGAGTCAAGACGATGTATATGTGCTAGTTCCCAGTGTCGGAGAAGGGGGGCAGGAGTATCATAGGGTAAGGTCTGAATAACCCTTACATTGTAGCAACTATTGAAAGGGACATTTTGGGTATATCATGTGCCCGCTCATGCAGATATTCAATGGATTGCTGGTTAGGCCTATGTAAAACGTTGGACAAAGGGTGCAGGTAAGGAGGTAAATGACATTATGGGTGGTGCAGTTGCTTCTAGAGAAGATGGGGTAGGTGATGTTGGTAGAGGGACTCAAGAAAGAAGATGAGGGTAAATGGATAGGGCAAGTGAGGCAGCAAGGTTTTCCACAGGGGTGAGCCCCTATTGCAAGAGGCATGGTAGAAGTGGGAAGTTCCTTCATCCAAAAGATATTTCCCAAATTGGGGGGCCAACAGAAGGAGAGGAGTGGAGGAATGGCAAAAAGGTTGGTAAAGAGTGACTGGTGGGAGGAAGAGGTAGGCTATATATATATATTAACTAAAGGAAAAGAAAAGGTAGTGATGAGGGTGGCAACAAGGTGTTGAGGGAAGCCCAGCGGACACTCACCAAGTTGAGGACCAAGCTGGCAGGCTGCTGGGGGCGTCGAAGAGACACGTAAAACACACGAACACAAAAACACACGCAAGCTTATCGGGCCTATGCCCTTCTTCAGCGAAAGAGTAACGTAAAGTGACACACTGGGCGGGGAATGACAGGGTGATGTGGGAAGGTTGATGATTGGAGGAGGTGGGGAGTAGGAGGGGTGGATAGCCAATAAAGAGGGAGTGTGATGAGGTAGAGTCCGAATAGTTACAAAGTAACAAGGAAACATTGTAAGGGGGCTAATAGGGTTAGCGGAGGTTGAGGCCAGGCGGAGAGAAAGAGTCGAGAAGATGGATATGTGCTAGTTCCCAGTGTCGGAGAAGGGGGGCAGGAGTGTCATAGGGTAAAGCGCGAATAATCCTAACATTGTAGCAACTATTAAAGGGAACATTGTGGGTATTAGCATGTAATGCAACTGGGAGGGGGCGTCTAAGAGAAACGCTATTCCGGTGACCGTTCATTCGGATGTTTAACGGATTGCTGGTGAGGCCTACGTAAAACGCGGGACATAGGGTGCAGGTAAGGAGGTAAATGACGTTACGGGTGGTGCAGTTGCTTCTGGAGGTGATGGGGTAGGTGATGTTGGTGGAGGGACTCGAGAAAGAAGATGATGGTAGGTGGATAGGGCAAGTGAGGCAGCGAGGTTTTCCGCAGGGGTGGGAACCTATTGCAAGAAGCGTGGTAGAAGTGGGAAGTTCCTTCCTCCACAAGATATTTCCCAAATTTGGGGGCCGGCGGAAGGAGAGGAGCGGAGGATTGGCAAAAAGGTTGATAAAGAGGGACTGATGGGAGGAAGAGGTAAGAATTGGGTGGGCAGCATGAAGGATTGTTTTGAGAGCTTCGTGGATACCAGGATGGAAAAGTGTCGTAAGAGTGAGTGGAGAGGTAGATGCAGGAATAGTGGGTGTGTGAGGATGAGATCCAATGTGGGTAGGCGTCATCGCCCTATGGATCTGTTCACGGACCAAGACTGGAGGGTAACCACGTTTGAGAAGAGCATCCTCGAGGACAGAGTAATACTCTAGAAGGGATGCTCTATCGGAACAAAGCCTCCATCTTCGACGAGCAAGGGCATAGGGGATAGAGGTCTTTCCCATTCTCCAAGGTAGCAATTGGCGTATGAAGGCGCCATTCGGGTGCCCATCGCAGTGCCTCTAATTTGATGGTAGTGACGACCATCGAAAGAGAAGTTGTTCAGTTTGAGCACCATTGCTGCCAAGTCTAATATGAAATGGGAGGAAGGTCTTGCGTCGGGTGGTCTTGAGTCCAGGAGTTTACTAAGGGCAGAGAGTCCATCATCGTGGGGGATGTTTGTGTAGAGGGAACAGACATCGATAGGGGCCAAAATGGTATTGGGTGGGAGAGGAAAGGGGAGGTGTTTGAGACGTTTGAGAAAGTGGTTAGTGTCTTGGATGAAGGAAGGGAATTGACGAATGAGAGGTTGTAGGTGGGAGTCAACGAAGGCGGAGATGCGTTCTGTAGGGGAATTAAAGCTGGCAACAATGGGGCGGCCGGGGATGTTGGGTTTATGGATTTTAGGGAGAAGGTAGGTTTGTTGGGGATCATTAGAGCAATGGCGGAATCGGAAAGGCCTTCCTGTTTGCCTGAGGAATGAAGATAGGACGAAATTTGGTAGGAGTGGTGGTATATATATATATGGTATATATATATATATATATATATATATATCATCATGTGTGATGTTTCTGTGTTTTAGTGTTCTTTTACATGTCGCTTCGACATCCCCGGGGCCTCGCCAACCTGAAGTCGTCCGATTGCTGAGTGTTCACTGGGTTTCCTCATCCCAACACCTTGTTGCCATCCATATATATATATATATATATATATCATTATATATCGACGACTCTTACAGAGGAGGATATAACATATAGGAGGATACTAATGTTTAGGCACTTCCAGATGAGCAGGAGATGCGAAATTTTTTTATTAGGTAGGATTTTGTGCAAAACCAACCAGAAAAAAGGAAAATCTTAAAAAGTGCAACAATGCGGCCGTTAAAAATTCCAAATTGTTTAAACAAGTTTTCAAGGTTTATGTATTTCCGCATGTGCTACGGAGTTGAAATTTTCTTTATAACTAGAATTCTTAAAAAAACGAAATAAGGATTATACAAATTTTGATATTTTAATTATTTTGGCAGTTAAAAATTCTTAAAGTTTAAACAAATAGATAACTGTTTAGGTACTACGGGATGAGCTAGGAAGCTGAAATTTTCAAATTATTTGCAGAGTAGTAAAGTTGCACAAATAAACATTTCAATTTTACCATATATGAATTGCGGCGGCCGTTAAAAATTATTTAACTTTTAACAATTAGAAAAATATTATTTTATTTCTAGAAGTGCTGCAACTTTAAAATTTGGCTAAAATGTGTAGGATTAGTACCACATAATGAAGAAAGTGTAAAATATTTAAAAATGTAACATTTGGGCATTATTTTAAACAATTACTTTTACATAAGGGAAAAACGAAAATCGATGCGGAGGTGAAATCTTTAGAATTAAAAGAATATTTGTAATGATGAAATGACTATAAAAAGTGAATGTTCTTTCAATTTGAGATGAAATGCTTGCAGTATGCAAGCACCAACTACTAGTAAATATATATCATTATATATCGACGTTTCTTACAGAGGAGGATATAACATAGGAGGATACTAATGTTTACTGTCCGCGTCAAAAAGACGTGCATCTCAACTTTGACGCACGATCATTTGCGCTACGTTTTTTGGAAAGAATATACAAAAATACCATAGGAAAGCTTATTTTATGCTTAATAAGGTTTGATTTTTTAATATATTTTGACAGAAAATGTAAAATTTTACAGCGAGTTAATCACAGAAACTACCCGTAAAAACCAGCTACGCAGCCAACTTTCGCAAAAGTAGTCATATATAATAATTCATAAACAAATAACTACTGAACAAAATCTTTTGAAATTTAAAACAGTGATGAAATAAGATAAAAAAGAGGCAATGCAATAATTTTCTAAGCTCTATGTTAATTACAATGGTTTTAATTGGGTTACAACTTTAAAAAGAAACTCGTCAGTAGGGAAAAATGATAGAGGAATTCTGAAAACACTGTTGTAAAGAGAGACATAAAGAAAATTTTTTGTACAAATTCCTACCCAAGAAAAGAATTTTGAATCTCAGGCTAATTTGGAAGTGCCTAAACATTGTATCCTCCTATATGTTATATCGTCCTCCTCCTCTGTAAGGAACGTCTATATATAGTGATAAAGGCAGAAGAAATGCTAGAGGAAGATCAATTCAGTTTCAGTAAAGGATGAGGAACTAGAGATTCTATAGGGGTATTTAGAATCATATCAGAAAGGGCAATAGAGTATAGTCAAGATAGCTGCCAATGTTTTTACACTGGCAGAAGGCCTTTGATACAGTAAATTGGGTAATATTGATAAAGATATTAAATGATATAGGTGTAGACTAGAAGGATAGGAGACTGATCAGGAATCTATATGTGAATCAAGTTGTAAAGGTCAGGTTGGAGAATACGGACATCTGTGGAGTAAATGTCAGTAGAGGAGTAAAACAGCTGCTGCCTATTGCTGACCCTATTCAATATATAAGGAGAAAGTCTAATGCAAGAAGTGTTAGAAGGCACAGGAGATTTCAACATTGGAGGAATGATTATAAGAACAGTAAAATATGCAGATGATAAAGCACTTCTAGCAAGAGAGGAAGAGGAACTCCAGAAAATTATAAATAGACTAGTAATAACAGGTAGAAAATACAGTATGGAAATAAATACAGAAAAATAAAAGGTCATTCGAATAATATGCAAACAAAAGAATCTGTACATAAGTATTGGAGGAAAGCCTTTAGACAAGTTTCAGATTATAAATACCTTAGAAGCATCAAAACAAGAGAAGCAAAGTGTACAGATGAGATCAGGACTAGAATGGGAAAAGCAAAAGTGGCTTTCAGAATAAAAGAAGCATCTACTTATGGGGAATATAAGGGAAGAAGTTCATAAAATGCTATTTATGGAGTATAGCTTTGTACAGGGCAGAAACATGGATGCTATGGAAAAATTACATCAAATACTTGGAAAGCTTTAAAATGTGGACTTGGAGGAGAATTCTGAAGATATAATGGACAGATAGGATGAAAAACAATGAAGTGCAATGAAGAGCAGGAGAGAAGCGAATGATTATACAGACTAATATCAGAAAGAGAAAGGCAAACTGGGTTGGACATTACCTGAGGAGAGAGAGTATGATTAAAGATGTGTTAGAAGGAAAACTAGATGGAAAAAGGGAAATATGTAAGAAAAGGTTTCAGCTGATGGATGATTTGAAAGGGAAAGAGAGTTATCAAGATATGAAGAGGACAGCGGAAAATAGGAGTACATGGAGAACCAGGTTTAACCATGAATAATCATGGACCTGTCTACGGACAGACTACATATGATGATGATATTAAAGGTAGTGATGAGGGTGGCAACAAGGTGTTGAAGGAAGCCCAGTAGACACCAAGTTAACAAGCTGCTGGGATTGTCAAAGAGACAAAAACATATAAGCGAAAGCTTTTTGGGAATATGCCCTTCATTGGCAATATATACATACACACATACATATAAATATATATATATATACATGCAGGGTGTCCCAGGAGGAAAGGTCAACATTCTGGGAGGTGATAGTATATTCTAAGAAAAAAAGTTCGTATGGACAAGTGTCCTATTCCAAACAGTTTCTGAGACAGAACTATTTGAATGTACAGTTGTAAAATTATTGGTAAGAAAGAGATATTAGGTACTGTTGCTAATATTTATTGTTTAAGTGAAAAATTTGTTTGTATATAATAAATTTTCGAAAATTTCACCATGAACATTAATGCACTTGTCAACTCGTGTGAGAACATGGCATGTTGCCCTTCTGAGTTCATCTTGATGTTCCTTTCTGTGGGCAATAGCACCCATTATGCGATCGAGCAGTTCATCTTGTATATTCACTTTTTTGTGTAGACTTCACTCTTCATCCAACCCCATAAACAAAAATCTAATGGGTTGGGTCTGGAGATCTTGGTGGCCAGTGAATGGTACTGCTATAATGGGTGCTATTGGCCATGTAAAAGAATGTCAAGATGAACTCAGTCAATTTCTTGATGTTACACATTGACCCTCATCTCATTTTAAGATTACAACCTCTTGTGCCTGTCATGTATGCATTCTTTTTTGTTTCTGGCAAAATTACATCCTACCAAGAGATAGAGTTTAACTTTATGTACTGCCATATTGTTTTATCATATGCCTTTGGAATTTACATTTGTGAATGTAACTGAAATTCCTGCTTTTTTAATGTTATTTTATTTGGCTTCTTTTTTCATGATTATGCTTTTTCATGTTATTTGTTCCAATGCTTGCAGTGCAGTTATTATTTACCCTCATGTTGCAGGCTTCAGTCAGGAATGGAGAACATTTTGAGGGAAAGTCTGTGACTGCAGGAAATTCATCCAAAGAACAGGGCATTGAACCAAACACAGAGGTAAATAATTAATTTTTAACTCAAGTGTCATGTGTAAGGCATATAATGTTATTCTATATTGTAGTTGCCATTCATCTATCTCTGTGGCATATTTCCACTTTTATTTACTTATCCTCCAAAATTGGCCAACTGATTCTTTTTTAAACAATAATATATTCTGCTTTTCCTTTTATTTTAATGTTTTTTTCACTAAGAGTCTTTCTATTTTTTTACAAAGACATATAAATGGTTATACCGTATTTATCTGAATCCAATACAGAGTTTTTTATTCTTCAAATTTCAGCTTCTGAAAATTGACACTCATCTTAAATTAGAGTATGAAGTCATATACTGGTCGCATATCAGTTTGTTATGCTTCAATTCGTCACAAGCAAACTCATGCATCGATACATGGCACGACAAACATTGCGCATCAATGCAGCGCTAGACAAATTCATTTTGTGACAATTTTGTCATGAGACGTTCATTATAATACAAATTGGATGGCGAGACGCCATGACTGGTATACACAGCAGGGTAAAACACTTGCTTCGGTGCGAGTCACTCCCTGCCATATACCATCCAATATGCCTTGTATAATTTTGTAGGCGCTCTAACTCAAAAAATATTAACCAGATCAACATAAAATTTTATATTTGTTAAAGGGAAAAGAACCGATGTGTTTTTGTAAAAATCAGTTAAGAGGAAGCGGTGGGTGTTTTTTCTTGTCAATTATCCATTTTTACTCTCCATACGTAGTATAGGGGAAAGTATTGTTTTCATGAAAAAATCAAATTTGAGATTTCAATAGAAATATACATTTTGAGGTCCCCTGAAAACATTTTGATCATTTATTCCATTACATCTATGTGTGTGTGTATGTGATACCTTTTTTGTGGGTGCTCTAACTCAAAAACTATTCATCAGGTCAAAATGAAATTTTATATTTAACATTTTTATAAAGTCAGAAGAATTGATTAGTTTATGGTAAAAATGGAAGTGGGTATTTACTCTTGTCACAACCATTATTTTGAAATATTTGATTTAATATTTGATAAATGTAAAAATGGTTTGGAATAAAGGTTGTAGGAAATTTAACTTCTACAATATTTGTTTGAAATATTTTCTCATATAATGCATTGTTGAAGCAATATCATAAAAAGCTAAAATTATTTAGTTTCTACCACCGTATCACCTACCAACAACTATTGTTAACAATTGATGCTTAGTTATGTCTTAGTAATGCTCCTCTTTATTTTCTTAATTGTTGGAGCTTTGTGGCTATATCCAATATCAGGTGGCTATGGTTTGAGTTTATTTTTGTTCTTTGTAGTCTTGAAAATTTTCTTGCAGTTCCTTAAAATATTATTATGTAACCTGTTTGGAATTTTTTGAAATATTTCAGTTACATAGAAAGTCATATGATGGCCATCATAGGGAGTATGCTACCATGTTTAGTTATTTTTTGATAAAATGAAACAAGATAAAATAATTCTACAAATTTAAATTTTTCATTACAAAGTTTTGATCAGGAAATCATTTTATAGGGTATTAATTATAGAAATAAATTTTTAGTATTTTTTTGTCAAATGGAAATTTGCAAAAAAAATGTTAAATAAATGAATGAACTTGTATACCTATACTGATTATGTGTTTGAAATATGCACCAAATATATTCAGTGAGAAGTTATGTCATAAAATATTTTTTGTTTTGACACATTTGAATGTTCTTGGATTCCGGTAAATATGGTATTTCAAACATAATTTCAAAAGACTTTTTTAGTTCTGATAATGTATTATTTTTGAAAAATAATTGTGACAAGAATTTAAATTTCTTTCTTTACTAAGGTAGCTGTTAAGGAATCTGGGAATACAGCATTGGGAAGTAATGTTCATAAACAAGAAATTGCTCTTACTGAGCATCTGAAGGTTCATTCTGAAGAGAATACTTTTGGTCGTCATCGTTATGAAAGAAGATTTGAGGAAAAGGACACCCTAGTTCAGCATCTGAGAATCCATACTAGTGACAAACGTTTTAAATGTGAGAAGTGTGGAATATGTTACACTCATTTGAGTACTCTAATGAACCATCTGGAAAATCATCTAAGGGTACATGCTGGTGAAAGGACTTTTATATCCGAAGAGTGCAATAAAAGATTTCCCCAAAGTTGCCAATTTGAAAATAATGTGAGGAAGCATACCGAAGAGAGGCCTTTTAAATGTGAAGAATGTGGAATTTGTTTCACCCAAAAAGGTTTTCTAGACAATCATATGAGGATTCATGCAATTAAGAAGCAATTTAAATGTGAGAAGTGCAGCAAGAGTTTCGCTGAATATGGTGCACTTGTTCAGCACTTAGAGACCCATTCCAAAGAGAGACCCTTTCAATGCCATCATTGTGAGAAAAAATTCCAGCAAAATGCTACCCTTGTCCGGCATTTAAGAATTCATACGGGTGAGAAGCCTTTTAAATGTGAGAAGTGTACAAAGAGTTTCCGTCAAAAGGGTCACCTTACTGGTCACTTGGTGGTGCATTCAGACGAGAAAGCCTTTATATGTCGCTATTGTAGTAGAGGATTCAAGCGAAAGGATTCCCTTGCTCAGCACTTGAGAATTCATACTGGTGATATACCCTTTCAATGTCAGAAGTGTGGAAAGGGTTTCATGAAAAAGTGTTATTTTAATCAACATATGAGGAAATATTCTGATATGAAGACAGTCTGTGGTAAAGACGGATTCTGAAGAAAAAGGTTTTAAATGCCAACATTGTGATAAAGCATTCATTCAAAAGAATAGTTTTAAATATCATTTGACTATGCACAAATGATGTCCATATCAATGTAATAAATGCATAATTCATTTTACCCAGAAAGGTTCTCTATGCTGTCATTTTTTGATTTATGCCCTAAAGAAGCCATTATAATATGAGAAGTGTGGCAAGAGTTTTGCTGAAATGGTGCTCTTCACCTTATAAGCGTGACTTTAATCTATGGCATTCAAATCACTCAGCGTGACTTTTTTTCGCAAGCACAAAATACTAAAATGCATGCATTCACTTTAATATTTTTTGTTCTTTAATTATCATTTCAAAAATTTCCAAAAAATTATGTCGTATTTAAAATTGTTCATTTTATATAATAAAAATAAATACATACATTTATTTCAATCCAATTTCTACTATGTGCTGCTCCTCCGACGTTTAGTAGTTCAGCTGCATCTGGTACATATACTTCTTTACCCGGTATATAAATTTTATGGAATTTATTTTTCAAATAATCACTGATAGGTAGAATTTTATACAATAGGATCTCTATTTACAATGTCTTTATTGGTATTATCTACAAAATGCAAAAATTTGCTCAACAAATAAAATCTTTCTTCACTCATTACATTTGGAATAAATGACATTTCTAATATATGTTTTCTACTAAAATACATTCTGAGAGTTGGTTTTTGAATTATTCCCATCAACATTAGCAAAGCAAACCACTTTTGATAGCGCGATTTTTTAAAGACGTGATCTTATTTTTCTCGCGGGCAAGGAATTGTTTCACATAACGATTAGTTTCAACCACTATGAGGGCAATTAGATCATCAAAAAATAACTCAAAATATCTAAAGAGATAATCTGTTGATAAAACCTGCACTATTTGTTTTCCAACTAAATCACACGCAAAAGGCCGAGGAGGGTTAGCACTGTCGACATCTCCCCAAATATTCTCTGTGAGTTATTTCTTACAATTCCTCTTCGGAACTGGAATCAATAGAGTATCCGTTCGAATCTTCAGAATATATATCTACACTACTTTCACTATATTTCTCCAAAACACTTCCCAATCCGCCAACTCACGAGAGCTACAAGCCATGGTGAACTAAATAGGGGTTCGGCTAAAGGACAGACCCAAGATGAAAAAAAAATAAAAAAAATGCCCGACGCAAACGCAGGCACTAAGAAACCTCGACCATCAGCTCGAAGAATCGTAAACAAGAGCCAGGAAGATGAGAGCTCTTTTGAAAGTCTGAGACGCAAAGCACGAAAGATAAGAGGCCTGGCGAGCCTTAGTAAGCACTGCTACGGCCAGGTCCGAGATAGAAAAAAAATAAAAAAAAATACTAACGTAAACACAGACAATGAGGAACCACAGAACGAAAGCAGACAGCATTAGCTTGCATATTCACTCTCTGAAAGCACATAAATCAGAGCCGTAATGATAAAAAACTTAATGAAAATTTTGCGCTGGTGGCATGGGAAAGAGAGGACGTGAATGCTACGTCGCACACGCTGGAGGCATGGGAAAGGGAGGACGTGAATGCCACATCGCACATGCTGGAAGCATTAAAGACAGATTCTGAAGAGAGACCCATTCAATCTCGACATTATAAAAGAAGTTTTGAAAGAATATTCTTGTCAATCATTTAATAATCCATACCAGTGAGAAGCCCTTTAAATATGAGAAGTGTAGAAAGTGTTTCCATCGAAAGACCAATCTTATAAGTCACTTGGAGGAGAGGGCTTTTAAATGTCAACATTGCTGTAAAAGGTTCAATTACCAGGTAAGCCTTGCCAAGCATTTGAAGCTACATGTTGGTGATGAGCCATCTAAATGTAAGAGATATGAAAAGTTTCACTCAAAAGAGTGCTCCTGTCATGCATTTGAAGATATATTCTCAAGAGGAATCATTTTAATGTTGGTATTACAGAATTAGATTTACTACAGATATACCCATCAAAAGATGAACAAAAATTCACCTTGACTTTCTTTGGATGATAGAAAAACAAGCTTTTGTTCTTTTAGACATTCGTTGTTACAAGTCTCAAACACACAAGCCTTGTACACCTACAAACATTGTCAGCGGATAATTTTTGCAAACAGTTTGCTGACTGTTTGTAGATTGTTGGCCAATTCTCCAGATACAGTCCACAAAGTGTTGCATCTAGGCCTCTAACTTATCAGTTCAAGGCATCATGTTGTACAGTGAATTTGCTGCTTTTATAATATGCACATGTTACATCCAATAAACATGGCAGCAAATGTAGGTCACCAATTAGTTTTAATGTATTCTCAGATGATCGCATTACATAACGAACTTCTAAACTTTCAGAAGAAAACTCGAAGATTCATCAGAAGAAAGATATTATTTGCAGACATGTCCTTTGTTTTCCATCAAGTATGGAAAAGAAAATCCATTGAATATTTGTTTACTGACTGACTGCAAACAATAGGCAAATAAATTGCAAACAAATTAAATTTATATGCAAACTCTTTGCAGACTTTGTTTGCTGACAATGTTTGTAAGTGTTTAGAAGGCTTTACAATGATTCTAATTCATTTTAATATGCAAATTATTAATGTTCTACATTCAAATGTATTCTGCAAAAATAATGCAATGAATGTTGTTTGCATTGGTTGCTATGAAAGTCCTTTCTGTCTTCCATCTCTCGTATTAAAAACATTCATTGCATGCTTTCACCCATAAGGATTTTAATAACAACTAATGGAAGTCCACAATTTAAATATAAATAGGATGATTGGTTCCTTGGTTCCCCATTTCTGCCAGTTCTCTTAAAAGCTGAAATTACCAGAACTGTTTATAATCCAGTTCTTCAGTTCTGATCTTCATGTTAATGAAACAAATGATTGCTGCTCAAAAGCAGGTGCTAACCAGAAAGCAACTGCCTCATTCTGCCATATTATTCCATATGGCAGTCAACTTTTGAGACACATATTGATAGTGGAAGTTGTGCATTTATTAGAAAGAAAACTTTTATGCTGGATGTGTTATCAGTTTCAAACAGGATCAGCATGTCTGAATTTCCTTTAATTCATTATGTAAAAGAGCTTTGTTGAGAGATGAATTGATGCACTATCACTTTGTCATGCAATTTATTGATGAATTTTTCATCTTATCATAGAAATATAGTAACATGTTTCCATGTTTAACTGTAGATTATTTATACAAATGAAACAAGATAAGATAATTCTGCTCACTGAAATTTTTCATTGCAAACTTATGATCTGGATTTCTATTAATAAGTATTCATTTTAAAGATAAATTTTTTAAATTCCTTATTTTTGTCAAATGGAAATTTGTGACAAACCATTTCAATTAATGAATAAACTTGTGTACCTATACTGAATGTGTTCAAAATATATACCAAATTATTCAGAAATTACATCGTAAAATCTTGTATTCTGATAAATACAGTATTTTGAACACATTTCCAAAAGACAGTTTTAGTTCTGATAATGTATGGTTTTTGAAAAATAATTGTGTAAGTAAAATTTCTTTCCTTATTAAGGTAGCTGATAAGGAATCTGGAAATACAGCATTGGAGAGTAATGTTCGTAAACAAAAAATTGCTCTTACCGAGCATCTGAGTGTTTATTCTGGAGAGAGAACTTTTGGATGTCATCACTGTGAAAGAAGATTTGAGGAAAAGATCACCCTTGCCCAGCATCTAAGAATTCATACTGAAAAACCTTTTCAATGTGAGAAGTGTGGAATATGTTTCACTCATTTGAGTGCTCTAAAGAACCATCTCGATAATCATTCGAGGCTGCATACTTGTGTGGAACCTTTTGAATGTCGTAAGTGTGACAGAAAATTTCTTCACAAGAATCATTACGATTATCACATGAGGATACATTCTGGAGACAGGCCTTTTGTATGCAAAGAGTGTGATATAAGATTTCCCTATAGGTCTTACTTTGAAAAACATTTGAGAAGACACACCGGGGAGAGACCTTTTAAATGTGAAGAATGCGGAATTCATTTCACCCAAAAAGTTTCTCTAGCCCGTCATTTGAGGATCCATGCCATAAAGAAGCCATTTGAATGTGAGAAGTGTGGCAAGAGTTTCGCTGAAAATGGTGCTCTAGTTTTGCACTTAAAGGTACATTCCGAAGAGAGACCCTTTCCATGTCAACATTGTGAAAGAAGGTTCATAAAAAAGTTTATCCTTGTCCAGCATTTAAGAATTCATACGGGTGAGAAGCCTTTTAAATGTGAGAAGTGTAGAAAGAGTTTCCGTCAAAAGAGTCATCTTACTGGTCACTTGATGGTGCATTCAGATGAGAAAGCCTTTAAATGTCAACATTGCAATAAGAAATTCAAGCGAAAGGTAGGCCTTGCCCACCATTTGAAGCAACATACCAGTAATGAGCCATTTAATGAACAAAAATACATCTTGACTTTCTCTGGATGAAAGAAAAACAAACTCATTCTTTTAGGCATTCATTGTTTCAAGTCTTGAACCCTTAACCCTTTCCTGTCTCAGTTTAAATGCCCACATTCCCCATTATGGACCCAAATTTTTTGACCTATCTTGAATATCCCCTCACCACCTAACATTAGTGATGGAGAACCCACTAGAACCTACAGAGATATCACACATTGGTCCAACATCACCGGCAGATACCTTTGGAATCTAAAATTGCTTTGTCTCCTTCCAATCAGCTGATTCACCTTAGGCTTGCTATTTTGGATGCTGATCTTTGTAAATAGTAGGCACCGCATTATCCTTAGGTCCAGAAGTCATGTTTTCTTCATTATCACTTGAATAATTACTGAAATTACTATCAAAAGAAGACTCAGAATCACTAAAATCACTCTTATGCAGTTCTTCTAGAGAGCTCCTGCTCAGACAAGCCATGCTCAGACACTGAGGGACAATGCAAAAGGGAGGCATAGAAAAATCCAATTAAGATACCATGAGCCATGTGTTCCAGATGAATATACTCCTTGTGGACTGAGTAAGCAATCTTCTCAAAGATAAGGCCTGATGGTGCAGTTAAGGTTATGAGATGATGGGTACTTTCAGGCACTTGGGCCCAAAGCAACATTTTCATATTGGGTGCTTTCAGGCACTTGGAGCAGGCAAGGGTTAAGCCGTGTACAACCCTACAAACATTGTCAGCAAATGAAAAATACACCTAGACATTCTTTTGCTGAATGAAAAATAAACTTTCATTCTTTTAGGCATTCATTGTTTCAAGTCCTGAACCCTTAAGCCTTGTAGACACCTACATACATTGTTGGCAAACAATCTTTGCAAACAGTTTGCTGACTATTTTTGCAGACTGTCAGCCAATTATCCAGATACTGTCCAGAAATGAAGTATTGCATCCAGGCCTCTCACTGACTCACCAGTTCAAGACATCATGTTGTACAGTGAAGTTACTGCATTTATAACTGCACATATCATATCCAACAAACAGCAGTAAATGTAGGTCTTAAATTAGTTTTAATGTATTCTCAGTTGATCACATTACATAACACACACTTCTATACTTTCAGAAGCAAACTCTTGAGTTTCATTGGGAGGGAAAGATATTGTTGGCAGACGTGTCCAAACCTACAAACATTGACCTTTGTTTTCTTTGTTCGCTGACTGTTTTTAAGTCTGTATAATGCTTTATAATGATTCTAATTAACTTGAATATGCAAATGTAATGTTCTACATTCAAATGTATTCTTTTAAAATAATCCAGTGAATGTTGTTTACATTGGTTGCTATTATAGTCATTTCTCTCTTCCTTCTCTCTCTCATATTAAAAGCATTCAATACATACTTTCATCTATAAGGATTAAAATAATATATAATAATAATATATAATAAATAATTATAGTAGGAATGGGATGACTGAATGCTGGGTTCTGAAATTCTGGGATTCAATCTTTCATTTGTGGCTGCTTGGTTTTATAATATAAAAATTCAAGCAATATCTTGAGTTAAATCCATCAGCTTGAAATGTTACTATATCTTATTAACAGAAAAAAGTTTTATTTTGTTGTGCAGTGATTTTGAAAAGATTCCTTGCAGATAATTTTTAAATTTAACTTATTTATTGTGAACCCTAATAATAAAGCCATGCTGGATGTTTGGAACAAGTTAAATTGATAGTATAAATGACATATACCCTATATGTAAGTATTGTTAAGCTAGAATTTTCTATGATTATCAAAAAGTACTTCTATCCTAAAAAACGGATCAGATAAATATTACCAGAACTGTAACTGGGAAAAAGTGGAACTGTCTTAAGTCCTGATGCTAAATCTAATTTTACATCAGCATATTCAATAGTTGCACTGTTAATTACAGCAATTAAGATGCAAATAAGACTATTATTAAATGAAATTTATTTAATGACAGGTGAATTACCTGTTGCTGAGATACTTCAAAATTCGGAATCTTAACAAATAATTTTCTGTTTTTATCTTAATAGCTGGCTTGTGATATATTTTTTAATAAAAAAATATTTCCAGTTTGGATCACAACCAGGGAGGCATATTGTAAAGCAATGTTTCTCAACTGGTGGTTTGCATACCCCAAGGGGTTCATAAAATAAATCTGAGGGGTTCGCAAGAAATATTTGATGATGACATCTTTTTCACTTTCTTGGTTAAACAATTCTTACCAATATTTTAATTCCATTCAAATTAGTTGCATGGTTCTTTTTTCAATTTTTTCTTGTGTTTCAAGAATTGTATTTGAAATTTATAGGATACTAACTTGAAACTGATGACAATATAAGAGATTCTGATTTTATTGTGAATATTTTCATTCTATGTGCTATACATAAATGTTTTATTTTTCATGAATTAAATGCATTCAAAAAGACTTGTTTTTGCAAAATTTACTCTTCATTATAAGGGGTTCGATGCAACTCAAGGAGTTCACGAAGTGAAAAGGTAAATCCAAGGAGTTAACGACAAGAAATAGGTTAGCTCAAGGGGTTTGTGAAAGGTTTGAGAACCACTGCTGTAAAGCTTGCATGCTTTAAGGTGGAAGTTGGAGATGCATGAGAGGGGAAGGGTGAAAATGGGAAGGAGAGACTTTAAGGGATAGTCTACATCAGAACCTTATATGCAGTAACACAATTTTGGTTCGCACGAGTCCAAGTTCACACATCAAATACCCACACCAATGTACCACCTCGATAATTGACTCGTCCTACCTTAAATGTGCCTATTGGGCACTACTAAGTTAACGCACTTTAGCTATACTACTGGTGCTGCTCTGCGGGAACAGATATAACTACAGCAGTAGTCCTCAGGCTGCACCGCTTGAATGTGGCTGTGGACATTTTTGCCTACAACTCAAGAACAGGAAATCAGCAGCATGTGAAATTTGCATGGTTGGTGTAGGCATTCCATATAAAGGTGCCATTAGCTTTATGCAAAAATTTTGCAAAACTTTTATTGGACAACAAGAGGTATTTTCTGGAAACTGCAGACCTCAGAATGTTGCAAAATGTGTGGTTGTTATCGTTAAATCTTTTTAACTATTTTATGACAAAGATCTGATAAAAATAATTGCAGAAGAAACTAATAGACACATGGAACAACAAGAAAATGCGAGAGGCAATGTGTTTTCTTGTTGAGGCTTGCAACACAAAATTAAACTATTATGGTAATTAAAATAAATATTTTATCTCTGGAGTTATATGGTCATAGTCATAATGTCTGTAATCGATTCATAGGATTTCTCAAGTAGTGGAGCCAAAGAGGCATTGACAGATTTAAAAAAATCCAATTCATGCTAAGATGAGCTTTATTTCAGCAAAAAAATCATGCTAGAGGAAAGAAAATATGGGCTAGTTTTAGAGAGGTTCATCATTGTAGTTCATACTATAGCCATGTGGTGTTCTTTGTATGCTCCTTGAGTATGATGAATTGTATGTGAGAGAATGTGAGGCAGAGAGAGAGGGCTGCTTTGAGATGGGCCTGTGCAGTCATTAGAAGGAAGAGGATTTCAGGTGATCTGAAGTGTGTTTACAAATATCTTGACCATGGTATTAGAATGGAGTTGAAGGCAACAAAAAAATCTTGCATGCCTAAAAGCAATACTATTATGCTAATCCTTTTGTGTTTTATGAAAAGATATTCTATTTCCTGAGTGATATTAGGATACTTTATAAGAATATCACAAGGAAAAAATTAGATATAATAACAGTAGTATTACTGTATTTATTTAAAAATTTCATGCAGATTCGTTGAGTAGAATAAAAGAAAAATTATTGTCTCCATACTTCAAAATCCAAACTTTTATTTAAATGTTCTCTGCCAATGGGGTAGAATTAAAATCACTTCCATCAGTGAAGAGTTAAATATACTGTATTTTCTGACATATATGATGCATTTTTTCCAGAAAAATGACCCCCAAAATTAGCCTGCGTCTTATATGCCAAAGGTAAGATTATTACTGTTCTCAATACTGACACTAATGAACATAGTCATCCCCATAATGGAGGGGCTGTAATTCCAGATGGGAAGGATTTGCTGACCTATGCTTATATGAACCTTTTTCATTCTTTTGGCAAGTAGAACTTGCCCCCAAATTTTGGCCTGAACTTTTGTAATTACCCTGTATAGTATACTCCACTTTTCTCATAAAGTTAATTTTGCTCTTGCTTTTATACTCAAATTTGATGGAATAAATTGATCCGAAGAACCTATACAGACAGGCATAAGCTGTAATGTTGGGAATATAATTTTAAATAAGAAAAAAATCTGCTATGACCAGAAATTGAACCTGGGTCTTCCACTTGACAGGCAGATATTTTATCACTGAACTACCATAGCAGATCTAATTTCCCATTTCTGAATGGATATCTTCTTGGTTAGGGCCAAACTAGCCGAGCTAATATCAACCTGCCCCAATGGACATCCTCTAAGAGATACATCGAAGGAAACCCCTCCCTCTCAAATGGTGAGATTGCCAAGCCAGAAATTGATGGAATTCTGAATAATTGTCTATGCCAGAATTTTCATTTTACTTTCTCATATATGTAGTCTATTGAGAAAGTATTGTTATTGCAAAAAAATTTGACTTCAAGATTTTGATGGAAATACATGTTTTAGGTGTCCCTGAGTCCATAAAAAAGATTTTTGCCATGCCATCTGTTTGCTGTTCTAGAACCCAAATACATGAAATTGAATGATATTTCATATTTGTGCAATATATGATCTTTTGCAGACCCTTGTTTCATAAAAATGATATTGCACCAAAATAAAGAGTGGTTTATTCTTGACAATTTTTAGAAAAGTTTTATTTACTCAAAAATGGCTCCAGATAATTTTATTAGAATCTATCTAATTGTAGAGCCTGATGTCACAAATAATACTATATAAGCCATATATCTCTTGAAATCACTATATGTTGTCCAGTGACATTAAAATATATGCTAAGCTACCTTACCTGAGCCCTATGACATCACGCCTCTGCCACGATCCACTAAAAATCTCATTACATTCTAAACAGTTAAACTGAATTGAATGGTATCTCATATTTGTGGATAATATCATTCCTAATAGGCACTGAAAAGATGAACGATATTGCACAACAATTAGGGGTACTTTATTCTAGGATATTTTGAAACAAAATTCAATCAACTCAAATAGCTGCAAGGATTTTGATTAAAATCCATCCAATCATAAAGCCTGATGTCAAAAATAATACTTGCTAAGCCATATGTCTCAAAAAATACTAAATATCGACCAGTGGCATTAAAATATACACTAAACTCTGGTTAACTTTGATTTATAAGCATTTCTCTTTTATAAACATACGCAGTTGACAAAACATATACTTATATACATGAGAAAGTTTGTGCAATGTGTATTGAGCCATTTATTTTGGGGGAGGAGATGTGGAGTGGTTGCCATACAAAACATATGCTACAGCATTTCAAGTAAACAAAGAAAATCCCTTTCCTTGCTCTCTTGCAACTTATTGATCATGAATGTTTGCCTTCTGAAGAAAGGTATTCCTAACCTTTTTACTTTCTCCATATACAAAGCATAAAGTATTTTTTCATGAAAAAATCTTATTAGAGATTTCAACAGAAATAAATGTTTTAAGATCCCCCCCCCTGAAGACATTTTGACTATTTTCTCGATGATATCTGTGTGTGTGTGAGAGAGAGTATGTGATAGGAGTTTTGTAGGTGCTCTAACCCAAAAACTATTTATCAGATCATTGCAAAATTTTATATTTGACATTTGTAGCAATAGGAAAAGAAATGATTAGTTTTTGGTAAAAATTGGTCAACTGAATGTGGGTGTTTACTCTTGTCATTTTTCCATTTTTTGAGATATTTGCTTATAATTTTATACATTTAAATAACTACTGAGTAAAAGTTGTAGGTAATTTAAATATCTACAATGTTTGACCAAATCATTTTCTCATATTGTTGAAGAGATATTTTTAAAACTAAATTTTTTAGCTGCCACAACCATACCGCCTACCACTGACTATTTTAAACATTTATGCTCCTTTTTATTTTCTTAATTATTAGAGCTTTGGGGCTGTACACAATATCAGAAGGCTATGGTTTGAGTTTATTTCTTAGTAGTCTAAATTTTTCTCACAGTTCCTTGTAATATTTGTTATCATTTAACCTATTTGGAATTTTTAGAAATATTACATGTACAGAGATAATCATTTGGTGGCCTCACATAAGATTTTTCTAAAAGGCAAAAAAGTTGATTAGTATATGGTAAAAATCAGTCTATATATATATATATATATATATATATATATATATATATATATATATATATATATAGACTGATTTTTACCCTCCCAAAGAAGACTCTCTCACCTCTGCCAACCCAAAACTCCCTCCCGGCCTCCCACCTACCTTTTCCATCTTCAAACCTTCTTCCCAATACATTCCACCCACCCTTCCTACCCTACACCTGGTCGAACAATACCTCAATTATATCCTTTCCAGAATCTCCCAACCTAACTTTTCCTATCTTATCGACCATACAGATAATCTTACCAGACGTGAAAGGCATGCCATTTCCACACTCAAACATCTTGACCATATCATCATCCTCCCTGCCGACAAGGGCACCACCACGGTTGTGATGGATCGCGCCAAATATAACGAGGAAGCCGAGTGCCAACTTTCTGACAAAACCTTTTACCATCACCTTACTTCCAACCCCACAGACCACCACTCCTACCAAATTTCTTCCTATCTTCATTCCTCAGGCAAACAGGAAGGCCTTTCCGATTCCGCCATTGCTCTAATGATCCCCAACAAACCCCGCACACCCACATTCTACCTTCTCCCTAAAATCCATAAACCCAACATCCCCGGCCGCCCCATTGTTGCCAGCTTTAATTCCCCTACAGAATGCATCTCCGCCTTCGTTGACTCCCACCTACAACCTCTCATTTGTCAATTCCCTTCCTTCATCCAAGACACTAACCACTTTCTCAAACGTCTCAAACACCTCCCCTTTCCTCTTCCACCCAATACCATTTTGGCCACTATCGATGTCTGTTCCCTCTACACAAACATCCCCCACGATGATGGACTCTCTGCCCTTAGTAAACTCCTGGACTCAAGACCACCCGATGCAAGACCTTCCTCCCATTTCTTGTTAGACTTGGCAGCAATGGTGCTCAAATTGAACAACTTCTCTTTCAATGGTCGTCACTACCTTCAAATTAGAGACACTGCAATGGGCACCTGAATGGCGCCTTCATACGCCAATTGCTACCTTGGAGAATGGGAAAGACTCTTCCTCAACATTTCACTCAGACCACTTTTGTGGCTGAGATACATCGACGATGTCTTCCTCATTTGGACGCATGGACCTAACTCTCTCCTTTCCTTTCTCTCGCGTCTCTCCTCCCATCCTTCACTGTCCTTCACCCACCAATCCTCTACCTCCCACATCACATTCCTGGATGTCGATCTTTACCTTCAAGACAGCCGAATCCGCACCTGTGTTCACATCAAACCCACCAACAGCCTCCAATAACTCCAATTTGATAGCTGCCATCCCCTTCATACCAAAACCTCTATCCCCTATACCCTTGCTCGTCGAGGATGGAGGCTTTGTTCCGATAGAGCATCCCTTCTAGAGTATTACTCTGTCCTCGAGGATGCTCTTCTCAAACGTGGTTACCCTCCAGTCTTGGTCCACGAACAGATCCATAGGGCGATGACGCCTACCCACAATGGATCTCATCCTCACACACCCACTATTCCTGCATCTACCCCTCCACTCACTCTTACGACACTTTTCCTTCCTGGTATCCACAAAGCTCTCAAAACAATCCTTCATGCTGCCCACCCAATTCTTACCTCTTCCTCCCATCAATCCCTCTTTATCAACCTTTTTGCCAATCCTCCGCTCCTCTCCTTCCGCCGGCCCCCAAATTTGGGAAATATCTTGTGGAGGAAGGAACTTCCCACTTCTACCACGCTTCTTGCAATAGGCTCCCACCCCTGCGGAAAACCTTGCTGCCTCACTTGCCCTATCCACCCTCCATCATCTTCTTTCTCGAGTCCCTCCACCAACATCACCTACCCCATCACCTCCAGAAGCAACTCCACCACCCGTAATGTCATTTACCTCCTTACCTGCACCCTTTGTCCCACGTTTTACGTAGGCCTCACCAGCAATCCGTTAAACATCCGAATGAACGGTCACCGGAATAGCGTTTCTCTCAGATGCCCCCTCCCAGTTGCATTACATGCTTATACCCACAATTTCCCCTTCAATAGTTGCTACAATGTTAGGATTATTCGCGCTTTACCCTATGACACTCCTGCCCCCCTTCTCCGACACTGGGAACTAGCACATATCCATCTTCTCGACTCTTTCTCTCTGCCTGGCCTCAACCTCCGCTAACCCTATTAGCCCCCTTACAATGTCTCCTTGTTACATTGTAGTTATTCGCACTTTCCCTTACCACACTCCCTCTTTATTGGATATCCACCCCTCCTACTCCCCACCTCCTCCAATCGTCAACCTTCCCACATCACCCTGTCATTCCCCGCCCAGTGTGTCACTTTACGTTACTCTTTTGCTGAAGTAGGGCATAGGCCCGATAAGCTTGCGTGTGTTTTTGTGTTTGTGTGTTTTACATGTCTCTTTGACGCCCCCAGCAGCCTGCCAGCTTGGTCCTCAACTTGGTAAGTGTCCGCTGGGCTTCCCTCATATATATATATATATATATATATATATATATATATATATATATATATATATATATATATATTAACTAAAGGAAAAGAAAAGGTAGTGATGAGGGTGGCAACAAGGTGTTGAGGGATATATATATATATATATATATATATATATATATATATATATATATATATATATATACCACCATGCCACCTACCATTGACTACTGTTAACATTTTACACTTAGTTATGTCATAGTAATGCTCCTTTTTATTTTCTTAACCCTATGAAGCCCAGCATGGGTCTAGTGAGACCCATGAGCAGTTCAGTTTGTAATTTTCTTGAATTTGCATAGGCACTGGATGTCAAAGTTTTGTCATATTCATATCAAAAGAAGGATATCTACAAAAATTCTTGATCATTCAAATTGTATGAGTTTAGTTATAAGAAAAAAGTTATCAGTATCCTTAATATGCCCAGTATGGGTCTAATAGACTCCCGTATGCTTCATATGAAAAAAAAATGATTTTGAGATCTTTTTATTGTTCTAGAATGTTATAACACTCAGTGGTACAGCTGTAATCCTTCCTCCCCATTCTCCTGCACCTGCTTCTTCTCCCCACTACCTCCTCCTCCCTTTCCTCCCCTCCCCCTACCTCTATTTACCCATCCTTCCCCTCTCCTTCTCATCTAACCACCTTATAATACTGACATAGTGGTGCATTTTACTAAATGTATGTAACATTGAACATCTGCAGCATTACTCACCACCTACCTGCAGAAGTGTAGACAAGATGGACCAAACGCAGTGGCGGATTACTGCACAGGTGCATGAGGTGCTCGTCTGGGACCTCGTCACTCATAGGGGCCCTGATGCTAATGGGAGCCTCAAAACTGTGAAAACTTGATTTTTATATATGTACCATTTAGTAAAATGTTTCACAATCAGTATAATCTATTACTTACGTAAACATCTTGCATTTTTACTTAGGCTTGTTACAATGTAACGGTAACATTGTAACATCCCTTGCATCATTCGCAAACACATCTCATGGTAGTTCCACAAAAATACCTATCAAAAATTGAATAATGGGTTTTTAACTTCTGGCATTTAACATTTGGTTTGTGGCTGCATGGTTTTATAATGTTAAAATTCAAGAAATATATTTTGTCAAATCCATCAGTTTTAAGTGTTACTATTACATAATAACAGAAATAAGTTTTACTTTGTTGTGCAGTAATTTTGAATAGATACCCTGCAGATAATTTTAAATTTAACTGCTTTATTGAGGACCCCTATGTCTGATATTTGGATATACAAGTACACTGTACAGTAAATGTAACTATTGTAAAGCTAGAATTTCCTGTGCTGTATCAAAAAGCACTTCTGTACTAATAAAACCAGGATCAGATTAATGGAACCAGAACCAAGAATCAGACCTGGTATTGGATTAATATAACCAGAACCAGGAAAAAAGGGAACTGCCCCATTCCTAAAATATAGACTTATGTCCTGATGCCAAATCTAATTCTCCTTCAGCATATTCAAAAGTTGCACTATTAATTGCAGCAAAGTACAATGCAAATAAAACTATGTATTACAAGTAGTTGGTGCTTGCATTCTGAAACCCGCACTCACATCAATTGTCCAAGGTTGATATCATAGCTTCCCTAAACCTCCCAATTATTTCCTTTTGTAGAAGTAAATCTGACATCTTTTCTGTAGTGTTATGTTATGTTCCTCCCTTCTTCTTTCCTCCTCCTTATGAATTCCTTCCAGAACTACCAGGCTTTCTACACTCTTCCATATACCTAAACCTCAACTTTCCATTATTCAACACTCTCTAGTCTTCTGACTTCCAAATATGTACAATCAATTACCTGGAGCCTACAATATTGACATATTTCAGAGTAGAAATGGATTTTCTTCATCAGTCATCCCTCATTTAAAATAATAACTGTTTTTCATGCTATTGTAATCTTTTGCATTTATTTATTTATTTAATCTTACTTTTGTAATTATTTTTTCTATATTTTAATGTTTTATTTATATTATTTTAGGTTATTATTTTTTGTGTGTTATTACATTGTGTAATTGGCCTAGTGCAATTTCTGAAATTGTGCTAATAAATAAATAAACAATGTTGAGAAAATTGTGCATTGAATGGCTTGAGAAAAAAATCCTGACCACTGCCTACCAACATAGAAAAAAATAAAAATATGAATGTGGTTGCCCAGTTAAATTTTAATGCAAAATACGGGAAAGGATTTGTAAAAAGCAGAATGAAAAAAAAGTTACCCAATAGGGAATCGAACTTGCACCCTCACATTTCCGAAAGCACCCACTAGATGCTCACCGACAACAACTACTTAATTAATTTTGAGGACATTATAATATTTATACCAGTTGAAGAGAAACTGCAATAGTTAATGGCGATTTTCAGAAAAACTATCAGCTGTATATGCCTGGAATCCAGGGCTACACACCTACCAAGTTTCATAAAAATCCGTGATCCCACTGCCATGTCCTCTCCTCGTAAGCTGTAACATTGATGCGTACAAAATGGCAGGCTTTTATTTGATGTAGGGGGGCCCCAAAAACTTGCTTGAATCCAGGCCCCTGTAAGTACTTAGCCGGCCCTGTCTGGTGCCCAAACTTTTTTAGATGGTATGCTGCATTGGCAGTTGCTAATTCTTCAGTTAGCCAGATTAAAGATTAAATCAGACATTATATATCTACATCTACATATTACCCTGCAAGTCACCTTGATAGTGGATGGCAGGGGGTGCCACATACCAAGTTCCTAACTAATTATTATTCACTGTTATCTATTGTGGTTACATAATGTCCAAGGGAAAAAGGACTCCTAATACCTCTCTGTGCTACCATCTATTTCACGATACTTGTCCTCATTATCCCTCCATCCGATATATGTTGGTTGTCGAATAATATCCTTCATTTCATTTACGAATATCTCCGACCTATATTTATCTAGAAGTTTAAGTTTTGCCTGTAATCTACGATCTTTCAACGATAGCCAACTCAACTTTTCAATGAGTAACATAATGCTCTGTTTTTTATCGTAATTCTTTTTCATGAATCTAGCTGCTCGCTGCTATATTTTTTCTAAATCCTTTATGAGTTCTCTTTGATATGGATCCCAAACTGCTGCTGCATATTCCATTTGAGGTCTAACCAAGGATAAATAACAGGATTCTCTCACCTTTTCCATGCTTTTCCTGACTATTCTATGCACAAAAGTCAACTTCTTATTTGCCGCACCTATCACTCGTCTTATGTGGGTTTCCCAAGACAGGTCACAATTCAAGGTTACCCCGAGGTATTTCATGGATTCCGAAACAGGAATGCTCTCACCATCTATGGGGTAGGTAAACATGGACGATGGGCTTCTAGATTTCCAAAAGTTTAGAACGTTACTCTATTTCTGATTGATTTCTAGCTGCCATTCCTTGCACCAAACAGATAATGCATCCAGATCATCCTGAAGCTGACGATGGTCGCTAGGACCACTAATTTCTCTATAGACTATGGTGTCATCTGCAAAAAGCCTAATATTACTTTTCACAACTGAGCTGATGTCGTTTATATAAATCAAGAAAAGCATAGGTCTGATCACACTACCCTGCGGCACTCCAGAGACTACATCTGCCACACTCGAGGACTTACCATCGATGACTACTTTTTGTTTTCTATTCCAAAGAAAAGCGCAAACCCAGTTAATGATTTTAACATTAATGCCAAGATTTCCCAATTTTAATAACAATATAATATATATGTTCTATGGAGCCATATAAGTGAAAATCAAGTACATAAGGTTTTTATGGTTAAAATTTAAGCATTAAAAGGTTTATTGTCAAAATTTTTATAAAACATGAATTTGTGTGTTAAATTTATTGGATAGGTTTTCCATGGGCTGGACAAAAATCCTTCATGAGCCTTACTTTGGGAGGAAGATTACATTTTTCTTCCATGCAATAATTTCCAAAAACAAAATGTTCCTTTGAGGAGGACCAAAAAAGAGTTCAACCAATTTACCCAACCCGGTGAGGACTAGAAAAATGTTTTTCTATACAAAAAATTCCCAAACCAAATGTTCCTTTCAAGAGAAATGAAAAACCATACAACCAACTTAACCAACCCAGTGAGCAAGAACAAAATGTTCCTCCATGCAATAATTTTCCAAAAAACATGTTTCTTTCAGGAGAAACAAAAAGCACTTTGACCCACTTACCCAACCCAGTGAATACGAGCAAAATTTTCCTTCATGCAATAATTTCTCAATACAAAATCTTCCTTTGAGGAGGAGAAAAAAATCACTTCAACCAACTTACTCAAACCGGTGATGACCAGCAACATTTATTTCCATGCATTTATTTCCCAAAACAAAATGTTCCCTTGAGGAGGAATGAAAAGACTTCAACCAACTTACCCAACCCAGTGAGTATGAGCAAAATTTTCCCCCATGCAATAATATTCCAAAACAAAATGTTCCTATGAGGAGAAACGAAAAACACTTCAACCAACTTACCCAACCCAGTGAGGACGAGCAAAAATTCCCTCCATTCAATAATTTCCAAATATAATATGATCCTTTGAGGAGAAATGAAAACACTTCAACCAACTTACCCAACCTGGTGAGGATGAGTTGAATTCTCTCTCATGCAATAATTTGAAAAACAAAATGTTCTTTGAGGAGAAACAAACCCACTTCAACCAACTTACCCATCCCGGAAAAGATGAACAAAATGTTCCTCCATGCAATAATTTCCCAAAAAAATGTTCCCTTGAGGAGGAACAAAAAACATTTTAACCAACTTACCCAACCCGGTGAAAACAAGAATAAGGTTCCTCCATGCAAACATTTCCTAAAACAAACGTTCCTTTGAAGAAAAACAACAACTTTCTAACCTGGTAAGGATGAGCACAATTTTCTTCCATGCCATAATCTCCCAAAAGAAAATGTTCTCTTGAAGAGAAAAGAAAAACACTTCTACCAACTTACCCAACTCAGTGAGGTTGAGGATAATTTTATCGCATGCAATAATTTCCCAATACAAAATGTTCTTTTGAGGAGGAAAAAAGACTTCAATAACTTACCTAACCTGGTGGAGATGAGCAAAACTCTCCTGCATGCAATATTTTCCCAAAGCAATATGTATCTTTGAGGAAAAACAAAAAACATTGCAACCAACACAGCCAACCCGGTAAAGATGACCAAAATTTTCCTCCATTCAATAATTTCCCCAAACAAAATGTTTTTTTTAAGGAGGAACAAAATACCTTCCAGCCAATTAACCCAATCTGGTGAAGACTAGAAAAATGTGGCTCCATGCAATAATTTCCCGAAACAAAATGTTTCTTTGAGGAGGAACAAAAAATGCTTCAATCAATTTACCTAACCCTGTAACAACAACAAGAAGAATTTCACTCCGTGTAATAATTTGCAAAAACTAAATGTTTCTTTGAGGAGAAACGAAAAACATTTCAACCGACTTGCCCAACATGGTGTGGACTAGAAAAATGTTCCTCCAAGCAATAGTTTCCCAAAACAAAATGCTCCTTTGAGGATAAACAACAAATACTTCAAGAAACTTACCCATCCAGGTGAAGGCAAGAAAAATATCCCTCCATGCAATAATTTCCCAATACAAAATGTTCTTTTGCAGAGAAACGAAAAATACTTGAACCAACTTACCCACCCCAGATAGAATGAGCTAATTGTTCCTCTATGGTATAATTTCCCAAAACAAAATGTTCCTATGAGGAGAAACGAAAAACAATTCAACCTACTTACCCAACCAGGTGAGAACAAGCAAAAATTCCCTCCATGCAATAATTTCACAACAAAATGTTCCATTCAGTAGAAATGAAAAACACTTCAACCAACTTACCCAACCTGGTGAGGATGAGTTAAATTCTCTCCCATGCAATAATTTGAAAAACAAACTATTCCTTTGAGGAAGAACAAAGAACAGTTCAACCTACTTACCCAACCGGTGAGAACAAGCAAACTTTTCCACCAATAATTTCCAAACAAATATTTCCTTGAGGAAACACAAAAAAGAGTTCAAAAAACTTACCGGACTTGGTGAAGACAAACAAAATGTTCCTTTATGCAATAATTTCCCAAAACCAAATGTTCCTTTGAGGAGAAACAAAGAGCACTTCAACCAACTTACCCAACCCGATAAGGACGAGTAAAATTTTACTCCATGAAATAATTTTCAAAAACAAGATGTTACTTTGAGTAGGAATAAAAAACAGTTGAACCAACTCACCTAACCCTGTAAGTACTAGAAAACAATACACAATGTTCATTTCAGGAGAAACGAAAAACCCTTCAAACAACTCACCTAACTCTTTGATGATGAGCAAAATTTTCCTCCATGCAATAATTTCCCAAAACAATAGGTTCCTTTGAGGAAGATAAAAAAGCACTTCAACCAACTTTCCCAAACCGGTGATGACCAGCAACATTTATTTCCATGCCATAATCTCCCAAAAGAAAATGTTCTCTTGAAGAGAAAGGAAAAACACTTCTACCAACTTACCCAATTCAGTGAGGATGAGCCAAATTTTCCTCCATGCAATAATTTTCCAAAACAAAATGTTCCTATAAGGGGAAACAAAAAACAGTTCAACCAACTTACCCAACCCAGTGAGGACTAGAAAAATATTCTTCCATAAAAAAATTTCCCAAACCAAATGTTCCTTTGAAGAGAAACAAAAAACCTTACAACCAACTTAACCTACCTGGTGAACAAGAACAACATGTTCCTCCATGCAATAATTTCCCAAAAAAAATGTTCCTTTGAAGAGAATAAACCCTTCAACCAACTTACCCAACCCTGTGAAGACAAGCAAAAATATCCTCCATGCAATAATATCCCAAAACAAAGTGTTCCTATGAGGAGAAACCAAAAACAATTCATACAACTAACCCAACCAGGTGAGGACAAGCAAAAATTACCTCCATGTAATAATTTCACAAAACAAAATGTTTGTATTAGCAGTTCTGGCTAAGGAGCACCAAAGCTCATCTATCTCTTTGTATTCTGCACTTGAATATCCAATCTCTATAATACAAATCGAGGCAGTTGGAAGTCTTAATTAAATCCATGCAGCACGACTTAAATATTATTGTATCAAGTCAACATTGGTTGCAATCAGTTGACCTGGATTATTTTCATATTGAGGGTAATCACTTAAGCTCCACTTTTTTAAGCAAAAACTGCAGTCATGGTAGAGTTGCCATTCTGGTAAAAAAACAACTCCATCAAAGGTAAATTTACTCCTGTTGAATTTGTAAATAGTTTAGCGATAGAAGAACATTGTGAATTAGTGGCTGTTGGGTCAGAAAATACTGAACTTGTCATTATTGCAGTTTATCGAGATCCCAAAGCTGACCTGGGCATATTTTTCATACATTTGAAATCATCTTTGTTCTTAATTTAAAAAATAAAAATAAAGTCATTATTGTGGGTGACTTTAATATAGGTTTTGGTACTAGTGAATCTGACTTTCATATAGTTAATAACTTTTTCAACTCTTATGATTTTAATTATTTAATAACAGATAATACTAGGTTAAACAGATGTATAGAAAATATATTTATTAATTTTAAGGTTAATACTGAGACTGATATTTTTGAAACTGTAATCTCTGATCATTGTGCTCAGGTTATTGAGTTATCTAATCTATAAATTGATTCTTCTGAAACTAAGTGGTAAACTATTCGATTGGTTTCAGATGAAGGTTTGTCCCTTGTGCAATCTCTTCTTGACTCTAGTGATTGGAGTTTTATTAATAATAGTATTATGGACTTAAAATGAAAATGGGAGTCCTTCATGAGAATATTTGTTGATACAATGAATTGGGCATTTGCTAAAAAAATAGCCAGAGCAGTGGGATAGAGTTTGTTGATACTGTATGATATACACCAGAACTGAACCTTATGCAAAAAAATTTGCTTTGTGTTAATGATGCCTACAGTTATGTACCCACCTCATAATTATTTCATAAAAAACCAAGAACTGATTATAAGAGAGCCATTAGACAGGCATAAACAAATGCTAATAATGTAGCTGTTATATCATCCAATAATCTTCAAAAGACAATGTGGCACATAATGAATACTAAAAGAAATGTAAACTTCTCTGGTGCTCATTGTGAGACAAATATCCCTGCTGTGGAGTTTAATAGTGACTTTACAAAATTGGCTGATTAAATAACTCAGTATCTTCTCCCTATAGGTAAGGATCTACTGGATTTTCACATGTATCCAAACTCCTGTTGAATTTAAGTTTAAAGAGCTTTCCGATGAGAAAGTTAGTAAAATAATTGATAATATTAGAAGTAGTAACTGCAAAGATTTTTTTGGTGTGACTACAAAAATTGTTAAAGCTGTTAAGCATAATATCATCAATCCACTTACTAGCCCTATTAAATTGAATATAAAATTTGGTTTTTGCACAGATTGTTTGTAAACTGCAATTGTTATCCCTTTATATAAAGGTGGTGATAATAAAATGCCTAGCAACTTTAGACTCATTTTCCTGCTTTCTATTTTCTCCAAGATAATGGAAAAAGTTGTGAAGGACCAAATGTTCGATTTTTTTTTGCAAATTTTAACCTATTAAATGACAGCAAATTTGGTTTCAGAAAAAAACCAATACTGCTGATGGAATTTGAACTTTTGTTGATTGTATCTTAGACCCTTTTACAGAGGGGCTCTACTCATCTGCAACTTTTTTCGACTTGACTAAGGCTTTTGATTGTATGCTACATAACCTGTTAATCTGTAAGTTAAGAATTTATAATTTCTCTGAGTTAGCATATGCTCTACTTGCCTCCTTTTTATAAAATAAGAAACAGGTTATGCAAAGGTAATGAACTTTCAGACTTTTTAAATGTAAATGTAGGGGTCCCTAAGGGCCCTGTACTTGGCCCTATTCTCTTTATTATTTTTATCGATGACTTGCCATTATCCCTTCCTGATTTTAAATTCACCATTTTTGCAGATGATACCACTTGTAATGTTATGAGCAAAGATCAAATGGAAGTAATATGTTTAAATCGGGCTATTCAGAAGGAAGTGACAGGTTGTTTTTCATCCAATAAATTGGTTGCAGTTGTTAACAAGACTTTTATTATAACTTTTTACCTGAGAGATCTAGGACATTCTGACAATCTACCATTTGCTAATTTTAGGTGTATACCTAGATCCCACATTGATGTGCGAGCAACAGGAAAGAATTCTCTCAGGGGAACTCAATAAAACACTGTACTTAGTAAGATGTCCAAATTCCTTTATCTCCAAAACTGTTCTGAGACCTGCATATTTTAAAACTTTTCATTGTAAAGTACTGCATTCAATTTTAGTATCGGATCGCTGTCATTAGTAGTAATGTTTACCATCTACAAAGAAAATCTATTAGAATACTAGGAGGCCTAGGCTCCAGAGATGGTTTCTGAAACTCTTTTATAGAACTGGGCATCTTAACACATCCTTGTCTTCCTTATATGTGAATGCCTATTGTATGTTCACAAGAATCTGGATCAATATTGTACTGTGTACTCAATCCATTCTTATGATATTAGAAGTATGGACAATGTGGAAAATAAATATTTCATGCTCACCAAAGCTAGGAATGGGCCTAATAACTGGGCAGTAAAAGTTTTCAATACTGTCCCAGTGAGTATAAGGTCTCTTCCTCATACAAGTTTTAAATTACATGCTAAAAGGTTTATAATTGAGCATTCCTTCTGTTTAACTGAGGAATTTATGAATTGCCATTGTAATGTATTGTAAATTTTTTAATACTGTTCTTGTTTTGTTGTCTGTAATGTATGTTAGGAGTAACCTAAGGTTTTTTTGACAATGTAATACTCAAAGAGTGTTGACAATGAACTATACTATAATATAACAGCAAAAAAATGAGAAAATGACATAAATTGTTTACAAAGCCTAATCTACAGTGCCACTTTACAAGTGACAAACAATGAACCTTTCTTTGTATCTCATAAAATATCACTTTTAACTAGACTTCTGCCAAAAATGTTCAACTGGAAAAATAGCATTTGTATTGCACAAGAACACCAAATAAGAAATTTGTAATTCACCTTAAACTTGGCAAATTTTCTCATATTTTTTTAATTGTTGTCAACAAAAATAATCTTCATGGCAAGGCAGAAAAATATGAATAGAATAAGAAATTTCTTTAACTTTACTAAAGCAATTCAAATTTGAAGATCATAAATCAATTTCTTCTAATTTCAATTTACAAAGCAATAAAAGTCTGCACATTGGAAAGTCAATTTTAATGTGTTACCTTATGGGAAATGGAAATCACATCCCTGGAGGTGAACCAAGCAATTTTTGTATTTCTTTTCATAATTTATTTTGATACCCAAATGAAAAATTCCTGAAGAATTTTGACCTTCTAACTAATTGGAAAGTTTGTTAAAATGTGCCATTCATAATGTCAGCATTTTACACAAACCTCACCATCTTTTATTAGAAAAAATTACATTACTCAGTAAGAATAGTAGTGTAGAATTTATACATAAAACTGACCATAAATACGTGCCAGAAATACATATTGCCAGAAACACATGAACACATACATTTTTTATAATCAAAATGACAGGTATTAAATAATTTATAACTTCTTTTTATATGTACAACTAACAAAGTAAGTTTCTGTCTGAAAAAGCAGCAAAATCATTTTTTATATTAAATCCAGTCTGTTATTGATTAATTCCAACAACCCAACTTCCTTTTCAGACTTTTCTTGCCTTACTGATTCTTTCCTTTTAGCAAACCTGAGTGTCAATACTTTACCACAATTATGACATTTAAAATCTCTCTTCAGAATGTGTATTTGAATGCACAACAAGAAAACATTTTTGAATGAAATGCTATCCACTCTTCTCATATTAAAATAGCCTTTCCACAGTATGTGTACTCAAATTACTGATTAGTTTGCCCTTTTGAAACAATTCCTTAACACAATGTTCACATTTATAGACCATATTCAGAATGAATCCTTGAATGCCTAACAAGAGAAGTCTTTTGTGTGAAAGTCCTCCCACACTTCTCACATCTATAAGGCTTTTCTACCATATGTGTCCCTAAATGACGATTAAGGGTACTAGTTTGCACAAAACTCTTCCCACACTTCTCACACACATAAGGCCTTTCTCCTGTATGTGTCCTAAAATGACAGATTAAAGAACCTTTTACAGTGAAACCCTTATGACACTTGTCACATTTAAAACAGGTGCCTCCTCCATGTATACTCTGATGATTAGAAAGATTTCTCTTACGAGTAAATCTTCTAGCACACATCTTACATTCATAAGGCTTTTCTCTAGTATGAATTTGCATATGTATAGTTAGATGACTTTTTTGTCTAAATCCCCTTTCACAATGCTGACATTTAAATGCTTTCTCATCAGAATGTATCCTCAGATGCTGAAAAAGACCACCCCTTTGAGAGAAGCACTTTTGACACTTCTCACATTTGAAACGCTTCTCAGCACTATGAATATTCAGATGCTGGACAAGGTATCTCTTTTTCTTGAACATTCTTTTGCAATGATGGCATTGAAAAGTGTTCTCTCCAGAATGCACCCTCAGATGATTACTAAGAGAAGTTCTTTGTTTAGGAACATTATTTTTCAATGCTATATCCTCAGATTCCCTCTTATCAGCTTCCTTACACTTCCCTTTCATAGTACTAGGAGTTTCGGATTTTGACAGCACCTCCTGATTATCAGGATGAGTAATGTCACATACCTATAAGATATAAACATGGTGTATTAATGTAGTTTAAAATTGTATATTTTATTAAATGTTAAGTTTTTCAAATTTAAAATGCATAAGGTCACCTTAATCTAATCATGGAAAAAATTGAACACATTCCAGAAAACAATCTCTCCTTATCTTTCATTTATGAGGGGAAATCAAATACTGAAGTTCTTTAATCTTTGTTATCTTTACAAAAAGTAAAAATGACAGCCTTTTGCCCAGGTAATATCCATCTGCATGTTTCATCTCTAAAATTACTGGATGGATATTCATGACATATGTTACTTAGGACATAACAGCAAAGAAAATAAGAAAAAAGTATAAATTCTTTCTAGCAAAATCTAGAGTGCCACTTTACAAGTGACAAGAAATTAATTTTTCTTTATATCTTGTAAAATATCACTTATTACAAATCTTCAACTAAAAATGTTAATAAACTAGCAGTGTATCAACAGTTTTGCTCAATATAACCAAATGAGATAGTCATAATTCACTTTAATTTGGAAAAATTTTCCGTGACTTAATTGTAAACTAAAATAACTGAAACACAATAGCTGCTATAAATACCTAATTAGTTTAATTTTTTCAGATGCCTGAAATAATCAGATGAATGGAAATAAATTATCTATAATGAACAAATGCTTATACAGTTTCCTATGCTATTTTTGACAAGGATCATTCTATTTTCACAATGGCCCATCCTATATTGACAATGACTCATTTCATTTTAACAATGCTTTCATGCAATTTTGACAATAACCAATTCTATTTTGATGATGGTTTATTTGATTTTGAATATGCATCATTTAATCTTTATAAATACCCATATTATTTTGACAATATTGTGTAATGTTCCTTTTATTGTGGATTTCATCAGAAAGTTACATTTCAATTTATTTGATCTTTTGCAAAAATAATTTAAACTGAAAATTGTTAATGACTAATTTATATCATGTGTATACTAACGATTTGCCCATCATATCATGGATAAATAGTATTCCCTCACTCCCTCTTACCATCCATCTCTCCCTTCCTCTCTCTATCCCTGCCTCTCTTTTCTCCCACCTCTATTTTTTCTACACCCCTTTTTTCGTGGATGTTTTCCTGCATGGGTTTTACTAGGATGCTCAAGCCAGGTCCTTCCTAGGTTTTCCCATAAATACCTTTTGTTTCTTAGAAGTTTTCCTGATCATGTAACTATCTCGCTCTCTCTCTCTCTCTGTATTAGTCTTTTATTATCTTAATCATTTCTGATGTAATTTAATGTTTCTTTTTTAATATGTAACTTAACACTGATGAAGGGTTAAATGTAGGAGTGGGCCTTATGGTCTAAATTTCGCCAAAATAAAGACATTTGTCTATCAATCTATCTCATTCCCTCCTGTCCCAATCCATAGCTCTCCCTCTTTATCTCCGTCTCCTTCATTATCTCTTTCCTCCTGTCCTTTTCTAATTCTATACCTCCTTTACCCTCTATGTACCTTCCATTCTGTATCCCTTCCTTCTTATCTCCCTCCCCACATCCCTCTCTTTCCTACTATACATTTACATAGTCATTTAGTCAAGCAAAAGAATGTAAACTAAATCCAAGTCTCATTAGGATTATGTAATTTCTCAAAAAATCATGATTATTTAACCCCTCAATGTTGAGTGATGTACTGAGTACAGATGGGACAAAGTTCACATGCCATCAAGCAACATACTCAGTATGTCACAGTCATTGATTGACTTTTTTATTTGACATGATGAATTTTCTTAAATCTGAATAACCTTGATATATTTCAAAAGAGGAATCTTTGGTCTACCCAGTTATTGCCATTTTGCAATTTCTATTCTTTCTTATGAGATTAAATATGCATTCAATTTTGTGATTGATTTTTCACATAGATGTGGGAATTGTGGAATTGTATCTTCTAAAAAAACCCCTATCCCATGATGAAAGGAATCGAATCTTGACACAAAAGCTACTGCAAACTGAAAGGAGATTTTGATTCCGTGTATATCTATCCAGGTTTCTTTCTCTCAGATTTTTCTTGTATGTCAGCATTTAAAGCTATAAGATGAGAAGAGCCAAACTATTGATTGGCTTTTAGGGCCATGTGCTTGCTTTAGCATTTCTTGAGAGCAATATAAAATGAAACATCTGCATGTCCCTTAGTTCTGTTTACAAATAAGGCACTTTGATGATGTCTGCTTCTGCTTCTCGAGCAAAAATGATTTTGGGACAAGTACATGGGTCCTTATGCTTGGGTCACAGGAGAAATATTCTTGTCACTCTAAATAATTAGGTCTGAAGGAAACCTTAGCATTGTGCAGAGGAAATTTTATTTGTGTCATGTAGTGTTAATTTTTGGGAATTAAATAATCATGGCATCAATGAGTAAGAAAAGGTCAAGCAAACCTAGTAAGGAAATGGAGACAAGCATTGATGAAAAATGAGCCATTTCAGAGAATAGTATTACCTCAGACAGCAATAATTATATTGAAGATTGTACAGAAGTCTATGTGCTAATATACATTGAAATGAGCAAGAGGAAGATAGTGTAGAAAACTTTGTTTGGGATAGCAGAGCAAGTTACAAAGAACAAAGGGAAATTTTCAGGCAGACATGACGAGTGAGGAGGCAAAGGGAGGTCTCCCCTGAATATGATCTAACTGATTGCAAGCAAAATAAATGCTAGTAAAAATGTCAGTATAGATGATTTATTGAAGTTGTGATATTTTCTTGTAGTAAATTCCATGGTAAATTGGGAAAAGCAATTGCCTTAAAAGTTGAAAAAATATTCTAATTTTTTTATTACATGTACATTCCAATACATACAAAATCATATCTTTGCTTCTACTAAACAAAAATGGACAATTTTCACCATGTAACATTGATGAAGAATGACTACAGTATAATTATATATACATTTCATATAGCTATATAAAATATCTATTAAGAATATGCAAAACAAAAAATTTATTTCAAATTTTTAATCAAAACTTGAAAAAGTTACCCTATGAGGAACTTTTCCCTATTTGGTTTTGAGATGTTCATCCGTTGAATGAAATTTTTATAAAAGCTGGAAATTTTCTTTGAGAAACATTGCATATCAATAATGTTCATATTTTTCACAATACTGTAAGTTATATGAAGGCGTGGGTGCATGCTTGACTGACTGATGATGGGGGTGATTTGTCCTCTTTCCTGGAAAGAGTGTGCTTGATGTAAGTGTAAAAGGCATTATCTATTAATGTCATGTTCTACTATAATCCTGAAAATATTTCGAGAAATACCACAAAAAAGAAAATAATTGTAAATTTTTCCATTTTCAGGAACCAAAAATAGAAATTTTTTAAAAAACTCCTCCAAACTCAGAAATACGATTTGACTAAATGCCCTCCAAGTTTAAGGGGCTACACATTTGTGGTTGGAGACAACAATCTATTCTTGAAGTTGAACAATGAAGCAGTTGGCAAGGCTACAACCCACTTATAAACCAACATTTCCAAAAATATGATTAAATGCTTAATATGAGATTTAGAATGGTAGGAAGAAAAATATGAATAGAATTAGAAATTTCTTTAACTTTACTGAAGCAATTCAAATTCGAAGATCATAAATCAATTTCTTCTAATTTCAATTTACAAAGGAATAAATGTCTGCACATTGGAAAGTCAATTTTAATGTGTTACCTTATGGGAAATGGAAATCACAACCCCGGAGGTGAACCAAGCAATTTTTGTATTTCTTTTCATAATTTATTTTGATACCCAAATAAAAATTCCTGAAAAATTTTGACCTTCTAACTTATTGGAAAGTTTGTTAAAATGTGCCATTCATAATGTCAGCATTTTACACAAACCTCACCATCTTTTATTAGAAAAAATTACATTACTCAGTAAGAATAGTAGTGTAGAATTTATACATAAAACTGACCATAAATACGTGCCAGAAATACATATTGCCAGAAACACATGAACACATACATTTTTTATAATCAAAATGACAGGTATTAAATAATTTATAACTTCTTTTTATATGTACAACTAACAAAGTAAGTTTCTGTCTGAAAAAGCAGCAAAATCATTTTTTATATTAAATCCAGTCTGTTATTGATTAATTCCAACAACCCAACTTCCTTTTCAGACTTTTCTTGCCTTACTGATTCTTTCCTTTTAGCAAACCTGAGTGTCAATACTTTACCACAATTATGACATTTAAAATCTCTCTTCAGAATGTGTATTTGAATGCACAACAAGAAAACATTTTTGAATGAAATGCTATCCAATCTTCTCATATTAAAATAGCCTTTCCACAGTATGTGTACTCAAATTACTGATTAGGTTGCCCTTTTGAAAGAATTCCTTAACACAATGTTCACATTTTTAGACCATATTCAGAATGAATCCTTGAATGCCTAACAAGAGAAGTCTTTAGTGTGAAACTCCTCCCACACTTCTCACATCTATAAGGCTTTTCTACCATATGTGACCTTAAATGACGATTAAGGGAACTAGTTTGCGCAAAACTCTTCCCACACATCTCACACACATGAGGTCTTTCTCCTGTATGTGTCCTAAAATGACAGATTAAAGAACTTTTTACAGTGAAACACTTATGACACTTGTCACATTTAAAACGGGTGCCATGTATACTCTGATGATTAGAAAGATTTCTCTTACAAGTAAATCTTCTAGCACACATCTTACATTCATAAGGCTTTTCTCCGGTATGAATTTGCATATGTCTAGTTAGATGACTTTTTTGTCTAAATCCCCTTTCACAATGCTGACATTTAAATGCTTTCTCATCAGAATGTATCCTCAGATGCTGAAAAAGACCACCCCTTTGAGAGAAGCACTTTTGACACTTCTCACATTTGAAACGCTTCTCAGCACTATGAATATTCAGATGCTGGACAAGGTATCTCTTTTTCTTGAACATTCTTTTGCAATGATGGCATTGAAAAGTGTTCTCTCCAGAATGCACCCTCAGATGATTACTAAGAGAAGTTCTTTGTTTAGGAACATTATTTTTCAATGCTATATCCTCAGATTCCCTCTTATCAGCTTCCTTACACTTCCCTTTCATAGTACTAGGAGTTTCGGATTTTGACAGCACCTCCTGATTATCAGGATGAGTAATGTCACATACCTATAAGATATAAACATGGTGTATTAATGTAGTTTAAAATTGTATATTTTATTAAATGTTAAGTTTTTCAAATTTAAAATGCATAAGGTCACCTTAATCTAATCATGGAAAAAATTGAACACATTCCAGAAAACAATCTCTCCTTATCTTGCATTTATGAGGGGAAGTCAAATACTGAAGTTCTTTAATCTTTGTTATCTTTACAAAAAGTAAAAAAGAATGCCTTTGGCCCAGGTAATATCCATCTGCATGTTTCATCTCTATAATTACTGGATGGATATTCATGACATATGTTACTTAGGACATAACAGCAAAGAAAATAAGAAAAAAGTATAAATTCTTTCTAGCAAAATCTAGAGTGCCACTTTACAAGTGACAAGAAACTAACTTTTCTTTATATCTTGTAAAATATCACTTATTACAAATCTTCAACTAAAAATGTTAATAAACTAGCAGTGTATCAACAGTTTTGCTTAATATAACCAAATGAGATAGTCATAATTCACTTTAATTTGGAAAAATTTTCCATGACTTAATTGTAAACTAAAATAACTGAAACACAATAGCTGCTATAAATACCTAATTAGTTTAATTTTTTCAGATGCCTGAAATAATCAGATGAATGGAAATAAATTATCTATAATGAACAAATGCACATACAGTTTCCCACACTATTTTTGATAAGGATCATTCTATTTTCACAATGGCCCATCCTATATTGACAATGACTCATTTCATTTTAACAATGCTTTCATGCAATTTTGACAATAACCAATTCTATTTTGATGATGGTTTATTTGATTTTGAATATGCATCATTTAATCTTTATAATTACCCATATTATTTTGACAATATTGTGTAAAGTTCCTTTTATTGTGGATTTCATCAGAAAGTTACATTTCAATTTATTTGATCTTTTGCAAAAATAATTTAAACTGAAAATTGTTAATGACTAATTTATATCATGTGTATACTAACGATTTGCCCATCATATCATGGATAAATAGTATTCCCTCACTCCCTCTTACCATCCATCTCTCCCTTCCTCTCTCTCTCCCTGCCTCTCTTTTCTCCCACCTCTATTTTTTCTACACCCCTTTTTTCGTGGATGTTTTCCTGCATGGGTTTTACTAGGATGCTCAAGCCAGGTCCTTCCTAGGTTTTCCCATAAATACCTTTTGTTTCTTAGAAGTTTTCCTGATCATGTAACTATCTCTCTCTCTCTGTATTAGTCTTTTATTATCTTAATCATTTCTGATGTAATTTAATGTTTCTTTTTTAATATGTAACTTAACACTGATGAAGGGTTAAATGTAGGAGTGGGCCTTATGGTCTAAATTTCGCCAAAATAAAGACATTTGTCTATCAATCTATCTCATTCCCTCCTGTCCCAATCCATAGCTCTCCCTCTTTATCTCCGTCTCCTTCATTATCTCTTTCCTCCTGTCCTTTTCTAATTCTATACCTCCTTTACCCTCTATGTACCTTCCATTCTGTATCCCTTCCTTCTTATCTCCCTCCCCACATCCCTCTCTTTCCTACTATACATTTACATAGTCATTTAGTCAAGCAAAAGAATGTAAACTAAATCCCAGTCTCATTAGGATTATGTAATTTCTCAAAAAATTATGATTATTTAACCCCTCAATGTTGAGTGATGTACTGAGTACAGATGGGACAAAGTTCACATGCCATCAAGCAACATACTCAGTATGTCACAGTCATTGATTGACTTTTTTATTTGACATGATGAATTTTCTTAAATCTGAATAACCTTGATATATTTCAAAAGAGGAATCTTTGTTCTACCCAGTTATTGCCATTTTGCAATTTCTATTCTTTCTTATGAGATTAAATATGCATTCAATTTTGTGATTGATTTTTCACATAGATGCGGGAATTGTGGAATAGGATCTTCTAAAAAAACCCCTATCCCATGGTGAAAGGAATCGAATCTTGACACAAAAGCTACTGCAAACTGAAAGGAGATTTTGATTCCGTGTATATCTATCCAGGTTTCTTTCTCTCAGATTTTTCTTGTATGTCAGCATTTAAAGCTATAAGATGAGAAGAGCCAAACTATTGATTGGCTTTTAGGGCCATGTGCTTGCTTTAGCATTTCTTGAGAGCAATATAAAATGAAACATCTGCATGTCTCTTAGTTCTGTTTACAAATAAGGCACTTTGATGATGTCTGCTTCTGCTTCTCGAGCAAAAATGATTTTGGGACAAGTACATAGGTCCTTATGCTTGGGTCACAGGAGAAATATTCTTGTCACTCTAAATAATTAGGTCTGAAGGAAACCTTAGCATTGTGCAGAGGAAATTTTATTTGTGTCATGTAGTGTTAATTTTTGGGAATTAAATAATCATGGCATCAATGAGTAAGAAAAGGTCAAGCAAACCTAGTAAGGAAATGGAGACACAAGCATTGATGAAAAATGAGCCATTTCAGAGAATAGTATTACCTCAGACAGCAATAATTATATTGAAGATTGTACAGAAGTCTATGTGCTAATATACATTGAAATGAGCAAGAGGAAGATAGTGTAGAAAACTTTGTTTGGGATAGCAGAGCAAGTTACAAAGAACAAAGGGAAATTTTCAGGCAGACATGACGAGTGAGGAGGCAAAGGGAGGTCTCCCCTGAATATGATCTACCTGATTGCAAGCAAAATAAATGCTAGTAAAAATGTCTGTATAGATAATTTATTGAAGTTGTGATATTTTCTTGTAGTAAATTCCATGGTTAATTGGGAAAAGCAATTGCCTTAAAAGTTGAAAAAATATTCTAATTTTTTTTATTACATGTACATTCCAATACATACAAAATCATATCTTTGCTTCTACTAAACAAAAATGGACAATTTTCACCATGTAACATTGATGAAGAATGACTACAGTATAATTATATATACATTTCATATAGCTATATAAAATATCTATTAAGAATATGCAAAACAAAAAATTTATTTCAAATTTTTAATCAAAACTTGAAAAAGTTACCCTATGAGGAACTTTTCCCTATTTGGTTTTGAGATGTTCATCCGTTGAATGAAATTTTTATAAAAGCTGGAAATTTTCTTTGAGAAACATTGCATATCAATAATGTTCATATTTTTCACAATACTGTAAGTTATATGAAGGCGTGGGTGCATGCTTGACTGACTGATGACGGGGGTGATTTGTCCTCTTTCCTGGAAAGAGTGTGCTTGATGTAAGTGTAAAATGCATTATCTATTAATGTCATGTTCTACTATAATCCTGAAAATATTTCAGAGAAATACCACAAAAAAGAAAATAATTGTAAATTTTTCCATTTTCAGGAACCAAAAATAGAAATTTTTTAAAAAACTCCTCCAAACTCAGAAATACGATTTGACTAAATGCCCTCCAAGCTTAAGGGGCTAAGGATATCTATGCACTTGTAAATATTACACATTTGTAGTTGGAGACAACAATCTATTCTTGAAGTTGAACAATGAAGCAGTTGGCAAGGCTACAACCCACTTATAAACCAACATTTCCAAAAATATGATTAAATGCTTAATATGAGATTTAGAATGGTAGGAAGAAAAATATGAATAGAATTAGAAATTTCTTTAACTTTACTAAAGCAATTCAAATTCGAAGATCATAAATCAATTTCTTCTAATTTCAATTTACAAAGGAATAAATGTCTGCACATTGGAAAGTCAATTTTAATGTGTTACCTTATGGGAAATGGAAATCACAACCCCGGAGGTGAACCAAGCAATTTTTGTATTTCTTTTCATAATTTATTTTGATACCCAAATGAAAAATTCCTGAAGAATTTTGACCTTCTAACTAATTGGAAAGTTTGTTAAAATGTGCCATTCATAATGTCAGCATTTTACACAAACCTCACCATCTTTTATTAGAAAAAATTACATTACTCAATAAGAATAGTAGTGTAGAATTTATACATAAAACTGAACATAAATATGTGCCAGAAATACATATTGCCAGAAACACATGAACACATACATTTTTTATAATCAAAATGACAGGTATTAAATAATTTATAACTTCTTTTTATATGTACAACTAACAAAGTAAGTTTCTGTCTGAAAAAGCAGCAAAATCATTTTTTATATTAAATCCAGTCTGTTATTGATTAATTCCAACAACCCAACTTCCTTTTCAGACTTTTCTTGCCTTACTGATTCTTTCCTTTTAGCAAACCTGAGTGTCAATACTTTACCACAATTATGACATTTAAAATCTCTCTTCAGAATGTGTATTTGAATGCACAACAAGAAAACATTTTTGAATGAAATGCTATCCAATCTTCTCATATTAAAATAGCCTTTCCACAGTATGTGTACTCAAATTACTGATTAGGTTGCCCTTTTGAAAGAATTCCTTAACACAATGTTCACATTTTTAGACCATATTCAGAATGAATCCTTGAATGCCTAACAAGAGAAGTCTTTAGTGTGAAACTCCTCCCACACTTCTCACATCTATAAGGCTTTTCTACCATATGTGACCTTAAATGACGATTAAGGGAACTAGTTTGCGCAAAACTCTTCCCACACATCTCACACACATGAGGTCTTTCTCCTGTATGTGTCCTAAAATGACAGATTAAAGAACTTTTTACAGTGAAACACTTATGACACTTGTCACATTTAAAACGGGTGCCATGTATACTCTGATGATTAGAAAGATTTCTCTTACAAGTAAATCTTCTAGCACACATCTTACATTCATAAGGCTTTTCTCCGGTATGAATTTGCATATGTCTAGTTAGATGACCTTTATGTCTAAATCCCCTTTCACAATGCTGACATTTAAATGCTTTCTCATCAGAATGTATCCTCAGATGCTGAAGAAGACCACGCCTTTGAGAGAAGCACTTTTGACACTTCTCACATTCGAAACGCTTCTCAGCACTATGAATATTCAGATGCTGGACAAGGTTTCTCTTTTTCTTGAACATTCTTTTGCAATGATAGCATTGAAAAGTGTTCTCTCCAGAATGCACCCTCAGAAGATTACTAAGAGAAGTTCTTTGTTTAGGAACATTATTTTTCAATGCTATATCCTCAGATTCCCTCTTATCAGCTTCCTTACACTTCCCTTTCATAGTACTAGGAGTTTCGGATTTTGACAGCACCTCCTGATTATCAGGATGAGTAATGTCACATACCTATAAGATATAAACATGGTGTATTAATGTAGTTTAAAATTGTATATTTTATTAAATGTTAAGTTTTTCAAATTTAAAATGCACAAGGTCACCTTAATCTAATCATGGAAAAAATTGAACACATTCCAGAAAACAATCTCTCCTTATCTTGCATTTATGAGGGGAAGTCAAATACTGAAGTTCTTTAATCTTTGTTATCTTTACAAAAAGTAAAAAAAGAATGCCTTTTGGCCAGGTCATATCCATCTGCATGTTTTATCTCTAAAATTACTGGATGGATGTTCATGACATATGTTACTTAGGACATAACAGCAAAGAAAATAAGAAAAAAGTATAAATTCTTTCTAGCAAAATCTAGAGTGCCACTTTACAAGTGACAAGAAACTAACTTTTCTTTATATCTTGTAAAATATCACTTATTACAAATCTTCAACTAAAAATGTTAATAAACTAGCAGTGTATCAACAGTTTTGCTTAATATAACCAAATGAGACAGTCATAATTCACTTTAATTTGGAAAAATTTTCCATGACTTAATTGTAAACTAAAATAACTGAAACACAATAGCTGCTATAAATACCTAATTAGTTTAATTTTTTCAGATGCCTGAAATAATCAGATGAATGGAAATAAATTATCTATAATGAACAAATGCACATACAGTTTCCCACGCTATTTTTGACAAGGATCATCCTATTTTCACAATGGCCCATCCTATATTGACAATGACTCATTTCATTTTAACAATGCTTTCATGCAATTTTGACAATAACCAATTCTATTTTGATGATGGTTTATTTGATTTTGAATATGCATCATTTAATCTTTATAATTACCCATATTATTTTGACAATATTGTGTAATGTTCCTTTTATTGTGGATTTCATCAGAAAGTTACATTTCAATTTATTTGATCTTTTGCAAAAATAATTTAAACTGAAAATTGTTAATGACTAATTTATATCATGTGTATACTAACGATTTGCCCATCATATCATGGATAAATAGTATTCCCTCACTCCCTCTTACCATCCATCTCTCCCTTCCTCTCTCTATCCCTGCCTCTCTTTTCTCCCACCTCTATTTTTTCTACACCCCTTTTTTTGTAGATGTTTTCCTGCATGGGTTTTACTAGGATGCTCAAGCCAGGTCCTTCCTAGGTTTTCCCATAAATACCTTTTGTTTCTTAGAAGTTTTCCTGATCATGTAACTATCTCGCTCTCTCTCTCTCTCTGTATTAGTCTTTTAGTATCTTAATCATTTCTGATGTAATTTAATGTTTCTTTTTTAATATGTAACTTAACACTGATGATGGGTTAAATGTAGGAGTGGGCCTTATGGTCTAAATTTCGCCAAAATAAAGACATTTGTCTATCAATCTATCTCATTCCCTCCTGTCCCAATCCATAGCTCCTCCTCTTTATCTCTGTCTCCTTCATTATCTCTTTCCTCCTGTCCTTTTCTAATTCTATACCTCCTTTACCCTCTATGTACCTTCCATTCTGTATCCCTTCCTTCTTATCTCCCTCCCCACATCCCTCTCTTTCCTACTATACATTTACATAGTCATTTAGTCAAGCAAAAGAATGTAAACTAAATCCCAGTCTCATTAGGATTATGTAATTTCTCAAAAAATCATGATTATTTAACCCCTCAATGTTGAGTGATGTACTGAGTACAGATGGGACGAAGTTCACATGCCATCAAGCAACATACTCAGTATGTCACAGTCATTGATTGACTTTTTTATTTGACATGATGAATTTTCTTAAATCTGAATAACCTTGATATATTTCAAAAGAGGAATCTTTGTTCTACCCAGTTATTGCCATTTTGCAATTTCTATTCTTTCTTATGAGATTAAATATGCATTCAATTTTGTGATTGATTTTTCACATAGATGCGGGAATTGTGGAATAGTATCTTCTAAAAAAACCCCTATCCCATGGTGAAAGGAATCGAATCTTGACACAAAAGCTACTGCAAACTGAAAGGAGATTTTGATTCCGTGTATATCTATCCAGGTTTCTTTCTCTCAGATTTTTCTTGTATGTCAGCATTTAAAGCTATAAGATAAGAAGAGCCAAACTATTGTTTGGCTTTTAGGGCCATGTGCTTGCTTTAGCATTTCTTGAGAGCAATATAAAATGAAACATCTGCATGTCCCTTAGTTCTGTTTACAAATAAGGCACTTTGATGATGTCTGCTTCCGCTTCTCGAGCAAAAATGATTTTGGGACAAGTACATAGGTCCTTATGCTTGGGTCACAGGAGAAATATTCTTGTCACTCTAAATAATTAGGTCTGAAGGAAACCTTAGCATTGTGCAGAGGAAATTTTATTTGTGTCATGTAGTGTTAATTTTTGTGAATTAAATAATCATGGCATCAATGAGTAAGAAAAGGTCAAGCAAACCTAGTAAGGAAATGGAGACACAAGCATTGATGAAAAATGAGCCATTTCAGAGAATAGTATTACCTCAGACAGCAATAATTATATTGAAGATTGTACAGAAGTCTATGTGCTAATATACATTGAAATGAGCAAGAGGAAGATAGTGTAGAAAACTTTGTTTGGGATAGCAGAGCAAGTTACAAAGAACAAAGGGAAATTTTCAGGCAGACATGACGAGTGAGGAGGCAAAGGGAGGTCTCCCCTGAATATGATCTAACTGATTGCAAGCAAAATAAATGCTAGTAAAAATGTCTGTATAGATAATTTATTGAAGTTGTGATATTTTCTTGTAGTAAATTCCATGGTTAATTGGGAAAAGCAATTGCCTTAAAAGTTGAAAAAATATTCTAATTTTTTTTATTACATGTACATTCCAATACATACAAAATCATATCTTTGCTTCTACTAAACAAAAATGGACAATTTTCACCATGTAACATTGATGAAGAATGACTACAGTATAATTATATATACATTTCATATAGCTATATAAAATATCTATTAAGAATATGCAAAACAAAAAATTTATTTCAAATTTTTAATCAAAACTTGAAAAAGTTACCCTATGAGGAACTTTTCCCTATTTGGTTTTGAGATGTTCAACCATTGAATGAAATTTTTATAAAAGCTGGAAATTTTCTTTGAGAAATATTGCATATCAATAATGTTAATAGTTTTCACAATACTGTAAGTTATATGAAGGCATGGGTGCATGCTTGACTGACTGATTACGGGGGTGATTTGTCCTCTTTCCTGGAAAGAGTGTGCTTGATGTAAGTGTAAAAGGCATTATCTATTAATGTCATGTTCTACTATAATCCTGAAAATATTTCGAGAAATACCACAAAAAAGAAAATAATTGTAAAATTTTCCAATTTCAGGAACCAAAAATAGCAATTTTTTAAAAAACTCCTCCAAACTCAGAAATACGATTTGACTAAATGCCCTCCAAGCTTAAGGGGCTAAGGATATCTATGCACTTGTAAATATTACACATTTGTGGTTGGAGACAACAATCTATTCTTGAAGTTGAACAATGAAGCAGTTGGCAAGGCTACAACCCACTTATAAACCAACATTTCCAAAAATATGATTAAATGCTTATTATGAGATTTAGAATGGTAGGAAGAAAAATATGAATAGAATTAGAAATTTCTTTAACTTTACTAAAGCAATTCAAATTCGAAGATCATAAATCAATTTCTTCTAATTTCAATTTACAAAGGAATAAAAGTCTGCACATTGGAAAGTCAATTTTAATGTGTTACCTTATGGGAAATGGAAATCACAACCCCGGAGGTGAATCAAGCAATTTTTGTATTTCTTTTCATAATTTATTTTGATACCCAAATGAAAAATTCCTGAAGAATTTTGACCTTCTAACTAATTGGAAAGTTTGTTAAAATGTGCCATTCATAATGTCAGCATTTTACACAAACCTCACCATCTTTTATTAGAAAAAATTACATTACTCAGTAAGAATAGTAGTGTAGAATTTATACATAAAACTGAACATAAATATGTGCCAGAAATACATATTGCCAGAAACACATGAACACATACATTTTTTATAATCAACATGACAGGTATTAAATAATTTATAACTTCTTTTTATATGTACAACTAACAAAGTAAGTTTCTGTCTGAAAAAGCAGCAAAATCATTTTTTATATTAAATCCAGTCTGTTATTGATTAATTCCAACAACCCAACTTCCTTTTCAGACTTTTCTTGCCTTACTGATTCTTTCCTTTTAGCAAACCTGAGTGTCAATACTTTACCACTATTATGACATTTAAAATCTCTCTTCAGAATGTGTATTTGAATGCACAACAAGAAAACATTTTTGAGTGAAATGCTATCCACTCTTCTCATATTAAAATAGCCTTTCCACAGTATGTGTACTCAAATTACTGATTAGGTTGCCCTTTTGAAAGAATTCCTTAACACAATGTTCACATTTATAGACCATATTCAGAATGAATCCTTGAATGCCTAACAAGAGAAGTCTTTAGTGTGAAACTCCTCCCACACTTCTCACATCTATAAGGCTTTTCTACCATATGTGACCTTAAATGACGATTAAGGGTACTAGTTTGCGCAAAACTCTTCCCACACATCTCACACACATGAGGTCTTTCTCCTGTATGTGTCCTAAAATGACAGATTAAAGAACTTTTTACAGTGAAACACTTATGACACTTGTCACATTTAAAACGGGTGCCATGTATACTCTGATGATTAGAAAGATTTCTCTTACAAGTAAATCTTCTAGCACACATCTTACATTCATAAGGCTTTTCTCCGGTATGAATTTGCATATGTCTAGTTAGATGACCTTTATGTCTAAATCCCCTTTCACAATGCTGACATTTAAATGCTTTCTCATCAGAATGTATCCTCAGATGCTGAAGAAGACCACGCCTTTGAGAGAAGCACTTTTGACACTTCTCACATTCGAAACGCTTCTCAGCACTATGAATATTCAGATGCTGGACAAGGTTTCTCTTTTTCTTGAACATTCTTTTGCAATGATGGCATTGAAAAGTGTTCTCTCCAGAATGCACCCTCAGAAGATTACTAAGAGAAGTTCTTTGTTTAGGAACATTATTTTTCAATGCTATATCCTCAGATTCCCTCTTATCAGCTTCCTTACACTTCCCTTTCATAGTACTAGGAGTTTCGGATTTTGACAGCACCTCCTGATTAACAGGATGAGTAATGTCACATACCTATAAGATATAAACATGGTGTATTAATGTAGTTTAAAATTGTATATTTTATTAAATGTTAAGTTTTTCAAATTTAAAATGCATAAGGTCACCTTAATCTAATCATGGAAAAAATTGAACACATTCCAGAAAACAATCTCTCCTTATCTTTCATTTATGAGGGGAAATCAAATACTGAAGTTCTTTAATCTTTGTTATCTTTACAAAAAGTAAAAATGACAGCCTTTTGCCCAGGTAATATCCATCTGCATGTTTCATCTCTAAAATTACTGGACGGATATTCATGACATATGTTACTTAGGACAAAACAGCAAAGAAAATAAGAAAAAAGTATAAATTCTTTCTAGCAAAATCTAGAGTGCCACTTTACAAGTGACAAGAAACTAACTTTTCTTTATATCTTGTAAAATATCACTTATTACAAATCTTCAACTAAAAATGTTAATAAACTAGCAGTGTATCAACAGTTTTGCTTAATATAACCAAATGAGATAGTCATAATTCACTTTAATTTGGAAAAATTTTCCGTGACTTAATTGTAAACTAAAATAACTGAAACACAATAGCTGCTATAAATACCTAATTAGTTTAATTTTTTCAGATGCCTGAAATAATCAGATGAATGGAAATAAATTATCTATAATGAACAAATGCATATAGTTTCCCATGCTATTTTTGACAAGGATCATCCTATTTTCACAATGGCCCATCCTATATTGATAATGACCCATTTCATTTTAACAATGGTTTCATGCAATTTTGACAATGACCAATTCTATTTTGACATCAGTTCATTTAATTTTGACAATTACCCATGTTAATTTGACAATATTGTGAAATGTTTCCATTATTATGGATTTTATCAATTTTCTTTGATCATTGGCATAAATAACGAAAACTAAAAATTGTTAATGATTAATTATATCATATGTGTACTAGCATATTGACCCTCTCCTTTCCTCTTTCTGTCTCCTTCCCTTCCTCTCTCTCTCTCTTTGCCCCTTGAACTATGAGATTTTCTCACTTCTAACTTAAAAGCCTTGATGTATACAACTATTTGATATTGGATTTAATAGCTTAAAATATAAAAGTTGAAAAATAATTTCCTACAACCTTAAGGCATAATTAAGAAGCTGTAGGAAAAGAATGTTTTTCGTTTGGGCAGTATTTGTCTATATCTTGAGTTTTAGTCTGTTTTAATTAAAAGTTTAAATGTAAAATATCACATTTTTCCATACTATACAGATGGAGTCAAGAAATGATTGTGTCAAAACAGTCAAATTTTAAACATGGCAATTCAGTAAAGGACTCTTTAGGTAGCAATCTCTAATCTCTAAAACTGAAAAATAGATTAAATGAATTACACCTTTCTTTAGATATTCAACATTTTTCAGAGATAAATCACACCTAGCAGAGAATTTTTGACTGCATGTTGTGTACATTTCATGAACAGTTAAAATATTGTGATGCATGTTATATGTTAGGGGCAGGATATTTACTGAAAAATACAGTATTCATTCTGCACTGATAAATACTGTCTGAAGATTTAATAAAGATGTTCAATTCAGAAAATATGGCTTTTTTATCCATTTAATGAATTGGTCTTGATGAGAAACATTTGTATGCTATGCTTGAGTTAATTGGTTAAGATACTATCTGGATTCCTATCAAATTCTTGTGGCTGCATTAATCCTCAGATTCTGTGAATGGCCATTCACCCTTCATTGTGTATATGATGAAAATCTCGAAAGATAAAAAACTATTTTGAAACCATGAAAGTGTTATCTTTATTTGCAACTGAAAGAAGTGGCAATCAGTTGAATGACTTATTTTAAAAACTTGATTTATGATACTGTTTAAATAAAACAAATTCCATTTTGTTTTTTGTAATAAACATACCAGCCTCAGTTAGTGGAAATTCACTTTGCTGAAGATTTTGTTTATTGACAGTAATATGGGATAATAGACAGGCTTGTGTGAATTGAGGTAAGTACTGTACCATCAATAATGGTTCCATGATGTTTGAACTACTACTAATGCTATACTGCAATTTCACCTACTTTTCTTTGATCTACTTGATTATACCTATAAAATTTGACATAAAAACCAAATAACTTTCTTATTTTTTAATCTAGCCAATTTCATCTAAAAATAAATTTACTAAATAATTTTTCCATTTCTGATTAATCTATGAATGGAACACTTAGAAATAAGCTAAAAATTATAATGTAGACTTAAGAATAACAAATTTTTCTACTTTAATTCGTCCAGCATGTGCGACGTGGCATTCACGTCCTCTCTTTCCCATGCGTCCAGCGCGAAATTATAAAATGAACAATTTTAAATACGACATAATTTTTTAGAAATTTTTGAAATGATAATTAAAGTACAGAAAATATTAAAGTGAATGCATGCATAAAGTATTTTGTGCTTGCGAAAAAAAGTCACGCTGAGCAATTTAAATGCCATAGATTAAAGTCTCGCTTGAGGGGTTAATGACATGTTGTCTTGCCTATGATGCCATTACAAAACCTTGAAATTGTATTGAACCATCAATCCTAGTGTACAATATGCATAAGAAAACATGTTCTGAATATTTTTGGCAATGCTCCCAAATGCAAAGGTTGGGGTTTGATCCTGATGGCACCCAAATTTTTTTATAATAAAAATAGTGTTATTCAGTAATTTCCCTTTGCTTAACAGCACATTGATATTTTTTAATTAAATATTTTCATATTTATTTTTGTAGTGTATCTTATAATTTACTGGAATTATAAATTCATGTCACATTTTCCCTACAATACAAAATAGTTCAATTAATATGTTTAAATCACATTTATTTGAAAATTTTAAACTTTTTAATGATATGTTACCATGTCAACCATGCCATTGTTAAACCTCGAGATTGTACTGTCATCTCAATTCTTATGCTATATAAATAGTTGGTGATTGCATTCTACAAGCATTTCAGCCCATATTGAAAGCAACACCATATGACTATGAGGTGCAATGCATCAAGCAGTCCAATATGTCACTTCTATCATGGTTGCTTCTCATGTTGTGATCTCCGATATTCCTAGAGAACAAAACAACTATCCACTCCTTCCTGCAGTCAATAACCCAAATTTAGTCATGTTTGTGCTTTCAGTATTGTTAGAATACTAATTATTTATGTTACCCTCAATCACAGTGTGGTATATAATTAGTGTTCTGGATACAGTAAAACTGTACATTATCAGAAGGAAATATAGGAGATATTTTCATAATATGCATTATATTGAAAATTAGAGTAAGTTAACTTATATGCTTAAGGGAATGAACTTCATGTTATCTCATTAAAGAAAAATGAGAAATATATTTCTGTAACTCGATTTTTCTATAACTCAAATAGTTTTCACTTTCCCTTGAGATATGGTCATAGCAAGTTATAGAAGTTACACTGTATTTATACAAATATATATATATATATATATATATATATATATATATATATATATATATATACTAGTAGAAGGTGCTTGCATACTGCAAGCATTTCATCTCACCTTGAAAAAACATTAATTTTTCAGACAGATATTTCATCATTACAAATATTCTATTAATTCTAAAGATTTCACCTCTGCAGCAATTTTCATTTTTCCCACATGTAAAAATAATAGTTTAAAACAATCCCCAAATGTTGTAATTTTAAACATTTTATGACTTTCTCCATTATGGGGTACTAATGCTACACATTTCAGCCAAATTTTAAAGTTGTAGCACTTCTAGAATAAAATAATATTTTTCTAAATGTCTACAATTTAAACATTTTTAACGGCCGCCGAAATATATTTATGGAAAAATTCAAATGTTTATTTGTTCAAATACACGACTTTGTAAATAACTTGAAAATATCAGCTTCCTAGCTCATCCCATAGTACCTAAAAAAAATATTAAACTTTAATGTTCAAATGGGGTTAAAACAACCCCTAAAATTTACAATTTACAAATTTTCGATTTTTATAGTTGGTTATGAGAAAAGTTCTATAATCTTGCAAAATTTCAGCTTCCTAAACTTATCAGATTGGTCTACACTGGATTGCATTTTCCCATGCTAACTTATGGGAGATATTCCGGGGTCTCTGGAGTCACTGTAAGCAAAAGTGACAATAATTCCTAATAGATATTGCGGCCATCTAGCAATACTGAAAATTTCATTTTTCTAGCTTACCAGCAAGTGCCCATAATTAATTTACAAAAATGGTGCAATGCTTTTCTTATGGGAAAAAATGCAACTTTCGGAATTTCTGGAGTCGAACTCATGTCACTTAGGTAAGAAGTCTCATTTTATTTGAAGGTTTCTCCATCATATCTACAAAAACTAAAACTTTCAGCTCTCTAGCTCTTGAAGTTTGGCCTGGACATTAGTATCCTCCTATATGTTATATATATCCTCCTCTGTAAGAAACGTCAATATATCATATATATATATTTCCATATTTTTAATTTTCTACATCTTGAATAATTTTTACCTTCCTTGAGAGTAGAGTTATGGAAGTTTCACCATAATTTCTTATGATGGCAAGTAACCATTAAAGGTCACTTTAAAAGTAATGAGGGCATTTACCCCAACCCTGAACTTTCTCAGAGTCCAACTCATTTCTTGCCGAGTATAGCATAAATCTGTTATAAATTCCTTCCAAATCCATAATTATGGAATGAGTTCAATTTAGACTTATGGCAACCTTATTTTGCTGATCAAGCCCAAATGTGTTTTTATGGATTTTTATCTGTGTACAACATAAATATTAAATTTTGTTATTAATGATGTGGAGTTCATTAGAAATGCTTGTAAAAATAATTTCTGTATTGTGGCAGCCTTGCTTTCTATATCTATACTAGAGATCTTAACATGACCCACAAGTGAGTCACGCTGAGTTTTCCTATGGGGCGGTATGACTCATCAGTGATTCACGGCGCCTGCTTATCTTTACGTCCATTCATGTGAACCTGGCACGGGGTTGATTGTTTCAGTTATCCTTCCTGCCACATGAAAGGTATCAAATTTTCTTTCTAATTTCTTATTTCATAAATGGGCAAGTAGTAGTCATTTTTTTCTAACTTTTTACTTTGTAAATGGGGAAAGTAAAAGTAAATATTTTCAAATTTGGTTACTTTCTATAAGTGGGTATTTTTGAAGAACTTGTGGTGGATTTACTACATAAAAGTAAATGAAAATATTTTCAAGGAAATCTAACATTTTATTTTTTATTATGTATAAATTTGCATAAATAACAAGTATAATATTTTTGTTGAATTTTTTTATTATTATTATTGTAAATTATAATAGAAAGAAAAATATCCCTAGGAATGAATCTTTTCAAAACAATTTAGGCATAATGGTGGCTCTCCTTCACAACTAGGACAATATGTCCTTATTTTTTTTTACATTTTTGATTGCGTATTCACGACCTTTTTCCTGAGACATACATTTGTAACACTCTCTACACCTTTTCCTTGTATTTTTTGCAGGCCCTTCATAGTTTTTGAGAAAGTGGAGCTTCTTTCTTGATGGCATAATAACATCTCTCATTTCAGATGTTTTATTTAGAAGCTCTTCAATAATTGCTTCGCAAAACTGCAATATGCTCATTTTAATTTTATTGCTCCATTTACGGTGAATTACCCAGGCATTTACAAGCATCGTCTCACAAATTAACTCCATTACGATTTTCCTATACCACTTTATGGTTTTTCGCAGGGAGGAATAATAAGACGACATCTGGTCCGAATAGTCAACTCCTTTCTTCGCGATATTGTAGCTGTCAACAGGTTTCAGTTGTTTGTTTCATGTGTCTCCTTTCTCAACCAAAACACACTTGTGTTTTTTGCATGTAGTTAGCATTTGTACTGGTCTTTTATCATTCCATTTTATGAATTTTAGGCTATCCTTATTTTCAAGGCTTATAATTTCACCCCTTTTTTGTTTTTTTTTTGCTTCCATTGGCAAATTTCCTCCTGTTGCTGCGGACAGTACCACACAAAAACGTGTCTTTTTCCAGTAGTTCTTGCGCTAAACACACACTGGTATAAAAATTGTTCATATATACAATACGACCTTCATATAGAAGATCAGTCATTAGTCTCATAACAACGGTGCAGGCATGTCCTTTGTTTGTTGAATTTCCAGTTTTTCCAGAATACACCTCCATATTGTATGTATAACCTTCTGGAAGACAGGGTTTATATAATTTTATGCCATACTTATGATGTTTGCCTGGTATGTATTGATGAAATACAAGACGTCCATGCCATGGCACCATGCTCTCATCTATTACTACTTCTTTTCCAGGTTTTATAATATTCTGAAAACTTATTTTTATTTTTCTAATATAGCTTTAATTTTGTCCAGGTGGTCTTCTGCCACAGCTTGGGTGTTGTCAGAAATGTGCCAATTCCTAAGTATGTTCAGAAATCGGTCACGGCTCATACTTTTTTATAAGTATATTTGTGTACATGGGATTATTTGACCAGTAGAGACGAATTTCTGGCACATGCACAACACCCATAATTAGCGATATGCCAATAAATTTGTTCATTTCGTCGTGGGTAACTGGTACCCAGGGCTGTTGATGTTTCTTGGAGGTTTGTGCTGTGATTCCTTTTACAGTAGGCTCACACCGCTCAGCGTACTTATTGGTTTCCATAATCATTAGATTGATTATGTCATCAGTGAGGAATAATTTATACAATTGTAATGGGTTGCTGCAATCTATAACTACAGGTAAAAACTTCATGTCTTCAGCATATTCATCTATTGGTAAATACTTTTGTCCTACTGGACCCCATTCTGAGCTGCACTTTTGACTATCCAAATTTTCCTCATCACTCGACGTGACACACGTGTCTGTAGAAGAACCAATCTGGCTGGTAGGATATACATAATCAGAATCAGCTTCTGAGTCATATTCCTCTGATTCAGAAGAACAACAAACTGATCTCTTTTGTTTATTAGTGTTAGATGATGCACCCGATATGCTAGGTTGATCCATTGAATCTTATGACACCATGGAAAGAAGAAATTGTTTTAGTATAATTGAAAGATTTCTCCACATTTATAATATTATTGTACAGTTATAGTAAAAAACTGTGGATAATTTTGGTTATAATGCATACACTTCATGACCCCCACGTTTCAGAGACCCTAAGTTCACTCACTTTTTAGGATGGGTTTCATAGAAATGGTTAGGACAGTTGAGTATGATGAAGCCACCGCTGCCTTCCCGCAGGACCGTGGCTCTGCCTTCCTCCGGTGATAGCAGCTGTCGTTCAGGTTTCAAGGTCGTACCTGTGACGCTTCGGGCTATGCACGCCTTATAGCCGAAAATATCAAAAACCATAAAATACTGACTAATACTAATGACTATTGCAAAAAATAATCACAACATATTATATAATAAACTAGTTACCGTAATAAACCAGATGAATACAAACACCTTCACAGAATATTATATCAGAAAATAGTTCACAAAACCTGATGATAAAGAGGACAGAATAATATGATAGACAGCTGATTGTTGACTGAGATACAAATGTTCAGTTTGCATGCACCTGGTTACACCTGGGGGAATGAATCATGGGAAATTCAGGCAGCCAACCCAAAAAAATATGCCCGCCTGATTGAACATAGTCTAAAATAAGCCACTGGGGTGAATGTGTTAAATTAGTTTTTCTTATGTTGCACACTTTTATGCCAAACTTCAATGAAATCAGTTTGGCCAATTTCTTCCAAATTCGTTACTACTGAAAAGTTTAATTTGTAATTGAGGCACCACAACTTAGTCGATCTGGTAGAAAAATATCATTTTGTGCTTGTATTTAAGTGGAGATTCTACCAAATTTGGTTGAAATTGGTTCAGCCATGTCTTCCGAGATGTGTACAAATTGGCATACAGACATCATGAAGACAATAGTATATTTCTGAATGACAGAAAGCATTAAAAGTTTAGGACCATGTCAAAGTAATACACTATATTGATATTTTATCTAGTAAATGAGAAGTATATATATGATATTTCTTATCTCATTATATAAGTTATATATATTATATAAATATTATATATATATATATATCGTATTATATATATATATATATATAAGTTACAAGATAAAAATAGTAAAATTTCAGAAAAGTAAAAATCAAATGCATTAAGTGCTATGTTACCAACAGCTCATTTAGCACAAATTTAAATAAAGCACCGATGTCTCTGAATGCCTTTCTTGCACTACGCAAGACATGCCTGCATATATAAGTAGAAGACTCCCATCAATTTTTAGCTGAATAAGGTATTATATATTATTCATGGGATTTTACTTAAATTTTTGATTCTTGGATGTACTTTCCATTATTTTACATACTAAAGCAATACTAAATAAGTTATTAATTTAAAATAACTGCATTTGTTTACTATAATTGTTGAAACATCAATATTTATTAACTCCATTTATCACAATTTCTTCTGGTTTTATAAAGAATTACAAGTAACTGTATGAATGCAGATTTTATCTCTTCAGAAGGAATATTCAAATATATGAAAAGTCAATTCTGTTTCCATAACCAGATGAAAGGTAAAAATGCCATGGTTGCACTGTCCATTGAGAGAATGATGAGAAATGGTACTGAAATGCTACTACTACAGCATATGTCTCTTCAGCACCATAGGTTCGGTAACATTGGTTAGGTTGTGTTGATTTCCTTCTGATATTCACTGTGGTCCCCCTCTTGGTTTGTGTTGCATTCATATTCTATTATATCTCATGTCCTTATTTCAAAATACTTCTAATATTTATGTATGACATTGAATTTCTACTTTTCGTCTTTCACAAAGGTAGCAACATTTCTTTACTTTATCACCCTCAAAAATGAGACTGTTATTTTCTTTAGCTTTCACCCAATCATGGAAACAGTACCAAAAGTTTACTCTATCACAGTTTTTCCTATCATGAAATGTAATAATTTATCTAGTGAATGGATCCTAAAATGATTGACAAGATATGCTTTAATGACATGTCTTTCCATAGATTTGACATCAAAGAGGCTTTCTTAGTATGAATCCTCAAATGATGGACTAAAGTCCTTTATTGAGTGAATCCTTTACCACAACATTAACATTTAAAGATTATTCACAATGTAACTTTGAATGTACAACAAGATAATCCTTTCGAGTGAATCTCTTTCCACACTTCTCACATTGAAAAGGTCTTTCACCAGTATGTGTTCTCAAATGCCGAACAAAAAAACCTTTTCTACTGAAACTCTTACTACATATCTCACATTGAAAAGGCTTTTCTTTAGCATGATTCATCAAGTGATTGAGTAGAGTGCCCTTTCGAGTGAATCCTTTACCACAATGTTGACATTTAAAGTCTCTTACTTCAGAATGTATCTTTGAATGCTGAACAAGAAAACGTTTTTGAGAGAAACACTTTCCACACTTCTCACATTGATAAGGCCTATCTACAATATGTGTTCTCATATGCATGATTAGATAACTTCTATGAGTGAAACTCTTCCGACACTTCTCACATTCAACAAGGTTATCTCCTGTATGTGTCCTCAAATGCATAACAAGATCACTCTTCCGAGAAAATCTTCCACCACACATCTTACATTCAAAAGGCCTTTCTCCAGTATGAGTCCGCACATGATGGACTAGATGAATATTTTGAGTAAAACTCCTTTCACAATGCTGACATTTAAACAGTTTATCTTCAGAATGTATCCTCAGATGCAGAAGAAGACCACTCCATTGACTGAAATGCTTTTGGCACTTCTCACATTCAAAATTCTTCTCACCATGAATTGTCATATGCTGGACAAGGTATCTCTTTTCCTTGAACCTTCTTTTGCAATGAAAGCATTCAAAAGTTTTCTCTCCAGAATGCACCCCCAGATGCTTAATAAGAGCAGTTCTTTGTTTACTAACATCATATTGCAATGCTGCATCCTCAGATTCCTTCTTATCAGCTTCCTTACACTTCCCTTTCACAGACCTGGTAGTTTGGGATTTTGACATCACCTCCTGATTATCAGGATAAGTAATATAACATACCTATAAGATATAAGCATGGTGTATTAATGTAGTTTAAAATTATATTTTATTAAATATATAGTTTACATATTTACAATGCATGACACCAAAATTTAAATTTAATATATATTCCAGAAAACAATTTCTCCTTATCTTTCATTTATGAGAGGAAGTCAAAAACTGAAGTTCTTTAATTTTTGTGTTCTTTACAAAAAGTAAAAAAGAATGCCCTATGGTCATGTCATGCCAATCCACATGTTTCATCTCCAAAATGACTGGACAGATATTTATAAAATTTGGTATTTAGTACATAACAGCAAAGGAAAATGATATAAATTGTTTATGTATATATGTATGTATAGCTGCTGTAAATACATAATTACTTTATTTTTCTTTTGTGTGCATGCAATATTTCAGTACTGAAGGGAAATAGATTATCTACAATGAAGAAATGAATGTAGTTTCCCAGGTTAGCTTTTGACAATGGTTTCATACATTTTTCACAATGTAATACTCGAAGGGTGTTCACAATACACTATACTATAATATAACAGCAAAGAAAATGATATAAATTATTTACATAGCCTTCCTTCCTTCCTTCCTTCCAAATCACTGAAAAGATTTATGTAGTAATTATGAAATCCCTGCATTGTCAATCTGCTAGAAATGTGTCATTTTGGTCCTGTATTTATGTGCAGATTCTATGTACCATATATGGTTGAAATTGGTTCAGTCAATTCTTCCCAGTTATGTGCATGCAAAAGGATGGACAGACATGAAGATTATAATGCATTTTAGCAATGAAGAAAAGCAATAAAAAGTTGAGGATCAAGTAAGGAAATATACTGTATTTATATTTTATCTAGTATATATCAAAAATATTTATATATTGTATATTATTTACTTTGTAAGTCATTTTATAGCAAATGTTATTAGAAATTTGCGACTAGCCATCATAGAATCCTTTTCTACCAGAGCACAAACACATTCACATGACAAGTACAGCAACAAAATTGAAATCCCAAATGTTATGTTAGGTACTTCCCTTGTCAGCTACAATTCTTCATCTTTACATTTCTTCAACAGACTACATGCAGTTGCTAGATCCATACCTGTGAATGAGTTCAAGTCCATTGTTTTTTCATGACATGCTGAAAAAGCCTTTTATTCAGTAAATGAATACTTTGAAGGTGATTATGACATTTATTGTTTACCTTTCAAACAGTTATGGAAACAGAACCAAAAGGTTTACTCAGTTGACTGTTTCTCCCAAGAAGAAATGTAATAGATTTATCTTGTGAATGAATCATAAAATGATTGACACAAATAGATTTTACAGCATGTGCCTTTCCATAGATTTGACATGCAAAATGCTTTTTCAGTATGAATACTCAAATGGAGGGCTGAAGTACTTATTTGAGAGAATCTTTTACCACAGTGTTTACATTTAAGGACTCTTCAGAATGTATCAATCAATGCACAACAAGAGGATGCATATAAGTGTAACTCTTTCCACACTTCTCACATTTAAAAGGTCTTTTATCTGTATGTGTTCTCAAATGTTAAACAAGAAAACTCTTTTTACTGAAACTCTTCTCACACTACTTGCATTCAAAAGCCTTTTCTTTAGCATGTTCCTAATGTGATGGAATAGAGTGCCCTTTTGAGTGATTCCTATACCACAATGTTGACATTTAAAGGCTCTCTCTCTCTCTTCAGAATGTATCTTTGAATGCACAAGAAAACTTTTGAGTGAAACACTCCCGACACTTCTCACATAGCCTTTCTTGAGTATGTCCTTAAATGACAGATGAGATTTGAAAAAATCCTTCACCACAATGTTGATATTTACAGAATCTATTCAGAATGAATGATTGAATGCTTAACAAGAGAACGCTTTTCACTATAACCTTTCCCACACTTCTCACATTGATAAGGCTTTTCTCCTGTATGTTTCCTCAAATGACGGTTTAGAGTAGTTTTTTGGGTGAAACTCTTCCCACACACCTCACATTGATAGGGCCGTTCTCCTGTATGAGTCCGCACATGCTGCACTAGGTGACTATTTTGTCTAAATCTCTTTTCACAATGCTGACATTTGAAAGGGGACTCTCCAGTATGCATCCTCAAATGATGTACAAGAGTACTCTTCCGAGTAAATTTTCCACCACAAACCTTACATTCATAAGGCCTTTCTCCAGTATGAGTCTGCACATGATGAACTAGATGACTAGTTTTTTTAAATCTTCTTTCACAATGTTGACATTTAAATACATATTCTTCAGAATGTATCCTCAGATGCCGAAGAAGACCACTCCTCCGATAGAAGAACTTTTGACATTTCTCACATTCAAAACGCTTCTCACCACTATGAATTCTCAGATGCTGTACAAGGTTGCTCTTTTCCTTGAACCTTCTTTTGCAATGATGGCATTCAAAAGTTTTATCTCCAGAATGCATTCCCAGATGTGTAATAAGAGCAGTTCTTTGTTTAGGTACATTATTTTCCAATGTTATATCCTCAGATTCCTGCTTATCAGCTTTCTTACACTTCCCTTTCACAGTCCTAGTAATTAGGGATTTTGACATCACCTGATTATCAGGATGAGTAATATAACATACCTATAAGATATAAACATGGTGCATTAATGTAGTTTAAAATTATATATTTTATTAAATATGTAAAGTTTTACAAATTTAACATTAATCAGGACACCAAAATCTAATTATGAAAAACATTTAACAAATTCCAGAAATAAATTTCCCTTTATCTTTCATTTACAACGAAGTAAAAAATTGAAGTTCTTTTATTTTTGTTCTTTACAAAAAGTAAAAAAAATGCCTTAAAGTAAGGTCATGTTCACCTACATATTTCATCTCCAAAAATGACTGAAAATGAAAATGGATATTTAGGATGTAATGGCAAAGAAAATGACATAAATTGTTTACATAGCCTAATCTAGAATGCCACTTTACAAGAGAGAAAAAATGAACTTTTCTTTTTATCTCATAAAATATCACTTTTAACAAGTCTTCTGCCAAAAATGTTAAACTTGACAAATAGCATTTGTATTGTACAAGAACACTAAATGAGAATTTTGTAATTCACCTTGAATTTGGAAAATTTTCTCGTTTTTTAATTGTCAACAAAAATAATCTTCATGGCAAGTGAAAAACAATAGCTGCTGTAAATACCTAATTAGTTTAATTTTCTTTTGTGCCTGATATATTCTAATAATGAAGGGAAATAGATTACCTACAATGAACAAATGAGCATATAGTTTCCTGTGCTGATTTTGACAATGGATCATCCTATTTTCACAATGGCCTATCCAATATTGTCAATGACCCATTTCATTTTGACAATGGTTCATGCAATTTCAACAATGATGAATTCTATTTTGATGGTGGTTCATTTAACATTGACAATGCACCATTTAATTTTGACAATTACCCATATTATTTAGACAATATTGTGTAATGTTCCCTGCATTGTAGATCTCACCAGAAAGTTACATTTCAATTTATTTTATCTTTTGCAAAAAAAAAGTAAACAATATTGTTAATGATTTATTACATTATATGTACCATACAATATAATAAAGTGTTAAACACTATAATTCGATAGGTATGTGAACATTCTCTTTAAAATGTTGTAAATAAAAATTTTAGTACTTTTTAATTTTGAATTGCAGCATGCAGATAGCAGCACAAAGTAATTAATATTTTATCACTCATTATGAAATATGGTTATGAAAATTTGAGAAATAAAAATATCTTCGATTATTTTAATCTCAAGTGGATGCTAATCAATAAGGTTACTAATCAATAATACAAGTTACTAACCATATAACAAAGCATTCATGTTATACTTCATAAATTCAATGTGATACTGACAGGTGATAGCGAGCTTCCATTCAAGATGAAGCATTGTCAGTTTCCAATAATGTTAGCCTTTGCCATGATGATTAATAAGTCAATGCCAAACATTTGATACTGTAGGATTACTCTTACAAAATCAGGCTTTTTCACATTGACAGCTGTCGCCATGTCACGAGAATGATGGCACAAAATTTTAAAAATATTATGCAGTCTTGATAACAAAGTTAAGAATGTAGTATATCCTGAAGTTTTAAACTTATCTTTTTAATTCATTTAACTTTATTATATTTCTTTTATTTTTCCTTTTCTCATTATTAAAATTAACAATTGATTGAATTGAACTGCCTGTGCTTGCGAAATTGGTCCAGATATTGGCACACCTTCACTATGTTTCTGTGCAAACCATGGATACAAACATTTGTAAAGATCACTTACATCAATAAATGTTTTTTTTCTGTCAAGACCTATTTTATCATCCACTTGATCAATAAACAAGATTGGAAAGGTATACTCCATGTCGGAGTACACAGAGTTTCCAAATGCATTCTTTGAGATTTCACAATGTTCTCGATATTTTTGGCTCAGATGAGAATTTAACGAGAAGAAAGGGAGGTACATTGTAAAATACATGTAGGTCATCATGTAGTCATAATTATTGTCCAATTTAAACCAAAATTGGAATAGGTCAATTAATTTTAACAAAACTCATCAATAACAAATTTCATCACAATATTTCAAGCGGTTCCTGAGCTGAAACAGGAACATTGTAAACTACATGTAGTTCTTCATGTAAAGTGATCATCATTGTTGTCCAATTTGAACAAAAATTGCAATTTTAGCAAAACTTCCCAATACAAAATTTCATTAAAATACGTCGTGGTTCCCAAGTTGAATCAAACATTGTAAATTACATGTAGGTCTTCATGTAAAGTGGTCGTAATTGTTGTCCGATTATAACCAAAATTGGAATTGGTCTTTTAATTTCAGAAAAACTCCCCAAAACCAAATTTCATTAAAATACGTCGAGCGGTTGTCGGGTTGAAACAAAGAAACATTGTAGGTATTCATGTAAAGTAGTCATCATTGTTGCCTGATTTCGACCAAAATTAAAATCAGTTGACCAATTTTAGCAAAACTCCCCAATGCCAAATTTCATCATAATACGTCCAGTGGTTATCAAGTTTTAACATGCAGACAGACAGAAATGACCTCCCGTGTTCTCTTCATGCACTTAATTCAAAGAATGCATAATGATCGTAATTTGTTTTCTTCTTTAATCCAACCATGAATTGTTTCTTTAGGAATACACTTGCTTTTGAATAATTGCATTTCACTGTGGATTTTGTTCAACTTTTCTTTTATTGTATGTTTTCCTTTTGGTGGACATAATTAGTATAACCCTAAAATCGAAAAAAGTGAATATAGTTGTATAAAAAATAAGCAAGAGAAAGTTGAAAACACACATTCCACAAAAAGCCTGGTGAAAAATGTATTTAACCCTTCAGAGTCGAGATCGTTACATGGTACGGACCTAGGTTTCATTTCTTGGTGCTGGGATCAGTACCATGTACAGACCCTTGCTGCGACTCTTTTAATTTGCTGTATTTCGATTATAAACATTTCTTATAGAATGATATTTTTGTTTAACCCTGAGGAATGATTTTTATTTGAATTTTATGAATAGAATACATTTTGTGAACTCTTAAATTGACTTATATAATTTTTTTTAAGTGTACATTAATGGAAAACTGCAAAAAAACTCTTTCTCATATCTCTTTTTTATTCTTTACTTTATCAGTTTGTAATATTTTCTTTTATTAGAAATTAATCACATGGAAAATTTCTTATATTTTTAGGGATTTAAACAATTTCTTTTGTTCATCTGGCTCTTATTAACATTATAAAAATTTATTTTGAAAGTTACGATTTTAACATCATATTTTTTGTCTACTTTAAAATATATAGTATATTAAAATATAACTGTACTTTGTAAAAACTAAATGGACAGATTATGCAAATAACTAAATAAACGTGTATATTCTTGGAACACAGCTGCACTGGAGTAGGCTAGTATCGTAAAGAGGCAAGAGGCGAAATGAACATCTCTTTCTCAGTGATGGAAGGGACCCTCCCTGTTTTCTTCATGATACATCTTCTCATTTCTCATCGTGCGTGCTCTCATTTGAAGGAATATTTTATATTCTCAAGACTAAATGAACCCGAGAGGCAATAAATCATTGTATATTGGTGCCGCCTCGGCGAGACATCAAGGAAGTAATTTCAGTGAAGATTTTGTGAGCTAAGCTAATTGGTCACAGAATGGACAATAGGAATACAATACTTCTTTGCTAGGCATCCAAATGCGATAACATTCTCTCTTTCTCTTTCTGAGAGCAAGAGAGAGAGTTAATAACCAGGCATAGGCTCCAACAAGTCAATGTTTACAAGTAGCCAAGGAAGCGAATGCAGTAGACCATTGAGTAGACCAGAGAAGCAGATGCTAAGACTATACAGGGAACTTTAGCATGTGATATCACAAAACGTCGAATATATCAATGACTATTTCCAAAAAAATTGCATTAAGGAATCTGTAACACATTTCAATTGGCATGGTCTTTCATCTTCACAGGTTATTAACTTACAAGCATATTAAGATATTATATTGTAAATTTAATAATAAATGCAGAACACTATACAGCCATTGGTTTCAAGATTTCATTCATCTAACATATATAGATGAAAATTTATAATTTTTAAAAAGATGGTACTTATCAAATCTGATATTCTGTTTAAATACCAGCCAGCCATACGATGCCATAGGATTTAAAGGGTTAATTACCTTAGCCTGGGTGCAGTATTTACAACACTGGAGGGGGTTTCTCAGGCCATATGAGATGCTGGTCAAAGACTGATTTTATTAAATAATACGATTTTGAGACAATGTAGAGAAGCATCGGTATCTCCTTAGCAAATCACATACAATGTCATAGGGATTGTCAAATTACCATAAAATTTGAAACAAAGTTGTTAATGGAGAAAATAAATGGAATAATTTTGTGGTACATGACTAGACTCACGGTATATCTGAATCTACAGCATTGTGAGATACATTATAACGGAGTTTTACTGTACTTGTTTACAATGCAAATTATAGTTAGATAAAATGAAGTGTTTTATTTCTTTAACAAGAAGGCTGTCTTCGATTTGCATCATATGTGATACCTAATATTACATAACTCAGTAAGAATAGTAGATTTCAAAATTTATTCAAAACTTAGGATAAATACAAGGCAGAAATACATTTTGCCAGAACTACATGAACATAAATACATTTTTCATAATCAAAATGATATCATAATTTATACCTTCTTTTTTGCTAGGTAAAACTAGGAATGTAAGTTGTGCCACATCTGTAAAAAATGGAAAAAACAACAGAAAAACAGTTGATCAATCATCGAATTTAAACTTAAAAATAGTAACAATCAATTGACACAGTAAGTTTTTTATGTGAAGTATATAGGCATCCAGTTAATGGAAAGAAAGAGAAACTTTTACTGAAATTAATTTTCATAAGATAATGCTATGTAAGGGAATGTCAGGACTACATACTGTTTACTACTGAGGAACAAAAGGTTTTTCTCTCCTCCTTTGTACATATATGTCTCATTTCCCTTTCTTCCTATCTAAATTCTCACTCCCCTTCCTTATCTACTGGAGTCGAATCTGAGTCCTTTATCAAATTTTTTCAGCCCTTTCCTTGTAATATTTGAATCGGTCACACCTACCAAATGATGGTCTTCAGCCAGTTCAACCAAATTTGGTAGGATAGAATTGATCATGTACCAGTCACCAATGACAAATAATTTCCAAAAATGTCTTTGGTTCAATGCCAGCAGGTGAATTCATTTTACCATAAGAGAACATGTAAAAATCAAATGACGGTTTAGATTAGTTTTTTGGGTGAAACTCTTTCCACACTTACAATGATAGGGCTTTTCTCCTGTATGAGTCCGCATATGCCGCACTAGACGACAATTTTCTTTAAATCTCTTTTCACAAAGCTGACATTTGAAAGGGGACTCTCCAGTATGTATCTTCAAATGTGTAACAAGAGTACTCTTCCGAGCAAATCTTCCACCACACATCTTACATTCAAAAGGCCTTTCTCCAGAATGACTCTGCATATGATGAATTAGATTACCTTTCTGTCGAAATCTTCTTCCACAAAGCTGACATTTAAATGGTTTCTTCTCAGAATGTATCATCAGATGCTGAAGAAGACCACTTCTCATAAAGAAACTCTTTTGACACTTCTCACATTGAAAACGCTTCTCACCACTATGAATTCTCAGATGCTGGACAAGGTATTTCTTTTGCTTGTATCTTCTTCTGCAATGATGGCATTCAAAAGTTCTCTCTTCAAGATACTTAATAAGAGCAGTTCTTTGTTTAAGAAAATTATTTTCCAATGCTGTATCCTCAGATTCCTTCTTATCAGCTTCCTCACACTTCCCTTTCATAATCCTATTAGTTAGGGATTTTGACTTCTCCTGATTATCAGGATGAGTAATGTCACATACCTATAAGATATAAACATGATGTATTAATGTAGTTTAAAATTATATATTTTATTAAATGTCATTTTTCAATATTTAAAATGCATGACACTGAAATCTAACAATTTCTCCTTATCTTTCATTTATGAGAGGAAGTCAAAAACCGAAATTCTTTAATTTATAGGTGTTCTTTACAAAAAGTGAAAAAGAATAACATGGTCAGGTCATGTGATATTTGAATCAAGCATCCTTACCTAATTTAACCCTCTTACTGCAGACCGGCCAATCTATCGGCCCACTCAGCGTATATGAAAACTGCAGAGGGCCGATTCATCGGCTGTTTTTTTCTATGCAGCGATAAACATCTTAGCAAAGGTGACATGTGGTGAAGCACAATGCCTCTTTGATCTGTGTTGTTTATGCTTCTATGTCCTATCAAACTTCATGCTTATTCATGAGCTGGACATTTTATTTTCTTATTTTTACTTTCATATTTTATTGCTCTGAAACATCTGTTGTCTAAGCATTTGAAAAATGAAGACATCGAAGATGTTATATTTGAGTTTGATGTTAGTAACAGTGAATTACAATCTGACACAAGTGAGGAATGTATTTTATCCTCAAGCAGTGATGAGTCATTTAGCAATTTCGTCCGGACATCTTCCAGTGCGCAAATTGTTTCTTCCTCGGAGAGTGATGACTCTCAGGATTTGGAGAAAGATGAGGAAATAGTTGATATTGAAGACAGTGAATGGGAAGTGGTGTTTGAGAACTCTGATAACCCTCCTCAGCCATCTTGTGAGTACCAAGAAGCCCAAGGACCAAAACACACCCCACACCATGATTCCCCACCAATAAGTTATTTCTACTTGTTTTTTACCAACACACTTCTTAATTCAATAGTAAGGGAAACAAATAGATATGCTAAAAAATTTCCTATGACAAATAAAAATCTGTCACCAAAATCTCGTGCAAGAGATTGGAAAAAAGTTGATTTACCTGAACTAAAAGACTTCATTGCATGTATATTGAATATGGGCATTCATAAATGCCCAACAATTGAATCGTATTGGTATATCAAAAAATCTCAGTACATAGGTTGGTTCCATGACATGTTCTCAAGAGACCGTTTTTACCTAATACTAAAATTCTTCCACTTGGCCAACACAGAAGGGCTTCCCAGACCAGGAGAACCCAGTTACGATCCATGTGCTAAGATACAACCTCTCATAGACCATGCTAATATATTATTCAGGCAGCACTACATACCATATGAGCAATTGAGTGTTGATGAGAGTTTGGTTGGCACTAAGAATCGTACACAGCTATTACAGTATATACCCAACAAGCATCACCATCCCTGGGGCATAAAATTTTGGATGTTGTGCAATTCCGTGGTACACTATTGTCTGGGATTTTTTGTATACAAAGGGGCTAAAGATAATCAGGACAAAGCCAAAATTCAAAAACATGGCCTGGCTTATATTGTTGTTATGAAATTACTTAGTATGGGGAGCTATCTCTCATGTCAGTACCTCTGGCGAAAAGATTGTATGAATTAGGAACATATGCTACAGGAACAATTCGAAGAAACCGAAAATTTCTTCCCAAAGAATTTTTAAAAAAATTTGAAGTAGGAGAGCAGAAGTATTTTCATCGTGGCCCTATACTTGCTGCTGCAGTTAGGTAAAAGAAATCTCAATGCTTCCCTGTTCTACTATTATCTACCAAATGCAAAGCAGAAAGCTGTAGGCATACCCGTATTCGTCACGGTCATATAATAAATTCATGGGGGAAATAGATACATCGAATATGATGTTATACACCTACCTTGACGAACAACGCACTGTCAAATATTGGAAAAAAATCTGCTTCAATATTTTTTCCCATATGGTACTCAATAGCTATGTCATTTATAAAGAAAATCTTCCCTCAATGAAAAAGCCAGTATCTTGTTTATCATTCAATATAAGCATTATTGAAGAACTTGCAAAGGAGTGGTTTCAAGAGAAAAACAACAGACCTGGGACATCAAAGGAATCAGTAATAGAGGGCAATAAGCTGCTGAAAAAATTACCTCAGAGGAAGGAGGACTGCTGTGTCTGTAGTAGAAGAGAACAAAATAACAAAGGCAAAAGAAAAAGGGCCCATACAGTTTGTGCAAAGTGTGAGAAAGGCCTTCATGGTATATGCTTCCCGAAACATAAGTGCATGGGCTGAGCGGGGGAAGAGTTACCTGCAGTGATTTATAAAAATAACAAATAAAGCCTCAATAAATGTAGATATTAACTCAAAAATATAGTTCCAGCTAGAAAATTGTTATAACAAACATAAATAACAATCAAATGTGCTTATTGTGTAAGTGTGTAAAATATTGTTTAAATATTTTTTTTAAATTTTTATTTAGAATGTCAAGAAATGTAATTTTTATTTCTTTTACTCAACCTGGAATCAACCCAAAATATTTTTATTTCACCTTCTAAGAAATATTAGGAATTATTATAAAAAAGTTAAGTTTGTGAAATTTAAATTTAAATCACTAGAATTTTTTTACTTAAAAACTGCATTTTTGCTAAAAATGGCATTGCATTTTCCAAACATACCTCTCGAAATTGGCTAGCAGTAAAAGGGTTAAATTATCCATATAGTCAGGAAATTTGTCAAAACATTAAAAGATTATGAGTCAAGCAGTAAATGCATTAAAAAGATTCCAATCAAGCTTTAGATTTCACTCAATATGAATCACAGCAGAATACCAATGAATAGACACATGGACAGACAAACATAAATAGGATATTATATATATATATATATATATATATATATATATATATATATATATATATATATATATATATATATGGGGTGCCGGTGGTGTAGTGGTTAGGATGCTGGCTGCTACTCGCCCGATGCTTGAAAGTCATCGGGTACGAATCCTGCGCGAGTAGGATTTTTTCTCAAGGTCATCCGGCCCCCTGTTTGCGTGGTTTGAGGAGACCGCGCAAATTCAGCTGTTCCGTCCTTCGGAAGGGACGTTAAGCCGTTGGCCCCCCTGGTGTTCTTCGCAAGAGCAGGCAAATGCCGGCACCGGGTTTCCCTCCTCCCTTCTGTGTGTGTGTCCGGTGTGGAAGGCAACGGGAAACCACCACACCGTGTATGTATATTCCCTAGTCAAAACCAATTAATTAGTTAATTGGTAGGACCTGTCGTAAGACAGAACACGAATGAATGAATGATATATATATATATATATATATATATATATATATATATATATATATATAACACCTTATGGAAAAGGAAAGGTAAAATGGATATATGGATGGCAACAAGGTGTTGGGATGAGGAAACCCAGTGGACACTCACCAATTGGACAACTTCAGGTTGGTGAGGCCCTGGGGATGTCGAAGTGACACAAGTAAAAGAACATTAAAACAGAAACATCACAAAAGTAGAAGCTTTCGGAGTTATTCCTTCATCAGCTACAGAGAGAGAACTGTTTCCTCATCCCAACACCTTGTTGCCCCATATATATATATATATATATATATATATATATATATATATATATATATATATATATATATATATACACACACACCATATCTGCCCGAATATAAGCTGATCCCAAATTTAAGCCGACCCCCAAAAATTTTCTCCATTTTTTGACAAAAAAGTAAATTTCGTAGATTTTACGCTGAAGTGTGCCAGGCATGCATGCACAGCCTAGAATATATTATCTGAGATCAATGAATAGTGGAAAATAGTTTTGTTGTTGACACCTGAAATATCACTCCAATTAATAATTTCGCATTGTTGAATATTGTTCCACATTTAGTTGCTATCATGGTACTACTATGGTAGTACCATGGTTGCGATGATTTCATTCATATTCATTTTCACACGAGATCGAATAAAGCAACAGCAACCTCACAAAGATAATTTTTAATTCAAGTCTATTTCCAACTGCATTTTATAATTATACATGTTCATATCGATTTATCATATATAACTTCACACGTTTTACCATAATTCAAACAGTTGAGCATCAAAAGCCATCATCAATTTTGCGTAATCGTCTGCATAGTCAATGTACGAAATTTTAATAATTCCATGAATGAGGTTTTAACATTCATATAAACATTACATTGGCTATAGCAATAACTACAATAGCCAAGTAAAACTAACAGGAACTTCTTTTAATGGGTAATGAAAAATAATACAAATTGCCAACTATTCTTAATGATACATATGCATAGCCCTGAACGAAAGAAAATATCCAATAGCATTTAGAAATGAAAGAACAGGTAACAACAGCAGCAAAATGGGTACTATTAATTCAATATTCTAGCTTTAATATTTACTTTACAAAAAAATATAGTACTATCATTTGAACGTGCCGGCAATGATAGATGTGCTGCCATCTATGGGTGACTACGAGACAACCCTAACCCCAAATTTTTTTCTCGAACTTGCATTTAAGCCGAGGGATGGTTTTTTCATGATAGATTTTGACAAAAAACATCGGCTTATATTCGGGCAGATATGGTATATCATTATATATAGACGATCCTTACAGAGGAGGAGGATATAACATAAAATCCATTCCCTTATGTCCTCTGGCGATGAAAATGTGAACTGTTACGAGGTGACGATATAACTCAGCCAGAACAAGGCAAAAGAGGAAAAAGAGGCATAGGACGAGTTAACTCATCTGCATCAGAATTTGCGCGACTTGTTGGGACAAGATAACTCGGCCGCATCAGGGAAGTGGTTAACTTATGACAAGGGTCACAGCACCCCCCCCCTTTCTTGCATACCCAATATTTTTATTCACTTTTAATTATTCTTAATCCGTAATTGGACTCACCGAGGTTTTACTCTTTTTTAATTTTTTGACCTGTTTGTTTTGTATTTTCATTCATGACAAGGGTCACTGCAGTTTTTTTTGTACACCCAATCTGTGAGAATGTTGAGCGTGATTGGAGGTCCCTGGTGCAGAGGAGTCTCCCGTAAACCTTGGTTGGCTGTCTTGCTGTCCCTGGCGCTGGCCTTAAAAGTTTACCTCAAACACATCTTTCTTTTGTTAATTCTAAGAAAATGGTTTATTTAAATTGAACTACTGAAATGGAATGTAAAGCACATTATGCACAAATGTTTTCCTGGATTCTGTAACAAACATTTCCAAGCCATAAAAAAAGTGCTAGTATTAAAGTGGTCCCATTTCTTTTACTAATTACATTAGAAATGAATAACGGAAAATCGAAACCTAGCATAATAAAGAAAGATCTGATGCTTTCCTGGCGATTTGATGAGGTGAAGAGTTCCTGGGTTTCCAACCAGATGAATATGTTGTCTATGACGTTTCAGCATCTTCCTCAAGTGCCATCTTCAGGGGTCTCCTGAGTGCCATACCATTCTGGCCAGAATGGTATGGCACTCAGAAGAAAAACCAGTAGCCACGGCATGTATACCCTTCCTGTCAACAATTTCTGGGAGGATCTCGAGGATTCTAGGCAGACAAGGCATCAGAGTGGCACATAAACCGCCACCAAAAATCCAGAGCTTCCTACCGCAGAACAAAGACCAACTAGGCCTCAAAACAGCCGGAGTTTATAAAATCCCTTGCTCGTGCAACAAGCAGTACATCGGCCAAACGGGATGGACAATAGAAACGCGAATCAAAGAGCATTCAAGGTGCATCCGCCTAAATCAGCCAGAAAAGTCGGCAATCGCAGAGCACAGCATATCCACAGCCCATCGAATTAACTTCACGGAGGCCAAAGTAATTGCCAACGATTTTTGGGATAGGCTAGTGAGAGCCATTGGAATAAGAATTGAGAAAAACAACATTAACCTTTAAAGGACGGCCGTCGCAACATATGCACGTGGATAAGTGGGCTTTAAATTCCAGTCAATGCAGCATATGCGCGAAAAGTTCCTTTGCTCAAAATAATTTTTTTTTTGCGTTTCCCTATCTAAAAAATGCTTCTTTTGCTCAGATCTGTTATAGAACACTTCCCTCCACATATTCGTCCAACTATCGCCCCTAGGTTAGAGCTTGGGATGGAATATTGCGGTCTGGAATTTTTGTTATTTATGGTTGACAAGTCACTTCATTATGTGAGATTGCCTTTCCAAACAAAAATCTAAATGAATTTTTCTGGCCATGTAAGCTCTTTCTAGGCTGTTTCTTTCTCAGCTATTAGGTCTTGGAAGTGCATGAGATAAGAAACAGATTACCATGCCTGAGTAGGGGTTGTGTTGACATACATATGCAACCCAAGGCATTTGGGAAAGAGGGTGGGTATTTCAGCCGAAGGTTTCATCATATGATGTCAGTTTCTTTCGAGCGTTTGAGCGAGTCCTTTTTTTGTTATGTGAGTGCAGTCTTTGTGAACCCTAAAATAAGTGCCTTACGTGACGATGAAATCAAAGTTTTTCTCAACGATGACTCAGAGGCTAAGTCTGAGATTGAAGATTCGGAGGATGAAGAGGAATATAGTGAACCTCCAACTGAATGGATAAACAGATCTGATGCAGATAATCATGAAAAACAGTCATTTATTGGGGAAGCCCAAGGAATAATGACTTCTAAAGCACCTAATTTGAATGTAAATAGTGAACCTATAGACTTCTTTCGAATGCTATGAAAGGATGATATTATTGAATTGCTTGTTTTAGAGACCAATATTTATTATAAACAATATCTTAATTTGCTTGATCAACAACGATCAACATCACTTCCTGAGATTACCAGAGAAGAAATGATAAAGTTTGTTGCTATATCATGGTTGATGGGGCACACCAGAAGAGACACTATCAAAGAATATTGGTCCACAGATGAGTTGTACTACTGTGAATTCTTTGGCAAAACAATTAGTAGGGATAGGTTTCTTCATATTTTACGCTACCTTCATTTCTCTAACAATGTGTATGCCCCAAAAATAGACAGTCCTGACTATGATCCTCTTTAGAAAATACGGGATTTATTTCAAAAACTAAATTCTCGATATGGGGAAGTTTATTATCCTTCTGAAAACCTTGCTGTCGATGAAGTGATAGTGAAATTTAAAGGTTTCATAGTTTTCAAACAACATATCCCCAAAAAACAAACATTTTGGCTTGAAAATCTACAAACTTTGTGATCAGACTGCATACACCATAAATATGCATGTTTATGTAGGACAGCAAAGAGAAGCTGCATCGTCAGGGATGTCAGCGACGCATGGGACAGTTGTCAACCTAATGAAATGTTTCGAGAGATTAGGGCATACCATTTATACGGATAGCTATTTTTCATCTCCCGATCTTTTTATCGATCTACACAGAAAAAATAAGTGCCTGTGGAACTGTAAGACCTAATAGAAAAGGAATGCCTTCGAATTGGGACAGGCAAAACATAAAATTGAAAAGGGGGGATATACGAGCTAAAGAAAGAGGATTTTTAGTTGCTACTGTGTGGAAAGATAAAAGAGAAGTGTTCCTTCTAAGCAACATGCATCGCACTCCTGCAGATGGAAACTACACTGACGAAAGAGGAAATGCTATAAAACCTCAGATTGTCCAAGACTATAACCGCAACATGGGCTACGTTGATCTTAGCGACCGCATGGCGAACAGTTATTCCATAACGAGGAAAACATGGAAGTGGACAAAGAAATTATTTTTTCATTTGTTGGATTTGACAGTGCTGAATGCATTTATCCTTTACCATTCTGTGTGTGGTAATACTGTGTTGCACAAACAATTTTGGGAAAAACTTATTCATGAATTAGTAATGCAGGCAACAGAAGAACCCACTTTACCACCTATATGTAGGGGACGTCCAAGCGCTCACAATCAACAGTTGACTCAATTGGAATACCGGTATAGTCGCCATTGGCCAGATCAAGGTAGAAGACAACAATGCACTGTATGCTCAGAAAATTGAATTCGCTGCACAGTTCAAGTGAAGTGTAGTGAGTGCGATGTAGCATTGTGTCTTTCGCCGAGTTTCCGAATTTTCCACACAAAAGTTCAACTGAGACTATAAAATAAATACGGCAGTAATTGAGGATCTTCCAGATTTCAGAATAAATATTATCCAAAATTCAAGGTATTTATTATTTTTTTACATAGAAGTTTCGCTTACCAATAATTAATAAAAATATATGGGTTAATATGTAATGTTATCTATAAGATAGTTTTTGTTTTGTGCTTTTATCATTATTGGTTTGTCTGATAAGAAGGATAACATGTAGTCTTGTCCTAACGTAAGATTAAATGCCAAAAAAATCTGGCTGGGAGGATTTACCAGGTCATTTAAATTCAGTCCTTTAAAAGTTAACAGGGACACGGGATTCCCACTCAGCAAGGTGTGGAATCCCATACTCCCCAAAATCACGGAACGCAATAGGCCGACCCAACAGCCAATGGGGAATGAGTCTCCAATACCCGAGTAGTAAATATACATGGACGAAAGAATGGTACGGCACTCAGGAGACCCCTGAAGATGGCACTTGAGGAAGGTGCCAAAACGTCGGTAGACAACATATTCACCTGGCTGGAAACCCGGGAACTCTTGACCTCTAGCATAATAAAGTTATAACATTTATTTTAGTAATCACATTCAAAATATGTAGCACCAAAACTCTTGTTACAAGATGACAGCAATTCCTATATTTACATTAAAAATTCATAATAAACAATGGAAGCCTAACAAAACAAGAGCTCCTTAAATTACATTCAAAATACAAAAATTAATAGCATTAATGCTCTGGGTGTGTGCGACGTAGCATTCACGTCCTCTCTTTCCCATGCCTCCAGCGTGTGCGACACACCGTATGCGTCTGAAATTTTCATTAAGTTTTGTTATCGCTATGGGTCTGATTTATGTGCTTTCAGAGAGTGAATATGCAAGCCAATGCCATCTGCTTTCGTTCTGTGGTTCCTCGTTGTCTGTGATTACGTTAGTATTTTTTTTATTTTTTTTTCTATCTCGGACCTGGCCGTAGCAGTGCTTACTCAGGCTCCTCAGGCCTCTTATCTTTCATGCATTGCATCTCAGACTTTCATAAGAGCTGTCATCTTCCTGGCTCTTGTTTATGATGCTTCCAGCTGATGGTCGAGGTTTCTTAGTGCCTGCGTTTGCATCGGCCATTTTTTTTATTTTTTTTTTCATCTTGGGTCTGTCCTTTAGCCGAACCCCTATTTAGTTCACCATGGCTTGTAGCTCTCGTGAGTTGGCGGATTGGGAAGTGTTTTGGAGAAATATAGTGAAAGTAGTGTAGATATATATTCTGAATAATCGAACGGATACTCTATTGATTCCAGTTCCGAAGAGGAATTGGAAGAATTAACTCACTCAACTGTGAATATTCAAGAGAATATTTGGGGAGATGTCGACAGTGCTAACCCTCCTCGGCCTTTTGCATGTGATTTAGTTGGAAAACAAATAGTGCAGGTTTTATCAACAGATTATCCCTTTAGATATTTTGAGTTATTTTTTGATGATCTAATTGCCCTCATAGTGGTTGAAACTAATCATTACGTGGAACAATCCCTTGCCCGCGAGAAAAATAAGATCACGTCTTTAAAAAATTGCGCTATCAAAAGTGGTTTGCTTTGCCAATGTTGATGGGAATCATTCAAAAACCAACTCTCAGAATGTATTTTAGTAGAAAACGTATATTAGAAATGTCATTTATTCCAAATGCAATGAGTGAAGAAAGATTTTATTTGTTGAGCAAATTTTTGCATTTTGTAGATAATACCGATAAAGACATTGTAAATAGAGATCCTATTGTATAAAATTCTACCTATCAGTGATTATTTGAAAAATAAATTCCATAAAATTTATATACGGGTAAAGAAGTATGTGTACCAGACACAGCTGAACTACTAAACGTTGGAGAAGTAGCACATAGTAGAAATTAGATTGAAATAAATGTATGTATTTATTTTTTATTATATAAAATGAACAATTTTAAATACGACAATTTTTTGGAAATTTTTGAAATGATAATTAAAGTACAAAAAATATTAAAGTGAATGCATGCATCAAGTATTTTGTGCTTGCGAAAAAAGTCATGCTGAGCGATTTAAATGCCGTAGATTAAAGTCTCGCTTGAGGGGTTAAAGCATTAAAGATTTCAGTCAAAAACCAGCAAACTCATATGCAAAGAACGAATATTTTGAATGTCATACTCATAAAAGTTGCAAAAAACTAAAAGTGTAGCATGCTTTTCCATTAGCCAATAATTTATAATTTGGCCACTAGATGCCAGCAAGTATAACTGTTATAAAAAATAGTGCCATTGGCAGTTAAGTTTAAAATGAGCTACAAAAGAATTAAGTTGATGGTTATCATGTTCAATTACCTTGAAAACTTAATAATAACCATTATAAATATAATAATAATGTCCTTTTCTAGGTTGCTAGTTTGAAATGATCTTACAAACAAACAAGTAGAGGGAATTTATGCCTGTTGGCATCATAAACACATGATGCAAAATGCAAGTAATATGCAAGAAACAAGAAATGATCAAAATTTTTTGTTGCAATGTTCAAATTCATGTGAACTGCAAGCATGCAAAATTCAAAAAGGTGGTATATTATATATTATTCATGGGGAGAATGCATAAAATTATGTTTCTTGGAGGTATTTTCCATTATTTTACTTACTAAAGCAATACTAAATGTTATTCATTTAAAAAAATGGCTTTGTTTACTATAATCATTGAAACATCAATATTTATTAACTACTATTAATCACAATTTCTTTTAGTACTATAAAGAATTACAAGTAACCATATAAATGCAGATTTTGTCCCTTCAAAAGGAATACTCAACTATGAAAAGTTGATTGTTTCCATAAGCAGATAAAAGCGAAACAATGCAACAGTTGTGCTGTCAATTGTGACAAAGTGATGACAAATGGTACTAAAATGCTAATACTACAGCATATGCCTCATCAGCACACCGGCTTGGGTAACAGGTTAGGATGTGCTGGTTTCCTTCTGATGTTCACTGTGATCATCCTCTTAGGTTAGGTTGCATTTATCATCTACTATATCCCTTCTCACTATTTAGAAATACTTCTATTTACTTATGACATTGAAGCTCTGCTTTTGTCTTAAACCAAGGTAGTACCATTTCTTGCCACTTCCTCACCATCAAGTGTGACTATATTTCTTTACCTTTCACTCAGTTATGGAAACTGGCAAAAAGATTATTCTATTAACTGTTTTTCTCAACAAGTAATTTAATAAATTTATCTTGTGAATGAATCATAAAATGATTGACAAGATATGCTTTATCAGCATGTCTTTTCATAGATTGGACATCCAAAAGGCTATTTTAGTATGAATCCACAAATGATGGACCCAAGTACATTTTTGCTGAATCATTTACAATGTTGACGAATAAATACTTCAGAATGTATCTTAGAATGCACAAGAGGACACTTTTGAGTGTAACACTTTCCACACTTCTCACATTGCAAGGTCTTTCATCAGTGTGTTCTCAAAAGATAAACAAGAACACTTTCTACTGAAACTCTTCCCAGACTTCTCATATTGAAAACCTTTTCATCAGCATAAGTCCACAAGTGATAGAGTAGAATGCCCTTTTGAGGGAATCATTTACCACAATGATGACATTTAAAGGCTCTCTTCAGAATGTATCTTTGAATGCAAAACAAAAAAATGCTTCTGAGTGAAATGCTTTCCAATGTCTAACATTGAAACAGTCAATATTGAATGTGTCCTCAAATGACAGACTAGATTACCCTATTGAAAAAATCCTTTACCACAATGTTGACATTTATAGACTGTATTCAGAATGAATACATGAATGCTTAACAAGAGAAGTCTTTCGTGTGAAACTCCTCCCACACTTCTCACATCTATAAGGCTTTTCTGCAATATGTGTCCTTAAATGACGATTCAGGGTACTAGCTTGAGTGTAACTCTTCCCACACTTCTCACACACATAAGGCCTTTCTCCTGTATGTGTCCTAAAATGACAGATTAAAGAACTTTTTACAGTGAAACCCTTATGACACTTGTCACATTCAAAAAGGGTGCCTTCTCCATGTATACTCTGATGATTAGAAAGATTACTCTTACGAGTAAATCTTTTCCCACACATCTTACATTCATAAGGCATTTCTCCGGTATGAATTTGCATATGTTGAGTTAGATAACCTTTAACTCTAAATCCCCTTTCACAATGCTGACATTTAAATGCTTTCTCATCAGAATGTATCCTCAGATGCTGAAGAAGACCACGCCTTTGAGAGAAGCACTTTTGACACTTCTCACATTCGAAACGCTTCTCACCACTATGAATTCTCAGATGCTGGACAAGGTTACTCTTTTTCTTGAACCTTCTTTTGCAATGATGGCATTGAAAAGTTTTCTCTCCAGAATGCACCCTCAGATGATTACTAAGAGAAGTTCTTTGTTTAGGAACATTATTTTTCAATGCTATATCCTCAGATTCCCTCTTATCAGCTTCCTTACACTTCCCTTTCATAGTACTAGGAGTTTCGGATTTTGACAGCACCTCCTGATTAACAGGATGAGTAATGTCACATACCTATAAGATATAAACATGGTGTATTAATGTAGTAATGTAGTATGTAATTAATCAATTACAATTTTCAGTTTAAATTATTTTTGCAAAGGATCAAATAAATTGAAATGTAACTTTCTGATGAAAATCTACAATAAAAGGACATTACACAATATTGCCAAAATAATAAGGGTAATTGTAAAAATTAGATGATGCATTGTCAAAATTAAATGAACCATCATCAAAATAGAATTGGGCATTGTCAAAATCGCATGAACCATTGCCAAAATGAAATGAGTCATTGTCAATATAGGATGGGCCATTGTGAAAATAGGATGATCCGCTGACAAAAATAGCACAGGAAACTATATGTTCATTTGTTCATTGTAGAAAATCTATTTCCCTTCATTATTCAAATATTGCAGGCACACAAAAGAAAATTAAACTAATTAGGTATTTACAACAGCTATTGTTTTTAGTTGCCATGAAAATTATTTTTGTTGACAATAATTAAAAAATATGAGAAAATTTTCCAAGTTCAAAGTGGATTACAAATTTCTTGTTTGGTTTTATTGAGCAAAACATGCTACTTGGCTAGTTTAACATTTTTGGTTGAAGACTTGTTATAAGTGATATTTAAGAGAGAAAAGTTCATTTTTTGTCACTTGTAAAGTGGCACTCTAGATTAGGCTACATAAACAATTTATATCATTTTCTTACTTTCTTTGCTGTTACATCCTAAATAGCAAATGTCATGAATATCTGTCCAGTTGTTACAGAGATGAAACATGCGGATGGATGCAATCTGACCATTCTATTTAACTTTTTGTAAAGAACACAAAAATTGTAGAACTTCAATTTTAGATTTCCTCTCATGAATGAAAGTTAAGGAGATATTGTTTTCTGGAATAAGTGTTAAATTTTTTCCATGATTAGATTGTGGTGGCCTTGCGCATTTTCAATTTGAAAAACTTAACTTATTTAATAAAATATGCAATTTTACAATTAATATGTACACTAGCATATTTCCCATCATATGATGGATGAATGATAATATTTCCTCACTCCCTCTCACTGACTCTCTCTCCCAACCTGTCTCCCTTCCTTCCTCACTCCCTCCCTCTCTCTCCCTCCCTGCCTCTATTTTCCCCAATTCCACCTCTCATTCCCTTGTCACAATCCATAGCTCTCCCTCTTTTCACCATCTCATTCTTTATTGCTTTTCTCTTGTCCTTTTTCAATTCTGTACCTCCCTTACTCTCTATCTACCTTCCATTCTATATCCCTTCCTTCCAATCTCCCTCCCTTCCTCTCTTCTTCTCTCCCTCCCTTCCTCTCTCCCTCCCTTCCTCTCTCCCTCCCTTCCTTCCTCTCTCCCTCCCTTCCTCTCTCCCTCCCATCCTCTCTCCCTCCCTCTCTCTGCCACTTTTTCTCCCTCTCATTCCTTCCTGTCCCAATCCATAGCTCTCCCTCTATATCTCCGTCTCCCTCTTTCATCCCATCCTTTTCTAATTCTATACCTCCCTTACCCTCTATGTACCTTCCATTCTGTATCCCTTCCTTCCTATCTCCCTCCCCACATCCCTCTCTTTCCTACTATACATTTGCATAGTCATTTAGTCAAGCAAAATAATCCAAACTAAAACCCAGTCCTATTAAGATTGCATGTTTGTGAAAAATCCTATGATAATTTAAGGCAATCTATGCACTTGTATATATTACATGTATGCAGGTAGAGACAATTGAATCTCGAAGTTGAACAATGACATGGTCGGCAAGGCAATATCCCAATTAAAAACCAATATTTTCCCAAAATATGTGATTTAAATGTTTGATATGAAAGATCTCAAAGGGTAGGCTGTGCTCTGGTAGCTTGAATCATAACTCTTAACGATCCATGTTCTACTACTGTAAAATATTAATTTACTTACACATTGTTAATATTTTTCAATGTCCAATACTGTTATTTTGTCCTTGTATTGATGTTATAATAAAAACAATAGTTATACCCTATACATCCCATTTTATAACAAATTCAACTTATGATTTTTTGTGTTAAGACCCATTTTCAGAAACAAATTGAGTACAGCAAACTCTCGATAATCTGGCAACTGTTGATCTGACACTCTTGTTATTATGGCACTTTTTGTAATGACATTGCAAAGTTCCTCATTTCACTGCAAGATGAAAATACTGTCGCATTGAATGAGAACTGAGGGCATTGAACCACGTTTGAAGTATACAGGCCATGTAAATTTCTTTAACATAATGGAAAACTTAAAATAAAAGTTTAAAATTTGTATTTACATTTAACTGATTGTTGAGAATCAGTGTAGAGGACAATAGTAAGGAGCACAAATAAAGGCAGGTGTCAAGTGGATGCGCAGGTCAGGAATGTCACATGTGGTTTCTCCCACTCCTTCACTTTGCCAATCAGCATCAGTCAGTTAATGGCTTTTGGGATGTGGTTTGTACATTCACGGCATGATTTTCATGTTTATTTGCATGTTTTATGATTGAGATTTAAATAGTACCATTTTATGGTGTTCTAAAATGGAGGGCGAAGGAAGTAAATGCAAGGTTTTGCACAGTAGTACTCATGAAGAGGGGAATTAAATTTATTACACATTAAGGAGCATCCACAAAAAGTGTAAGTTTGATTGGTATTATTCACCCAATTTTGTTCTTATTTCTTATATTGTATTTTTATTTTATATATTTTTGCATTTTATTTTATTTCTTGTTTGTATTTCCTGTGATGTGTTTTGTGTTATGATGACCCATGATGTTCATGCTAAGTTGTTATTTGCAATTTGTGTTTAGAAGTTTAAGTAAACAAATTCTGTTAAATGATGATGATGATGCAGTGGTATTGTAAACAAAAATGGGTAACTGCATTTATTTTGAAGGAAATGGTAATGTAAATTAAAGAAAGAGATTTCTTTTGCCGAGAAGGTTGAATTACGTGTTGCTTTTTGTGAAATTTTAGAACTATGAACTTTAAATAATAGGGGCTGACCAATATTTACATTAACTTTGTTAATTATTTTTAGTTCATGAAGAATGATAGCTGTCTCCAATAACCTCTTTAAAATGAAAACCACAGAGCCTGGTTGTTTTCGACAATGCACTATCAAAACTGCTTCTGTTCCTTCACAAAACAAATGAGTTAATGTGGATGCCTATTCCCACATAGAATTAATGTTAATTCTATGACCGTGAGTTAAGCAATCGCAAGGAGTTCTAAGTCTGTCTGAAGGAAGATCAAGACAGACAAAACACATGAACTTAGAAATATTTGAATGAACAAATTTAATGTTATTCAAAAAGTACTATGGAAGAGTAACAAAGTATGTATCTTACATTATTATAGCATTATTTCTCCATACATCTTCAGTCGCTGCATTTGCTATTTTTACAGAAGCCTCCCGAAGATGATTTTATAATTATTTAATTCTGCTATGGTTAAAAAATTCAGATAAGTACCCTAATAAATTATGAACTTGGGAATGAAACCTATGATATAACATCTAAATACGCATGTATGTGTCTGTATGCAGCGTGTAATTCCCTTGCACATTTAACACATGCACCAGATTTAAATGTTCATGGTCATTTTTTGTTATTTATAAATAATTTACACAGAATTTGAGGGTGGAAAATGAAACATATTCCTCAAGTCCAACCATTTTGGTTAATATGCATGTGTTATCTCCTTGAACATATACTATAAATTTTGCTGCTTGCTGATCCAGCAATCTTGTTATTCAAGTATTACCCCGGTCCCAAGGGGTGCCAGATTATCGGGAGTTTACTGTAATTATATATAAAAGATGCTGGCCACAGTATGTTATATAATCTTGAGTGGCTGAAGACTTTACTTAGAAGAGAATGCCCTGAGGAGATATGAAAGCTTTGGGTATGGGCTCATTTCAAATGAGCTAATGGACAAAACCCAAGCAGCATGTATCATGCCTCACTATAAGTATGGTATGGATTTTTCGGATTTTACCTGATTTTTATCCTCAGATTGCCTTTTTTTTAATTTTGGGTAAAACCCAAAATTATTAGTTTTCTTTAAAGAAGTTTTTTAGATTTGGTCACAGAATTTCCATTCTGGCACTTGTAAGCACCTCAACAGTCCAAGATGTTCATGATCAGTCAGTTTATTCTCTTTGTGAACAATTTATTTGTAAGCTTACGTTTTAACACAATCTGAATACCCTTGGTTTACTCATGCCTTGAATAGTCAAGAACACACCTTAGCTAGTTGCTGTTAAATATTTGATAAGATAAGGAAAAAAGAGCCTGAGTGTCGTTAGTAGAAAACGTTATGAAGATACAATTATTTCACTAATATATAGTTTTCAAAAGAAGTTGAATGGGAAGCAAGATGTTTGTGCAGCCTGCAAGATGTTCATATCCCCCTGGTGATGTTTAGCACAAGATATCAAACTCGCAACCATATTTAATGTATAGTAAAAAGTTTTTACTGTAGATCAAACTTTTAAATTTTTATTTAAAAATCATTTTGTCCAAATTACAAAATAATAAAACCCAAAAATTACCTGAGATTGAACTTTTTTAAAACCTCAAAAAATCTGTAACTTATTTATATCTGATTTTAACCTGAATGAAAAGGAAAATAATAAAGTCCAATATTTACCCTCCAAATCAAATATTTTTTTTTAAACTCAAAAAATCCATACCCTAACTATAAGCATCAAATCGAAACCTATAACCTGTCAGCAATGGGAGGTATTTAAATCCTATGGCATTGTACGCCGGCTGGTATTTAAACAGAATATCAGATTTTAAAAGTACCATCTTTAAAAAAATATAAATTTTCATCTATATATGCTAGATGAATGAAATCTTGAAACCAACGGCTGTATAGTGTTCTGCATTTAGTATTAAATTTACAATATAATATCTTAATATTCTTTTAAGTTAATAATCTCTGAAGATGAAAGACCATGCCAAGTGAAATGTGTTACAGATTTCTGAATGCAATTTTTTCAGAAATAGTCATTGATATATTCGACGTTTTGTGATATCACATGCTAAAGTTCCCTGTATAGTCTTAGCTTGTGCTTCTCTGGTCTACTCAATGGTCTACTGCATTCGCTTCCTTGGCTACTTGTAAACATCGACTTGTTGGAGCCTATGCCTGGTTATTAACTCTCTCTCTTGCTCTCAGAGAGAGAAAGAGAGAATGTTATCGCATTTGGATGCCTAACAAAGAGAAGTATTGTATTCCTATCATCCATTCTGTGACCAATTAGCTTAGCTCACAAAATCTTCACTGAAATTACTTCCTCGAGGTCTTCCTGAGACGGCACCAATATACAATGATTTATTGCCTCTCGAGTTCATTTAGTCTTGAGAATATGAAGTGTTCCTTTGAATGAGAGCATGCACGATGAGAAATGAGAAGATATATCATGAAGAAAACAGGGAGGGTCCCTTCCATCACTGAGAAAGAGATGTTCATTTCGCCTCTTGCCTCTTTACGATACTAGCCTACTCCAGTGCAGCTGTGTTCCAAGAATATACACGTTTATTTAGTTATTTGCATAATCTGTCCATTTAGTTTTTACAAAGTACAGTTATATTTTAATATACTATATATTTTAAAGTAGACAAAAAATTGGATGTTAAAATCGTAACTTTCAAAATTAATTTTTATAATGTTAATAAGAGCCAGATGAACAAAAGAAATTGTTTAAATCCCTAAAAATATAAGAAATTTTCCATGTGATTAATTTCTAATAAAAGAAAATATTACAAACTGATAAAGTAAAGAATAAAAAAGAGATATGAGAAAGTTTTTTTGCAGTTTTCCATTAATGTACACTTAAAAAAAATTATATAAGTCAATTTAAGAGTTCACAAAACGTATTCTATTCATAAAATTCAAATAAAAATCATTCCTCAGGGTTAAACAAAAATATCATTCCATAAAAAATGTTTATAATCGAAATACTGCAAATTAAAAGAGTCGCAGCAAGGGTCCATACCTGGTACTGATCCCAGCACCAAGGAAAAAACCTAGGTCCATATCACGTACTGATCCCAGCGGTGAAGGGTTAAGCAACCCTAAAAATACCTTTCTTATTATTGTTGAAATTGATAGTCTTAAGCGTAACTTTGTGGAATGATTCCATAATTATAAATCAGGGAAACAAGAACAACATGACCAAGATTTGTGATTCTATTTCTTGTCACAATCTGAAGGAGGGAGCCACAGAAAACATGGAAAGAAACCAATATCACCTATAGTTGGGAGCACAAAGGCAGATGAGTCATGATTACTGCGCAGAGAGAGAGAGATACATGTTACATTGCTGACACACCACCAGTCTGAATAAGCTTTCGCTCAGAAAACAATGCATGATGCACAAAGTCCTATGACACAAGCGCTCACCATTCTCTTGACAGCTGGCAACATTGAAACCAGCGGTACACGTTGAATCATCTGCATGCTCTGACTCATTTTTTGAGTACTAATACACTTTATATATGATTTCTCTGGCTTGTTAGTACAAAACCTTATGTTTACTTCCTTTGCCCTCCATTTTAGAATACCACAAGATGGTACTATTTAAATCTCAATCGTAAAACATGCAAATAAACATTAAAATCATACCATAAATGTATGAACTGCATGCCAAGAGCCACTGTAACTGACTGATGCTAATCGGCCAAGTGAAGGAGCAAGAGAAACCACATGGCATTCCTTGCCTTCTGCACATGCAGTTGCCACCCACTTTCATTCATGCTCCCAACTATAAACAAACTTACCCAACCCAGGAGGTCAAGTTGGAATATGCTGCAGGCCGAGTAGTATGCCACGGGCCAAGTATGTATATGATGCATCACATATTAGTCCCATTTCTTGTCACTTTTCATCACCAGTGCTATCATTGCCTTGTTTACCTGTCACTTTGTCTGCAGCAGGAGCTACATTTCATTTTGCCAGGAGAAGCAGATGTTCATAATTGAACATTATTTTGCAACTCAGTCATATGCACAAGTGCAATAAGTATTTCAGAAGAGAGATGCTGATTCTCCTGCCCCTCATAAGAAGATAATTTTACGACTGATTGAGTGTTTTCATGAGACAGGTATAAATGACAAAAAATTGAGTGGATGGCCATTAACATTAACCCAACTTGATGCTGTCTTGCTGAAACCAGCAATCTCATTCCGCCACTTCAAGTAATGAAATAAACTGAGTGATGATATTCCAGTATATGTTTCCATCAACTGTCACCTCAAAGATAACGAGGCCTACCACATGCCAACAAGACAGAGTGCACCACACTTCAAGTTTTGCAGGGTGCATGGACACTTTGTGTAACTGTTTCTTTTAAGATTCAAAATATTTCCCTTCAAGTGTTTCTTAGCTGCCATTCATTATCTTAAATAAATTTTTAAAAAGTTCAATAAATTAACCTTTTTCAAAAATGCATTTTCAGTTGTCATATATTCTTCCACAAAAGAGAATGAATGTATATTCAATGAGATAATTTACGAATGTTTTTTACTTTGGTTACTATGAAATTCATTTCCTTCTTCCCTAACAACAACAACCGAATAAAGACGATTATCTATCTATCTCTTATATACGGGCACTCCCTGGGTAACATAAGGAATGCATTCTGGCACCGGTTACATAACTTGAAATTTGCATAAGCCAAAAATTACTACGGATAGTATACAGTACAACAGAGGTAGGAAAATTACACAACCAAAAACTAACAGTTGTATTTTCTCCTGAAGAATAACTGAAAGGCCGGTATATATATATATATATATAAATCATTTTTTAGCTAGAGGAATTATTGCTGCTGTGTTGTTGTATAGCATCAGATAAAAATGAAATAACATCATTTACTGTTACTATGTTCATATTATAATGAATTTATTTTTGTATTCATATGAGTGCAGATATACATTGCAATTATAGCCAGTTGCTAGAATTAGGTAGACTGTTAAATTGATTCACTAGATTTGTAGGTAGTCACTGTGGCCTTTTTTTAGGTGCTAGTTCTGACCCAAAGTCACTAGATCTAGATAAACATTCGCTAGATTGGCAACAGTGACTGGTTAGCATAGTGGGGCTACCACATTATGACCCATGCCTTGAGTTCTTACTCTGCACATATTTAGTTCCTGCTTGCTTACAACAACTGCAAACATAAACTTTAGCATAAAAATAAGAATTTTTTAGCAATTTATGGGGGCTGCTTACGCAAGTGCAGGGTTATGTAAGTCGAGGCTTACGTAACCCGGTGAGTGCCTGTATACCCTTTCACTGCTATACCTGGTTTGAAACTATTGACGTTTTTCATATTCCTGTATGTTTGATGCATTTGCTTGTTCCAGTATATGATGCCATCAATATAGACTTGTTCTGAATATCTTACATAGGTCTTGTTTCACTATAACATACTGGGCAACCCTCCCATGTTTATTCCTGCCAGTGATGTTATTGAGAAAATGATGCTGTCAAATCCACAAACATCTCACAGCAGTAATTTTTCTGATAAAGATATAATAACATCATCACTAATTGCAAATTTATTGAAGAAAATGTGTTGATATACAGTCCCTATGATATTGCTAGCGATAGTGATAATAAAGGTAAAAATAGTGTAAATATACTGTTGCATGTAGTAAATAATAAAATTGGAAAATACAAGCAAGAATACCATATCCATATCACTGTTGAGAACTGGCATATGAACTGTGGACTGAATGCATTTTCACCAATTTTTCTTAATATTACTTTTATCATTATTAATAAAGAAATCTGACGTGGCCATCACTTTCTCCATACCTGTCATATTTCCAAAAATTCCAAATAGGTTAAATGATAATGTTTTAAGGAACTGCGAGAAAAATTTAAAGACTTTACAGAGAACAGAAACAAACTCAAAACAGCCTTTTGATATTTGATATAGCCTCGCAGCCCCAATAATTAAGAAACTATATGGTTCCAATACTTTTCTACATTCATCAAATATTAAAGCAAATACTTGAAAGAAACAGACATGTGACTAGAGTAAATAGTCATTTCTGGTAAATCGATTTTTACCAAAAACTAACGTTCATTTCCTTTTAACAAAAATGTCAAATATAAAATTTCGTCGACCTGTTTAATAGTTTTTGCAATAGAGCACCCACAAAAAAATGTCACATATACAGACAGAGAAAATGGTCAAAACGGCTGCCTCATTTGTCATTTTGATCTAGTGGGTGGACCCTTACCTAAAGCAAGGCATTCAATTTACACATTTCTTGGCACACATTTCTCGGCACAGTAGACAATGGGGCCTTAAACTGGTTAAAGTACAGAAATTCCAGATTGAAGGAATGTCTTCTCTATTACATTGATCTCGGGGACCACCTAACAAAACAATAAATGGATCTTTATCCTTTATAGCAGGGGTCACCAACCTTTTTACTTTTAAGGGCCACATGAAGCTTCATAACCCATTATGTGGGCACATACAACCTTGTAAATGACTGGGACAGTATGAAAATTTCAATGAGTAAGTTTTGAGAGTTTTTTCGATTCTGTAATATGTTATTCATCTATATTAAAAGTATATTACATGCAAGTACTCAGAAAATATCATTTAGATATCAGAAATATCTAATGAAAACTCTTGCTGATAAATATGTGAGAGATAAGGCAGACTGGATCAAATCACTACAGGGGCTGGATATGGCCTGTGGGCCATAGTTTAAGGGCAGCGGTTTTTCTAACAAGGGGCCACATCAATGGTTGCAAATCCCTTGGCAGGCCGCATTGGAAGTTGTCAATTCTTCTGCAGGCCGGATTAGAGTTTAAATCGGAAATTTTCTATATATTCTGAGATGCCATTAAGTGAAAATCATGTCTAAATAAGGTTTTCATGGCTAACATTTCAATATTTAAAGTTTTATTATGAAAATTTTCAAAAGATGTTTGAATTTGTGAGTTAAATTTTTCGAATTGATTTTTCGCCTTAGCTTTGCGAGCCGAACAAAAACCCTTCATGGGCCACATTTGGCCTGCGGGCCGTAGTTTGGTCACCACTGGTTTAGGGACCCCTGCTTTATAGCATCACTAATCCAATCATGTTAATTTTTGGAACCTAACTAAGCCAACATAACCCAACCCAAATAACCCAACCAACCAACAATACCATATCCAACCTTATCCAACCTAACATAACAAATCCAACACAATACAACATAACCAACTTAACCTAACAAACCTAATACAATCAATCTAACACAACCCAACCTAACACAACTAATCCAACATAACCCAAGCAATAATATCATACCTAAACCTTACCTAGCCTAACATAACCCAACCATCCTTACCCAATCTAAGTAACATAACATAACCAATCTAACCAACCTAGTAAACCTAACAAAATGAAACCAATACAAACCAGCCAATCCAACACAACCAAATTTAACCAAACCAATATAACCCAATTCAACCAATCCAACATAAACCAGTCCATCTAACACAACTAACCCAATTTCACAACCAATCCAACACAACTAAACCAATCCATACAATCCTACCCAATCCAAACCAAGGAGTTATTTGTTGGGTGGATTGATTGGGTGTTGTGGTAGATATTCAAAATTAACATGATACTCAATGTGCTGGTGGTGCTATAAAGGAAAATACACCAATAAATTAAGAAGCAACCATTGCATTATTTCAGCCTAGTTATTTAAAAGATATCATTAAAGTCATTGCTGCAGCCCTTTCCATTTAATCCCTTCCAGTTTAGCAATCTAATTTTTTATCATTAAAAAAACAAAAGACGTACAACCAAGACTAGTATAAAAAATAATTTTATTTTTTCATTACAAGTGCTATAAAATAGACATGTTTTAACATTACAAATCATAGGTCAAGTCTCAACCAGTAATTTAATCACACAATTTTTGTAATCAAATAAGGATTAAAATACCTATATTTTAAATTGTTATTTTATACGAGGATTTCACATTAAAGAAGGCTTTATTCTGTGCTATAATTTTCAATGAACCCTTTGAACTTCCTTAATAACCTACTTCTCTCATCTATCATAGCATTAAAATGTCTCATACCATAACTGAATCATGAAAAGGATGGAAAATATTCATAATTTAAAGTATTTCATAATATTTACCCTGGAACTGCAAATTTTTTGACATAGGAAATCATTGTAATAGAAAGTATTTATCTTTTGGAACTTATAAAATCGTCATTTAATATTTTTTTGGGTAGAAGGGATGATGATGCGCTACAATCTGAGATACTATTCCATGTCAGCTACATATATAGCACTTTCATACTGTTCTGATTTGTTGGCTTTTAGTTGCCATAATAAGATTTACTCATAGATAATTCATAAGCATAAACATTTTTAAGAATAGATAAAATCCAAGTTAATGCAATGTAATCATATCTTTTTCTGGTGCATATCATATTAATTTATAACATTTTGTGTATCTCAGCATTTTATAACATGCTGATTCATAGAAAATGTTGGTAGAAATTTGATTTTTGTTTTCCATTATAAAGAATCAGTATTATAAACCTGTTAACAACATCAAGTTCATAATAAATAATTATTTTAAGATAGTCATCATTAACTTCAATTTTTTTGGCTTTTCAAAGCAATATTAAGAGGCCTATTATTACAAAATTGATGAGATAAAATAGTGAAATTTCTGGCAAGTAAAAATAAAAAAAATGGCAGCCACCACAGAGTTTACCATTGCTGCTTCTAAGATGAATATGCAAAAGTTATACCATCAGAATGAACTCTCCAATGTCTGACAAGGCTACTTTTTGCATTAAACTTTCTCCTACAAATACTACATTCATAAGGTTTTTCACCTGTATGGATTCTATAATGCCGGACAAGACTGTTTCTTAAATTAAATCTCTTTCCGCAATTAGGACATTCATATGGCTTCTCCCCAGTATGAATTCTCTGATGATTGATAAGATTTGCTCTAAATGTGAATTTCTTCCCACATTCTAAGCATTCGAATATCCTTTCTCCACTATGAAATCTTGAATGCTTTATAAGCTCGCAATTGTAAACAAACCTCTTTCCACATTGATTACATTCAAAGGCTTTCTCTTCGGGATGAGAAATCAAATGCCTGAGAAGACTTTTTCTTTTGATGAACTCTGTTCCACAGATATGACATCCAAAAATCTTTTCTTTGTGAATCCCTGTATGCTTCCTATGTTCATTGTCTTGATCTGTGTTCAAATTCCTTCTTACCTTCCCAATGTGTATTGATTCCACCTGTTTGCTATGGTTCTGCGAACTTTCATACACCTATAATATATAAATATTGTTTATTAAAAACTAAATTTGGGAGCCCTATGACTAATTACAATCAAAATTAAAAGTCCAAACCAGGACTAATGCAGGCTGGTTTCCCAAAGTTGATGTTCTAAATTGATTACTTATGTATATTGACAGGAAATGTTTCTGTGTGTTAGTCATTCCCAGGAAATTAAAAATTGGAAAACAAATTAATAGATCATGATCAGGTTTAAAATACTAAGAACAATGTCAAAATCTCTTTATTACATATTTTTTCATGTAATTTTTTAAATAAAGGAATATAATAAATGTTGCTGTTTATACATTAATATGTATGGATCAACTGTGCATTGTTGATGGGTAGTCAAGAGGAAAAGAAAATAATTCATTTGTTCACTCGTCTATGCTCAAGCAGAGTTCGGTAATAATCATCTCCATGGCAACGAACCAATAAAATTCGATTTAAAAAGCAAAAATGCTATGTTTGAGGAAGAGAGAGAGGAAGAGATAGAAGAATAGAGAATAAGAGACAAGAAGAGAGAAAAAGTAGAGAGAGGAAGAGAGAGAAGAGATTGGGGAAAGAGAGATAGGAAGAAAGAAAGAGAAAGGGGAAGAGAGAAAAGAAAGAAAAGAGAGAATGAGAGAGAGAGAGGAAGGGAAAGAGGAAGAGATAGAAGAATAGATAAAATAAGAGAGACGAGAGGAAAAGAGAGTGGAAAAGAGAGAGGAATGGGAAACAGGAAGAGAGAGAGAGAAGAACAGAAGTAGAAGAAGAGAGAGCTGAGGAAAATGGAAAGACGGAATGGTAGAGGGAAATATGTGAACAGAAATAAGAGGATACGATAAATGAGGCACGAAGAGAGAAATAAAGAGGAATAGAAAGAGAAAAGGAAAGAGATAAAGATAGAATGGAAGAGCGAAAGAGAGAGGGGAAGAGAGACATAATATAGGAAGAACGGGAGATGGGAAGAGATGGAGAAAAAGGGAGAAATAAGCAAAAAATGTTCCTGGAATTGAACCTGGGACTTCAATCTTTGCCAAATAAAATATAGCCTGGAGGTGGACCCTGGCAGCATAAGCATCATACCAAGTTTCATGAAAATCAGTCCATTGGTGCAAAAGTTGTTAGTAGGGGACACACACACAGACAGGACCATTTCATAAGGCTGTTTCCTTTGGAAACCGGCCAAAAATGGAGAAACCTCCTTATAACCACATAAATAGTAATTAAAAATCTAAAAAAAGAAGTACATAAATGCACCTTTATGATCGGCCTACTGAGTATGGAGTCATTGATTCTGAAAGACATATTTAGGCATTCTTTAAAAAGAAGTACATCTTGTGGTCTATTGCTTGAGTGATTGATACACATGTGAACAAGGGTCTCTAAATCCAGAGGGTGTGAGAAGGCATGAGTGTTCAGTCCCTGGCATGGAGTTATTTCTCCTAAACTAGTATTTGCATTCTTTTTAATTTTTTAAATTATTTTTATGGTTATAAGTAGGTTTCTCTATTTTCATTTTTATGAAACCATTTTACATTTGTGACCTTCAACACTCACGCATATTCATTTACAACCACTTAAATTGCATCTAACAAGGGAAGCCCACAAGGTGTGACACTCGAATCAGATTGAGACTTTGCAGAATGAAAGTATATGCAAAATAACGGACTCCTATTTCAACCTAGGTGTTAACTCGACATCATTTATGAGAAAATGCCCTTTGAAAATCACGATCTGAGAGTCAATGAAATAAGGATGTTAAAAGTCCTTTCATAATTATCTAGGAGCATTGGTGCAGGGAAAATGAGCTGGATTTCAGATATTTTTGCCGGGGTTCAATTCCCGACAAAAATTTTTTTCTCTGATTTTTTAAAATTTTTTTCAAAATTTCCACACTAAGTGAAATAATATTTTAAATCATATTTCTAGAGAACTGATCTCATCGATTTTAACCTAAGATAGCATATATAATCATCATATAAATAAAAAACAAAAATATTAATTATCAACCAGGTCAACTAAACAGGGCTACCACAACATCAAGGTTAGAATTTTTCTGCAATTATGAATTTGGAAGGTATTGGAAGAACAGATTTCAAAGAATATAGTATAGAATGGGAAAATGAAATGAATGTGTTTACAACGGATCTAAAAAGCAGGGCTAACACAATATAAGGAAAAATAATTTTCTGATTTCAAAGCACATACATTAGTATAATATTGTGCAATGGCAAATTTGATGAAAAGCTCTTCTGTACCATGGGAAACCCATGTACATCCCTACTTGTCCAGGATGAATATTTGTGCAATTCACTATAATATTAATAACAGTTTTGTCAAATATCAGTTGGAAATTCTGCCAGGAGCTTCAAAACAGAAAGTTAACACTGAAATAATAAAAATCGACAAACATTGTAGGATCAGTCGGTGAAGAAACTGTTGAGATGTGATCTTCAACTATGGGAAACAACACATGACGATCAGTGAAGAAACTATTTAAAGACAATCTCAAATTATGTGAAATAACAAAAGTTCTGTAGATAGAAACAATTTCAGAATAAAACATGTACGTCCACATAAAGAAAAAAGTGCAGATTTTCATAACATACAATGCAGCACTCTCTTAGAAAAATCATCCAAACTCAAAGGATTACCACAGAAAACTTAAAAGTTTTTAGCAGAAAAGGTTCCAAACATGTCATTCCAGCTACTGAAGGTTTGGGGTCATAAAAGTCCAAAAGAAATGAACTCTGTCATAAAACGTACGCCTGGGATGTCTACAGCACCCTACGAGAATACCGCACAGTTTAAAACCACTAATAACTACATATTTAACTTTCGTTTCCATTTAAAACAGTAATATGATAACTATATCTAATAAAATGAGATAAAAACCTCATAAAGCTGAATCACTAAAAATTACCCAACCCAGTTTTTAACCTGGCAGGATTCATGCTATTCCTACTCTACTAAAAGGGAGACCATCTTAGATTCGGAGTCATTTTAATAAAATCTGTAAATCTCTGGAACTCCATCCCAGTGTCTATACATCGTGCTGCTTCCTTGGACAGGTTCAAAAATAATTTTCAGTGAATAACTGCAACCATGAGTCTTTCAATGCAATGTAAAGTGCAAAATCATCAATTAAATTTGTTTGGATGCATTTATAACTTATTATACATTGCATTTTGCTCTTTACCATGGAAATATATTACTATACCACTGACATGTGATATGTGATTCATGTACTATTAATGTAATATTTATTGATCATGTGAACATGTGATAAATATCTGGTAATCATTGTACCTACTTAAGTATATATACTTTTATGTTATAGAGTCGCTCCTCTTTTCAATGTTAACTTTCATTTTGTCAATATGTTAATATTTTTTCAACTGCTGTATGTCCTTAAAGGCTACTGGCCTAGGATAATAAATATTTTTATCTATCTATCTATCTCTCTTTTCTCTCACTCCCTCTCTTACCACTGTCTCTCTCCTTTCTTTTTTCTCTCTTCCCTTACATATTAAAACATTCAATGCAGGCTTTCCTAATGCATATATGTATGTAGTATAAGGGTTGAGATGACAATACAATCTCAAGGTTTAACGATGACACACTTGGCATGGCAACATATCATTAAAAACTTAAAATTTTCCAATAAATATCATTTAAATGCATGACTTGAGAGATTTCAAATCATAGACGAAATGCAAATTAAGGGATTAATCCTTAATTTTGAACAAGAGAACTTGCATGAGTGTACCATACACCCCAACATTGCTTCGATTTAACTTTCAGTTTCCCTCTCATATCCTTCCTCTTTGATCCTTAAAATATTTTTGGAATGATAAGGATAATTCATTTGTCAATTAAGTTGTTTCATTATCTTTATTTATGCATGTACAAGGAAGATGTCTATGGGTACCTGCTGCAGAAATGTGCATGAATATGTGCATAAGGATGCCTAGCTAGAAATGAAAGATTTTGCTGAAATGATTCAAAACATACCTAACCTCAACTTCTGCAAATAAGAGGTCATAAAACCTAAAGAAATAAACTGATGTAGGCAACACATGACTTTCTCCATATCTATATGGCAAATTACATGTTGTTAGCTCTGGGATCGTTGTCAACATTTACTTCCGGTTGACAATTAAAAAAAGAAAAAGGAGCATTACTAAGAACTAACTAAGCATCAATTGTTAACAATAGTCTTTGGTAGGTGGCGTGGTGGTGGCAGGTAAAAATATAAGATATCTCTTAAACAATGCATTATATGGAAAAATGTATCAAAAACAGGTTGTAGAAAATGAAATTTACAACTTTTAATCCAATACATTTTTACATTTATCAAATATTAAAGCAAATATTTCAAAATAACGGATAAGTGACAAGAGTAAACACCCACTTCCGGTCAACCGATTTTTACCAAAAACTAATCAGATCTTCTAACTTTTATAAAAATGTTAAATATAAAATTTTGCATTGACCTGATTAATAGTTTTTGAGTTAGAGCACCCACAAAAATCTATCACATACAGACAGACAGACATCATTACGAAACTAGTCAGAACGTGTTCAGGGAACCTTAAAACATGTATTACCATTGAAATCTCGAGTTCGATTTTTTTCATGAAAACAATACTTTCTCATACTACGTATATGGAGCAAGTAAAAAGAATGCTGCCATGAATTGTACGTGGTGTGTCCACGCAATTCCAGGGGAGTCAAGTCTCACTACCTAAAAAAAATATCTGAACTCGGTGGAATGGTGGGTAAAATGAAAACTTCTCACAGTCAAGGTCTAAAACATCCCTAACTTTGGCTACTGTAAAGGAAATAAAAAAGAATGCCATTAAAATGTAAACCTGTGGTGTACCATCCATCCCATGCAAGTCACGGCAGGTTCAAGAATGAGGTAGTCTCAGATTTTTAAAATAAGTTTTTATCTTGTCCAGATTTTTTACCTAATTACAAATCTGAAGTCAGAATTTTAATATGATCGTTATTTTGCAAGAAAAACATTGCTAAAGTTGGCATTTTATATCAAATCGTGGAAAGGCAAATAATCGAAAAATCGATACTTCATGATGTCAGGACTTGACGAGAGGCTGACTGATACCCATACAAATAAGCATAAATACATGTCTCTGACAGTTATGTTAATAAATGGTATTGATTATAAACCATTAATGCATACAGATTAACTCCATCACAGCATGCTGTTAGAACACGAAATCCAGTACAGCGTGGCCAGTACATGGATTCCATTTTAATGTGAATTTTGTTTTTATGCGGTATCAAATTTGCACCATTTTCTAAAGGTAAATCCTAAATTTTTGTGAGGGAATAAAAGAAGTTTTTTTATCAAATGTTTTCATCTTGCAACAACCACATATGGGATATAAGCTTCCCACTTTGTCAGACAAATAACATATACATAATACATACAATGTATGTGTACTCTATGAAGAGAAGCAAATGTTACAAAGTGGTAACTTATTTGCCTTGTGGAGAAAACATCAATCACATCGACCGCTTTATCGCTTCGCTATTCTTTTGAATAAAATGTTGAAGGTTGCCGCCTGCTGTCCCTGCTTTTACCTTTTGATGTGATGGACCCTCCTCGGTGCCCCGCCGGGTAAGGAAAAAGGATAAATGTTTTTAAAATTTATTTTAAGCCTGTTTCTTTGTGCTTTTGGATTTCAACCCAACTGTAACGCCACATTTCGTAAAGCTACACAAAATGAACAAGACGTATAGTTTGAGTTTTATTTTCTTAAGTTTTTCAGTTTTGTTTTAATTAAGTTATTTTCCATTTCACATGAACAGTCAAAAAAAATTATATCCTCTTTGAAATGGTGATAAGAAAGTAATTTACACTTTCTGAAAAAAATTATGGCTTAGAACCAAATCAAATCCGGAATATCACAAACACAAGTTGCAAAGGATTTAGGCATAAATGAATCGACTGTGAGAGATTGGAAAGCAAAGGAAGAAGAATTATGGAATTCTGCCTCGTGGATCTGTTTATATCGGGGTCTGAAGTTATGGATCTCATCCACCACATTGTAATAGTTTACCTGTATATGATTTTTCAGGTTGCTTTAATTGATATTGATTTGTTAAATATGGCCAAGCTGAAGAAAAATTGTAAAAAATGTCTATTGTTTTGTTCCTGTGCAAAAACATGAGTCTCAACTGCCAATATATTGGTTTATTAATAAATCCAAATAAATCCCACTAAATCTAAGATAGAAAGAAACTCACAAGCACAAAACACACTGGTCAGAGATGGTATGATAGAAAGTGAAGCCATTCTACAGGATTTCAGACTTTTGGTAGTAATGTGAACACAACCTGTGTCAATGTTTGGGGAGCACATACTGCATACATACTGCTGCATCATGACCAGCTCTGCTGAACCACTGTTTTGCACATGGTAAATGAGGTGCTACTCAAAAGTTCCGGGAATTTGAATAGTGCACACGAACTGCTTGTAGTATGGCCACTCGCTGCTAGGTACTGCTGGCAGTATCCTTTGTGAATAAGTGTGCAATGTGGTGGCTAGCTGAGCACATGTATTTGCAAGTTCTGCATGCTTTTGTGACATCATGTTTGAGTGGTTCTGCGAATTCGTTTCAAACTGAAATGGCTGATGTTAAGAAGCAAAGAATTTTCATCAAATTCTGCTTCAAACTCGGCAAAACTGCAGGAGAAACACACAGAATGCTTAAACAAGCATTTGACGATGATGCTTTAAGCCAAAGCAAAACATTCCTTTGGTACAAACGTATCAAGGATGGACAGATGTTTGTCGATGACGATGAGCATTCTGGTCGACCTTCGACAAGCACAACTCCAGAAAACATCACAAAAGTACATGAGGCTATCCTGGAAGACCAAAGGCAAACAATCCATGAAGTTTGTGACATTGTCGGACTGTTGTATGGGTCGTGTCAACGCATTTTGTCAGAGGATTTGAACATGAGATGCATTGCTGCAAAATTTGTTCCGAGACTGCTGAGCAATGACCAGAAAGACCATCGCGTTGCTGTCTGCAGGGAGCTTTAAAATGAAGTTAGAGATGACCCCAACTTCATCTCCAAGGTCATAACTGGTGATGAATCTTGGTTTTATGGTTATGACACTGAGACAAAGCAGCAGTCGTCACAGTGAAAGTCGCCAAATTCACCACAGCCGATAAAAGCGCATCAAGTTCACTGCAATGTCAAGTCCATGATAATCATTTTTTTTGACGTCAACGGGATCGTCCACAAAGAATTTCTCCCACCTGGTCAAACTGTCAATGGAAAGTTTTACTGCGATGTTTTGAAGTGACTACGGAAAACGTCTGACACAAACACCCAGACAAGTGGCGTAACAATGACTGGGTGCTCCATCATGACAATGCACCCGCTCACACGGCACTCGTTATTAGGCAATTCCTGGCTTCCAAAAACATGAGTCATCCTCCCCCCCACTCTCCTGACCTCCCTCCCTGTGACCTTTTCCTGTTACCCAAAATGAAACTCTGGCTAAAAGGGCAACATTTTGACACGATTCAGGAGATACAGGCAGAATCACAAGAGGTGCTTAACACGCTCACACCTGCAGACTTCCAAGGATGCTTCGCATCATGGAAAAAATGCTGGGAACGCTGTATAAAAGCTACTTTGAAGGAGACGGTGAAAATTAGGACTTAGCATAATTTTTTTTATGCACAAATTCCCAGAACTTTTGGGTATCACCTCATATATGGCTTTCTCATTGATTTTCAGTGCTTTTCATCAATGTTGAAAAGTACTATTATCTTCGTGATGTCCATCCGTCCATAGACATATTATCAGGGAAGAATTGACTTAACCGATTTCAACCAACTTTGGTACAGAGAATCCTCACATAAATACATGACCAAAATGAAATATTTCGACCAGATTGACTCAGCAGGGGTGCCAACATTGCAAAATTAAACTTTTCGGTAATTATAACTTTGGAAGGAATTTACAGAACCGATTTCAAACAAATTTTATATAAATGAGGCATGCGACATAAAAAAACAAAATCAAGATGTTTAGCATTGATATCGGAAGCAGGGCTACACAATACAAGCAATAAAAGAATTTCTGTTTTACAAGCATTTGTGTTGAATTGTCCACATCAATTTTAACCAAATTTAAAATTTATAATGTACACACACATGCAAAACCAAATTTAGACAAACAGCAAAACAGGGGTGCCACAATTACAAATTAAGCTCTCAGTAAGATTTGGAAGGAATTGGCTAATTGAATTTCAATAAAATTTTGTATATAAGATACGCACAACATATCATAATGAAATCAAGATGTTTTAAGCTAAGGAGCAGGGCTACCACAATAAAAAGTAAAATAATATTAATCTTACACATTTCTAGAGAACAGACCTATTGGATTAAAAAAATAAGGTATAAATAATCTTAATATAAATAAATAACCCAAATAATTCAACCAGATCAACTAAACAGGGCTACCACAACACTTGTTTATTTAAATTGTGTCAAGGCAATGCAAATATTGTCAAAAAATACCATTCATGAAACATTTTTATAATAGAGAGAAAACTTGATCCATTGAACAACCTCAGAAAACCAATCAATGGCAGTAGGAAAACTTCGAAATATCAAGAGCATGACAAAGCTGAAAGACCAGTCCATAAACATACCAGATCCTGAAGCAAGAGGATTACTGCTGCAGTAGTTTAGAGATAGAATACTTACCAAGTGAAATAATCCTGACTAGCCAGTTGAATTCATTAGTTACATGCAATTAGGCTTGATAGAATTCAATTAAGTTGATAATATGAACAAAAAGAGTTGGTAAAAAGTATTCACTTCAACAGGTATTAATTGTCGTTGATACGCATATATTTTGGATTACTGTGTTTCTATGAAATTCTGCTTCATGAGTTCTGAATTTAGTTTACCATACTCAAACAATATATTTTAGCACCAAACGTCCAAAACTGAAAAGATTTCTGGGATTTGTCAATACAGATAGCAAAACGCAATTCAGATATCCCTACACTTTCCTTTATGTCCCTTGTCTAATTGTCTATGGACCCAGAGTGAGTTGTCATGGAGTACAAGGGTAATTGTGACAAAAGAATATGATAAATTCGTTGCACTTGTTAACTTTACTCTAGACTGGATCCAATATTCCCTGCGAACTGCTTTCAAAATATGATTATTCACATACTCCATTTACAAAAAAATTAATTGCCATCTATTGGAACTTCTGTGGCTACAATAATCCAAGAGATTGGCCAGAAATACAAATAATCACCAATCTTGGATCTTCTGTGAGACAAGATATCCTTCAACATAAAAAATCACCACAAGTCCCAAAAGTACATGCAGAAACACCCTCAAGTCAAACTCAGTGCTGCCATATCTACTAAACTGGAATACGTTGCAGAAAGCTCAGAAGAAAGAGAAAGATGCCACTGTTAAGCTACTGGGATGGGGAGATTTGACTATTCAGACAACAAAGGCATTAGCACGTGGCAATACAGCACTCAGAGACTCGATGTATGCACAACGGAGGCCGGAGAGAGAATGAGCTCTTGACAGAGAAGGCTCTGCCTACTTCATTCCTATTGGTACCCATAAGATCGCGAGCTGGAAAGCTCTCTTCTTCACTCTCTCTCTCTCTCAACCACAAAGATACATGAAACAGGGTATAGCATAAGTAGGCAAGCTGACACACCATCTTATCATCTTCTGTATGCTATTACGCACCAGCATGCTTCATTTTGGAATTATGCCGTGAACATTCTCGCCAATTTTATCCAGCAATATGTGTTTCTCCATGTCATCACGTTTTCCATTCATATTTATGTAATTTTAAGTTATTTTCATTTATATTAAGATTAGGCAATGTTCAGTGTATGTACTGTCCTGTATATTAACATTTTCATGACCGGAACACCTGTAAACAGACTTGTTTTCATAGTTTGGATGTCATAGGATACAGTGGCAATGATTTATACCTAATCTCGCTAATTATGAGGGTGGATCCAAAAGTAATGCCTCCAATTTTTTTGTTTGCCTGTGTGTAGTCACATACAAAATTCATCAGTGCCAGGCGAACACTTAAACCTTCCCGCCAATATCCTGCAACTGGAAAACTGTACAGCAGATGACAGGACTGTAGAAGTCTTTCAAAATGGAGGACAACATTGATGTGCATTATAAGCAACAGCGTTTTATTGATCTCTTGAATGGTGTGAACATTGCACCCATTGAGATTCACGAGAGTTTGGAGGACTTTTATGCGAACATGTCAGTTGATGTGAGTACTGTTAGGCATTAGATTAAGTGACTCAGTGACGGTGATAGTGATCTGAAAGACAAGCCTAGGTACGGCCGCCCTTGTACTGCAGCGATAGCAGAAAATTAGGCAAGAGTGGATCAACTGATTCACGAAGATGGATGCTTTACAACCCTAGAAATGTATGCCACTGTAGGAAAAGACTTCAATGCACTGAACACAATTCTGGACCAACTGGGTTATAAAAAAAAGTGTGCCAGGTGGGTTTCACAGATGTTAACGCCAGATCACAAATACCAGAGAATGCATGCCTGCTCTGACCTGGAGCAATATGAGAGCTTAGGTGACAATTTTCTTGACAGTATCATCACCAGAGATGAGACCTGGGTTCACCATTATGAGTCAGAGTCAAAGCGGCAGCCTATGGAGTGGCGGCACAAAGATTTGCAGAGAAAGAAAAAGTTCAAGGCTTAACCCTCAGTTGGAAAAATCATGCATACTGTTTTTTAGGACAGGAAGGGAGTTATCCTAGTGGATACCCTGGAACAAGGACACAATAAATTCTGCTCGCTATATGGAGACACTGAAGAAACTTAAGGCAAGAATTGTAAGAGTAAGGAAAGAAAAGAAAGGAAATGTTTGCCTTCAGCATGACAATGCCAGGCCACACAACAGCATCCTGAAAAGAGAGCAAATCGCCAAATTCGGGTGGACTGTCCTCTCATATCCACTGTACAGTCCACACCTTGCTCCATCTGATTACCATCTGTTTGGCCCGATGAAGGATGCCCTATGAGGGGAACACTTCGTCGATAGTGACACTGTTATCGTGGCTGTTAAGAAGTCGCTAGCTGAGACTGACAGCAAATTTTATGAGAGGGATGCAGGCTCTTATTCAGCAGTGGAGAAAGTGTATTCAAAATGGTGGTGAATTTGTAGAAAAATAAATATAAGTACTTAAAGACCTGAAATAACCGACATGTCATTTTCATTTGCATATCCGCAATGGTATCCCATAAAAAACATCAGAGGCATTACTTTCGGAGCACCCCTCGTACATGAAATATTGAGAGAAAATTCCCCTTTTTTGGTCACGAGTGATTTTAGTGGCGAATCAGAATGTATCCTCTCCTTATATAATGTATTTTTATGGGGAAAATTCTCCAGTATTCGTGGCCACTTACTGGTATGAAACCCCTGTGAATAATGGGGACCCACTGGACATAACTTGCTCCTAGCCAAAATGGGCGATTATTTTCTTAAAAATAGACAACTGCTGCTGTAAAAATTACATAATAATGTCATCGTAATTTATTATTGTCCCACAAGGACTTTGAGAACCATGAATATAAAAATTTTGTGAGGACTCATTAGACGTTTAAGATTTCATAAAAACTTTAATAAGGTAATTTCCTTCTTACCTGAGATGAGCTGGCAAGTGATCCTTCTTGATCTGGTATTTCAACTGGTTCACTTCCCATCTGTGCGGATATACTTTCATCGATATCCTGAAAATAAGGCGTTGCTTGTAGAATGAAAATATAAAATCTTTCCTCAATTATTCCTTATCACTAGATTAAGTAGAAATAAAATAATAATAATTTATTAAATGCCTACAGGAAAGGCCCCAATTAAATCTTATAATAAACATAAATAAAAACAGATAAAAAATATAAAACTATCACAAATACAGAAGAAAAATTCTACTTATATTAAAATGACAGTGCATACAATTTGCTTTTAAGAGAAGACAACGAGTCAAAAAATAAATCAATATTATTGGCCCTAGTCAGGACCTCATTCACAAATCTCATCATTTGGAATGGGTTCAAATCTGCAAATATCCACTCCCCTAAAAGAATCCCAAAAGAGCGTGGTATGTCTGGATCATCGAGCAGGAACAATGAAATTAATCAGACTAAGCAGGTCATGAGAGTCTATAGCTCCCTTCAATAGATTACAGAGGAAAATCACATCAGCGACTGCTTGCCATGATTGTAAGATTTATATCTTACCAGGACAGAGATAAGGTATGGAGAAGCAAAAGACTCTTAAAAGGATCCAATTTCCTCGTCACCGAGTCCCTAACTTCAACGAGGAAACATTTTAAGTGAAGTAAGGTTAAAGTTGGTCAACTCGCAGAGCTGCATCCCAAATGGTCTCTTCAAATGCTCCAACGAATTACCATCCAAAAGTTGGAAGATAGGTGCCAATTATGGAGATAGAAGAGGCAAATTGAACAAGGAGGGACCAAGTTTAACAAATACCGAATGATAAATGCGTTGGTGTATGACCGTTTTGTAGAAGCAAGGGAAAATTTGAATCCTGTCTCTTCTGGTGCAGTACAATATGCTGGACCAGACTTTAATTTTAAAGCATCAAAGAAATGGGTGGAAAAATTTAAGGCACAGAATAAAATTCATCAACAATATATGAAAATATGTCGCACAAGGAAGTAACCTTTTTGTGCAAATTAATGAAAGCAGCGAAACTATTTCAAGTACAAATATAAGCTATTGCTCCAGAAGTTGATCCTGTGTTATCAACACTGATCAAAGAGGTATTCGAGTATCTTCTCATGAGTAAGCGAACCCAATCTTATCAAAGTGAAAAGGTAATTGAAGTCCCTGTGTCATAGTTAAATAAACACATTGCAATACACAATGACCCTATCTGAAAAGTTACTGCTCAAGGTGTTTGTATGTTTACAGGAAGTGGGTGGAAAATTCGGTCCTCGAGTACAGCAAGAAGTGAACCGAATAATTGCCGACTACAGCAACATTTGTGTTACGGCTACAAAATCAGGGAAACTCACTAGATAAACATATAATCAATTTTTGGTTGAAGTTCTTCGCCCTTACATGAAAAACCAGCCGTTTCTCTGTTGTAGATTCCTGTAGTGGTCAACAAGTCATAATACGTGCGATCAAAAGTTTTATGATGAGGATAACGTTCTTACATGTACGCTCAAAATAATTTCCCCCAAGTGTACTCCAATATGCCAGCCTTGCGATGTGTATTTTTACCATCAGGTGAAAAATTATACGAGAAAAATACAAAACTGTTGTTTCCTTCTGGCACAAAAAAGGTCTTGAACAAGTAGGGAGGATGCTATTAAAATACAATCCATAATATATAACCAATTGCAGGCACCAATCTATTGTAAGATGATTCAATATGCATGGTATGCCTCAAAATTATCAAATGAGCGTGAAGTATTTATAAATGTCAATAATGTGGCTTTCCCTGCAGAAGTCACTTTAACAAAATGTAATTGTGGACAATATTCATTCATAAGATGTGCATGGTCCCAAAAATTTTTGTTTTGAATGTTTTTATGATAAATATCACCCTAAAGATTGTGAACAACATCTTTCCTAATAAGGGTTTTCAATAAAATGAATTTCTAGAGTGTGTAAAACTATTGTAAAGTATTTTGTACATTTTGTTCTGTAATCCTCCTTTCAAATCTCGTCATGTATTGATCATGATTATAAAGCGAATGGGTAGTGATCCATAAAATTATGTTCGTGAAGAATTACATTGAAGAAACTAGTAGTAATGCACAGAATAAATTTTTTAAAATGTTGTGTGAGTTTTATTGATGGTATGCTGGAAATTGCGAAAAAAATTTAAAAAATCGAACCCTGGCAAAAATATTTGAAATCCAGCCCATTTACCCTACACCACCACTCGTCGTTGGTATTGGAAGGACTTTTACAGTTCTTATTACATTGACTCTCGACTCTCAGATCGCGATTTTCAAAGGGCATTTTCTCATAAACGACGTCGAGTTGACACCTAGGTAGAAATAGGAGTCCACTATTTTGCATGTATTTTCATTCTGCAAAGTCTCAATCTGATGTGAGTGTCACACCTTGTGGGCTTTCTTTGTTAGTATCAATCCAGAAAAATAAGAGGCAATCTTAATTGGTTACCCTAACATTTTAGCAGCTTATTAATCAATCCCAAAGAATCCTGATCAACATAGCAAATTCAACTATACCTTATTGTAAAGTGGTAAAGAATCTTGGATTGCTTATAGATGAGACCACCTCTTGGGCCCCACATGTTATAAATGTGTGTAAAACAGTAAACTCCTCTCTTCACTTACTTACTCCGGTTTCTCTAAAAAAAGCATCAGGTAACCTCCCTAATTATTCTGCATTTTGACTATGTTGATAGAGCGTACCAAGATTTATCTCAAGAGCTTTCATTAAAAATTCAGAGAACACATAAGGCATGCATCAGATATATATTTAATCTGAAGAAATCAGACCACATTTCTGAGTCACTCATCAAACTAAACTGGCTAAATTTGGATTCTCGTAGATGCCTACATTTGCTTTCCTTGCCATACCAATTACCAATTCCAACAATCTGCATTATTTTTCCACTGAATTTAGAAGTATAGACACTGTACATAACCGTAATACCAGAGGGAGCCATAAACTCCTTATTCTGCATCACAGAACAGTAATTTTCAACAAGTCCTTCATTGTAACTGCTTGCAGACTATGGAACGACCTTCCCCAAACAATAAAAATTCATACTCACTCTTCTCATTCAAGCGACACTGCTATCAATCTCTCTGACACTCGCAAAGAAATAGATAAACACGCTAAATGCTTCAATTTTATTCATTTTTTATTTTTTTAATATCTTGATTTTGACAAAACAATATTTATTGTAAATGTTTGTATTCTACTCATTTATTTGTTTTTTTTCCTTTCCATTTTGTTCAGACACATAAATGTTAATATCTATCCATTTTGTAATTTTTATATTTATTTTATCAATGATCTACTCATGTTGTGCCAATTTATTTCTCTTTATCTCTTTATGATTTTTATTTATTTATAACTTGTTGCAAATCTCATTTATGTGATGTCTTTAGTGAATCTCCCCCTCCCCCCTACCTCTCTCTCTCCCTCCCTCCCTCTCTTGTCTTAGTCTAATGCTCGTGGTAGCCTGACGTGCCTTCAGGTCACTCCGTCCTCTTTCACTTTCCATTTTTAGCCATCCTGACCGCTGAATATGCCGCCGAAGGCTTTAAAGAAGGACGTTGAGTCCGATAGCACGGAGTTCCGTGCTATGATGGAAACGGTTATGAAGACTATGTCTTCATTTCAAGATGAACTGAGCCAAATCCATAAGGAAGATACTCCTAAGAGAAAAGAATCCCTTTCATCCTTAGAGGATAGATTCAACAGCTTCCGAACAAAAGTGATCGAAGACTTCCGCCGTCTCTCTGACCGCCTTAGTGATCTAGAGAAGAAAGGCGTGGAATTGGATGAGAGACAAGATGCCTTAGAGCAGTATTCCCGACACAACTGTCTTCTCATTCATGGTGTAACGGAGAAGGAGAATGAAGATTGCTTACTTCTAGTGACTAAATTCTTCAAGGACGAAGTAAAAGAAGAGATCGACATGCAGCGTCTTTCCAGAGCTCACAGAATCAGTGTTCCCAGAAGCTCCAATCCTCACCCCAGAGCTATCATCGTCAGGTTTTTATCCTATCAGGAAAGAGACAAGGTGTGGAGAAACAAGAGACGCCTCAAAGGTACCAATTTTCTTGTCACCGAGTCGCTTACCTCTACGCGAAAAAAGTTATTGCAAGAGGTAAAAATGTTGACAGGACCACGTGGGGTCTGGACGCAAGACGGGAAAATAGTTGTCCTGCATGACGGCAGCAGACGGTTTATCTCCACCATGAGAGATTTAGAGGCATTGAAGCGGGCCTGGCCCTCTCAGAAATCAACTCCAGGGGACGGACGTCGCTAAGTAACCTTACGAGCAAGATTTTGGATTTGCTTAGAAACTGACAAAGACCACTACGGCATAATCATTAGGTAACATCTGTCGTGCGTACTGCATTGTGCTACTTGAGTTCCTGTTTTCCACTAACTCCGTTTCTGTCATCGCCTGGCATCCCCGTTCCTGCATTTGCTGATTCTCGGCTGTTTTCCGTGTTCCTGAGAGAAGAAAGAAGCTCCCTGTGCGTTTCCGTCCCCCCTTCTTTAGCAGCGAGTTTCTTTTCTTTCTTTTTTTTTCTCTTTTCTTTCTTTCTTTCCCTCCCTTACGTGGCGTCCCAAGTGAAAATTAGTGCCTGTGTATATTAGTGTCTGTTTATATTAGTGCCTGTGTTTATTAGTGCTTGTGTATATTAGTGCCTGTGTATATTAGTGCCTGTATTTATCTGTCTCCCCTACATCCCTAGTTCTCCCAAGTTAATTCATTCATAGCCCCTCATTTCTCTAGTGTCAGTTCTCCCCACAGTGTTTTCATTTTCGGTTCTCTCTAGTGCAATTTCTCCCAAAATCTAATCCAAAGAGCCCCTATTTCCCAGTGCTAGTGCTCCACGTAGTGTTTTATTCCAATCATCTCACCAGTGCAAATAAGTGTCTGTAGTTATCTGTCTCCCTTCCACCCTTAGTGCTCCCAAAGCCGTTTCCCAATAGCTCTTACTCCACAGTGTTAGTGTTCCACTAAGTGTTTTATTCCACTCACTCCATAAGTTCCTTTAGCTCTCTAGGGCAGTTCTCATATCCCTACAGTGCAGTGCTCGCGCCTTCCTGTGCTCCTCTGTTTTCCTTTGCAATTAGTTTATAACTTATCCTTTACTTGACCTGTGTATTTTCCTGCTTTTTCATTATACATTGCAATATTGTATTGTGTCTTGTATTCCTAACTTTGCGCATCCTACTCTATAAAATATCCTCACCTATGTTTAATTCTTCCCCTGGAATCGTGCCCACTAATAGCACTTCTTTCCCGTTCGTACCTCCCATCAGTAGACCCTCCCAGCAGGACGTTATGACGTGCATTAGCTCTTCTGACTCTCCACCCCCCGCTGACCACCCTTTCCCCCGCTTTTCCCATTGCACTCAAAATAACAACACATGCCCTCTCTCGCCCATCACCTCTTCCCCTGTCCCACCATATAACCTTAATACACATGGTCCTCACACCCTCAACCCAGAGGCAGCAGAATTCTTACCCCCCACCCCTCCATTCCACTCCCGTCCCCACCCCCCTCACTACCTGCTATACATCCAGCCACAATCCGTACCTACTTTAACCCACATGCTCCTGATTTCATTCCTTCCCTAACTCAACCGCGTCCTTCCTTAGACCCAAATGCCTCTGAATTCTACCCATACGTATCTCCTGGTTCCGCATCTTCTAATCTTCTCCCTATCACTAATAAAAGCTTATCCTCATATTGCAATTCCAATACAAAGGCCATTCTATCTGAACAGTTTAAGCCCTTTCCACGCTCCCTCCAGATCTTATATTTAAATGCTCAAAGCCTAACAGCACATATCGAAGAACTCCGTGGTATACTACCTAACAATAAAGTACACATCATCGCTATTGCTGAGACCTGGTTGAAACCATCTATGTCTTCCTCTACTGTTAACATTGACGGTTTTAAACTTTACCGCAACGATCGCATTGGCAAAGGCGGCGGCGGTGTCGGAGTATATGTAAGAAACGATATTTCAACTAAATTTATTGAAAGTAGCGAATGTAATTACAGCAAAAGACCCGAATTTCTCTTTCTTGAATTGAAAATCTATTCACAGAAAATACTCTTCGGTATTTTCTACCGTCCACCCAAAATTGGTCATCTATCCGATATTGATGAAGTCATCTCTAATCACATTAACGATTACAATCATTTAATAATTACTGGCGATTTTAATGCCAATATACTCGCACCAAACCCTGATTCGACATATTTATATAACTCCTTCAACTCTCTAGGCCTTAGTATTCTACCTCTAAATGCTACTCACCATACTCCTACTTCCTCTACCCTAATTGATTTAGCCGTTACCCGCCAATCCTGACAAGGTTCTCGCGCATGGCCAACTCTCTGCTCCGGGAATCTCCGCACATGACATAATATACATTGCATATTCAATAAGGAGCCCAACCCACAAGCCGAAATATATCACCTATAGGGACTTCAAAAACATCAACAATGAGAAGTTAATTGCTGACGCGTCTGCCATGCCTTGGTATTCTATTGAGTACATGGACGACATTAACGACAAGGTTGAGACTTTCAACAATTTTGCACAGTCATTAATCAACACTCACGCTCCACTAAAGACTAAAAGAGTCTCTAAGCCCCATGCACCATGGCTCACAACAGACATCAAACTGATAATGAAGAGACGTGACAATGCCTTCCGCATTTTCAAAAATACAAAAACACAGATCTCATTCAACCAATTTAAAAAACTAAGAAATAAAACTAAGCAACTTATCAGAAACTCTAAAACTCGGTACATTCATTCACTGTCCCGTCCAAATTCTTCACAATCTGCTCTATGGAGTAACTTAAAATTATTTGGTATTGGAAAATCTAAGGATACACAACTTCCTCCTCATATTTGCCTTGATACACTTAACACTCTATTCACCACTCCCCCAACTCCTGATGACAACGAAATAAAACAGAATCACATACACCACCTACTTCAACACACTCCTCCCACCACAGCATCACCACCATTCCAATTTTCTCCTGTAACTCAGCTGGAAGTACTGAATTGTTTACGTAAAATCAAGTCCAGAGCACAAGGTGCTGACGAAATTCCAATAGTTTTCCTTCATAAGATTATTCATCTAGTGCTACCCATCATCACTCATATATTCAATTGGTCGCTTATGCAAAACAAATTCCCATCGCAATGGAAACTCGCCATAGTCCGTCCCATACCTAAGAAAAGTCTTACTTCTGACATAACCGACTTTCGGCCCATCAGTTTACTTCCTGTATTATCAAAGGCATTTGAAAAGGTTTTACATGAACAAATCACATATTTTCTAATTAGTAATAATATCCTCGATTCTCTACAATCAGGATTCCGAAAATCACACAGCACTACCACAGCACTCCTCAAAATCACTGACGATATCAGATTAGCAATGGACAAAAGAGAAGTCACTATTATGACTCTTCTTGACTTTAGTAAAGCTTTTGACTCTGTAGATGTAAACATACTTCTAACCAAACTGCGCCTCATGAACTTCTCCTCAGATTCCCTAAACTTAATTAGTTCTTACCTGAATGATCGCTATCAAAAGGTCGTAACTGACAATCATTCCTCAAGATGGATTAAAGTGTCACGTGGCGTACCACAAGGTTCCACCCTCGGGCCACTGCTCTTCTCTCTGTACATTAATGATATATCTTCTCAGCTTGCTCACTGTAAATACCACCTTTATGCTGATGATCTCCAAATCTATATGCACTCTCGCTCTATTGATCTCCATCTTATCATTGATAAAATGAACCATGACCTCACTTCTTTATCCAAATGGAGCAATGTAAATTTCCTCAAAATTAATCCTTTAAAAAGTCAGTCTATTATTATTGGGTATCCCAAACTTCTCTCGTCACTAAACTTCTCAGAACTTCCCCCAATTCTGCTCAATAACTCTGTCATTCGTTTCCAAAAAACTGCAACCAATCTCGGGTTAGTATTCAATGACACATTGACCTGGACTGATCATATAACTAAAATATGTAATACTGTTAACAGTTCACTTCACTCACTTAAAAGAATTAAAAGCATTACCCATTTCTCCCTTCGCAAGCGACTTATCACCGCTCTTGTCCTTCCTCACCTCGATTACTGCGATACGGTCTATCAAGATCTATCTAACGAGCTATCTCTAAAATTGCAGCGTGCACAAAATTCCTGCGTAAGATTCATTTGCGATCTCCAAAAGAGAGACCATGTCACTCAACCTCTATATACGTTGGGCTGGCTTCGCACTGAAGCTCGTAGACGTCTTCACCTCCTCTCGTTATTTTACCGAATTATAACTCTTCAAAACCCGCAGTATCTGATCTCCAAATTTTCCCAAATGAACTCTGTACACAACGCCAACACTAGGGGCACCAATCTCTTCCAGATCCCACATCACAGGACGGAAATTTATAATAAATCCTTCCATGTTACAGCTTGTAGACTTTGGAACGCCCTACCTACTGACCTCCAAAACGCAACATCTCTCCACATATTCAAACATAAATACTTTAAATTGCTGTTCTCTGCCCAAAATTCAGGTCAGCTTTAACATTTTCTTCTTACCAATTGCAAGACGGCTTCCTTCACTCTTCCTTACTTAATTAACATTAATTATTTTTTTTGCAGGTTATCGAGTTCGCAAAGTGTACGCCTCCTTCGACTGTTACCTTTTCATTGTCTAGTGTCTACTATGTTATAGTGTTTATGACGGTTTACAACGATGCTGTATATACGAAGACTTACTATACATACTCCTTTCTATTTAATGTTGTATTACTATATCATTATATGTACACTATCTAGGGTTTTCGCAGGTTTTTCACACCCCCCTTCTCAGTGGGTGTTTTCCTGCGTGGGTTTTACTAGGGAGGACATGCCTGTTTTACCTAGGTTTTCCCCATAATCTCTAATCTGTCTTCAATTTTATATATATATTTTTTTTTTACTCTGTATGATTTAGGTATATACTGTTTATGTTATGCGTATTGTATATATATATATATATATATATATATATCTTACTTTACCATTTTTTTATATTTTTTATATTGACGAAGGGTTAAATGTAAGAATGGACCTTATGGTCTAAATTTCGCCCGAATAAAGACGATTATCTATCTATCTATATCTCTCCTTCCTTCCCTCTCCCCCCCCCTTCTCCATCCCTCTCTCTCTTTTCTCCCATCTCTCTCATTCCCTCTTTCACAATCCATAGCTCTCCCTCTTTTTTTCCGTCTTCTTTATTTCTTTCCTCCTTTCCTTTTCTAATTCCTTATCTCAGATTTATCCTCAGATTTTACAATACAATACTATCATTATGATACAAACATCTAATATGTTTTAATGCCAGCTGTATCAGCTGTGTTTAGCAATACAAAGTTCTTTTCATAGCTTGGCACCTCCAGCATGCCGCGCATTGCTGTAGCGTTATATATATATATATATTATATATATATATATATATATTATATATATATATATATATATATATATATATATATATATAACTTACGGAAAAGGAAAGGTAAAATAGATATATGGATGTCAACAAGGTGTTGGGATGAGGAAACCCAGTGAGCACTCACCAATCAGACGACTTCAGGTTGGCGAGGCCCCGGGGATGTCGAAGCGACACACGTAAAATAACACAAAAACACAGAAACATCACAAACGTAGAAGCTTTCGGAACTACTCCTTCTTCAGCTACAGAGAGAGAACGAAAGCTTCTACGTTTGTGATGTTTCTGTGTTTTTGTGTTATTTTACGTGTGTCGCTTCGACATCCCCGGGGCCTCGCCAACCTGAAGTCGTCTGATTGGTGAGTGCTCACTGGGTTTCCTCATCCCAACACCTTGTTGACATCCATATATATATATATATATATAATATGTGTGTGTGTTTTGTGTTTTCAACGTGTCTCTTTGACACCCCCAGCAGCCTGCCATCTTGGTTCCCAACTTGGTAAGTGTCTGCTGGGCTTCCTTCAACACCTTGTTGCCACTTTCATCACTACCTTTTCATATATAATAATAATATATATATAATATATATTAATATAATATATATATTATATATATAATAATAATAATAATATATATATATATAACTTCAATATAAAATTTCGAATATTAAAAGCCAAATTATCATACACGATCATCAAAAACGAAAGATGTGCCGAATACTTCTACATCTTAAAAACATCCCTGATCTGCAGCATATATTTAGAAGTGCCTATAAATTAGTATTCTAAATGAGAAGCACATATTATGAGTTGGATACGTAACCTCTAAATGAAAATAAACAAAAATAAAAGACTAACTGCACTTCGTTATTTTTACCAAATAATTTCATTATAACGTTAAACGTAACGGAAAACAAAATGTAAATTTAAGCCAAGCGAAAAATGGAACAAAAACAAAATAGCCTTTTTGCCTGTAATGAAAAATGTAATGAATCTTTTTTCCTTTGGCAGCACTGATATTTATACATATAAGAATAATGCAGCAGTATATTTCAGACCGAATCGCGAGAGAAAATATGAGGAAAATGCAATTTATTCCATACGTAGAAAATTTCATGTAACCTTTCCCATGAAAAACAGAATCATGAGATCATGAAAGACAAAATTGGCCACAAATGCAGAACTGCGAAAGAGCAAAACACGTGATAGATAAAGTCGTGAAAGATGAGGTCTAGTGGTAAATAGTTTTTACTAAACTTACCTGTATTGTTGCTTCTTCGCCATTTTCCTCACCCTCTGGGACTTCATCTTCTAATTTATATAAAAAATCAACGTTTGTTTCTTCGATATCTATTCCAATCTGAAATAAAAATAATGCACACTGATAACAGAACCATATAGAATACTAGTAGTTGGTGCTTGCATTCTGCAAGCATTAATTCTCACCTTGAAAAACATTAATTTTTCAAACAGTTGTTTCATTATTGGAAATATTTTTAAAAATCAGAATCTTGTACCCCTGAATCGATTCCGTTCTTTCCTTATGGAACAATATTGGAATCAAAGCAATCCCTAAAATTTGCAATTTTAGGAATATTATACTTTTTCCGTTGTTGGCCATACATTTCAGCCAAATTTTAATCTTGTAACACACCTAAAAGTACAATAATATTTACCTAATTGTTTAAATTTATAAATTTCAAATGGCTGCAATAACAACTTCATGGAGATTTTCAAATATTCCTGTGCGCTTCTGTATCAAGCTCTAACTGAAAAATTACACCACCTTAGCTCATCTCCAATACCTGAACATTTATATATTTGTTTAAAATTTATGAATTTTTAAGTCAAATAAATTATAATTAATTATATTAAATTATATATAAGAATTTCTATATTTCCTATTTGGTTATTTTACAAACTCTACCTTTACAAAAGATTTCAGCATCGTAGCACATTCAGAAAGACATAAACCTTAAATATCATACTATACTGGCTGCTTTATATATTTATAATCTGATACTGTTTGTAAAGAAAAACATAAATTTGTACAGTTTAAATTGTAACATTCATGGACATAACACCAGAACCAAATTGGATTTACATGTCCAGTCCAGGGTATCTAAATTAAATAGTGAGGGGCCTTATCATAAAGGTGCAAAACTAATGAAATTGCTTCTCACAAGCATAAAAAGACTTGAAACTTTAAAAAAATTTAAAGTCTTAAGATATATTTTTAATCAAAAAACCACTGTACTCACTGGAGGAGTTCTATGATATTTGTAATAAAAAATTGCGACGTGTTTTTCCTTTTATAATTCCGTCATATGCTATGTATGTAAAAAAAATTTTCTGTAATTTCCATTTCCTTTGGACTTGACAAAACCATGTACCATGTACCAATTGGTGAATAAAATTAATAAAAATAATAATATCTCAACCATAGATATTATGAAGAATTTGTTTGTTTATTCATGCATTTATAATGCAACAACTACAGAATGTAGAATCAAGATGAAGGTACCATTTTAACCGCAATAAAGATTTAAGCAAAATGGGAGGGTTTTTAAAGAGATTTGAACTATATTTTTCATTCAAAAATGTTTTTTTCTTTAAAATTTTCCCATGTAAATAACATGGGAATGAGCCTATTGTTGGACTAACAATCTACATGACAACCATTATAAACAATACCTAATATTAACTAAAAGAAATAATATGTACCTAATATAAACTAAAGTAGGGAAGAAAGAAAAACTAAGGTTATTCAGAGAAGGGCAATCATCAAAAAAACTATAAATCTGGCTAATTATTTCAAAAGGTAAGTGGAAGACAGTTTTAATGTGCAATTCTAAGTGCTTTTGTTCTCTAAAAACTTTTTATGTATTCTGCATATTCTCTAGTAGGCAGCAAAATATGTTTTTCATCAACATTGAAAATGAATAAGTTGAAAGATAACTCACAAGGAGAGAAAGTGGTAGTGGGATAACGGATTTTTATGAAACTTGGTATGTGTATAGCTCTGGATTCCAGGATCACTGCAAATCCCCCTTTTGGGAATATATGGCCGATAGTTTTTCTGAAAATCATGATTAAATATTTCAATTTCCCGTTAACTGGTATAAAAATATCTTAATGCATACCTAACTGATTGGCCGAGTGAGGCGAGGTCTCTCCTGTTGAATCCATGTGCATTTTGTCTGTCCGTTTGTTCTACGATAACTGCCATCTCAGTTGTCTGATTTTTACCAAACTTCGTGTGCATTTACAAATAACTTAAGAGTCGAATGCCTATAGTTTTTCTATAATACCACCCTTATAGTTACTGTGCAATTTGTATTAGTGCATTGTGCTAATTTACATATGTTATCCAATCAAAACGAAATTTGGTATACATACAGAAAACATCAAATGATGAAGAAAACATCAAATAAACATTTTTCTAAATGTACAGGAAGCCTCCAGGAGGCACGCAATGTGATTCCCCCCCACCAGCCCTAAGTAAGATGAGCGAAGTCGAAGATCCCACGAATCCCCTAGTTAAGTAATTGTTGGTGGTGAGCGTATAGCGGGTGCGACTGAAACGTGAGGGTGGGAGTTCAATTCCCTCTTGGGTAGCTTTCTTTTTCATTCATTCCTCCTTTTACAAATCCTTATTCATATTTCGCATTAAAATTTAACTGGGCAACCACGTTCATATTTTCATTTTTTTTCTATGCTGTTGGGCGATGGTCCGGATTTTTTTCTCAAGTCATTCACGCACGATTTTCTCAACCAACTTTAACCCTTTCAAGACCGGAGACGCTGTAGTTAGTCTGACCCCAAAAGTCCAGAGAAATCAAAGATGGCTGCCAAAATTAGGGTCCGATTTAGTAAAACAATGCAACATTCACTTCAAAGGCAATTTATTGACTAAAAAAGACATTTAAAGAAAAAAAATCTTTTATGTTAAAGTTAAGCATGAATATTTACGGAATCTCCCTCATCAGACAAAATATTTTGCGTTTCATCTCCGGATAAACTATCATCATCCGAAAAATCAGACACTTCGATGTCTGACTCGCCTTCCAAACCTCGTCGAGCATTGCCTGAAGTTGCGCCGAAACTATCGTCTTCCACTTTAAATCCCAAGTATTCATCGCTTGAATCATCAGAATTCAAACTCCGATTCAAATTGGCATAATTTGAGTTATCGTCAGCCATTTGGGGTGACTTTACTCGCAAAGAAAACCGAAAAAATGTTGATCAAAAACTTCGAAAAAACACGTATGCAAACTCTAAAAAGGACGCCAACAATCTAGTTGATTTCGTTATTCTTTTGTTAACATGAGAAACAAGCCATTTCAACGAGATACGTCGACCGATCCGAGTTTTCGGAGGTAATTTCGAAAGACGTTTTCAGGCGGTTTCGGGCGTTTCGGCCGATCACAGCAGCCGTAATTACGGGCGTATTCGGGCGTTCCGGTCGTGAAAGGATTAAATTATTAAATCGCATATTCTTTATTGATCTCGGCACACGCTACATCCTATATTGATGCTTATGACATGGAAAGCATCCCTGAAATTATTTTTGCGAAGACTTCCACCGAATATTTAAAATAGACCCATTAGGTGGAGGCATTAGGCAATAACAACTTCATGGATATCTTCTCATGTTTATTTCTGCATTTGCATAAAGCACTAAGTAAATGAAAATTTTCAGCTCCCTAGCTTGTCCTCTAGTACATAAACATTTATATATTTGTTTAATATTTAGGAATTTTTAACAGCCAAATAAATTAGCAAAAATTTCTATAATTCCTCTTCGGTTATTTTATCAATTGTCGTTAAAAACAATTTCAACTTCATAGCACATTTAGAAATACATAAAAATTAAACATTTGCAAATTTTTAGCGGCTGCATTGTTAAACTTTTTAGATTTTCGATTTTTATAGTCAGTTCTGCACATAGTCCTACCGATATAAAAATTTTGAGGCTCCAGCTTATCTGGAAAAACCTAAACTTGAGTATCCTTTTATATACTTGATATATGTTACAATTTATGTGCTTTTCTTATGCGGCAAAAACAGCCCCTTGAAATATGAATTTTCCTAATTGAGGATTATTCTGTTTGGTTTTGACCAAAATCCTATAATCATGCCAAATTTAAAGTCTCCAGCTCATCTGAAAGTGCCTAAACATTAGTATCCTCCTGATATATATCTATACTATATTGAACACTTCACTTTAACCCATTTCATCGTGGAATTATAGGAAATACAAGACCTCGAGAAGCCCGTAATTCTAATTTCGACCTTTTTCCTTCATATTCTGAATTTAGAAGGTAATTAACATGAAAATAAGCAATAGCCACGGAAAATTAAAAAATTTGTCATTTTAAACATATTTTCGGCTGTGGTCAAACACGACCGTTTGGGTTAAAATGAGGTACGAAAATATCCAATTCGGCTTAGTTTTTCACTCTTCGAATAAAATCTGTAAACAAAAAATAATATTTTCAAGGAAAATATTCATAACTAAAAATTCTACGATATCTTAAAACTTTTATTTGACATTTTTGAATAATTAGTTATGATATGGTACAAAGCATTTATCATGCAAGGCAACATTGCGGCTTTCACACGCAGTAACAGTTTTAGTTTTACAATAGGCACAATTTCTCCTTTTTTAACCTGTTAAAACCAAATGCCTTCCCACATCTCTGTGGGACTGACTTACTCTATTTTTTTTTGTACGGTCCCTGATTTTTGCGCTTTGTCCCATCGTTTGCGCATAGTGCATCAACTAGTTTTCGGATAAATTCTAGCTCATCTAATTTGCAGCCAAAACTTCTGCTTAGTATCCAAGCGTTATTTACAGCAACATCTATAACCCAAGACAATATTGGCATGTACTTACTTGATAATTTGAGACAGGGTTGTCCATTTCATCAATCCCTCCCATATACTCATTGTACATATTGATGAGAAAAGGTTGAGGAATCTCAATTTTACGCTTCTCTTTTACTGAATATCGAGCAACCTTTTTCATTGGCTCCACACCAAATTGATTAGACAGTAATTAAACTACATTATTGTCCATCCATTTCGCAGCTATTATATTACTGCCCTTGTCGACACGGCTGTCTACTTTCCCTGTCTTTTTTCTTCATATCCTTATTAGATACCACGGCACATTTTTCAGCTCTATTTTCACGAGTGATCCAGTTGCACCAACTCTCCTTTTATGAAGCTCTGACACCATTTTAGCATTCGTAAAATAATTGTCAGAAAATAAAGAAAATTTAATTCCTGGGTATGACGACTCTAGTAAATCTGCAAAATTTAAAATTACTGATCCTCCCAAACCAAATTCTTTTTTGTATTCATCTTTCTCAGTCGAACATTTTCCTCGATACAAAGAAAACTGTCAGCAGTACCCAGTCATGTTACTCCACCGACGTGACCAAATCATCTTCTTTATCTACAACTACACTCACTTCATAACTTCTTGATCTTATTCTGTGTTCAGAGCAAATCTTGCCTTTAACAATACAAATTTTTCCTTCTCGCCTCAGTTTAACAAATCCAACAGCATTATTAACATAGTCTTTCCTCACTGACCTCAAAGGGAGAAAAAAGCCATAAAAAGCAACGATGAAATTTGCGACACATACAAAAGAGACATGCAGTTATGACAAACACTTTATACAGTTTTTCTTTTCGCAAGTATAGGTAATAACTAAGGCAGATAGACACTTAAAACAACAAACTTAACCACATTCCCTATAGACACGGAAACTAAGTTTATTAACATTGATTTTGTATATTTGTCAATATTTGACCTGATGATTCTGTAAAGGCAGATGATGGTGATTATTCACCGAAACCGGTCGTGTTTTACTTCATATATTTTGTGGAAATTAGAAAAAGTTTAATACAAATAAAAATACTATCTAGCATTGTTTATGTTATTTTATTGTCGAATTCCACGAAGTCTCTGCCTCGTCCATTACCTTTTGTATACTTATCTAACTATATGTGTGCATGAATACAACTTGTATTCTTTCATTTTGAAGCATTAGTCCTCTCTCCATTAGAATAAAATACATTTTCAAAATAATAAAAGATTTTGCTAGGTATACCACCTTCCTGCTGTTCAAAAATGCTACTGCTTTGAAATTCATTTATAAGTTTAATTATCTGTTAATGAATATGCGTTATGTAAGCAATAGGAACGGTTTTTCCCATGCATATGCTTGGATTGCATAATTTGTTTTTCTAAATACAATAATCCAAGGCATTATTTCAAAACAGAATAAAACTTGTCAAATAGTACTTCATTGTAATAGATGAAAAAAGAACTGCCAGTATTGGGGTTCGAATCACAAAACAAAAATCCTCAGCTGCATAGTTTAGTGCCTTAACCACTCGGCTAGCCTGCCTATGCATTAATTAACTCCTTGTGAAGACCTAATAAGGGGCACAGTTATTTTCTATAAACTTTGACCCCCGATTTTTTTTAACTAGGATCTATGGAGCCTTGGCCTTGGTAGACGAGTGGTTCGAGTTTCTGCCAACTGATACTAAGGTCGCGGGTTCGAATCCCGCCTAGGACATGGATGTTTGTGCTTGTAATATTAGGGTTATATGTAAGAATGGACATTATTGTCTAAATATCGCCCTCAATAAAGACGGATTATTATTATTATTATGGAGCCAAAAGCCGAGAAACGTGTCTGCTTATTTTTATGCTTTTATCCACCAGCAAAAGTCGGTCACAGTTTGTGACACCGATGTCTTGTCCTCCCCTTGTTAGATAAAACAGGATCTGAGCAATATACTGTAAACTTGGGATAAATAGTGTAAATTGTTTCTGTGAATGCATTAAAAAATTCATCAATGTGTTTCACTCAAAAAGAATACATAAAATATATTTAAAATACATTGTACACACCAATGCCCACAATGTCCCCTTCAATAGTTCTTACAATGTAAGGGTTATTCACGCCTTACCCAATGACACTCCTGCCCCTCTTCTCCGACACTGGGAACTAGCCCATATAAATCTTCTTGACTCTTTCTCCCCGCCTGACCTCAACCTCCGCTAACCCTATTAGCCTCCTTACAATGTCTCCTCTGTTACATTGTAGCTATTCGCACTTTACCTTACCACACTCCCTCCTTTATTGGCTATCCACCCTTCCTACTCCCCGCCTCCTCCAATCATCAACCTTCCCACATCACCCTGTCATTCCCCACCCAGTATGTCACTTTCAGTTATTCTATCTCCATCGCTGAAGAAGGGCATTGGCCCAAAAAGCTTTCATGTGTTTTTCTTGTATGCATGTTTTCTGTCTCTTCGATGACCCTAGCAGCCTGCCAACTTGGTCCCTGACTTGGTAAGTGTCCGCTGGGCTTCCCTCAACACCTTGTTGCCACCCTCATCACTACCTTTTCTTTTCCTTAAGTTATTATATATATATATATATTTATATGTATGATTTTACTTATGAAAAACAGAGAAAATTGGTCCATATTTACGTATTTTGATGAACGAAAAAAATCTTGCACCTTGAAAAATCGAAAATCTCATGTAAACATATAAGAATATATATTTGCCTCCTGGAGTCAAACCCAGGACTTCTTCCAGGATGTTTGATTTTTCTAGGCACCACTTCATGGGGATTTAATGGTTTTCAAAGTTTCAGCTCTTAATTCCATCGTGAAATTTCTATAAGTACTGTGACAAACAGACACTTAAGAATTTATATACAGTAAAACCTTGTTATTTCAAATTCAAAGGACCACAAAAATACGACTTCGAATTATCCGGTTTTGAAATAAACAAACTTAAAAAAAAATCAAAATTTCTTACGATCTGCTATTTGGAAAGTAAAATCGCAATATAGTCTTATCTATCCATTCTGCTACAAAATGTGTTGACCTTACAAGTTCATACATATGGCAAATTCATTAACAGAGCTGAAGTGACCACCTAATTCATGATTCACGAGCATCACCGTGTTGGAAAAATAGGCTTGAGTGAACATCTTAATTTTCCCAGCATGTATTTCAAATTACTCTTTTATGCCACATTTAGGAAGAAAAGACTTTCAACCGCGCATACTCAGTCAAAAGATTATGAAAATGCATGCTAAAAAGATTGGGAAAACGCTTGTGTGAAATATTGTATAGATAATATATAGGAACAATAGCATAATAATTCTCTCCAATTTTGTTCCAACTTTCAATGCCATCAGTATGGTCAAAATTAATTAATTCTTTCTTAGCTCGAGACGATTCCATACATTGCATTGTAATTTTATTTCCATCCATATTACACAGCTTTAATGAAATACACGTGCTCTCCAAATAACGTGGTTGTATTTGCTATGGCAGGTGATGTTTTTATAAGTATGTACTTAGGAATTATTTTCTGGAATACGTATTCAATGCCTCCCTTTGGAACTGCTGGCGAGGGGATTTAAATCCATGAATTGCATCATGCAGGCAGGAGAGAGGGGTAGGAGTCGAGCTTAGCATAGCATGCCGAGTTTAAGGGAAGGGAAAACTAAACAGGCGAACAAGCATGACTATTTTATTGACAATCTCTTAGGATTGTAAGAAACATTCTTAATCCATCAGCGTCATCCTGTGTACCCAGTACAAAAACTTCATATGCAGTCATACTGGGTACGCCATGGAGATCCCTAATTTCTCTATTTTTTGGAAGCAATAAATGTTCTTAACTCTGAAAAACCTTGATATATTTCAAAACAGTAATCTTGGACCTTCCTATTATGCTTAATTCTGCAACTTTACTGTTTTCTTTATACCTATATTATACGTCAAATTTTGATTGAATTTTCACGTTTTTATGCGAATTGTGGGTTCTAAAAACCCCTATTCAATGCTGAAACTAACTGACCCTCTGCACAAAAGCTACTGTTTGGTGGAAGGGGACGTTTATCTGCTTTGTGATGTCTCTCACTCTTGAGATGAATATTTTTTTCTTATGCGTCAACACTTGAGAGCTATATGGAAAGGGAGGAGGAATGGTCTTCAGATCAAGGCTAGTGCTTGGTTCAGCATTTCTTGAGAACATATAAAAACATATAATGGGAGCAAGAGAGAGAAACACTTATCTGACATCAACGCACATAGAAGCCCATTCAAAGATATTTACGATATTTAAGACATTGACCGAAATCGTGATCAGAGCACACGGGAAGCGCTTGGATAGCACAAAAAAATATTCTCTTGACGCACTGAGGGAAACATTTATGCTGTACAGAGGGAGCTATTGTTCATTATTTTCCATTGTTACTTTTGTTTACTTTCTAAGAGATTAAAAGAGTCGAACTAATCATGGAATCAAGCAATAGAAAAACGTAAGCAATACCTGGCGATGAAAAGTAGACTGAAATCGTACCTGAAAGTGATTCAGCGGAAAGGGTCAGTTGAGAGAGTGATAGTGAGAATAACATTTAAGTTCATGCTCAAATTACTAAGGTAAATACCTATATTTTTTGGCATTTTTTTGTTGAGTGGACAAATACGAAACCTCATTTCTCCTGTCCCTGCACGCTTTTAGTATCTTTGTTTATCCTTATTTGAAGTTTTTTTCCCGAAAAACTTATGGGGAAGAGGTAGAGATCTATGATAAAGCAGTATACGTGAAGTAATCCAAGAACCTGGAATAAAGGTCTAGTGATGCAAGGATAAGATGATTCCTCTATTTGTATCATCTACGATTTCATTTCACGTTGACTATTAAATAAGTAAAAAGAAGTTACCTGTTTAGGGGTAATGTATATTCCATTTGCAAGAAATGGGGAACAAAAACACAATGCCTTTGTCATGTGCACACACAAACTTTCCATTTAAACACACAATATGTGTAAAAGTTTCGAATTACACGAAATGTTTGCGAGTCACTGGACCAGATCATGACTTTAAATTTCATTGTCGACGTACTTCGAATAATCCATACTAAAAAGTATGCAAAATCCTATGATGTTGGCTTGGGACTGCTCTTAGCTTTGAATTACACACTATTTTGAATCATCTGGGATCGAAATAACGAGGTTTCACTGCATCCTGATTCTTTTGCTTATCTAAATGGCTACACAGGAACACCCCGGGTTACGTAAGTAATGTGTTCCAGCACCCATTGTGTACCATGAAATTTGCTATGGAAAGTACAGCAGAGGTGGGGAAACAATGGCCTGTGGGACGGATTCAGTCCCCAAATGCAACTATTCGGCACGCAAAGCTGTTTCGAAAAAGCCATCTCTGAAAATTAAAGTACGTATAATTTAATGCACCAGTACGGTACAAGCACTCGGTTAAAATAGAGGCATGTAAACGCAGTGGCTAATCTGAGTATAGAATATAGTTAACAGAAAACGGAGCTTACAAAGAAAATTAAAGCTAACGGAGTACGAATTAAAAAATGAATAAATGAATTCTCGATGTAAATCAATAATATAGTACGCAAGGTGAAACGTTGGTTTTTATTAAATGCAGTTTGCTCTCGCAATGTCCAATCGACACTTGCTTGGCAAACAAAACGAAGAATGCCAATTTTGTCAAGCTGTTAATTTCTGTGCTGAAACGAAGGCAATATAAGCCATTTACATATTATACAGTTATGGAAAAGTCGCTTTAATCATTCAAGGATAATTTCTGAAGGTTTTACACTAAAATGCTAAATACTAAATGCTTATCAGACATGATTACAAGGGCCACACTCCCGTTAATTTGTGCAAAAGTGAACACACACGTTAACAGCATCCACGTCAACGATCGAAAAGACTGAAGGGATTGGGAGAGAAATCACACTACCAACACAGACATGTAACAACAATGTACCATATTAGTGCGAATACAGTCCCCCCTTTTTGGCCAAAATATTAGCAAGAGGGAGACTATTCGAGCCCAAAAAATTAGGCAAACGAAAATATCGCTGCCGGCAGTAAGTATAGGTAAATATTAATGCCCTCGCTTGATTCAATAGTTTTATGGAGAATTTCTTGATACATAAGACTCAATAACTCAATTCTTTTTGTTCACTCTTTGGAATCCTTGCCTTAAACGTTCGTATTTTCATAATAGCGTGAATTGCAGAAGTTTTCACTTTGAAAGCATTGATTGGCTAACTTCATCCCTTACTAAAAGTACAAGTCTCAAATATTGATATGTAATGGTGCCACCTATCGTTATTTTAGAGAAAATGTCTCTACAACAAAAGAAATTACCTTCGTTACCCATCCATCTGTAGGCAATTATGTCAGCTGATCAGACTGTCCAGCTTGCACAGCTGTTGATTGTATATAATGCAATTGCATTATAAAAGTATTATTTACGTAAATCAAACCGAGGTGTTGAAGGTGTTACAACTATCTACAGAATGCATTCCTTGATGAGATATTCCGAGGCATAAATATCGGAAGTAATGAAAATACGAGTAAATTAAATTATGAAAAGAATATATTAACTGGAAATCTGGTGATAATTACTTTTTTATACAGGCACGATTCAAGTAGCCACTGTCGACGGCATCTGAAGGATATGAATTCATAAATGCAAAGTTTTCGATTTTAGTCCAGTAACACTTGATACATAATTAAATTAGGCCACAACTATAGCACGCAAAACGTGAGGTCACCATTTCATTATAAATTGATAGCTCTTAACTAAATTGCTCCTACATATTAAAAACTCATTCTTTAGAATATTAAAAGTGAGTTCTGTAACGGGGCTCCAACTTTTTTCCAAAACTGAGGCTGCAGAAATAGGGGGGCGGGGACTATATTCAGGGAGGGACTATACTCGCAAGGAGAGTTAGACAATTGATATTCTGATATCAGGACGAAACCACTTCAGGATGAAAGAACATCAAGGTTAATCAGACACGTATTTTTTCTTATACTCGTAATGGCCACTCCTTCAAAAGTTATTAGCATTTAAAAGTTACGGATAACCTGCCGGCTATTTAAATCCCCCAAATGCACGCAGCATTTTGTAAGTGAAGGGAAATGCATCATCTACGATGAAAAAAGAGCACAAACATAAATATTAGAATACTTAACTGAAATGAGGCGTTCTAAATAACTTTCGATTATTTGATTAGTTACAATTGATTAGATAATAGATGGGCGTATAAAGATCTAATATTTCCCTGGCATCATTTTCTGATATATAGTTTTGCGCTGTTTAGTCATTAAAATTATGGAAATTCATTTATTAATGCGTCGACTTATTAGGAGAAGAAATTTTTAGTAGACCGAGAGACAATCGGTTCTTGGTGTTTAGTTGTTTTATAGTGTGTGTTTGGTCAAATTATGCCGTATAGTTTCAAATACCCCATCGCATGAAACGCACCTACATGTGATACACTATATACTTTCCTAACTTGATAACTAGTTCATAAGCGCCACTTTTATTGCCATTCGCAATAAGTGTAACATTTTAACAAAGAACACAACCATGCAATCTGCAAAACTAGTACTAGGAGCTTAGACATGATAACTACCCCTCCACCAACGCTAATGAAAATGAATTGTCTTTTTTAAAAAGTTGGGAAAATGGATCCTTAACCATACAAATATTACTATTATTATTATTTTACACGATGGAGTGATTTTCACAACTTTTAACATCATCTTCACCTTGGTCTCCTTTCTAATTCATCTAAAAATGAATTAATTACCTCATTTTCTGCAATCTGCAAAACTAGTACTAGGAGCTTAGACATGATAACTACCCCTCCACCAACGCTAATGAAAATGAATTGTCTTTTTTAAAAAGTTGGGAAAATGGATCCTTAACCATACAAATATTACTATTATTATTATTTTACACGATGGAGTGATTTTCACAACTTTTAACATCATCTTCACCTTGGTCTCCTTTCTAATTCATCTAAAAATGAATTAATTACCTCATTTTCTGCAATCTGCAAAACTAGTACTAGGAGCTTAGACATGATAACTACCCCTCCACCAAGGCTAATGAAAATGAATTGTCTTTTTTAAAAGTTGGGAAAATGGATCCTTAACCATACAAATATTACTATTATTATTATTTTACACGATGGAGTGATTTTCACAACTTTTAACATCATCTTCACCTTGGTCTCCTTTCTAATTCATCTAAAAATGAATTAATTACCTCATTTTCTGCAATCTGCAAAACTAGTACTAGGAGCTTAGACATGATAACTACCCCTCCACCAAGGCTAATGAAAATGAATTGTCTTTTTTAAAAAGTTGGGAAAATGGATCCTTAACCATACAAATATTACTATTATTATTATTTTACACGATGGAGTGATTTTCACAACTTTTAACATCATCTTCACCTTGGTCTCCTTTCTAATTCATCTAAAAATGAATTAATTACCTCATTTTCTGCAATCTGCAAAACTAGTACTAGGAGCTTAGACATGATAACTACCCCTCCACCAAGGCTAATGAAAATGAATTGTCTTTTTTAAAAAGTTGGGAAAATGGATCCTTAACCATACAAATATTACTATTATTATTATTTTACACGATGGAGTGATTTTCACAACTTTTAACATCATCTTCACCTTGGTCTCCTTTCTAATTCATCTAAAAATGAATTAATTACCTCATTTTCTGCAATCTGCAAAACTAGTACTAGGAGCTTAGACATGATAACTACCCCTCCACCAAGGCTAATGAAAATGAATTGTCTTTTTTAAAAAGTTGGGAAAATGGATCCTTAACCATACAAATATTACTATTATTATTATTTTACACGATGGAGTGATTTTCACAACTTTTAACATCATCTTCACCTTGGTCTCCTTTCTAATTCATCTAAAAATGAATTAATTACCTCATTTTCTGCAATCTGCAAAACTAGTACTAGGAGCTTAGACATGATAACTACCCCTCCACCAAGGCTAATGAAAATGAATTGTCTTTTTTAAAAAGTTGGGAAAATGGATCCTTAACCATACAAATATTACTATTATTATTATTTTACACGATGGAGTGATTTTCACAACTTTTAACATCATCTTCACCTTGGTCTCCTTTCTAATTCATCTAAAAATGAATTAATTACCTCATTTTCTGCAATCTGCAAAACTAGTACTAGGAGCTTAGACATGATAACTACCCCTCCACCAAGGCTAATGAAAATGAATTGTCTTTTTTAAAAAGTTGGGAAAATGGATCCTTAACCATACAAATATTACTATTATTATTATTTTACACGATGGAGTGATTTTCACAACTTTTAACATCATCTTCACCTTGGTCTCCTTTCTAATTCATCTAAAAATGAATTAATTACCTCATTTTCTGCAATCTGCAAAACTAGTACTAGGAGCTTAGACATGATAACTACCCCTCCACCAAGGCTAATGAAAATGAATTGTCTTTTTTAAAAAGTTGGGAAAATGGATCCTTAACCATACAAATATTACTATTATTATTATTTTACACGATGGAGTGATTTTCACAACTTTTAACATCATCTTCACCTTGGTCTCCTTTCTAATTCATCTAAAAATGAATTAATTACCTCATTTTCTGCAATCTGCAAAACTAGTACTAGGAGCTTAGACATGATAACTACCCCTCCACCAAGGCTAATGAAAATGAATTGTCTTTTTTAAAAAGTTGGGAAAATGGATCCTTAACCATACAAATATTACTATTATTATTATTTTACACGATGGAGTGATTTTCACAACTTTTAACATCATCTTCACCTTGGTCTCCTTTCTAATTCATCTAAAAATGAATTAATTACCTCATTTTCTGCAATCTGCAAAACTAGTACTAGGAGCTTAGACATGATAACTACCCCTCCACCAAGGCTAATGAAAATGAATTGTCTTTTTTAAAAAGTTGGGAAAATGGATCCTTAACCATACAAATATTACTATTATTATTATTTTACACGATGGAGTGATTTTCACAACTTTTAACATCATCTTCACCTTGGTCTCCTTTCTAATTTATCTAAAAATGAATTAATTACCTCATTTTCTGCAATCTGCAAAACTAGTACTAGGAGCTTAGACATGATAACTACCCCTCCACCAAGGCTAATGAAAATGAATTGTCTTTTTTAAAAAGTTGGGAAAATGGATCCTTAACCATACAAATATTACTATTATTATTATTTTACACGATGGAGTGATTTTCACAACTTTTAACATCATCTTCACCTTGGTCTCCTTTCTAATTTATCTAAAAATGAATTAATTACCTCATTTTCTGCAATCTGCAAAACTAGTACTAGGAGCTTAGACATGATAACTACCCCTCCACCAAGGCTAATGAAAATGAATTGTCTTTTTTAAAAAGTTGGGAAAATGGATCCTTAACCATACAAATATTACTATTATTATTATTTTACACGAGGAGTGATTTTCACAACTTTTAACATCATCTTCACCTTGGTCTCCTTTCTAATTTATCTAAAAATGAATTAATTACCTCATTTTCTGCAATCTGCAAAACTAGTACTAGGAGCTTAGACATGATAACTACCCCTCCACCAAGGCTAATGAAAATGAATTGTCTTTTTTAAAAAGTTGGGAAAATGGATCCTTAACCATACAAATATTACTATTATTATTATTTTACACGATGGAGTGATTTTCACAACTTTTAACATCATCTTCACCTTGGTCTCCTTTCTAATTCATCTAAAAATGAATTAATTACCTCATTTTCTGCAATCTGCAAAACTAGTACTAGGAGCTTAGACATGATAACTACCCCTCCACCAAGGCTAATGAAAATGAATTGTCTTTTTTAAAAAGTTGGGAAAATGGATCCTTAACCATACAAATATTACTATTATTATTATTTTACACGATGGAGTGATTTTCACAACTTTTAACATCATCTTCACCTTGGTCTCCTTTCTAATTCATCTAAAAATGAATTAATTACCTCATTTTCTGCAATCTGCAAAACTAGTACTAGGAGCTTAGACATGATAACTACCCCTCCACCAAGGCTAATGAAAATGAATTGTCTTTTTTAAAAAGTTGGGAAAATGGATCCTTAACCATACAAATATTACTATTATTATTATTTTACACGATGGAGTGATTTTCACAACTTTTAACATCATCTTCACCTTGGTCTCCTTTCTAATTTATCTAAAAATGAATTAATTACCTCATTTTCTGCAATCTGCAAAACTAGTACTAGGAGCTTAGACATGATAACTACCCCTCCACCAAGGCTAATGAAAATGAATTGTCTTTTTTAAAAAGTTGGGAAAATGGATCCTTAACCATACAAATATTACTATTATTATTATTTTACACGATGGAGTGATTTTCACAACTTTTAACATCATCTTCACCTTGGTCTCCTTTCTAATTTATCTAAAAATGAATTAATTACCTCATTTTCTGCAATCTGCAAAACTAGTACTAGGAGCTTAGACATGATAACTACCCCTCCACCAAGGCTAATGAAAATGAATTGTCTTTTTTAAAAAGTTGGGAAAATGGATCCTTAACCATACAAATATTACTATTATTATTATTTTACACGATGGAGTGATTTTCACAACTTTTAACATGATCTTCAACTTGGTCTCCTTTCTAATTCATCTAAAAATGAATTAATTACCTCATTTTCTGCAATCTGCAAAACTAGTACTAGGAGCTTAGACATGATAACTACCCCTCCACCAAGGCTAATGAAAATGAATTGTCTTTTTTAAAAAGTTGGGAAAATGGATCCTTAACCATACAAATATTACTATTATTATTATTTTACACGATGGAGTGATTTTCACAACTTTTAACATCATCTTCACCTTGGTCTCCTTTCTAATTTATCTAAAAATGAATTAATTACCTCATTTTCTGCAATCTGCAAAACTAGTACTAGGAGCTTAGACATGATAACTACCCCTCCACCAAGGCTAATGAAAATGAATTGTCTTTTTTAAAAAGTTGGGAAAATGGATCCTTAACCATACAAATATTACTATTATTATTATTTTACACGATGGAGTGATTTTCACAACTTTTAACATCATCTTCACCTTGGTCTCCTTTCTAATTCATCTAAAAATGAATTAATTACCTCATTTTCTGCAATCTGCAAAACTAGTACTAGGAGCTTAGACATGATAACTACCACTCCACCAAGGCTAATGAAAATGAATTGTCTTTTTTAAAAAGTTGGGAAAATGGATCCTTAACCATACAAATATTACTATTATTATTATTTTACACGATGGAGTGATTTTCACAACTTTTAACATCATCTTCACCTTGGTCTCCTTTCTAATTCATCTAAAAATGAATTAATTACCTCATTTTCTGCAATCTGCAAAACTAGTACTAGGAGCTTAGACATGATAACTACCCCTCCACCAAGGCTAATGAAAATGAATTGTCTTTTTTAAAAAGTTGGGAAAATGGATCCTTAACCATACAAATATTACTATTATTATTATTTTACACGATGGAGTGATTTTCACAACTTTTAACATCATCTTCACCTTGGTCTCCTTTCTAATTCATCTAAAAATGAATTAATTACCTCATTTTCTGCAATCTGCAAAACTAGTACTAGGAGCTTAGACATGATAACTACCCCTCCACCAAGGCTAATGAAAATGAATTGTCTTTTTTAAAAAGTTGGGAAAATGGATCCTTAACCATACAAATATTACTATTATTATTATTTTACACGATGGAGTGATTTTCACAACTTTTAACATCATCTTCACCTTGGTCTCCTTTCTAATTCATCTAAAAATGAATTAATTACCTCATTTTCTGCAATCTGCAAAACTAGTACTAGGAGCTTAGACATGATAACTACCCCTCCACCAAGGCTAATGAAAATGAATTGTCTTTTTTAAAAAGTTGGGAAAATGGATCCTTAACCATACAAATATTACTATTATTATTATTTTACACGATGGAGTGATTTTCACAACTTTTAACATCATCTTCACCTTGGTCTCCTTTCTAATTTATCTAAAAATGAATTAATTACCTCATTTTCTGCAATCTGCAAAACTAGTACTAGGAGCTTAGACATGATAACTACCCCTCCACCAAGGCTAATGAAAATGAATTGTCTTTTTTAAAAAGTTGGGAAAATGGATCCTTAACCATACAAATATTACTATTATTATTATTTTACACGATGGAGTGATTTTCACAACTTTTAACATCATCTTCACCTTGGTCTCCTTTCTAATTCATCTAAAAATGAATTAATTACCTCATTTTCTGCAATCTGCAAAACTAGTACTAGGAGCTTAGACATGATAACTACCCCTCCACCAAGGCTAATGAAAATGAATTGTCTTTTTTAAAAAGTTGGGAAAATGGATCCTTAACCATACAAATATTACTATTATTATTATTTTACACGATGGAGTGATTTTCACAACTTTTAACATCATCTTCACCTTGGTCTCCTTTCTAATTTATCTAAAAATGAATTAATTACCTCATTTTCTGCAATCTGCAAAACTAGTACTAGGAGCTTAGACATGATAACTACCCCTCCACCAAGGCTAATGAAAATGAATTGTCTTTTTTAAAAAGTTGGGAAAATGGATCCTTAACCATACAAATATTACTATTATTATTATTTTACACGATGGAGTGATTTTCACAACTTTTAACATCATCTTCACCTTGGTCTCCTTTCTAATTCATCTAAAAATGAATTAATTACCTCATTTTCTGCAATCTGCAAAACTAGTACTAGGAGCTTAGACATGATAACTACCCCTCCACCAAGGCTAATGAAAATGAATTGTCTTTTTTAAAAAGTTGGGAAAATGGATCCTTAACCATACAAATATTACTATTATTATTATTTTACACGATGGAGTGATTTTCACAACTTTTAACATCATCTTCACCTTGGTCTCCTTTCTAATTTATCTAAAAATGAATTAATTACCTCATTTTCTGCAATCTGCAAAACTAGTACTAGGAGCTTAGACATGATAACTACCCCTCCACCAAACCAAGGCTAATGAAAATGAATTGTCTTTTTTTAAAAGTTGGGAAAATGGATCCTTAACCATACAAATATTACTATTATTATTATTTTACACGATGGAGTGATTTTCACAACTTTTAACATCATCTTCACCTTGGTCTCCTTTCTAATTCATCTAAAAATGAATTAATTACCTCATTTTCTGCAATCTGCAAAACTAGTACTAGGAGCTTAGACATGATAACTACCCCTCCACCAAGGCTAATGAAAATGAATTGTCTTTTTTAAAAGTTGGAAAATGGATCCTTAACCATACAAATATTACTATTATTATTATTTTACACGATGGAGTGATTTTCACAACTTTTAACATCATCTTCACCTTGGTCTCCTTTCTAATTCATCTAAAAATGAATTAATTACCTCATTTTCTGCAATCTGCAAAACTAGTACTAGGAGCTTAGACATGATAACTACCCCTCCACCAAGGCTAATGAAAATGAATTGTCTTTTTTAAAAAGTTGGGAAATGGATCCTTAACCATACAAATATTACTATTATTATTATTTTACACGATGGAGTGATTTTCACAACTTTTAACATCATCTTCACCTTGGTCTCCTTTCTAATTCATCTAAAAATGAATTAATTACCTCATTTTCTGCAATCTGCAAAACTAGTACTAGGAGCTTAGACATGATAACTACCCCTCCACCAAGGCTAATGAAAATGAATTGTCTTTTTTAAAAAGTTGGGAAAATGGATCCTTAACCATACAAATATTACTATTATTATTATTTTACACGATGGAGTGATTTTCACAACTTTTAACATCATCTTCACCTTGGTCTCCTTTCTAATTCATCTAAAAATGAATTAATTACCTCATTTTCTGCAATCTGCAAAACTAGTACTAGGAGCTTAGACATGATAACTACCCCTCCACCAAGGCTAATGAAAATGAATTGTCTTTTTTAAAAAGTTGGGAAAATGGATCCTTAACCATACAAATATTACTATTATTATTATTTTACACGATGGAGTGATTTTCACAACTTTTAACATCATCTTCACCTTGGTCCTCCTTTCTAATTCATCTAAAAATGAATAATTACCTCATTTTCTGCAATCTGCAAAACTAGTACTAGGAGCTTAGACATGATAACTACCCCTCCACCAAGGCCTATGAAAATGAATTGTCTTTTTTAAAAAGTTGGGAAAATGGATCCTTAACCATACAAATATTACTATTATTATTATTTTACACGATGGAGTGATTTTCACAACTTTTAACATCATCTTCACCTTGGTCTCCTTTCTAATTCATCTAAAAATGAATTAATTACCTCATTTTCTGCAATCTGCAAAACTAGTACTAGGAGCTTAGACATGATAACTACCCCTCCACCAACGCTAATGAAAATGAATTGTCTTTTTTAAAAAGTTGGGAAAATGGATCCTTAACCATACAAATATTACTATTATTATTATTTTACACGATGGAGTGATTTTCACAACTTTTAACATCATCTTCACCTTGGTCTCCTTTCTAATTCATCTAAAAATGAATTAATTACCTCATTTTCTGCAATCTGCAAAACTAGTACTAGGAGCTTAGACATGATAACTACCCCTCCACCAAGGCTAATGAAAATGAATTGTCTTTTTAAAAAGTTGGGAAAATGGATCCTTAACCATACAAATATTACTATTATTATTATTTTACACGATGGAGTGATTTTCACAACTTTTAACATCATCTTCACCTTGGTCTCCTTTCTAATTCATCTAAAAATGAATTAATTACCTCATTTTCTGCAATCTGCAAAACTAGTACTAGGAGCTTAGACATGATAACTACCCCTCCACCAAGGCTAATGAAAATGAATTGTCTTTTTAAAAAGTTGGGAAAATGGATCCTTAACCATACAAATATTACTATTATTATTATTTTACACGATGGAGTGATTTTCACAACTTTTAACATCATCTTCACCTTGGTCTCCTTTCTAATTCATCTAAAAATGAATTAATTACCTCATTTTCTGCAATCTGCAAAACTAGTACTAGGAGCTTAGACATGATAACTACCCCTCCACCAACGCTAATGAAAATGAATTGTCTTTTTTAAAAAGTTGGGAAAATGGATCCTTAACCATACAAATATTACTATTATTATTATTTTACACGATGGAGTGATTTTCACAACTTTTAACATCATCTTCACCTTGGTCTCCTTTCTAATTCATCTAAAAATGAATTAATTACCTCATTTTCTGCAATCTGCAAAACTAGTACTAGGAGCTTAGACATGATAACTACCCCTCCACCAAGGCTAATGAAAATGAATTGTCTTTTTTAAAAAGTTGGGTAAATGGATCCTTAACCATACAAATATTACTATTATTATTATTTTACACGATGGAGTGATTTTCACAACTTTTAACATCATCTTCACCTTGGTCTCCTTTCTAATTCATCTAAAAATGAATTAATTACCTCATTTTCTGCAATCTGCAAAACTAGTACTAGGAGCTTAGACATGATAACTACCCCTCCACCAAGGCTAATGAAAATGAATTGTCTTTTTTAAAAAGTTGGGAAAATGGATCCTTAACCATACAAATATTACTATTATTATTATTTTACACGATGGAGTGATTTTCACAACTTTTAACATCATCTTCACCTTGGTCTCCTTTCTAATTCATCTAAAAATGAATTAATTACCTCATTTTCTGCAATCTGCAAAACTAGTACTAGGAGCTTAGACATGATAACTACCCCCTCCACCAAGGCTAATGAAAATGAATTGTCTTTTTTTAAAAGTTGGGAAATGGATCCTTAACCATACAAATATTACTATTATTATTATTTTACACGATGGAGTGATTTTCACAACTTTTAACATCATCTTCACCTTGGTCTCCTTTCTAATTCATCTAAAAATGAATTAATTACCTCATTTTCTGCAATCTGCAAAACTAGTACTAGGAGCTTAGACATGATAACTACCCCTCCACCAAGGCTAATGAAAATGAATTGTCTTTTTTAAAAAGTTGGGAAAATGGATCCTTAACCATACAAATATTACTATTATTATTATTTTACACGATGGAGTGATTTTCACAACTTTTAACATCATCTTCACCTTGGTCTCCTTTCTAATTCATCTAAAAATGAATTAATTACCTCATTTTCTGCAATCTGCAAAACTAGTACTAGGAGCTTAGACATGATAACTACCCCTCCACCAAGGCTAATGAAAATGAATTGTCTTTTTTAAAAAGTTGGGAAAATGGATCCTTAACCATACAAATATTACTATTATTATTATTTTACACGATGGAGTGATTTTCACAACTTTTAACATCATCTTCACCTTGGTCTCCTTTCTAATTCATCTAAAAATGAATTAATTACCTCATTTTCTGCAATCTGCAAAACTAGTACTAGGAGCTTAGACATGATAACTACCCCTCCACCAACGCTAATGAAAATGAATTGTCTTTTTTAAAAAGTTGGGAAAATGGATCCTTAACCATACAAATATTACTATTATTATTATTTTACACGATGGAGTGATTTTCACAACTTTTAACATCATCTTCACCTTGGTCTCCTTTCTAATTTATCTAAAAATGAATTAATTACCTCATTTTCTGCAATCTGCAAAACTAGTGCTAGGAGCTTAGACATGATAACTACCCCTCCACCAACGCTAATGAAAATGAATTGTCTTTTTTAAAAAGTTGGGAAAATGGATCCTTAACCATACAAATATTACTATTATTATTATTTTACACGATGGAGTGATTTTCACAACTTTTAACATCATCTTCACCTTGGTCTCCTTTCTAATTTATCTAAAAATGAATTAATTACCTCATTTTCTGCAATCTGCAAAACTAGTACTAGGAGCTTAGACATGATAACTACCCCTCCACCAAGGCTAATGAAAATGAATTGTCTTTTTTAAAAAGTTGGGAAAATGGATCCTTAACCATACAAATATTACTATTATTATTATTTTACACGATGGAGTGATTTTCACAACTTTTAACATCATCTTCACCTTGGTCTCCTTTCTAATTCATCTAAAAATGAATTTATTACCTCATTTTCTGCAATCTGCAAAACTAGTACTAGGAGCTTAGACATGATAACTACCCCTCCACCAACGCTAATGAAAATGAATTGTCTTTTTTAAAAAGTTGGGAAAATGGATCCTTAACCATACAAATATTACTATTATTATTATTTTACACGATGGAGTGATTTTCACAACTTTTAACATCATCTTCACCTTGGTCTCCTTTCTAATTTATCTAAAAATGAATTAATTACCTCATTTTCTGCAATCTGCAAAACTAGTACTAGGAGCTTAGACATGATAACTACCCCTCCACCAACGCTAATGAAAATGAATTGTCTTTTTAAAAAGTTGGGAAAATGGATCCTTAACCATACAAATATTACTATTATTATTATTTTACACGATGGAGTGATTTTCACAACTTTTAACATCATCTTCACCTTGGTCTCCTTTCTAATTTATCTAAAAATGAATTAATTACCTCATTTTCTGCAATCTGCAAAACTAGTACTAGGAGCTTAGACATGATAACTACCCCTCCACCAAGGCTAATGAAAATGAATTGTCTTTTTTAAAAAGTTGGGAAAATGGATCCTTAACCATACAAATATTACTATTATTATTATTTTACACGATGGAGTGATTTTCACAACTTTTAACATCATCTTCACCTTGGTCTCCTTTCTAATTCATCTAAAAATGAATTAATTACCTCATTTTCTGCAATCTGCAAAACTAGTACTAGGAGCTTAGACATGATAACTACCCCCTCCACCAACGCTAATGAAAATGAATTGTCTTTTTTAAAATGTTGGGAAAATGGATCCTTAACCATACAAATATTACTATTATTATTATTTTACACGATGGAGTGATTTTCACAACTTTTAACATCATCTTCACCTTGGTCTCCTTTCTAATTTATCTAAAAATGAATTAATTACCTCATTTTCTGCAATCTGCAAAACTAGTACTAGGAGCTTAGACATGATAACTACCCCTCCACCAACGCTAATGAAAATGAATTGTCTTTTTTAAAAAGTTGGGAAAATGGATCCTTAACCATACAAATATTACTATTATTATTATTTTACACGATGGAGTGATTTTCACAACTTTTAACATCATCTTCACCTTGGTCTCCTTTCTAATTCATCTAAAAATGAATTAATTACCTCATTTTCTGCAATCTGCAAAACTAGTACTAGGAGCTTAGACATGATAACTACCCCTCCACCAAGGCTAATGAAAATGAATTGTCTTTTTTAAAAAGTTGGGAAAATGGATCCTTAACCATACAAATATTACTATTATTATTATTTTACACGATGGAGTGATTTTCACAACTTTTAACATCATCTTCACCTTGGTCTCCTTTCTAATTCATCTAAAAATGAATTAATTACCTCATTTTCTGCAATCTGCAAAACTAGTACTAGGAGCTTAGACATGATAACTACCCCTCCACCAAGGCTAATGAAAATGAATTGTCTTTTTTAAAAAGTTGGGAAAATGGATCCTTAACCATACAAATATTACTATTATTATTATTTTACACGATGGAGTGATTTTCACAACTTTTAACATCATCTTCACCTTGGTCTCCTTTCTAATTCATCTAAAAATGAATTAATTACCTCATTTTCTGCAATCTGCAAAACTAGTACTAGGAGCTTAGACATGATAACTACCCCTCCACCAAGGCTAATGAAAATGAATTGTCTTTTTTTAAAAGTTGGGAAAATGGATCCTTAACCATACAAATATTACTATTATTATTATTTTACACGATGGAGTGATTTTCACAACTTTTAACATCATCTTCACCTTGGTCTCCTTTCTAATTCATCTAAAAATGAATTAATTACCTCATTTTCTGCAATCTGCAAAACTAGTACTAGGAGCTTAGACATGATAACTACCCCTCCACCAAGGCTAATGAAAATGAATTGTCTTTTTTAAAAAGTTGGGAAAATGGATCCTTAACCATACAAATATTACTATTATTATTATTTTACACGATGGAGTGATTTTCACAACTTTTAACATCATCTTCACCTTGGTCTCCTTTCTAATTTATCTAAAAATGAATTAATTACCTCATTTTCTGCAATCTGCAAAACTAGTACTAGGAGCTTAGACATGATAACTACCCCTCCACCAAGGCTAATGAAAATGAATTGTCTTTTTTAAAAAGTTGGGAAAATCGATCCTTAACCATACAAATATTACTATTATTATTATTTTACACGATGGAGTGATTTTCACAACTTTTAACATCATCTTCACCTTGGTCTCCTTTCTAATTCATCTAAAAATGAATTAATTACCTCATTTTCTGCAATCTGCAAAACTAGTACTAGGAGCTTAGACATGATAACTACCCCTCCACCAAGGCTAATGAAAATGAATTGTCTTTTTTTAAAAGTTGGGAAAATGGATCCTTAACCATACAAATATTACTATTATTATTATTTTACACGATGGAGTGATTTTCACAACTTTTAACATCATCTTCACCTTGGTCTCCTTTCTAATTCATCTAAAAATGAATTAATTACCTCATTTTCTGCAATCTGCAAAACTAGTACTAGGAGCTTAGACATGATAACTACCCCTCCACCAACGCTAATGAAAATGAATTGTCTTTTTTAAAAAGTTGGGAAAATGGATCCTTAACCATACAAATATTACTATTATTATTATTTTACACGATGGAGTGATTTTCACAACTTTTAACATCATCTTCACCTTGGTCTCCTTTCTAATTCATCTAAAAATGAATTAATTACCTCATTTTCTGCAATCTGCAAAACTAGTACTAGGAGCTTAGACATGATAACTACCCCTCCACCAAGGCTAATGAAAATGAATTGTCTTTTTTAAAAAGTTGGGAAAATGGATCCTTAACCATACAAATATTACTATTATTATTATTTTACACGATGGAGTGATTTTCACAACTTTTAACATCATCTTCACCTTGGTCTCCTTTCTAATTCATCTAAAAATGAATTAATTACCTCATTTTCTGCAATCTGCAAAACTAGTACTAGGAGCTTAGACATGATAACTACCCCTCCACCAAGGCTAATGAAAATGAATTGTCTTTTTTAAAAAGTTGGGAAAATGGATCCTTAACCATACAAATATTACTATTATTATTATTTTACACGATGGAGTGATTTTCACAACTTTTAACATCATCTTCACCTTGGTCTCCTTTCTAATTCATCTAAAAATGAATTAATTACCTCATTTTCTGCAATCTGCAAAACTAGTACTAGGAGCTTAGACATGATAACTACCCCTCCACCAAGGCTAATGAAAATGAATTGTCTTTTTTAAAAAGTTGGGAAAATGGATCCTTAACCATACAAATATTACTATTATTATTATTTTACACGATGGAGTGATTTTCACAACTTTTAACATCATCTTCACCTTGGTCTCCTTTCTAATTCATCTAAAAATGAATTAATTACCTCATTTTCTGATTCTTCCCACTGCTCTTTAGATGAATTCTCCATATTCATATTATTGCCCTCACAATCATCTTGTTTGATAGAAACCTATAATACAGAGGAGCAAATAAATATTTTATAAACATTACTGAAAAAATAACATTAGAAACATCATTATTCAACCTTGCGATAAATTATAGGTACACCCGACTCAATTTATGCTATACGAGGCCAACTCTTCAAGTTTTCATATCTAATTATTTCTTTTAATGTGTTTAACCCTTTCCGATCAGAGCGATTTGAATAATGAGTCACCAGGTTCAAAGAGTTCCATCAGTATTCTACAGATGGCAGCAACTGCTGGGGACATGCTCAGGATGCCTAGCTAACATGCAGCGATATATAGTCGACATTTGACCTCCCACAAATGAAAATAAACTGATGTGGGCAACACATGACTTTCTCCACATTTATATGGCAAATTACATGTTGTTAGCTCTAGGATCGTTGTTAATATTTACTTCCAGTTGACAATTAAAAAAAGGAAAAAGGAGCATTACTAAGATGTAACTAAGTGTCAATTGTTAACAATAGTCTTCGGTAGGTGGCGTGGTGGTGACAGCTAAAAATATAAGATATCTCTTAAACAATGCATTATATGGAAAAATGTTTCAAACAAAGGTTGTAGAAAATGAAATTCCCTACAACTTTTACTCCAGCACATTTTTACATTTATCGAATATTAAACCAAATATTTCAAAATAACGGATAAGTGACAAGAGTAAACACCCACTTCCAGTCGATTGATTTTTACCAAAAACTAATCAGATCTTCTAACTATTATAAAAATGTTAAATATAAAATTTGGCATTGACCTGATTAATAGTTTTAGAGTTAGAGCACCCACGATAATCTATCACATACAGACAGACAGACATCGAGAAAATAGTCAAAACGTGTTCAGGGGACTTTGAAACATGTATTTCCGTTGAAATCTCGAATTTGATTTTTTTCATGAAAACAATACTTTCTTTATACTTCGTATATGGAGAAAGTAAAAATTGTGTCGATCATAGGTCGACATACAACCGTGGGAGCAAAATAGGAATGTCTATTATATGTCGACATTCAACCTGAAAGGGTTAATATACCTTTCCTATTCATATCTCATTCCCCTTTATATACAAAAAAACACCACTGCAATGTTTTATAGCATTATACATAATTATAAAAATCACAGCATTTGATCCAGAAGTCATGCATGAAAGCTGAAGTAGAAAAATAATAGTGCTCTGAGCCCTATCAGTAAAAGGCTTATAATACAAAATATGGCAGAGAGAATGCTAAAACTACAATATTACAAATTAATTAAACCCCGATTATGCACCACAATCTTAAAATAATATATTTTCAACACCACAGCACTTTCTATATTCCCCACATATGTAAAGATAAAAGGTATTAAAGCTGTCAAATTAAAATTAAACTAAATGATCCAATCTCATTTCATATGTACCTGTTCACTATCACTTCCATTGTCCTTTGGAGTAACTGCATCCTCGCATGCAACATTTATATCAATATATATACGGTTTTCTTCGAATGCTGAGTTGGTCTGAAATGAAGCAAAGGATATGAAAAGCTTTGAACATATTAAATGTAGATACTCTAGAATAATGAAATGTGTTACGTACAAGAATAGCTATAATTTTAACCAATGAATTATAACAATTTTGGGAAACATTGCATGATAAAAGTTGCAGTTTCAAAAATCTAGAATGAATAATTAACTTGAGAAAACGAGAACCATTACCTTTTGTGAATTTTCCTTTAGCTTCAGATACGTGGCCCTTGCCTTATGCACTTCTCTTTTAAATGAGTGGAAGTCGAACATCTTCGTACAGCATTCGCTACAAATGAACTGCGGGCTTTCATCCTCCATAGTTATCTACAATAATTTTCCATCCAATCAAAAGAAAGTAACATAGGGATGCATCCATAAGACTAAAACTAGATATAATTAACACAAGAAGCAGAAACTGTTGATTTTTCAACACTTTACACAACCCCCGTAACAGTATAAAAATCGGATGTGGCCGCCACATGGCTTTCTCCATACCTGTAATATTTCTAAAAATTCCAAATAGGTCAAATGATAATAAATATTTTAAGGAACTGCGAAAAAATTTAAAAACTTTAAAATAACAGATAATAATCTCAAACCATAGCCTTCTGATATTGGATATAGCCACGAAGTTCCAACAATTAAGAAAACAAAAAGGAACGTTAGTAAGATGTAACTAAGCATTAAGTGTTTAAAATAGTCATCAGTAGTTGGTGTGGTTGTGGCAGCTAAAAGATATAGATTTTAAAATATATCTTAAACAATGCATAGGGGAAAATATTTTGAACAAACGTAGTAGAAAATTAAATTTACCATAACTCTTATTCCAATATATTTTTACATATATCAAATATTAAAGTAGATATTTCAAAATAACAGATAAGTGACTAGAGTCACAAAAATGTCAAATATAAAATTTCACGTTGATCTGATTAAAAGTTTTTGAGATAGAGTGCCCACAAAATTACAATCACATACACATACAAACACACTCATACACAGATATCATCGAGAAAATGGTCAAAACATGTTCAGGGGACCTCAAAACATGTATTTCAGTTGAAATCTCAAAATCGATTTTTTCATGAAAACAATACTTTCCCCTATTTATATATTTAAAAGGTTTAATGATAGATGAGTTTAAAAGTTTGCAATGCGAGACCTCTGAATCTACTGGGGCGACTTTCATGAAACTTTCACTGAAAGATTAAGCTGAATCTTGAAGAGGTTTTAGGCTTAATTTTATTCTTCTAACATAAGCTGTTTCAAAGATATGGCTAATTTTCTGAAAACACCCATTTTCCTATGCTACTTTATGAGGGGTGGGCAGTGGGAGGGGTGAGTGAAAGAGGGGTGGGCAGTGGGAGGGATGAGTGAAAGAGGGAGGGATGAGTGAAAGAGGGAGGGATGAATGAAAGAGGGGCAGATGGTGGGAGGGATGAGTGAAAGAGGGACGGGAGGTGGGAGGTGAGTGAAAGAGAGGCAGGCATTGGGAGGTGAGTGAAAGAGGGGTGGGCAGTGAGAGGGATGAGTGAGAGGGGTGGGCAGTGAGAGGGATGAGTGAAAGAGGGTTGGGCGGTGGGAGGGTTGATTGAAAGAGGGGCAGGAGATGGGAGGAGTGAGTGAAAGAGGGGTGGGCGGTGGGAGGGTTGATTGAAAGAGGGGCAGATGGTGGTAGGGATGAGTGTAAGAGAGACGGGAGGTGGGAGGTGAGTGAAAGAGAGACGCGCATTGGGAGGTGAGTGAAAGAGGGGTGGGCAGTGAGAGGGATGAGTGAAAGAGGGTTGGGCGGTGGGAGGGTTGATTGAAAGAGGGGCAGGAGGTGGGAGGGGTGAGTGAAAGGGGCAGGAGGTGAAAGGGGTGAGTGAAAGGGGCAGGAGGTGAAAGGGGTGAGTGAAAGAGGGGAGGGAGGTGGGAGGGATGAGTGAAAGGGGCAGGAGGTGAAAGGGGTGAGTGAAAGAGGGGAGGGAGGTGGGAGGGATGAGTGAAAGAGGGGCAGGAGGTGTGAGGGATGAGTGTAAGAGAGACGGGAGGTGGGAGGTGAGTGAAAGAGGGGTGGGCGGTGGGAGGGGTGAGTGAAAGAGGGGCAGATGGTGTGAGGGATGAGTGAAAGAGGGGCAGATGATGTGAGGGATGAGTGTAAGAGATACGGGAGGTGAGTGAAAGAGGGGTGGTGGTGGGAGGTGAGTGAAAGAGGGGTGGGCAGTGAGAGGGATGAGTGAAAGAGGGGCAGGCGGTGGGAGGGGTGAGTGAAAGAGGGGCGTGTGCAATCCCAAATTGTACAGGGGCAATGCCGGGCCACACAGCTAGTACCACATATGGATAAAGTAAAAATGGCTGCCAGCACAGGGCTACCATTGCCACTTTTATTGTTAAAGAGGTTAAAATATTATATAGTAAAAATCTGATGTGGCCAACACATGACTTTCTTCCTATGTACTTGGTAATTTATGACTTGGCAGCACTTAAATCAGTCAATACTGAACTATCTCCTTAACAATTGGCTCTAAAAAAAATTATTAAACAAAATTTGTAGACTAAAATTATCTTTAAGTTTTTTTACAATTACGTTAATGAAGAATTACAGGAGATACTTGACACAAACGAAAAAATGACATGAATAACCATCTACTTCCGGTAGACCGATTTTAGCTAAAATCTTATCAGTTCTTGACTTTCTAATACAAATGCTAAATATGACATTTTATGCTGATTACATTATTAATTTTTGAGTTAGAGCACCCACAAAATTCCGGTCACAGATAAACACCCAAAGACATCATCGAGAAAATAGCCAAAAATATGTTCAGGGAAGCTTAAACATGTATTTCCGTTGAAATTTCAAATTCGATTTTATCCATGAAAACAATACTTTCTCTAAACTTCGTATATGGAGAAAGTAAAAAGCAAAAAAAGATGATTCACATGAGAAACACACAATCAAGTTCCTCAACCTTTTTTGAAACAACATTACATTTCAGCAGAAGTATAATAGCAAAAATGCTACTCCAAAATACATAGACAACTTACAGTAAAATAAAAAAATCGGTACATATACATTGCAGAAACTTTCTCACATACGTACGTGTATTGTCTTGCTAAACTATTTTCTAATGGAAGGAAGTCATACTGCTATAAAAACAAAACCCCAGAAAATGTCTTTTACATGAAAATGGTACAGTAAAACTCATTTATAACAAATTTTAGGGGGCCGGCAATTTTTTTCGTTATAAGCGTGACTTCGTTACAACTGAAAAATGCTATTTCTGCCTTCTGAAATGCAAGGGTAGATTTTTGCTCAATGTTAACTGGCCACAATGCATTACTATGCATTCTATGGAATCTTTGTCAACTTCCAAGCAAGCTAAGTTTGTGTTTTTCGAAGAATAATGTATGGTACATGTGTAAAAAATTGTTCAACATTTTACAGATGGTTATAGACGTAAAAATATTTCACGTATGTTTCTGTTGAATGGAGATCTTAGCGAACTACTAATTCGATCGTTTTAAGGACTTTCAATACATTTTTTCACATAAGTTTTAATTTTCCGTGCCTATATCATTATTTCGCGCTGATTGCGTTCACTCATGCCCCGACGTGCATGCCAGCCGCCGCTCTTATTACGCAATTTTAGACGCAGCTATCCCCCAGGAGCCAGTTGTCTCACATCACACCAGATCAACACTTTTGGCCTACAATGTTTTTAAGGGACAGAACTTAATTCATAAAACCCGATGCTATTGGCAACTTTACAATGAGTTATTTGCTATCGGGTTTAATTTTGAGGGGAGGGAGAAGAAAAAATAGGCAAACTGAAGCAACAAGGGATGTGATGAAATGCTTGCTGTTGATAGGCACAAGACTGTGGAGACTTTCGAGTGCTGGAAAGTCATCCAGATCTCTTCGTGCGTATTGAAGTGAGGTGAGCATTTTGACTTTTCATGTGCTCAAGTAACAGTGACCATGTCTTCCATTCAGCCAGCTGGAGAGAAGAGAGCAAAGCTAAAGAGAAAATCCCTTACGATAGAAGAAAAGTTAAAAATTTTAAATGACCTGAGTAGGAATCTGTACAATCTTACCAAAAAGAATATTGCTCATAAATATGAAATCTCTCCGTCAACCCTTTCTACTATTTTGGCCCAGTGAGAAGCTATTGAAAAGGCAACTGTTGAGTGCAGTGCAAAGAGGAAGAAATTGAAAACTGCAAAGAACGAGGACCTAGAGGGCATGCTTGCAGAGTGGTTTCATCAAGCGAGAGCCCAAGATATCCCTCTGAGTGGAGAGCACATTAAAGAAGCAGCGAAAATCGCTACGAGACTAAGTATTGAAGGGTTCTCCCCTAATAATCGTTTTAGGAAAAGAAAAATTACACACACACACACAGTTTTAGGAAAAGAAAGGAATAGTATACCGTAAAAGTAGCGGTAAATCTCATGCTGTCAATCAAACATCAGTTTATCTATGGATTACTGAGATTCTTCAGACCAAACACCAGGGATACGTGTCCAAGGACACCTTCAATGCAGATGAATTGGGGCTATTCTTCAATCTCCTACCAGACAAGAGCATGGTGTCATGTATAGAGTCTTGCCACGGCAGTAAGTGCAGCAAAGAGCGAGTCACTGTACCGCTATGCTGCAATATGGATGGCTCAGAGAAACTTCAGCCCTTTGTAATTGGGAAATCTGTCAAACTAAGGGGCTTCAAGAACATAAAAACACTTCCATGTGAATATAAGCTCCAAAAAAAGGCCTGGATGACGGGATCTATTTTTATTGAGTGGCTAAGGAAGCTACATCAACAGATGGGTGCGAAAAACCACAAAATCCTTCTATTCATTGATCGCTGCCTTGCACAACTGACAGATTTGGAATTCCTGAAAAATGTGTGTGCGGAATTCTTTCCACCTAATGCAACATCAACGCTTCAGCCTCTCGATATGGAAATTATCAGAGCAGTGAAACATTACTTCAGAAAGATGGTGGTTTGGCGGCTATTGAATTTAATTGATCAGAAGAGAGACAAGAAAGCCATAAAATAAACATCTACCAAGCCATGCATTTTCTTGCTGCATCATTATTTTCTCCATTAAGTTTGCTATACCATCATCCATGTGAAAATATGGCATTTGCTTATCCATCTTCCCTATCCCTGCTGTAAGAGGCATGGGACCAAGGTACTCCTAAAACAGTGCAGAACTGCTTCCAAAAGGCTGGGTTCGGGAAATTCAACGATGCAGAAGAGGTTACCCCTGATACGGACTCCCTTTCAGAAGTAGGAAATAGCCCAGATGCCACTGATAGGTGGGATAACATCCTGTCACTTTTTGAGTCATCTATAAATTTTGATGAGTATGTGTCGGCGGACGATTCCACTCCTGTCACAGCCATACAGACTGTCAAGGAGATACTCAATGCCCATGATGGGGGTGGCTCGGAAGGGGACTCAGAGAGTGAAGATGAGGATGATCATGACAAGGGATGTCAGCCAGTGACTCGAGCTGCAAGAATGAAAGCTTCGAAAACATTCTGGAGGTATATAAGCCAGCTGAATGTAGATGACCAAATGTTTAGAATGATTCACCGCCTTGAAAACACAGCCCATGTAGCATCAAAGACAGCTGCTCATCAATCAACCATTAATTCCCATTGAATATCAATGGGACTTTGTAGTGTGATTAAAATCTAACTTCTGAGGTGTGTGTAAAAACTTATATATATATATATATATATATATATATATATATATATATATATATATATATATATGTATATATAGCCTATGACACTCCTGTCCCCCTTCTTGAATTTGAATGCCCAGCCGATTCGCCTCTGTCCTACGCACTGTGGGTATCTCATAGGTAGTGCAATGATTAGCCGGGGAAGGGAGGAGGGAAACCCGGTGCCAGCATTTGCCTGCTCTTACAAAGAACACCAGGGGGGCCAATAGCTTAACGTCCCTTCCGGGGACAGCTGAATTTGCGCGGTCTCCTCAAACCACACAAACAGGGGGGCCGGGCGACCTTGGAAAAATTCTACTTGCGCAGGATTCGTACCCGCTACCTTTACAAGCAGCAGGTGAGTAGGAGCCAGCGTCCTAACCACTACACCACCGGCACCCCCTTCTCCGACACTGGGAACTAGTACATATACACCTTCTTGACTCTTTCTCCCCGCCTGGCCTCAACCTCCGCTAACCCTATTAGCCCCCTTACAATTTCCCCTCTGTTACATTGTAGCTATTCGCACTTTACCTTACCAAACTCCCTCCTTATTGGCTATCCACCCTTCCTACTCCCCGCCTCCTCCTACATCACCCTGTCATTCCCTGCCCAGTATGTCACTTTACGTTACTCTTTCGCTGAAGAAGGGCATAGACCCGATAAGCTTGCATGGTTGTTTTTTTGTGTTCGTGTGTTCAACGTGTCTCTTCGACGCCCCCAGCAGCCTGCCAACTTAGTCTCCGACTTGGTAAGTGTCCGCTGGGCTTCCTTCAACACCTTGTTGCCACCCTCATCACTACCTTTTCATTTCATTAAGTCTATATATATATATATATATATATATATATATATATATATATATATATATATATATATATATATATATATATATCTCTGTAGCTGAAGGAGTAGTTCCGAAAGCTTTACGTTTGTGATGTTTCTGTGTTTTTGTGTTATTTTACGTGTGTCGCTTCGACATCCCCGGGGCCTCGCCAACCTGAAGTCGTCTGATTGGTGAGTGCTCACTGGGTTTCCTCATCCCAACACCTTGTTGACATCCATATATTCATTTTACCTTTCCTTTTCCGTAAGTTGTTATATATATATATATATATATATATATATATATATATATATAGATACACTAGTAGTTGGTGCTTGCAGTATGCAAGCATTTCATCTCAACTTGAAAAAACATTCATTTTTCAGACAGACATTTCATCATTACAAATATTTTTTTAATTCTAAAGATTTCAACTCCGCTGCGATTTTCGTTTTTCCCTTATGTAAAAGTAATTGTTTAAAATAATGCCCAAATGTTACATTTTAAAATATTTTACACTTTGTTCATTATATGGTACTAATCCTACACATTTTAGCCAAATTTTAAAGTTGTAGCATTTCTAGAAGTAAAATAATATTTTTCTAATTGTTTAAATTTAAATAGTTTTTAACGGCCGCCACATTTCATATATGGTAAAATTGAAATGTTTATTTGTGCAAACTCACTACTCTGTAAATAATTTGAAAATTTCTGCTTCCTAGCTCATCTCGTAGTACAAAAACAGTTGTCCATTTGTTTAAACTTTAAGAATTTTTAACTGCCAAACAAATTAAAATATCAAAATTTGTATAATCCCAATTTTGTTTTTTTAAGAATTCTACTTACAAAAAAAATTTCAACTCCGTAGCACATGCGGAAATACAAAAACCTTGAAATTTTGTTTAAACAATTGCGAATATTTAGCGGCCGCATTGTTGCACCTTTTCAAGATTTTCGTTTTTTCTAGTCGGTTTTGCACAAAATCCTACCTAAGAAAAAAATTTCGAATCTCCAGATCATCTGGAAGTGCCTAAACATTAGTATCCTCCTATATGTTATATATCATTATATATCGACGACTCTTACAGAGGAGGATATAACATCATATAACATACTAGTAGATGGTGCTTGCATACTGCAAGCATTTCAACTCACCTTGAAAAAACTTTCATTTTTCATTTCAACTCACTTTGAAAAAACTTTCATTTTTCAGACAGAAATTTCATCATTACAAATATTCTTTGAATTCTAAGGATTTCACCTCCGCAGCGATTTTCGTTTTTCCCACATGTAAAAATAATAGTTTAAAACAATCCTCAAATGTTGCAATTTTTTGCACAAAATCCCACCTATGAAAAAAATTTTGAAACTCCAGCTCATCTGGAAGTGCCTAAACATTAGTATCCTCCTATATGTTATACTAGTAGTTGGTGCCTGCATTCTGCAAGCATATCATCTCAACATAAAAAACATTCATTTTTCATATTTCATCATTACAAATATTTTTTTAATTCTAAATATTTCACCTCCGCAGCGATTTTCATTATTCACTTATGTAAAAATAATAGATTAAAACAATCCCCAATCCTTGAAATTTTAAGAATTTTATACTTTCTCCTTTATGGGGTACTGATGCTACACATTTCTGCCAAATTTTTAAATTGTAGTACTTCTAAAAGTGAAGTAATATTTTTCCAACTGTTTAAATTTTAAACATTTTTAACGGCCGCTGCAATATGTTTATGGACAGATTCAACTATTTATTTGTGCAAATGCACTACTCTGTACATAACTTGAAAATTTCAACTTCCTAGCTTATCCCGTAATGTCTAAACAGTTATCTATTTGTTTAAATTTTAAGAATTTTTAACTGCAAAACAAATTAAAATATCAAAATTTGTATAATCCCTATTTCGTTTTTTTAAGAATTCTACTTATAAAAAAATTTCAGCTCCGTAGCTAATGCGGAAATACATAAACCTTGAAAATTTGTTTAAACAATTGCGAATTTTTAGCGGCCGCATTGTTGCAATTTTTCAAGATTTTCGTTTTTTCTAGTCGGTTTTGCAAAAAATCCTACCTAAGAAAAAAATTTCAAATCTCCAGCTCATCTGGAAGTGCCTAAACATTAGTATCCTCCTATATGCTATATGTTATCTCCTCCTCCTCCTCTGTAAGAAACGTCTATATATAATGATGTTATATCCTCCTCCTCTGTAAGGAACGTCTATATATAATGATATATATATATATATATATATATATATATATATATATATATATATATATATATATATATATATATGGATGTCAACAAGGTGTTGGGATGATTCAGTTCTCTCTCTGTAGCTGAAGAAGGAGTAGTTCCGAAAGCTTTACGTTTGTGATGTTTCTGTGTTATTTTACGTGTGTCGCTTCGACATCCCCGGGGCCTTGCCAACCTAAAGTCGTCTGATTGGTGAGTGCTCACTGGGTTTCCTCATCCCAACACCTTGTTGACATCCATATATTCATTTTACCTTTCCTTTTCCGTAAGTTGTTATATATATATAACTCAACTCAACTTGGTGAGTGCCCGCTGGGCTTCCCTCAACACCTTGTTGCCACCCTCATCACTACCTTTTCTTTTCCTTTAGTTTATATATATATATATAGTAAATGTAGTTGTTTGATTAATTAATAAATTCCTGACAATCATTTGAATTCTCCCAGAAACTGAAGCGCTGGAAATTTATTACATACGACTTGATTTGCCACTTACTTTACTTTCGGCCCGATACTTTTGTGGTATCGATACTTTTCATTCGACATAACATACGAGTAAGGTATCGATACTTTCGTTTCGATTTCGCATCCTTAGATACGAAAAAAGTATCGATACTTTACTCATATCGGTAATTTCCTTTCGATACCAAGTACTTTTGTACTCGATTCTCTTCTTTCGATTTTCTAGTGACATCGGTACTTTCGGTCCGATACTTTTGTGGTATCGATACTTTTCATTCGATACATCATATGATTACAGTATCGATACTTTCGTTTCGATATCGTATCCCTACTTATATATATATATATATATATATATAGTAAATATATTTGTTTGATTAATTAATAAATTCCTGACAATCATTTGAATTCTCCCAGAAAATGAAGCGCTTGAAATTTATTACATTCTGGCATCAATATACGACTTGATTTGCCACTCTTTGGCTTTGTTATTCTTCCTCTTTGTATGTTTACTGAATAATAATATTCTTCATTTATTAATCTTGCAATCTATTAAGTTTGACATTGTGTGAAGCAAATAACACAATTCTTTCGAATATTTGAAGGCTTAATAGAGCTAATTTATTGGAGGCAACAATGAGGTTCACCTTGGCAATATCTGGAAAGAGTACGAAAAAGCCATGAAATTTCGAAAAGAAATGCATGTTTTTGACAAATTCTTGTGTGTAACATCTAAACATCGCAAAAATAAGATATTTTATAGTTTTAGCTGTCGAATACATCAAAAATGGAGAAATTGATTCCATATTTACATATTTTAATGAATGACGGAAATAAACCTTGCACCTTGAAAAATCAAAAATCCTGTGTAAACTTTTGGGAAAATATAATAGTCTCCCAGAGTTGAATCCTGGACTTTTTCGGGATATTTAATTTTTCTTGAGATCACCTCATGGGGGTTTGATGATTGTGAACGTTTCAGCACTTAATTCCATTGAGAAATGTCAAAAATACCGAGACACAGACAGACGGACGCTTGAGAATTATTATATAAGGATTGATGATCAACAAATATGCAAGAGCTTCAGGTTTTTTGTAAAAACGATCTATAATTGAAAATCATATATAAAAAAATGAAAAAGTCATAAAAAGGGCTTTCCACTGCTATCAAAATTGAACAGGAGATTTGAGCTATTCACCTGGAGACTGGAATTATGGCCATGTTCTGGAGATCTTTGGCCCAAATGCAGTAGGTTAGCAACCCTAATCATAATGATTATTGCCTGTGATGAAGAACTCCTCTTTGCCAACGTTTACCTTCAGACTATGCAGATGAAATTCATCATCATCATAGGTAGTCTGTCCGTAGACATGTCCATGATTATTCAACGTTAAACCTGGTTCTCCATATACTCCTATTTTCCACTGTCCTCTTCATATCTTAATAACTCTCTTTGCCTTTCAAATCGTCTATCAGCTGAAACCTTTTCCTACCTCGTTCCCGTTTCCCATCTAGTTTTCCTTCTAACACATCTTTAATCATACTCTTTCTCCTCAGGTAGTGTCCAACCCAGTTTGCCTTCCTCTTTCTAATAGTCAGCATAATCATTCGCTTCTCTCTTACTCTTCGTAGCACTTCATCGTTTATATATATATATATATATATATATATATATATATATATATATATATATATATATATATATATATATCATCATCATAGGTAGTCTGTCCGTAGACAGGTCCGTGATTATTCATGGTTAAACCTGGTTCTCCATATACTCCTATTTTCCGCTGTCCTCTTCATATCTTGATAACTCACTTTCCCTTTTATATCGTGTATCAGCTGAAACCTTTTCCTACCTCTTTCCCTTTTTCGATCTAGTCTTCCTTCTAACACGTCTTTAATCATACTCTCTCTCTCCTCATGTAATGTCCAACCCAGTTTGCCTTCCTCTTTCTGATAGTCTGTATAATCATTCGCTTCTCTCCTATTCTTCGTAGCACTTCATTGTTTTTCATCCTATCTGTCCATTTTATATTCAGCATTCTCCTCCAAGTCCATATTTCAAAGCTTTCCAAGTATTTGATGTCATTTTTCCTTAGCGTCCAGGTTTCTGCCCCGTACAAAGCTACACTCCATACATAACATTTTATGAACTTCTTGTGGATATCTTCCCTTATGTTCCCCGTAAGTATCTCTTTCTTATGAAAGCTGCTTTTGCTTTTCGGATTCTAGTTCTGATCACATACGTACTTTGCTTCTCTTGTTATGATGCTTCCAAGGTATTTATAGTCTGAAACTTTTTCTTAAGGCTTTCCTTCAATACTTATGCTCAGATTCTCTTCTTTGCCTGATATTCGAAAGACCTTGAATTTTTCTGTATTTATTTCCTCACCGTATGAACTTATTGCCTTCCATAAGCATGTAATTTACATTGCAGAAAATTCACGATTACCTTTTGAGCCAAATGGGAAGAGCTAACAAGACACCTATTTATTTCGACATGCCATCAAATTACACAGTTAATGAAAAAGGTGCAAAAAAGTCATTATAATAGCATTGGGGAATGAAAAAATGTGCATTACTGTAGTGCTGGCAGTGTTAGTGGATGGCACAAAGTTAACATTATATGTGATTTTAAAAATTGGTATTACTAAGTTTTTTCCTGTACAGAACTTGTTTTTTATTGTGCTCATCTTAACCCTTCTGCTGCTAAGGACTTGAAGCACCCCTGTGCTGAATACTTTCCCTAGGAGCTCCGCATCTACGTTCTTTCATTCGTCTTTTAGTCTCTTTATATTTTAAAAGTTATTTTGTCAATTGTTTACATTCATATTGATTATTAACCACCTCGAAAAAATGCTTCCATCTGTTTGTTGATTCTTTTTATTAATAGCAAAAGAAAGTGAAAGAATCTAAACGCGACTAAAAAAACTTGGTTTGAGAACGGGATGTATTACGTATGAAAGTTGACACAGAACTGAAGATATTTCTGGCTTTTTTCCATCTGTTTTAGGCCTTTTAGGGCATAGGGAGTGAGAAAAGTGATGGCCAAGGGACGAAAAAGGTTTTATGCGGTTGCAAAAAGCCCGGGGAAACGAAGTAGAAGCAGCCTTTTTGATCGTCCAAGGTTAGACTAAAAACAGCTTGAAAATATACGTCCACGCCATCTACAGAGTGCCTAAAACATCTGTTAGCACCACAAAAATCCACGACACTTCGTTAGCATCGATACAACTGAATGTGTTTTGAGCAGCGAATGGAAAAGTTTGAAACGCATATATGCGTCGTTAGCAGTCAAGGCACCGCTCTGCCCGCCCGCATATATGCGTCGATAGCAGTAGCGGCTGTGCGCTACCTCGACGCACATATGCGTCGATAGCAGCGAAAAGGTTAAATTCAAAGTCGTCTTTCTGTCGGGTTAACATGATAGTTATTTTTCAGATAATATGACTTCATTAGTATTGTTTCTGACCACTTGATTTATAACTGAGAGATTTTTAATCAAAATATTGAGATCTATTTTTGAATAAATCAACATATTGTGAAAATCAACAAGTAATGTGCATCGTTAAACTTAAAACAAAACAAATATTAAAACAACAAAGTTAAATAACACTTTGACTTATTCCACATAACTCCAGAGCTCGATAAATTTTCTCAAAATATATATTTTTTATATTTAACATTTTTATGACAGTCACAAGAACTGATTAGTTTTCGATAAAGATAGGTCAACCGGAAGTGGGTGTTTACTCTTGACACATCCGTTATTTTGAAATATTTGATTAATGTATAAAAATACCGGAATAAATGTTGTAGGAAATTTAATTTTCTACGATCATTGTTTGAAACATTTGCTCATATAATGCCTTGTTTAAAAGATATTTTCAAAACTAATATTTTAGCTGCCACCACCAACTGGTGACTATTCTTAACAATTGACGCTTAGTTACATCTTAGTAAAACTCCTTTTTATTTTCTTAATTGTTGGAGCTTCGTGGCTATATCCAATATCAGAAGGCTACGGTATGAATCTATTTCTGTTCTTTAAATATTTCATGCAGTTCCTTAAAATATTTATTATATTATTTATTATATTAACCTATATGGAATTTTTAGAAATATTACCCGTATGGAGAAAGTCATGTGGTGGCCAAATCAGATTTTTTATATATCTTATCTTATATAATATCACACGCTTTTGTTAAATAAAATGTAAGAATTTATAAACATTCTATTGGAAAATAAATTTTTGCGAAAAGTAGTCGAATAGACAAATGTTTAGTATTAATGTCCCACCTTGACAATGTTTAGTAGTCTAGGGTTAATATTTAAACAGTAACTAAAAAATGTGCTATAAAATTTAGTCATCACTTACATCCAATTGGCAAACGTCGTTTATGACCTCAATAATGAGAGAATTGTCCAAAACATGCCTGTCGTAAATGCTGTAATATGCCTGGCTCTCCATCAAACAAATAACACACAGATCATCTACGTTTAATTCATCCATTGCCATAGGATTAATCAAACAAGTTCACCAAATTCCAATTCTTATATCCAGGTATAACTACAGAAAAAAAGAAACCAATTACAAATATGAAAAACATATGGAAAACTAAATGTTTCATTTAAACTCACAAAAAAATTCTGTATCTGGAGATTAGATTTATTCTCTATGTTTGTACAAACCTAAATAATTATGCATAACATAAGCAATTTATAACACTGTCCGAGCCTTTAAAAAATTAGCAAACGACATATTACCATATTAACTAATATAATTCTAATACTTTTCCTTTGGCATTTTGAGGGCAAAGAATTGGGGCGATGAGCTGGAACCATTATTTACGATGATTTTTATGTAATCGTCGCAAAAACAATTTCAGCAGCCCAAGGCGACCGGCTGATTCAAACATTTCCCTCACTCATTGTTTTAAATTTACAACTCTAGTCAAGTTCTTATCTTAATCATATCGCCTGTTTTAACTTATACTGGTTCATACCGAAAGAATAACAAAATTCGCTCCTTTTTGATGCTTTAAACGGAACACTCGGCAATAAATTTTGGCCACCAAAAAAAATAAAACAAAAGTTGAACAGATTTTAACACATACTGATATTTATGCAAATTATTTGTGTATTTCACAAGATAAATTACAAAAATAATCTAATATAAGACGATATACTAAAGATAAAGATAACTAAATTCGAACAAATAAAATCAAATTCCAAGACGTATCCCTATAATCGCTCAAATTAAAAAAATAAATAAAACGAAATATCTCACCGTTTGTTGTAGCAACGTGCTTTCCAAATAAGCGCAATGTGCGCCGTCTACCGATTTTAACTTAAATCCAACAGAGAAAACAGGACGAACAAGTAACTCCAAAATTAACACAAACACTCCGAAATAATAAATCAACTGATCAAAAAACAAAAATATAGAAACACTTTTTAAATTATTACATCGTACGTAAAATAGCGAAACTAACGTCACAACATTCGATGTTCACTAATGCACGGCTATCACAACATTACTGAAGACACTGTAAATTTTAAAATTTACGTAAAGAAGAAGTTGTGCCGGTAAAATCAAAAAGAAAACTCACTTAAATAACGAAACACAAATTAATTCATACACTAGTCGCCATTTTGATTATATTGATTTTTTTCACTCGTAGCGTTGTAGTGAACATCAAGGAGCGCACCGTCGACAATTTAAATGTCGTTTAGTATAAACATGTTGTAAACATTATACTTTGAGCATTTGAAATAACATCACATAGCGATTAAAACTTACATTAAGATTACTTGAGTAAGACAAATCATGAAAGCTGTTTTTATTGTGGAAGATATTTTGCTAATCTTGTTTTTCCTTGTACTATTCGTATTTTTCTATACTACGATACTAGCATCGCTTAGTAGGTAATAAAATATCTAATTTACTCTGTTTAAAAAGCTATTTCTCATGGCACCGAAATTCTAGAATAGGTACTCATTAGAATGATTTTCAATATGCATTAGTGGTGCGCTAAACTAACCTGTTCTAGTTCATGCATGATATTTTTGGATTATTATATGCACACGTAGCATCTCGATCGTAACGTCACTAATGGGAAGCATAAATGATATTTATTTATATACACACGGAAATATTTCAATTTAAATGTCAGAAACAGTTCTTTACATGAATGAGGTTAATGACGCTTGACGAAGACGAACGTTATCCTGTTTCAATTCACAATGTCTCTCTATACCAGAACTGACGCTACAACTGCTCCTTAATTATGCATTGTCATTACTCAATATGACGCCACACTAAATTAATAATTAAATGAATAATACTTCATTTTCAGAGAGCAAAGACTCAATTAATTAAATGTAGGTTACATTGTAATTGTGCAGCATAACCATGACAATGGAATATTACTTTCCAAACCCCATATATTATCGAATTACGATATATTAAGTAGTTGAGTTAAGCAGTGAGTCGAAGTAATATGTAGCTAATGCTTCCAATAATACTTAGACGACTCCACGTGGCTGGGAGTGGGGTAGGTATCCTTAGGTTACTGAACTAAGTCTATAGGGTCCCAAGGATAAGACGCTGGTCTGTAGTGTTCTTTGATTAGGCGTAAGCTAACACTCTCAATTGGAGTACACTGGCAATATTTCCGTATCCTTTCGTTATGTGTTTTGGTGCTGTAGAAGTTTCCTCACACACTAATGATGGATGTGGCTGCAATCTTTGATGATGGTATTGTTTTTCGAGCTTTTGCTTTTTTTACAAAATCATTAAAGTTCTTTTATTTATTTATATGTAGCTAATAAAAATCACTAATGAACAGAGATCTGTCTGTAGTATGTACAGCTGTGACGTAATTTGCATAAATTTGATTCAATAATTTAAAATAAATAATGCTTGATTTGTAAATGAAAACAAATTAAGTTGAAAAGTTACAAAACATATTTAGAGGAATCAATAGCAGCATACAACATAACAATGAAAACTATCTTGTAGAAAAAATCTGCAAAAGGGTGAAATTGGTTTGCAAAAGGGTGAAATTGATTTGCAAAAGGGTGAATTTGGAGTGCAAAACCTGTATTTCTTATGGTTCCTACGTAAATGTTGTCTCTGAGATAATGCACGACATATGGGAGGTTTATGTAAATATCGATGATATGGCGAGTGGTTTTGCAGAATTTTGAGTGGATGCGGTGCAAACGAATACTTCGTCGACAATGATTTTTTTTGAGATATTCAATTCTTTCAGAAGCAAGAAGAAGAGTAGGTATATCTCATCTTTCAGTAATGGAGTGGAGCTTATATAATTAAAATAAGGTAATCTTAAATTTTACGTTCATAAACTAAAATAAGAACTCAAATGGAAGACATTAAATATCCTAAAATGACCTAACCATGCTGCCTCTATTATATTTAATAACTTACCCTCTAGGATTAAGTCAACCTCCTGTACCTTGTCTTTCAAGAGGCAATGGAAGCGCTATCTAATAAGTAAAAATTACTATAGTGTCTCTGAATACTTGTCTGATAGTGATTTGTAATGTGACAATAATACCGGCTAATTGTCTTCTCTGTTTTCATTTCAGTTTTTTGTATTGTATTGTCTGTGCTTTTTCATGTTTTATTATGACCTATTCCATGTCTATGTAGACCTACGGAATCAATAAAATTTCATTCATTAATCCATACGTACATAAACGCCTAAAAACATAAACATAGGTCAGAATTGAAATGAAGTGACTGGATAGGTACGTATACATTGTTTAGTTGATAATGGCTTAAATTAGGGTTCCTCTGATTTGATTTATTGTGAAAGTTATAGTTTTTTTTCGGTAAACATTTTCTCTCAGGGATTTCAGATATATTCGTGTTTTTTGTGTTGTTATGAATGGTAAATATTAGTAATTGTATGATGTTTTCGCATTTCTTACGTGATCTATCTACGTTGCTCCCCGTACTTACATTAAGGTTACTTGAGTCAAACAAATTATGGAAGGTGTTTTTACTGCGGTAGACGTTTTGCTAATCATGCTATCGGCACTGAAAATCATGCATTTACAAAATATACGCACACACCAAATGAACTTGTCCAAAGGAACCATGATATGATTCTTTTCTAAACGGACAACGGATTTTCTTATTCCGTGTTCTTCTAATGCTAAAAATGTAATTGAAATCTATTTACGTTTCTTTTGAGTAGCTGCATGGATGTTCAGATTATTTATGTTGTTTGTATGAGCCTAAAGGTTATCAAATTATTATCAATATGTGGTAAGTTTGAAAGTATGAGACCGCATAATTTCAGTTGGGAATACTTATGAAATTTATTATGTTGTTTAGTCGTTTATACCTAAATGAAGTTAATATCTTCCATTTGAGTCCATGTGTGAGTTTATGATCGTAAACTTGAAGATTAAGTTATTATTGATATATAAACCCCACTCAATAAACGAAAAATGAAATATACGTTTACATAGTTTAGTTGTTATTGGCTTAATTTAGTTTGTTTTATTGTGAAATTTTGTAATTAATTTTTCGATAAACATTTTTCTCTTCGGAATCGATGGTATATTCGTGTTTTTGGTGCTGTTGCGATTGGTAAATATTAGTAGTGATTGAATTGTATTATGTTTTTCGCAATTCTTACGTGATACGTAATACTCATCATTCGTGATGTCCGTGAAGTTATATACGATATGCCATATACGATATATCGATAGTCGACGTGAATTTTATAAGTAATTTAGGTAAACATCTTGTATAATACAACGAAGTGAGATGGTTATTTTTTATCTCGAGTGGTTGAAATAGTTTTTTGCGTTGATTTTGCTTTATTTTCTACTGTTGTGTGTTTCATGACTATTGTATACATTTTTCCGTAGACTAATTATAATTATGTATTCGGGAATCACACATTTAGTAACTGTAGTATTAAATGTTTGTTCGAAAATTTTGTAGTGTTACTCTAGAAGTTGATATATTACTGGTTTCCTTTATATTCGTTATATTTTTTGGTGATTCGGGACGTTTTGAAGGTTAAAGAGAATCATTTTTCTTCCCGAAAGTTTACCAGTTTCTCCATGCTACGAGTGATGTGTTTATGAAATGTTCATTTACGAAAATGCATTTTTTGTGAGTATTTTGGTCTTATTCGCAAATGTAATTCGCTAATCGTGCTCTGATTTTTAATTTCGTTTATGGAAATTGTTTTAAAATCATTATCTGGGTCTGTAGGGAATCATCAAGGTCATTCCTGAATGTACCTACTAACGCTGGGCATTTCATTCCAGAAATAGCCGGTCATATAGATTAAAAATAATAATGTTTGGGTGTATAAGAATTGTATAGTGTAATGTATTTCTTTGTCAAACAATTTCTATTTGTCTGAAACTATTTTTACTCCCAGGAACACTCGATTATGTGAATTTTATATTTATTGCTTACTTTTTAGTGCATATAAAAGTTGGTTTCATTAATTTTTATTTCAATTTTAACAATACTTAATTCACGCATACCTATCATATTTGACGGACAATTACACCAGTGTATTGATATATTTTCTAGTATATATCATTGACATTTATTACATTTTGTGTATCAGTATTTTACAACATTTTGTTTCATTGCAAATGTTATTGGAAAATTGATTTTCACATCTCATTATAAAGAATCAATATTTTGAAGCTGTTTATACCATTAGGTTCATAATAAATAATTATTTTAAGATAGTCATCATTAACCTTGATTTTTTTTGTCTTTTCAATGGTATAATAACCCTGAGGTAGGGTGTTCCTGACATCCTACAGGTATTTTTGTTAAAATATAAATTTATCACCATTATTTGTTAAACCTTTAACTGCTGAAAAGCACTATTACCACAAAGTCCGCCTCGAGGACACACTTTTTTCCAAATTTTTGAAGCCAAAAAGGAGGGTGCGTTTTATACACGGGTACATAATATTTCATGTTTTTCTCTCGATGAAATGTTCAATAAAAAATAAACAGCTGCAAACTAATATTTATTAATCATCAAAGTGTTTTAATTAAAATAAAACTTACTTTTCAAACAATATCCCTAAAATCCTAGAAATTCGTCGTCATCTGTGATATGGAACTCACCGTGAACTTCATTTGTTTCTGAAGCTTCAGATTTATCTGATTCTAAATTTGCAGTCGTCGTGCTGTTGTTGTCATCATCTTTCCATAATATGTCATCTTCACTTCCATCTAAAACATTACTTATGCAACATTTTTTGAATCCCTTAATTATCGTTTCTGAGGGGAGGTCATTCAATGCTTTCACGATCCATAGATAGATTGTTCACATATCTACTTTACGAATGAGTCCGCCTTTGGTGAATGTGTGTGTGCCATTCACCATCCAATTGTCCTACTTCTTCGGTGCCGATTTAAATGGCTTGTTAGCAGCAACGTCTATAGGCTGCAGGATCGATGTAATTCCCACTAGGATAATCACCAAATTTCAAGACTTCATTTCAAGGAGTTTCTTTTTTACCTCAGGATGTGTGTGGCATCGGAATGCGTCTAACGACCAAGAGAGCTCTTTGACACATTCCACCAGCTCTTCTTATCCAAACAGTCTCGATCCAGTCGCTGGCGATGTTTTTATCAAACCAACCTTGCTGTTGTACTTGGACTATGATGCCACGGGGAAATTAGCATTTCGGCATTATTTTTCTTTTAAAAATTACGTATGGAGGCAGTTTCATCCCATCAGCCATACAGGCAAGCATGACAGTGAAATGATTTTTTTCGTTTCCCGTTCCTCTCATCGTGACGGTTGTTGCACCTCTCTCATTTACCGTTGCATCAGACGGCATATCAAATGTTAATGGCGTTTGGTCGGCGATGCCTATTTGACTAAGTGGAAAATTTAATTTCTTTCCTAATTGTATTATATAGGACTGGTATGCAATTAATTTCTCCTCGTGATCTTTGGGTAAACGTTCACTTATCATGGTACATCGGCAGATTGATAAATTGTGTCTTTTGTAGAAAAGACGACACCAATGCATAGATGCTTGGAAGTCTTTAATGGTTAATTCTTTGGATAATAGCTTGTGCATGAACAGCTGATGTGCGAACACCCAAGCATTCCCTTCTTGTATCTCTCATCCATTTCAGCAAGCATTCTTCCATTTCAGGATGGTTTGCTTTACTACCGCGGTTCGCCTTTTTGGTCTTCCCCATATCTATTTATCCTTTCTTCAGCCTTTCTCCATTTTCTTATAAGACATTCACTGGGCCCAAATTCACGTTCAGCTGCTCTATTACCATGTCCCGTAGCATAATGACACACTCTTAATTTATAATTAGCATCATAACATTGTCTCTTGACTTTCATTTTTTCTATCATAGATAACGGTAAAAATAAAATCCATTAGTAAGTGATTAATAATCCGTGCTGTCATTTGTAAAGTAGGAATGTAAGGTTGGAAATTTACCTGCGAATTAGCTGGGTATCGCAAAAGTAGTATCAATGTAATTTTTAATCCTCAAAACGTCAGATAGGTAATAGTGGGAACTCAACCAAGGAATAACCATACCTGCCTACAGTTCAACATTTTGTTTCTAGATGGCTCTCAACCTTCTATTTCGCCTGAAGAATCGTTTGGAGGCACCATGAAAATCATAGTCAATATTTAGGGATGGAACTTGGAAGAAATCTTTATCAATAATTGAAATAAATAACTTTTTTAAATTCAAGATATTTTATTTTTGCTGCAAGTTTCACAGACATTTTTACCGAGTTTTTATTTCAATTGGCTAGGATTCACGAAAATCTGCTACATTTTACCTTCTACATTGCTTTCCAAAGTGTTTTAGGGGGTGCCGGTGGTGTAGTGGTTAGGACGCTGGCTGCTACTCGCCCGATGCTTGAAAAAGTCATCGGGTACGAATCCTGCGCGAGTAGGATTTTTCTCAAGGTCACACGGCCCCCTGTTTGCGTAGTTTGAGGAGACCGCGCAAATTCAGCTGTTCCGTCCTTCGGAAGGGACGTTAAGCTGTTGGCCCCCCTGGTGTTCTTCATAAGAGCAGGCAAATGCCGGCACCTGGTTTCCCTCCTCCCTCCCCGGTTATTCATTGCACTACCTCTGAGATACCCATTTGTGCTGTAAGAGAGGCGAATTGACTGGGCATACATACATACAAAGTGTTTTACTGTATCCTCTAATAAGTAGTTTTGAAATAGGTAAATCTCGTAATACAAATACTTGACTAAATTCACTTTTCATATCATACTTACAAGGGGACCTTACGACATGTTAGTCGCCGATTTGGTTGAAACTTGGTGAGATATGCTGCAATTAATATGGGGTCAATGGACAGATTCGTTGAAGCTAGAGCCGACTTTCAACAAGCCACAACGAGAACACTGAAGCAGTGGGCGATGGCTGAGGCGTATCAATTCCACTCGACAAATTTTCGCTTCACTGCAAGTGACTCGTAAGTATTTACATAGTAAATACGGAATGTAGATTAAATTATATAACAACTTACCAAAACTTTATTTATTATATAATTTAATTAAAAAAATTTAATGTTAATAGGTGGGTTGAAAAATTCGAGAGAAATAATTGGATCCGGCAGCGAAAAATAACTCGGTACATCAGTGAAAAGGATGCAGTGACAATGGAAGAGACGTTGGAAGCAGCTGAAATTTTTCGTAGACAAGTCAAGGCAGTCATCCCGAAATTCGATCCCGATTACATTATTAATACCGACCATACAGGATGTCAATATCAGTCTGCAATCGACAGGTCTCTCGCTCATCAAGGAGCAAAAAGTGTTTTTGTTCAAAAAAAGTTTAAACAAAATTTCTCATTCATATACTGCCCGATATGCTTTAACTATGTCTGGGAAATTGCTTCCATGGGTTTTTTTGTGCCTTCAAGAATCAGGAGATAAATTCGGTCCTGTGGTCCAAAAGAAAGTTGATCATTTGACGAGTGAGTTAGGAAATGTAATTGCATCATGTTCGAAACCTGACAAGCTGAGTGTGCCAAATGCATGATATTTAACATTAAAACAATTACAAAAATGTTATAAAATCTACAGTCATCGCTTACATCCAATTGACAAACATCATTTATGATCTCATAAATGAGAGAATTGCCCAAAACATGCCTGTCGTAAATGCTGTAATATGCCTGACTCTCCATCAAACATATAACACACACATCATCTATGTTTAATTCATCCATTTCCATAGGATTAATCAAACAAGTTCATCAAATTCCAATTCTTAAATTCAGGAATAATTAGGAAAAGAAAGAAAACAATTACAATTATACAAACATATGGTAAACTAAATGTTTCAATTAAACTGGTCGAAAAATTCCATATCTGGAGATTAGACTTATTCTATGTTTGCACAAACCTAAAGGATAAGCAATTTATAACACTCTCAGAGCCTTTAAAAAATTAGCAAACGACTTACTACCATATTAACTAATATAATTCTAATACTTTTCCTTTGGCATTTTGAGGGCAAAGAATTGGGTCGATGAGCTGAAACCATTCTTTACGATGATCTAAACAAGCCTAAAGAACTTGACAATTACTATAATAAAGGTCTATATCGTCTAGATCAGGGGTCGGCAACCCTGCGTGCCACGTGCTGCCTTCAAGAACGCTTTATGCGGCCCGCAAAGCTGCAATGAAAAAGTGATCAGGAAAATTTCTCACGGGCAATTTTATACTTTTTGAGTAAATTTATGGTCTTAAAGCCTTTTCTGGTGAAGTTTTAACGCTAGTAAATTACGTAGACTTGATTTCGTTCGTATGAAATCACAGAATCTCTAGAAAACATCTGATTTATTCGCTCATCCGGCCCGCCGAGGCTTTCTTGGCTCCCAATGCGGCCCTCCGAAACATTCACAACTGCAAATGTGGCCCGCCATGCAGAAAAGGTTACTTCCATAAGACAACACGTAAAAAGCGACTTTATAAAGTGCAGGCTTTTTTTCTTTTGGAAATTAAAATTAGAAAGAATTGACGTGCGATCTTCGAATTTGAACTACGTTTCAGGAAAATTAACGAAGTTTATTATTCTATTCTTCTTTTTCCGCCTACCATTCGAAATCTCTCATATAAAACATTTAAATCACATATTTTTGGAAAATATGGGCCTTTAAACGGGATGTTGCCTTGCCGACCGCGTCATAATTAAACTTCGTTATTCAATTGTCGTCTCAACCCGCATACGTGTAATATATACGAGTTCATAGATTGCCTTAAATTATCGTAGGATTTTTCGCGAAATTACGTAATCCTAATGAGAGTGGGATTTAGTTTGGATTCTTTTGCTTATATAAACGACTCTATAGAGTAAGAGATAGGGGGATGTGGGGAGGGAGATAGGGAGGAAGGGATACAGAATGGAAGGTACATAGAGAGTAAGCGAGGTGTAGAATTAGAAAGGGACAGGAGGAAAGAGATAAAGAGGGAGACGGAGGAAAAGATGGAGAGCTATGGATTGGGACCATAGAGTAATAATATATATAGAGACCGGCTGCGCAGTGGAGTGAAAGTTGCTCCAACATCTGTCAGCGCTTGAGTCATGTGACTGCTGGCAAAAGACCGTGCCAGTACATTGGGAGCGCTACGTTTTTGCGGCTTTTGAAAGTAATAGTCATGTTTAATTGAATCACTAGTTGCATTTTCTTATGATCATTAACAAATATAATCATATATCTATTTTTAAATATAATGTTGTAGCGATGTAGTTCGTCATAAGGTCGCCTCATCATGCGGCATCCGCTAAGGGGCCATCCTTAAATGATGTCACAGCATTTTTGGGATTTTTGACCCCCCCCCTCCCCCCTCTGTCACATACAGCTTCACCCCCCCCTCCCATGTCACAAAACCTTGTCCTTTTTAATTTAGTCGTATTGGCTATATAAAATTAATGATATGTCCAGACATAATTTGTACAATGTTTCATCTGTTACTACATGAAAGAAATTCAATACATTCAAATAAAATTATTGCTTTTTATAAGTACATATTATAGATAATGAAATACTTAAATGCAGTAGATATTCCATTGTATACAAATACAATACTAATTAATATAAAAATTACATGTATGTACTCTTTAAACAATGTCTGGCAACTCCAACAATGTACGAAGTTTATGCTTTTATAACTTCCAGATTAACCCATCTCTATTTTTGTAACTTCACTAACTATGGAATACATTCATTAAAAGCAATAACAATTAATAAAAATTTAAAAAATGGATATAAACAAAATGAAAAATTTGAACTTAGAAATTGAAATTCTTTCTATGGTGTTCGGAAAATCTCATCCATACTATAAATATGCATATTATTTGAATTTCCATCATCTGTATTATATTTTATTTATTCAAATCCAAATTTTCTTCATCAATCCATTCTGCATATTGAACATTTTCCTGGTTTGTTATAATAGCCATCATTTCACGCTGTCGTCTAGTAGCAATACGAATTGGCCTAACTCTTACCTGAATTTGTGGCATGGTCTCTGTCTGCTTATGTATCTTATAGTGTTTCTGTAACATGACATTTGAAGCAAAATACAGATTGCAGGTATTGCATATTCGATTTCTTAATTCCTTTTGAATAGATGGGCAGTATAGATCATATGGCATAATTTTGAAACTTTTGGCAGATCTTGGTAATATTTCTTCCAAATCAATACTACTTGCAATGAAAACAGATGGATACTTCAAATTAAGTTCTTGCTCATCTGTTGATAATGGAACTAAAAGTTCTGTTTGATTGGAATCGGTGGAGGTAGGAATCGTTCCCTTAAAATACTGAAAATTGAGCTTCGAGGTGCTGAACAACAGTTTGTGTCTCTGCACTTCACAATCTGTGTAATATATTGGCTAGTCCTCAAATGCTTTGATGACCAAACAGCATCTGCTGTCAACAAATTTTCAGGATTAATCTCTGAATTTTCTGGACTTATATATTTGGCTACAGTTGGAAATCCATCAATTACCATTTGCCCCCATATTTCTGCCAATGTATTGCCACAATATTCAAAGTTTTCTTTTTCAAGGTCATCATTAATCGTTTTGCCTTGTGAATCAAGATGGCTTCCATAATGCTCATGAGGAAGAATAACTCCAGACAGTTCCTTACTTAAAGGTGCCATCCTTCTCTCAACACGATTGAAAGAACTCCTGCCAGGTGCATTGGTTGCAATAAAAAGGGCATCCAAATTATATTTTAAAAAGTGATTGATTCCAACATCAATTACCTTCTGGTATCGAGGATTCTCATCAGGGCCACCATCCACAGTAAAAATTACCACCGGTTTTACTTCGTTCTGAAACCTTGTGATACTTTCAAATTCGGGTAACTTCAAAAGTATTTCAAAGTCAAATGCATGTGAAAATGCTGTTGAAGAAGAGTGCTTACCGGATCTGATAGCTATAAAGGTTGAGCCTGAATATCCTACTGCAGTTGGATCACCATTTCCATTTTTTTAAATTTCAATTCCAGCATAAACTGAAGGTATCAACTTATGTCTGGCAGCTACAACCCAATCATGATCAGGTAAACTTACTCGATACTCAACATGCATGACCAATGGAGATTGCTCCTTTGCTGCTGTTAAGCCAAGTGGCACTCGAGCCTTATCATCTTGGCTCAAGAAGCATACTTCATTTGGTCCAAGAATTGAAGCAATTTCTTCCAAATGATTACCTAATAGTTACTCTGCAAAATTGCCCATCAACATGTTGGAAGTGTGCATCATTTTGAGCTTTCATGAGCTTGACTGGGACAGTGATAACATGCCGTTTCCCTTCTAAAGATGAACTGCATTTAGGAAGTAAGCGAACATAAACGCCATTTCGACTTATATTAAAGCCAATCTTATTTAATTCTTCAGTAAGCTCATCCAAAGTTTTGATACCTCTCAAAGAATCTTCATTTTGTCGTTCATGTGATGCAGAACCATGGATAGCTATATTAATGGAGGTACCTTGTGTTTGTTGATAAATTTCATTTTGAAATTGAAAGATGTTTTGTTGCATGCATAAGTTAGTGAGTCGTAGGTATTCGTGGACAACTTCGTCAGTAAAATTTTGTTTTAATAAAAGAGATTTTAAGATTTGGGATGTTTCATCTAAGGGTACACTTGGGAAAAGACTTTTCACGTCGAAAGAGACCAAAATCTCTGATTCTTTTATGGTTATATTTTTCAATTTGTTAATCAGATCATAAGAATTTTTGACTGAGTGTTTGTCAAGGAATGACATCTGTTTGAATTCATTGTTTAGCCATTTAGCTAAATGGTAAGTAGGGCTATTGATCCCTGGTGCAATTGGTCTCATGGAGTTGTCGTTCTTATGGATTTTTGGAAGACAATATAGTTTAGGTATGTTTGGGTTGGAAGTATTTAATTTGAAACTTAATTTTTTGTCAATGATATTATTGCATCCTTTGATGATTGCTTTGGTTTTATTGATCATGGAATTTAATGGGTTTTTATTTAATTTGATATATGGTCCATTGTTTAACATGGTTTGGACGTTGTCAATGTATTGTGCTTTGTCCATAATTACAATTTTGTTGCCTTTATCTGCCTTGATGTAAAAGCAATATTTTCCTCTAAGTTTTTTTATGGTATTGGGGAAATTACTATTACTAGGATGAATCTTTGTAGGCTTGTTCAAGTTATCTTTTAATTGTAATAAACAAGCTTGTCTAATGTAATTTTTTGAATTTTCATCGAAAAATTCTATGGATTTTTCAATGTCGGTAATAAGTTCGTCTATAGGTAGTTTCCTAGGTGGTAATGCAAACTTCTAAATGTAACTTCTCAAACTTCTCAAATGTTTTTCGGTCTTCGTTATAAACTTTTCTTCTAATTTCGTCGCAGTTGAACTCTGTTCACTGCCAAGGCAGGTTCTCCACTGAAGATGCCCACTTAGTGGGCGAAATGCATAGGGCTTATCCTATAATTTTTGGCTGAAGGAGTTTTCTACCACTGTTCAAATGATGTAATAACTCAAAAATCGACAATGCATTCTTTTGGAAAAGGTTACATTTAGGTTTCAAAAACCATAAAATTCCTCGTATTCTTCATTCGAAGTTATTTTAGCGAAAAAGTGGGGGGGTCGAGTAATACGACGAATATATGTCTTGTCGATTTATACGCTGACATATGCGGTATGTTAGCTGCTATTAATGCCAGTTTGTTTTTCTTTTCTCATAAATTAATTTAAACAAGTGAGGGTGGAGTTGCAGGGAAAATTACATAAGGTGCTTTCATTATTGTTTTAGGATTATAATGTCATTATAAGATGGCATCTTTGGTTGAGATCTAAATCAATGCTATGTAATAATATGCTTCACATTTACAAGCAGTGGACTCATTGCTATGGCAGTTTTATCTCCCATTGTTAAAATCGGAAAAATTTCCCTCACTTTTGAATTTAAAACAATTTTTCGCTCTCCTTTGAGAAGGATTTGAATTCCGTTTTTAAAAAGCATAAACATAAGTCTATCAGCTAGAGAATTGTTGATGTCCTGACCTCCTATCTCGATTATAATTAATTTAAAAATGCAAATTTACAATGCCTCGCATGGATATCATGGTTCTCTTACTAAGTGAGGGTCGAAGCGAAACTAAAGGGTGGGAAAAGACACCATTTACTCCAGAGCAGCTGATTGTAGATCCAAACCTTCCTCCCATCCTCTCTTCCCCGAATAAAGACGATTATCTATCTATCTAGGTGGGCGCTAAATCGGTGTCAGACTGTAATAACATTATATCCTTTGTGCTATACTACCCCACCACGCAGATATGCATTTGCGGGTTGCAGGTAAGTCGAGGGGTACATCAATTATAACATGTTGCTTGGGACTCACTCACTGACAGCTGACAGGAAACAATGACAGATATATACATGACGTTTTCAAAGCTAGGTTCCAGACCTCACCCACATTATCAGAAAAATCGAAAATCCGGGAGAAATTTATCAATTTCCCGGAAAATTCGGAAAAACTCGCTCCTTTGAAAGGCATGGAAATCTGTGCAGGACATCATAAATTTGCAATTTAGAATTCGTTTCAATGCCAAGAAAAAGAATTTCGCCATGAATAGTAGATGGTGTGTCAATGCAATCGCAGGGGAGTCAAGGGTCACTATCTAATAAGAATATCCAAACAGAGGAAAGCTTGGTAAAATGAAAGATTTTCACAAAATAGGTCCGAAACATCCCTAACTCCAGTTACTGTAAAAGAGGGATTATAAAAACCAAAGAAAAAAGGATGCCATTAAAAATGGTAGCGTAGGGTATACCATTCACTTCATGTGAGTCACAATGGGTTAATAGAAGTATATATGAAGTCTTTATTTAAAGCTATTGCGACTAATCTCTTACAGGTAAATATCAGTATCGGGTGTTCTTCAATAAAATTTTTAAATGTAAAGTAGATTTTTTATCAGATAGAGTGGTGGCACCCCTGCTTGCGTTATTTAAACCATTTATATCATTTTCTTATTGAATTTTCCTGAGAATCCTAAATACTTAATTTCATGAAAATCCGCCCAATAATATCAGAGAATAAATACTTTGGGCACAACCTGATCATAAGGCATCCATTACCTTGAATTACTTTTTTCAATTTGCTTTGAATTAAACTATAATTTAACATTTTACCTCAGGGGTTTTTTAACTACTAATTTATTTGTATATTCTCATTAGTGCGGTTTATTAGTAGCAAACCAGAGCAATGAAACAGGTCCGTATAAGAGGCATCAAGAACAAAAGTCTGATCACATGAAGAATCTTTTCAGCAGGAAGTTTTTATAATTTCTCATTAATTTGTAAAAATCTTTATTTTCCGTAAATTATCTAACCCTTCGTGAGTCATGGGAATAGCTCAACATCGTGATTTTCTATTTGATTCATAATTTGAGAAAAAGTCCGACTTAATTGACTATGATGCATAATATAGAATCTTATTGTTGAATTGCAAGTTTGTTGCATGGAGTGAATATATTTCATTGCATATATTTCTACACGTGGTATCCCTAAAAATATATGCAAAGGTCTTTAAACTTATTGATGTTAATATTTTTTTAAATTCCCAAACACCTTGGCAGACATAGGATTTTTCTATCTAAACAATCAAAGTACATTATGCCGGCAGGAAAAGAATATGGTAAAACAAAAACATGGCAAGATTCTTTTTGTTTAACCATATGATCTTCCAGCTGGTTGACAGTAGTTTGATTGCCAAGATAGAACTGTTTGTATTTATTTATTTATTTCGACAGGTGAATGCAAAATACATAAGGTTATAATAATTGTCAAAAAGGTACATAGTAAATAATAGAAATGCTGGCAATGATTAGGATATACCATCAACATATAGATAGAGTTTATAATAACAGTTATTACTACTGATAAAAAATTTTAACGAGTTTGTTATTAAACAGATTAACATAACAAATGATATTACAAATTGACATTAAAAGTGAAATTGGCTTTATGTATGTATGTATGTATGCCCAGTCAATTCGCCTCTCTTACAGCACAAATGTGTATCTCAGAGGTAGTGCAAAAATTGGCTTTATTTAAGTTATACTTTGTTGTTGACCTAACCATGAAATCACATTCGTTTCACCATCATCTACAAAAATAAAAAAAATGATGCAATATATGGAACACCACTTTGGTTATAGAAAACTCTTGAAGAGAATTATTATTGCATGCCAGAATCTTATTAGGATTGTTTTTGTTTAGCCTAAGCTCTTCTTGCTGTCTAATCATATTTTTTTTTCTCACATTAAAATATGAGGCCCCCTTTGGCTTTGAGGCCCAGGCCAAATGGCCCAGCTGCCCCCACCCCCTCCCGAGTAAGGCACTGATGATAAGAGTACAAAAAATATAATAACAGTTTGTAAATTATATATATATATATATATATATATATATATATATATATATATATATATATATATATATATGACATTTACTAATAATAATACATATTGAAAGTATATGAATGATAAGATTACAAGAATAATAATAGATGTGTATTAATTAAATTCAGTCTAAATCCACTGGTAACAAAGAATCATTTTTGTCAAATAAAGTTTTATTTTTTTAATGTATTTTTGGCAACTGTGAAGTTGCCTGGAAACAAATTTTATTTTGTGCAATTAAACAATAAACAGTATTACATTCAAAGAATTTCTATCTAGGCTATTGGTAACTGACAGGTACCCAGGGTCGCGGCACTCGGCGTTAGAAAACGAGGACCGTCTAAACGTGACGTCACATTACCCCTCCAACCCCCCCACCGCCTCAGTGCATTTTGGAAACACTTCTCATTGGTCGAAGACGTTGCATGCCAACGAGTCTAAATAAGCAGTCCCCTCCCCCCACCCTCTCCTTCCTCTCTGCCCTCCCATTTGGGTTACGTGAAAATTTCCTGTATTTGATAAGAATGTAGAATTGGTACACGCTTGTGAAAGAAAAGAACAGATATTCCTTTACACATTTATTGAGAAAAAATGAAAGCAAATAAATGTACAAACTATAATAATGATTATTGGTCCATTGATCTGTATAAAAAAATTTAGGACAAGTCAAGGTTGGAATTATATAATCAGGAATGAATATCACGTAGGAGCTTCCGGTACCACTTGCAATATATACTTTAGAGGAAGATGCTCAAGATGATGAAGAGGCAAAGATTTCATTCCTTCTGATGTAACGAAGCCACAGAAGCAAGCACAATTACTTGGTTCCAGATTGCATATCCTAGGAGAACGTACCACCATGAGCCATTTTCGTAAAACTAAACATAAAAAATCTGGTGTGGCCGCCACAGGACTTTCTCCATATCTGTAATATTTCAAAAAATTCCAAATAGGATACATAATAATAAATATTTTAAGATACAAAATTTTAGACTTAACAAGGAACAGAAATAAACAAACCATAGCCTTCTGATATTGGACATAGCCACAAAGTTCCAACAATTAAAAAAAGAAAAAGGAGCATTACTATGACGTAACTAAGAGTCAATTGTTAACAATAGTTGTCAGTAGGTGGCATGGTGGTGGCAGCTAAAAATATAAGTTATCTCTTAAACAATACATTATATGGAAAAATGTTTCAAACAAAGGTTGTAGAAAATTAAATTTCCTACAACTTTTATTTAAGTACATTTTTACATTTACCAAATATTAAAGCAAATATCTCAAAATAACGGATAAGTGACTAGAGTAAACACCCACTTCCGGTTGACAGATTTTTACCAAAAACTAATCAGTTCTTCTAACTTTTATAAAAATGTTAAATATAAAATTTTGCGTTGACCTGATTAATAGTTTTTGAGTTAGAGCACCCACAAAAAAAGCTATCACATACACACAGACATCGAGAAAATGATCAGAACGTGTTCAGGGGACCTCAAAACGTGTATTTCCATTGAAATCTCAAAGTCGATTTTTTTCATGAATACAATACTTTCCTATATACTACATATATGGAGAAAGTAAAAAATTACATATGCAATTTTACGGTAAAAATATGCTGTATAATTGTTATTTGGAGTAATGAGTGCAGAAACATATAATAATGGGCTTTTTAAATATTGCAGTCAATGAAACAATGGTTCTTATCATGAAAAATGGCATCATGCAAGAATGATCATCTATAAATATGTTATTATTAACTTTATTGTTATATTAATTAAATATTAGCCTTGCCTTGGCAGACAGTGATTGGAAGAGAAAATATTGAATATTGTGAACATGTTTTAATATTAATGTGAAGAAAAACACGGAAGTTAACTCCGGAGACGTCAATAAAGAATTTAAAAAGGCACAGTCATATATGTTTCTGCATTCATTGCATATCTTGAATATTCCTTTATATTACTAAATTATGTATATGTAGAAATAATTACTTAACTCGAGCAAGCTTCTTTTCATCACATCACGTCGACAATGAATGTTTATCACAGCAATTCAAGTCTGTCGTAAGCATGCACAAAAGCTGCTGGCACTACCTCTTAAATGAAGTATGTTTTTAGTGTGTTTAAATATGTTCACTATTAAAATAATTAAATTACTGCTAAAATTTGGCATTTTATTCTAGGATTTAAATTTTTTATGTATTTAATTTGAAAAAGATTACGAGGAAATGGTTCTGTATTTTTTACAACATTAACATCTGGGACAGAGCTATGTAGGGTGCAAAATAAAAAAGGTTAATCATCAGCATTTGCAGCTGTATTCCAGAACCATTGGATAGACCACAGTATCTTTTTCTATTTATTTTTATAAAACACTGTGATTTTTAATAAATTAGAGAAATTATATTTATAGCTAGTTTTAAAAATTACATGAAAAGTGGGTTCAGTGCAAGATAAAATATTATAATTTCCACGCATATCCAAACAAAACAAAGATAACATTTCTCAATGAAATCACAATACCAATATGCATACAAATAACTAAAGGTTTTCAGAAATTTTGTGGTGGTATTTTGATTTAAGATTTAACTGTTATCAATGCAACTTAATAAAATATTCCATTAAGATTAATATGAAAAGCTTTAGAATTAGCAGGGAGTGAGTTTTGCATTATAAGCTATAAAAGTGATGTCATAGAATCAATTTTGGGCATGTTAGATTACATTTCCATATCAACAACTGCCAATAAACTCACAAAACAGATATACCGAGTCACCAACTTGCTCACATACTCATTCACAAAGCAATAACATTCAGAATTTATAGAAATGCATGCAAAAACATAGGTTTCATCCACACACAAAAGTATTTATACTAAATATCAATCATATAACCAAAATCATACATTCTGCTGCCTATTTCTTCTCTCATTCATTCCTATAGTTATACCTCGCATAACTTCTCACTCATGCGCATACTATTTTGCCATTCAATCCTTAGCATTTGCATTGTACACAAAAGCCAGCAAAACAAATGCTCACTCCATTCAAACCTTTCCATGCGTGTGTGCATTCTTCAGTTCACCTCAAACATCTACTAGTAAAGATCAACACAAACTGTCTAGTTTGCAATATCGTTTTAAAACAATGCCCCAAAAATCAATTCAGCATACGATAGATTACATATCAGGGTGACAGGGATAGAGTGGTTAGAGCATTGGCCTTTCATGCAGTGGTCCCAGGTTCGAATCTGGCCGAGGTTGGATTTTTCAACCCGTTCCCTACTTCTGTGATTTGAGGAGTCAGCACTCCGTCCTTCAGAAGGGATGTTGAGCAGTTTGCCCCCTTGGTGCTCTTCGTGAAGAGTAGGCTAATGCCAGCACTGGGTTTCCCTTCACCCTTGTCAGTGTGTTCATTGTGGAAGGAGTTATAATAATCCAAGAGGTTGATTAGCCAGATATACAAACCAACCATAGATTTCATATCAAAACAGAGCCTAACAGGAGACAAAAAACAAAATTCCCAAGTCCACCCAGGTCCTCGGAATAATCATGATGTGACCAAAATTGAATTCAAACCAGCAATGTTCAAATTAAGCATTCTTAAACTCATCACCTATTGGCATCGGTTTGTCTGTCTGTCCTGCATGTTCGTTCTCGGCTTCTACCTAACGGATTTTTATGAAATTTGATATTAAGAACTTACAATCAAAGACAATTAGAAAATCACAGAAATAAATCACCTAAGCCAATCGGGGGTACCACTTTACTGGTGACCAATAATGAACTTTCTGATATATCTCGTAAATGTTAGGTCAAATTAAAATAGTTTTTAAATAAACTTGTAGAACTAATAACGTAGAGTATTTCTTTTCCTATTCATTTTTATTGTAGGAGTAGCCGTTATCAAGAAAATTGAACTGATAAAAATTCATGCACAGCTACCTAATAGTTGTCAACGTAAATAATCTTATTGGTTACTGAAGTAAATAAGGTCTGCTTTAATTACAAAATACATTTAATTCCTTACACGTGAATGACAGATTTTGTAAACGGAAGGAAATGGATTCTCTAGGGTGAAGAAAAGAACATAAACATAAAAATTACAACTTTAGAACACAAGTGAGGTATGTTTTAAATAATTATCGATTGTTTGATTGATTAAAACTGATCAGAAAATAAATCACCAAATATAAATTGAATATTTCTCTGTAATCATTACTGATATATCATTTTGCGGTATTTAGTCATTAAAATTACGCAATATGTTAATTGATTCACCAACTAAGTGGGGAGAAGAAATTTCTAATAGACATAGATAAAATCAGGTCGAGGTGTTTTGCTTTTTTATAGTGTGTTCGGTCAAATTATATCGTATAGTTTCAAATACTCCATCGCATACAATGCGACTATTTGTGACACACTGTACACTTTCCTTACTTGTTTACAAGACATAAAAGAAATAAATACAATTTACATTGCCTTTTTATATTTTACAATATTTATGTAACTTTCAATTTACACAATATTAAGTGAAAATAGAAATCATATGTATTATATTAAATTTAGAATTTTTTGTGGAATCCCTTACTATTTTTTGCATAATTTTTTTTATTATTTGGTTATTTTTTGGTTTGACCAGAATATCTATGTTTGCCGACATAGTGTAAAAAGAATAAACATTTTTATCTCTTAGTCTATTTCATAATTTATTTTTAATATAACTTAATCGCCTGGGTCCTAACTCCTTTCCTTCCTCCCATATTATTTAATCTAGCCCTGCACGCAGACTCCTCTTTGCTCTCTCACCCACGTTTGGAAGGGATGAAGGGGTGAGGGTTTTTTCCCCTCACCCCTTTTTTGAAGAAAGCAGAAACAACACAAGAAAATAATTATTCTGTTCTTGTAATAACGAACCTTGTCATTTATTGTAATTTTTGTTGCAAGTACAGCTGCTATCACAATGTACAATTTTCACAGCGATGCAATAAAGAGAATACAGCGAACTATTGTTTTTCAATTTCGTTACAGCAAGTTCGGAAGCTTCTCCCGGCCACTCTTTTTAAGTACGTTGGACTTGGGGGGTTTTTATTTGGGCGATTTTTGCTGAAGTCCTCCTCCCCTTCCTCTCTGCTCGGTTGTTTCAGCAGTAAATTCTTCAGTGTAATCACTTCCCTCGACTGCATTCACTTTCACTACTGCTTCTAATAGTGAATCACTTGCTTGTGGCCCCTCTCATTATAAACGCCCCCTGTTGGTCAAGCAGTTAAGGTAATTGAAACGACTGAACCGTATGTAAGAGCAATGTACTGCATGAACAGGAGGAAAAATAATGCCAGCAGTATTGAATCAATAAGCAATTACTATGGTCGATGTAAAAAAACATTAAATTCTTTATGAAATTACTAAGTTTCCTCAGCAATAGCATTGAAAACGCGAATATGAGACATTAAATGCAACTTCGGCTAACAAGATGCTTAACAACTCAACTTCTTTTCAGCCAAAATTAAGTTCCATGAATCATCGATAAAATAATGCTTGACATTACATGGTATTTACCTGGATAATAAGATTTTTTCCCATTCCGTAGTATTTTATAAATTGTCTTACAATTTGCATAAAAGAATATGAACAATTACTTCTACAAACAATTTACTTTTTTATAATGGCATGCATTAGCTGAAAATGTTTTATATATCAGAGAAAACAATCTCCTTGCTGGAGTTAAAATGTTTTATAACGATGATAACCTTAACAATCCAGCATCACAAAAGTTTACTTGTTCTCGTGTGAAATTCAGACTAAAAGCAATTCTAAAATATTAAACTGAAATTTTTATCAAAGCAAATGCATTACAAAAGGGAAGAAACTCCACAAAATATTACGGATTCAAAGAAATGTCACTAGTACTTGTTATTTAATTAAATTCCAATTCTTATATACAGGTAAATACATAAAATTGAATGATTCGAAATTAATTCACTGAGGAAGTAGTAATTGCATTTCTAGACTAACACTGCTGGCATTATTGGCTAACCATTCACACAGTACATTGCCCCTCTGATGATTCAACCCTTTCATGGCCATATATTAATTTCGGAAAAATTCAACAAACAAATCACTATTGTTTTGAATCAATATTTATTTGAATTTTAAAGTTTTGGCAGCCTTACTTTAAAAATTTGCTCATTATATGTAATGATAAACTAGCAATTTCAAAATTGGTATTGAGAGGATTTACAAATTATAATTAATAAAATGATAGAAATAGATATAAACCCAATAGTATTCCATTAAATATTTGGATGTAATTAAGAAATTGATGGTAAATTTAAAGAATCCTTTCTCAAAAAAGCTGAGAAAAAATTAAAATCTTGATGTCTTCAAGAAAATTATCACACAGCACAGATAAAAAGTTGAATAATGCTTTAGAGAATTTTTCCAAGTCCCTAAAAGTCCCAAGTGAGTGGCTGCATATGAAATTATAATCACATTATGTGATGCAAATAATTTAGTGGAACATATATCTCACACAATGGCCACAAAAGGGTTAATTCGTCCCAATCACAAATCAATATTCTTCCTTGGCATTGCAAAAGAGAAGAGGTCCAGACAGATCCAGGACGTCAGCTGTGCGGTGGACTAGATGTTCAGAACGTCTTCTTCACTACCTCTCGGAGCCACATTTCTGAAACAATGAGAGAATCAAATCATAAATCACGAACAACAGGACATCGCCAGGGAACATTTCGATACTCTTAACTTCCCTAGAATTCCACCAATTTTCTTTCAGAATTAAATTTCCATAAAATGCTTCATTTTGAAAAAATTGAGTAAGCTCATATTTCTAATACATTTACAAACATTTTGATTCTGAGTTGCTAAGGCGTGGTCTCAAACTGTCAGCCTGCATGCAGCCTCGTGTGACATTTTTGCGGCCCGCAAAGGAAGCTACTTTATACTAGATGGACTAAACTCAAATGTTTCTTCTAAAATCTTTCACGCAAATCTAAGAAATTTAAGAAGCATGTTAAATCAGCACTTTTAAAATACCCTCATTCCAATCTATAACAAGATGATTGAAACAGAACTTATGATGCCTACTTTCCATTTAATCTTATTTAATGCGGCGGAGCCCCGCGATAATGCGCTTCACTATAACGTGAATTCGGATATAACACGATCGGCTCTTGCATGCTCTGGAATACCTTTTAATTACCTGTATTTACGTATTAATGAAGAGAAAATGAGTGAATAACTGTAATTATCACAGTTCATAGCTCACTAGTCAGAAATGTTTTAAGAATGTTGTGTTGCGGGAACAGCTACGAGCCAAACAAATGCCTATCTACTAGCGCATCTTTAACTATTGTACATTCGTAACGCAATAATGTTGCCATAGATCTCCCATGGAAATGCTGCCTTCAGTGAGCCAAAACAACACTAGGATGAACGTAAGTGGCATTTTTTGTTTAATATCGGATATTATTTAGACCCTGGGGCTGCACTTCTGCAATCTTACCGCTACCACTGTTCAGTGCGCCATCTAACATCTGCCATTCCAACTACCTCCGCCTATTGGGAATATTGCCGCCGTTGACTGTGTGTGAGGCTGGAACCTTTTGCGGTTACTGTTTACCGAGTGAGGGATAGCGTAGGGTCTAAATAGTTTCCTTAATTTCTATTATTAGAATGATTTATTTTCCAGTGACTTATTTACTGTAGTGAACTGTTTGGGTAGTTTGGCGTATTCCAAACTTATGTAAAACTCGGCTTACGTAAAGGTTTGTGGAACAGTACCCTTACATAAGTTGGGGAGTGGCTGTATGGCATATTTTGTCTGCATCGATCATTAAGACGGTTCTCTCAGCAAACAACAATTAAAAATCCATTTCTCTCCCTAGCTCTTATATGATCCAAAAGTTATATGTTTAAAAAAAATCGGGGAGTACAACGTTTGCCACATAATTACGACTTTAATTTTGGGTATAAAAATTCAAGTGTCTTTCAATGTTTTGCGTGTATTTCCTATACAGAACGCCTCTGAAATACCTGTGTAGTCCATTCATGGAGTACACTTTTCCATCTTGTATATATTAATGCATTCACAAATAAAATCATGCAACAGTTTTATCAATATGTTATAAAAAATATTTTTATAGTAAAAATTGTCGAGTATAATTTTTGTTTTCATCTTTCCCCGCCTCAACCTCTAGTTTAAGATCTCTTTGAAGAAATATGTATTAACCTGTAAAATTTATCACTTTTATTTGATTAGTAACAAAATATAAAAATGTTGAAATAAAAAATGCTTTTAAAGTATAAATAATAAAATCTAAACCTGTGATCTTCCTCATATTGTAAGAAATAGATTTTTAAAAAACTCTTTGATCCATATGGTTTAATTGTTCAATTTTTTGTGTTCTTCGTTATGAATCAATAAAAATTAAGAATAATTAATATTGAGTTAAAAGAGGCCTTTCAAGCATTTTTATTCTACCAAACTAAATCATTAAATATATCTTTAAACATAAGACTCGAACTTTTCAACAATGTTCGACTCGAGTTGAAAATTTGGTGTTTGCACATCGCTAATATAACAAAACAAAAACATACCCAATCTGTTTGGAATGTGACTGAAGCTGTACTTGGAAGAATGGGTAACACCTGTGGATTACCTTAAATATATTGTATGGACAATGTTTCAAAAAAGAAGTCAAATGGCGAGATGATATCTGAACATTAGAATTCATTATTCAAATATTAATTAACAAACTCTCTGCTAATTTTGATTTGGAGCTCATACCATATCCAAATCTGCACCCCCTCCCCTCTGACATGTGCGCTGAGCATCTTGTACAGAAATAATGCCACAGGACGATATGTAGTAAATTTTTTTGGGACCTATGGCTTAGTTAGTATTATTTGTGACATCAGGTTGTATGTTTGGATGGATTTTAAATGAATTACTTAGAGCCATTCTTGAGTAAATTAAATTTTGTTTCAAAATGTCCTAGAATAAAGTACCCTTAATCATTGTGCAATATCATTTATCTCTTCAGAATGTCTTTTATGAATGATATTATCCATAAATATGAGATATCATTTGATTTAGTTTAACCGTAAGGTTTTAGTATGAGTTTGAATGGATCACGGCAGAGGCGTGATGTCATTAGGCTTAGGTAAGGTAGCTCAGCATACATTGCAATGTCACTGGACGCCATGTACATAGTGATTTCTAGAGATATATGGCTTATATAGTATTATTTGTGACATCAGGCTCTACAATTGGATTGATTTTAATCAAATTCTCTGGAACCATTTTTGAGTAAATCAAATTTTTCAAAAAATCGCCAGGAATAAACTACCCTCGACTGTTGTGCAATATCATTTTTATGAAAAAAAAGGGTCTGCAAAAAATGATATATTGCACAAATATGAGATATCATTTGATTTTATGCACGCGTTTGGGCCTTCGAATGGCAAGCAGACCGACAGACAGACGGCATGGCGAAAACCACTTTTATGGACTCAGGGACACCTAAAACGTGTATTTCCATCAAAACCTCAAAGTCGAATCTTCTCACGATAACAATACTTTCTACGACCTACTTGGAGCAATTCTTCTCAGTTCTTGCCACCTTGTATTTAATGTCATATAACTTCAACTAGTCTGCAATAGATGGCAGTAAAAGTGCCAATAATGGATAAATCAGACATAACGCTAATTGCTCAGAAAATTTTCAATAAAATATAATGCGAAAGAATATTTGAAAAGTTCTTTCGAAATTAACGTACATTGTAATATACACCAGGTCTGAAACTGGGGTTGCCACCTCAGGATTAGTTGATTCCGGAAGATTTCCACCTCTTGAATAAAATCCAGGAGAATTTTCTGTAGGTCGAATAACAACTTAAGTGAGCAATGAAACTTGTTTTATTTACTTATTAGGAAACACCATGATTATTTAATCTTTATTTTACTGTTCAAGTTACAGTTTCCACCTTCTAAAGTGACAATTCTGGAGGATATCCACCATATGAGTAGTTAATTGCGAGATTGCCTGTAGGTTAAAAAACAGCTAATGAGAACAATAAAATGTTTTATTTAGAAAACACACAAATAGTTACGTTAATCTTGTTTTAGTATCATTCTATAAATTATATTGACAAACCCTTAAAAATAGCATTACTTTAAAAGCCATACTTCATTTAATTTAAACTTGTTTTGAAGAACATACTTGGAGCAGTCTCCAGAACATCTGGTTTTTAATAGTAAAAATGCACAGAAATCTTTACGAGTAATCAAAATTGGCGCATGCTCGAATCTCTGCCTTGACATGATCCACGCTTAATCTGTTTCAACCTTGACAAAACAATTCATTAATTAATTCCGTTGGATACTGGAACTGAATGCGCAAACGTCACGGTTTTCTTTAATTCTCCGCTAACCCCATTTAATTTTGAAAAGGAACCGAAAACAATTTCTCGATTGTTTCGAGTGTAACAAAAACCAGGCAACCCTTGATCGGCACATCAGAGGTAGTAGCCAACATGATCCTGCATTAAAGAGAATATTTATACATTAGGTATCACTTGATTGGAGTCAAAGGAAATGATTCGATAAAAATCTCAATACGAGGTAAATATACTATAGTTGGGAGCACGAACGAAGGCGGGTGGCAACTACAGTAAAACCTCTACCTTACGAACCCCTTTATAGCGAAGACCTCCAGATAGCGAACAATTGACGGCGGTCCTGCCAACCTTGTATACAAAATCCCTAATTATAACCTCTTTACTACGAACTTCCGTACTACGAAAACTACGAAAGAAAAAGACGTCACTTCCGTTTATATTTCCCTCTTTAGAACGAAATTTTGCTCGCTAAACATTTTTTTACGTACGGAAAACGATTGAAAACAGTCGCCAATTAGCGTTAAGCTTACATCAAGCCAATCATAGCATGTTTTCTAGCATGACGACGTATTTCCTGTGTTTCTGGCATTCTCGCGCCAGTGACAATCTCGTCCGAGAGTTGTAGTGATGCCGCTTTTAGGGAAGTGGAGACTGCCGTTTCCCGAGAATTCACAAAGAATTTGAAACAGAAAAAAATAGATTCGTTTATTAAAAAATGTTGATGTATTTTAAATAGATCTTTTAAAAAAGTGTTGTATTTGAAATCATTCCCGATTAAATTAATCCCCTAATCCATTTAAAGGGAATTTCAACGAAAGGTACGTACCGTGGTGAGGTGGTTCCTATACACTTTTTTGTGATAGTTAATTTATTCGTCAGAGACGGAGCTGGAGTGTTGTTAAGAAAGTTAGTGAAGAATATTGATTGGAGTCTTGATTTGGAGTGCCAACGACAGTTAGTGCTTTCTTATTGACTGCTCCTGCATACACTTATATTATATTGTATTTCATTTTATATTATTTGTACTTTATTTTAGTTGTTATGTTGTTTGAAATATTTGCAACCCGCGCCGTGGTGGTCAAATAGTAGTTTATTAATGGATGTTCAAAAGTGGCGTTGCTGTCAATATTTTTTATAAACTTAGCGACTCAACAGATGCTTTAGGATAGGCTCAGCGAGTTTCACGCATTGCAACCTCGAAAAAAGTCGCATAATAAAAAATTGCAGAGGATGTTTTCGTGCAGAACCTGCCAATCAATGCTAGAAAAAATAACACTGCATTTCAGTTATTTGGTGCTTGCCACTGTCAAACATTGCTAAAGGAGATGAATGAAAGTAGCCCATTGTGTCGTCGGAGCTTCAAATCAATATGGCTGGTTATTAAACATTGCGGGCGCATTTTGAATATCGTCAACTTATGTGATACCGTTTCCTGAAAATGGGCGTATTTTAGTAGAGTTACGCCGTATCTGCGCATATGCCATTTGGATAACCCCGTTGCTCCCGTATAATCTAACAGACAATGCGCCCCTGAAGTTATGCAACGCCCAATAACCTCCGATCAACGAATTTCCGAATAACGAATAGACGAAAAATTGGGTCCCTTGATGTTCGTTAATGAGAGGTTTTTCTGTATATGCGCAGGCGGCCAGGAATGTCACGTGGTTTCTCTCGCTCCTTCACTTGGCCAATCAGCATCAGTCGGTTACAGTGACTCTTGGCATGCAGTTCGTACATTTGCGTGTTTTATGATTGAGATTGAAATAGTACCATCTTGTGGTGTTCTAAAATGGAGGGCAAAGGAAGTAAACACAGGGTTTTGCACAACCAAGCAAGAGAAAACATACATCAAGTATATCGGTAGTTCGAAAACGAGACGGAGCATGCCGAAGATTCAACACGTACAGCTGGTTACAATGTCGCCAGCTGTCAAGAGCAAACGGTCATCGCTTGTGGCATAGCAGCAATAGGACTTTGTGCATCATGCATTGTTTTCCGAGTGAAAGCTTATGCAGGCTGGTGGCGTGGCAGCAATGTAATGTGTATTTCTCTCTCTCTGCACAGTAATCGTGACTCACCCACCTTCATTCGTGCTCCCAACTATAGTAAAGCCGAAGACAATTCAATTACGTCGATTTTGGGATCTCAGAAAATTTCTGCCAGATCCAGGAGAGGTGTGTCCAAGGCGGGTAAATTTCGGGAGACTCGAATAACGGGAGAGGTGGCAACACTGTCTGAAGGGGTTAATACCACAAAATAATTTATTTATGAAGTTCAACGCACGAAAAGAAATCAACACGCACAAAAGTCACGCGTAAAAAATTCATTTTTACATCATCACCTGTTAATCAGCAAATCTTAATGGGGAAGCCATCCTTACCTTACTGGAATGCAGCTCCGAAGGAAGTCAATCTCACGCCGTGCGCAAAGCCGAGAAAACGTCAAGAAACATCTCAACTTTATTTTTTTTATTCATTTGGGATAAATTGATTACATCACATCTCCAAGATGGTCGAACAAGGATTCACAATGTCCAATCGTTCAATTTTTTTGGGAAAATATTCAAGAGGGAGCAATACCGCTGTCGTTCACTTGTTATATTTTTCAAAACTTCGCGCGCCGATTCTCGCCAAACCCTTCATTCCCTCGCTTGGATTATAAAAAAGAAATACTCCGAACGCTACCTTTTTCTTCTTCAAACAAATGGAATGTTTCCGGCGAATCGTCTGAAGGCTTTTGCGCGATAAGTCTTTTCTTTCCTCGCAGACAATATTCATATGTATATATTCTTTGTACCTGTCTTCTGGAACATGCCGCAACAATGCACTGGCCACCGCGTTCTGCTCGAGCGGAAGGGTAACGATCGAACAACGCACCAAAAAATCGTCCTTTTCGGAAAAGTTCGTCGTAAATCGTCACTTTCTCACTCGCTCTTCCGAACGGCAAACAAACACGCCAAAACTTTTCCGTCATTCCAAACGTTTTCGATAAATATTACACCTTCGGCGGTAAAACAAGTCTTCCCAAATCTTCCCTTACAAGTTAAGAAGAGAAAACAAACGCATAATAATCATTCCGCCGTTCGACGGAGCACGATTCGTCACACTCAAAAAAAGATCGACAACATGATAAAATTAAACAGGAAAAATGCAAACGTTTACATCAAAATAACAAATCATTACGTCGACAGATGCGACAATCATAATAACCAACAATTTCTACTAAATTCGGAATGGAACATTTTTTTTTACGTTGTCAAGTCTTCGGGAGCGCTGCACGCAACGCACAGCGTTCCCGCGTCGACTTTACTTTGAATAAAAATTACAAAAAAAAAACCCAAGAGATGTCGGGATGGTTTTTTCATACGAGTTTTCAAGAAACTCAATTCCAACAGTTTAATGTTTTTTTTTAAATAATTAGCTCGCGCAATGAAAATGAAATACCCTTTCTTTCCCATCCTCTCCTCCTCGCGCTAAATTAAAATACTGCAAACAACTGCGCATATTGGATGCGTATCATTCCTAAAACTTTTGGCATTTTATTATACAAGAATACACAACTCTCAAGATCAAAAAGATTTTACAAAATAGGATGAATAAATTACGAGAAATTTACTTAAATACGAAATAAAATTACGAGCAAAATGAACCATCGAGGGTTTTAATGAAAGGAGTTACACGGAATCTGAATGCAAGTAGTTGGTACATATGAAACGAAGGGGCATTTTATCGAAGTTCAAGAAATTCTTTGCTTGGGGCCTTTTGGGCGCAACAAGTGACAAATCGGGCGCTGCATCTGGTTATTCTAGGTCGGCCATATCATATGCGCGTCCTACATAGGAGTTTCCTCGAAATTAAGATCAAAAACCACTTATGTGCGGGTGTTCGACATAGTTCAAATTTTCCTCGCCAGATGGTGTGATCGGCCGCCAAAAAAAATTCCCTTCCTCTTGGTCCACGAAAGCTTGAGACTCCGTAGAGCCATAAATAGCCTTCCGAATGAAACAAACCCAACTACGAAGACGCACGGCCATTCTTTCTTACGTCCATCAACTTGCCAACAGAAAAAAAAACCCCTTTTACGTCGCGACACACGACCAATGCTACCGATCCAAGAATCCTGCCAAAAACGCTACAAATTCCGCAGACGACGAAAAACACCCACCCTTTCCCTTCAAATTCCCTCTTTCAATCACTCAATCCTCGGATATTTATATATATATATATATGGATGCATGTGTATATATATATATTTTTATATATTTAATAATTACAAAATCAAAATAAAACTCGATGATACACAATAAAAAAAGATTCATATACTCCGGTTTTGATATGCTCCAATTTTTTTTTACAATTCTGTCATTCGTTTAACTAAGTTTTCCCCCTATTTTATTTAAACGTTACAACTACGACTAAGACACTAAAAATTCTCGTCTCAACGACCTACTAACACTTCACGTAAACAATTCTTCTTCTTGTTTGCACATATATATATATATATATATATATATATATATATATATATATATATATATATATATGTATGTATGTATAATTTTTCATTCATTTGTGAGTGTTTATATATATAATATTTACAGTTTCGAAAATTTAAAACCAAAATTCTATTTATTAATAATACTACGGAAGGATATCCCCTTTCCTCTTTTAATGTCAGTCGATAACAACTAACGATCCCGGAGGACTTTCAGAAGGAGACAAATTGAAAAAAAAAAACTAACATCTTCAAAATCCTTTACTTACGCTAATTTAAACGCCTACGTAACTTTGTCCTCTCTCTCTCTCTACAAAAATAACTCTATGATTAAAACTGTTCCCTTATTTCAGTATCAGTCATTTGATTTTTTTTTATTTCTCGGTCTTTTTCTTACTAAAAAAACCGCGAAAGGGTCAATCCGAGTCTCGAACCCGACCCTTTCACCTTCTTCTGCATTGCTTTCCAGACGGAAAAGCCCTTACGGGAAACTCGAAAAACAGAAGAACATCAGTGTCCGGCCTGGAGCTTGTCGAGGTCGCGCATGGCAGACAATTTTCCGAGCGCTATCTCTACGACTGGATAAACTCTTCGACGTTCCGTTCCCCATTCGTCACGCAAAATGCGTGAAATTGTCTCGACCGACGCCACGCGAAACTTGCGATGAAGACCTCCGGAGCAATACGACCCGACACAATGAACAGTCAACCTTGCGCCAAACAAAAACAAGTCTTTCGTTAAGGTCGATCAAAATCCTCCCGACGGTTCCAAATCTCGGAAGTAACCAAACCGATCCCGGCCTCATCCGAACTAAACAACTGACAAAACAAACCCTTTAAAACACCTCCAAGACAAGTCTTTCGTGGAGAAGCTCATATCACTCGAACCGTACTCTGATGTACTGCTCAGAAATGGGCAGCGATTGTCCAAACACGCGATTGCGCACGCCTTTTTCAACACCTCACACTTTGATGCGACACACGAAGGGATAAAGTCACCATCCCGCCCATGACTGCGCAGCCTGAACAGTCTTCGAATGCCACCATGCAAGAAGCGTCATAGCGCAACTAATGTCCTCTTCGGGGAAATCCTGTCACTTGCAAAAAACACTGCACGACCTTGGTTGGTGACGCCACACGACAATGATGCTGACATCCTCCGACCGTCGGCTTACTTCACGGCGTTGTAAGACTGCGTTGTGCCTTGGTTTGAAGCGACCCATGAGCTGAAGACATCCCTGTAACGATTAAAAGAATATATGAGAAAAAACTTCCCCTTATTGTCTACATAATAATCTCAACTATCAATAATTCATTTTCAAAGAGAAAATACCTATTTATTTGCATTAAGTAGCAAAAGTTTTGATGTCTTTGTTTTAGACTTCTGAAACCTCAGTTTTTTATACAACCACGATTCACGTAGCCATTGTCAATGGCATCTTAAGGATACGAATGGAATTTATATAACATTCATAAATGCAAAGTTTTCGATTTTAGCCCAGCAACACTTGATACATATTTAAATTACGCCTACAACTATAACACACAAAACGTGATTTCACCATTTTATTGTAAATTGATAGCTCTAACTAAATTGCTCGTACATATTAAAGTTCGTTCTTTAGAATATTAAAAGTGAGGTCTATAATGGGGGCTTAAACTTTTTTCCAAAATAGAGGCTTCAAAAATAGGGGGGGGGACTATAGTCAGACTAATATGGTACTTTCTTTTATACTATGTATGGATGAAGTGAAATGCAATCTTCCGATTTTTTAAATTTCCAAAGTTGGCAGGTATGTTTCCGATATTTCAAATTTCAAAAGTTGGCAGGCATGTTTCCGATATTTCAAATTTCCAAAGTTGGCAGGTATGTTTCCGATATTTCAAATTTCCAAAGTTGGCAGGTATGTTTCCGCACCCACCTGCAATGCGACACCACGCACTCGTTGCTGCAGTACTCGTCCTCCCACTCCGAGTTGGGCACTGCCTGGTTGGGGCACCCCACGCGAATGCATGCGTTCGGGGACGGGAGCTGCTCCATCTGCATCCCGTTCCCTCCCACGTTGCCCCCGGCACCCGAACCTCCTCCTGCACCTCCGCCTCCGACGCCTCCAGGCTGGCCGGATGGCGAGGAGGACACGCCTCCTGCGTTTCCGCTGCCAGAGACCATCTGACCTCCTCCACCTCCGCCACCGCCTCCGCCAACCATGCCTCCGCCATTCTCATCCTGAAAAGGAAAACGTTCCACCGTCTTCAACCAAATTCCATCGCCCCACGGTCACAGAATTGACACATTTTAGCCTACTTCCCAGAATGGAAATAGACTTATATTTCATTTATTTAAAACTTAGTGCTACAAGTTGGCGATCTGCCAGGTGGTAACATAAGGAAACCTCGTAGGTCTCTCTCACATCCAACAACGAAATCTGAAGACAAACAATAGGACAGCAATAAAAAGATCTATAGTAATGACATAACAAAAATACTACTCGTAAGAAACATCACTGCAAATAAGAAAATTCAAAAGTTTCAAAAAGGAAGGAGAAATAATAAAAAAAATCACTAAATCACAGAAAAATCACAAAACGGCTTTACATCTGTTCCTAAAAACATTTACACTCTTTGAGAAGGGCTTAAATAGCTCAGCAGGCAACTCATTCCAGTCAACAATAGTTCTGTTTAAATATGAATTTTTTTTATATTTGTTTTTTGTTTTCTACACTTAAATTTGTAATTGTAAGTAAGTGACATTAATTTCCTAAGAAATGTAGTAACTGGTTCCATTGATGCTCCTGATATTCTTGGCTCGGTGGGTATAGCCACTCCCACTAGAAGATCAAGGCATACTTCAATTTTTCATGTACCCTTCTGTCGTGTAAATGTGGTGAAATACTCACCCATTCCTAGGTTGACACGGTCAGCAGGCTTTGCTGTCCATAGACTTTTTAACGATTCTGGACCAGCTTTTAAGAGAAAGTTATTCAACGTATTTCTTTGTAAATAGTTGTATTTTTAAATGCATGCCTTAACTTTTATCTATGTTTATTTTATGATTAAATTTATTATAACGTGTGTAATTGGGGGAACCTGTACGCATTAAATAAAATATTATTATTATTATTATTAATTGTGATCATTTTTCCCTTTAAAAGATGGTTCTTCCACCCCCTTGTGTAACTCACTCCATGCCGTCTCCATATTTATTACATTAAAAAAACTCCGTTTCCTTCTCCTTTGCAGGCTCTCCCAGCCCAGTATTTCTAGCGTCTCCGTCACGCTATCCGTTCTCCTGTGCCTACCCAATACGTATCTGGCCGCCTTTCTTTGAACCTTATCCAGCTTCCTGATATGCCCTTCTTCGTGCGGATCCCATACCAAGGAGGCATATTCCAATATCGGCCGAACTAGAGATTTGTATGCTTTCTCCTTTGTAGCCGAACTGCTTCCTTTAAGATTCCTCATAACCCAGTGCAGCATTTTGAAAGCTTTCCCTTTTATGAAATCAACGTTTGATCCCCATCCTAGATCCTTTGATAAATAGACACCTAAATATTTACACCCCAGTACAATGTTTTGTGATTAAACAGTTAAATTTCACAATTCCGGGTTCTTCTGTTCTGTTGTCCGGGAAGTAAGATGAAAAATACGGCAACCCTTCTCATGGAATAGTACAAATCTCGCTCCGATATTACAATTCTAAGATATTTTAACGAGCGAGAAAAAATTTAATAGTTTAAAAGTCGTCGTCGATGAGTTTCTCTTCGTGTTCCCAAATTTCGCAACTTAGCATTATAAAATATTACAAATACAGCAACGACTCGTTTTATGCGACAGATTTCGCGCTAAGTGAAATTCAAGCAAAATGGGGCCACTATGTCAATGAAGATAGGTTCCACGGAAACGAAACTGAAGCGTAACATCAATAAAAATGCGATGTTAACCCGAAAAAAATCTGACGTGGCCAACACCCGACTTTCTCCGCGTCTGTAATATTTCTATGAATTCCAAACAGGTTAAACGATGATAAATATTTTGAGGAACTTCGAGAAACATTTAAAGACTTTACAAAGAACAGAAATAAACTAAAACCGTAGCCTTCTGATATTGGATATAGCCCCGAAGCTCCAGCAATTAAGAAAAGAAAAAGGAGGGTAATGTGTTTACAATAGTCACCGGTAGGTGGTGTGGTTGTGGCAGCTAAAAAATTTAGTTTTTAAAATCTCTTCAACAATGCCTCATATGGGAAACTGTTTCGAACAAAGGTTGTAGAAAATTAAATTTCCTACGACTTTTATTCCAGTACTGTTTTACATTCATCAAATATTAAAGCAAATATTAAATAAATAAAATATCTCCTTAACAATGCGTTCTACGAAAAAATGTTTCAAACAAAAGTTATGGAGAATAATATTATCCATGAAGTTTTTAATAAACAACATTTACATTTACGAAGATTTAAAAGAGTTATTTTCCAAAAACAAAAACATCACTAGAGTGAACGTCTACTTCCGGTTCAGCGATTGTTGTCAAAACCTTATCATCTCTTTATTATACAATGCTCTTTCTAAACGTAAAATTTGGTATTGATATGAAGGTAAGTTTTTGAGTTAGAGCGTACACAAAATCCCACCACAGACACACAGACATTATCGATAAAATAGTCAAAACGTGTTCAGGGGACCTTAAAACATGTATTTCCGTTGAAATCTTGAATTAAGATATTTTTCATGAAAACAATACTTTCTCTATCCTTCGTATATGGAGAAAGTAAAAATTTTCTGTTTAATCGTACTGATCACTTTTTCATTTAGGCTTCAGGGCCACATAAAGTGCTCTCAGGGGTCGCATCTGGCCGACCCCTGCCATAGAGAACCAAAAACTAGATTATATTCTGGGAAAAAACGTAATTATTTCCTGTATGAATGAAATCCTAAATAAATCACCGAGTCGTCTTTCCTTAAAAATGACAAAGTCAAAATAACCGTTGATCGAGATAAATACGTTGCCCTCACCTGGTGAGATGTCTGGTTTGGCGCAACCTGCTGGTGGTGCTGTGGCGCCTGGTGCATGTGATGATGCATCGGCGGCGAGTTGGACATCATCGTCGCGCTGTTCGGTGTGGAAGGAGACGGAGGCGGGGGCAGAGAGGACGAGGGCGGAGGCAGCAGCGGGCCTGGAGACATGTGGTAGCCCTGATGCACCATCCCGTCCTGCGATTGGAAGAAAATCGAACCGATCAGAAGCGCCGTTTGACCTTCTCCGCCCCGAAGTCCAGGGAACGTGACTTTGTGTCGATCGGCAATGCTTACCTGCTGCATGTAACCTCCTTGCTGTCCGCCCTGCATCATATTCTGTTGCTGCTGCTGCATTGATCCCCTTGTCATCGAGCCCAGCATCATGGCCTGCGGGAAAATTGGAAAGACGGGACAAGAATCAAACAGCTATCTCGCAAACGCACGGCAAGTTAAGTAAGTGTGCAGTGGATCACGAATAGGCGCGTTTCGTGCGATGGAGTATCTGAAACTACCGCATCCGCCCGAATAGAAGCCGAGCGACACCACCGTGTTAACCCTTTACGTACCAAATTTTTTAAATATTTATTTTTTTGATAAATGTTTTTCTTAAGCCTAATCCTGTTTTAAGAATTATATCCCGACTGATAAGATTAGCCAAAATGTATTTTTTATAGAAAATTATTAATACTTTCAATGCGTTTCGCATGAAAACATGAACCATAACAAACGTCTAATTGGATATGATTTCTGATCAATAACTATACTTGAACAAATCACAAAAAATCCTAAGATACTACCAACCTAGAAGATTTTCAGTTAAATAAGGGCAAACATCGACGAACGTAAATTCACGCTCACAATGATGGCTGATGCGATGACACAGGATAAAGAAAAACCATGGGGCACCAAAAGAATAAGGTTAAGCTAATCCTGCCACTTATTGGCAGTAATACAATACTACAACAAAAGAAGGTCCGTAAAAATCAGCGCTAAAAAGTCAAATACAGTGTAAATATTTGCATTTAATAACAGTGGTACTTTTAAGTACCACTGGTACACAAAGGGTTAAGTCGGCTCCACACATTCGTTATTCGCCGAGCGGCGAGTAAATACTTTCCTCACTACTTGCAGGTGCCTCCACGCTAATCGTCCATCGCCGAATATTCGTATTGACTCGCGGGAAAAGGCGTAAATGTTCGCGGGTACCGATATTTCGCCGACGGATTTGGACGGTGGAGACACTGTTGTCGCTGCAAGTGCGCGGACAAGAAGACACACTTTACGATAAAATTGACGGACGAATCCTTTACTTTGTGGAACTCCATAATAAATGAGGAGGAGGGAATAACCACGTAAAAATCTTAATTTCCGATGACTAGAACATAGTTGAAACCGGTCACTTCTGGTTCTTCCCGAATAAAAAGGAATTTTTACGCAATTATTCTCCCCTTCTCATTTCTACATTTCATGACGACGATGTCTGTTGGTACAAGGTTTAAAGCAACACAGATCTACATACCTGCTGTTGTTGTTGTTGCTGCTGATCCTGTATAAAGTTTGGCGACGGCTTCTTCGCCAGTGGAGACAGCTGTCCCTGATTCTGATGCGAAGGCGGTGAGGAAGATGACGATGACGGAGGGGAAGAGAAGGGATAGAAGGGGGGTGGAGGGGGGTGGGGGTTGGAGGAGGAGGAGGAGGGCGGGGGAGGAGGTCCCGCTGCGGATGTGGGCAGCGAGAGGGAGGAAGCAGAGGGAGAAGAGGTTGCCGGAGGATATCCCGGATACAGAACCTCTGATTCGCTGGCGCCTTTGGAAACCAGGCTGGCGCGATACAGTGCCAGCGCCTTGAGGTACTCCTTCTTGGCCGCCTCTGTCTTTTTCTTGTAAACCTGCAAAACGATTGATGCGGTTACTCAACGCTTGGCACGTGACTATACAGTAATTCCTCGAATAATGCGATAGTTGTTTGCAAAGACTTCCGCGCTAAGCGAAAACGCTTCGAGCGGGGACAATTTCCTCATTAAAAATAATGGAAAAGGGGCGGGTTGCATTTTCAACTGTCATTTCAAACGTTTATTTTATGTTATTATTGTTATTTTCACGTACAGTATGTGTTTGCTTGTGTAGAAATGTGTTAGCATGCTTGTATGTATGTATTACATAGTATTCAGTATTGGCAATTTTTTGTTTGCATTGATATCACTTTGCATACACTTTCCACTCATCATAAGGGGCAGTAATGTTCAAAATAGAACAAGGACTTTGAAAGTGGCATGATTGTCAAGGCAAATCCTCATGAAATTGTTAAATTTTGCCAAAATAAGTCATATAACCACTCATCTGGGTGTATAATTTTTCGAAACTGGAGGTGGGCATTTAAATTGCAATTGAGATTAATCAAATCGCAAATCAATTAAAAGATGTTAATTGTTCAGTATTTGAGTTGTTTATTCTTAAAATTTGTGTCTTAAAACTATTTTTACCACAAGACACGAATAAAAATGTTAATATTTATTTATTATTGGAATAAAAATTTGTTAATAATATTTAATGAACACAAATTCCTAAAATATGGTATAAAGACATTAAAAATGTACACAATTACTAAGTGATTAAAAAATATAAAAATAATAATATTATCAATAACATATAAATGTTGTTAATTTTAAAATTAGGGTAACGGAAACGCAACCCGCAAAGCAAAGTCAGAGCTTAGATTCGAGAAGCGTATCTTTTCCAAATAAAGAAGTGAAGCCCATTTACTGCCGAGACGGTAAACTAAAAGGATGCAGCTAGTTGCCGGAGAAGCTGTGTGACGGAATATTACGGCAAACCCATGGCAAACAGCCGAGATAACAGCGTGAAGTATATATATGGCATACCCGGATGAGTGGTTAAATGTTAAATTCAAGCGTGGTGGTGGCAGCTAAAAATATAAGATATCTCTTAAACAATGCATTATATGGGAAAATGTTTCAAACAAAGGTTTTAGAAATTGCAATTTCCTACAACTTTTATCCCAATACATTTTTACATTTATCAAATATTTCCAAATAACGGATAAGTAACCCACTGCCGGTTGATCGATTTTTACCAAAAACTAATCAGTTCTTCTGAATTTTATAAAAATGTTAAATATAAAATTTCGCGTTGACACCTGATTAATAGTTTTTGAGTTAGAGCACCCACAAAAAGGCTATCACATACACACACACACACACATCATCGAGAAAATAGTCAAAACGTGTATTTCCGTTAAAATCTCGAAGTCGATTTTTTTCATTAATACAATATTTTCCCCTATACTGCGTATATGGAGAAAGTAAAAATGAATTCATAAAAGAAATTTGAACTTAGAAGTAATGATAGAGTAAACATTAGGGAAAATAACACTTAAACTAAACTAAATCTTCTTACAATCAGGGAAATTCAAAATTGAAGGGGAAAAAATTGTTTAGCAAGGAAATACATTTAATTATAAAGTTGAAAAAACATATTTAACGAAAACTTCAATAAATTTCTCCTCGATCCTTGTCATCTTCAGCATCATAAGCAAATTTACCAACAGAGATCCAGTGTGAATCAAGGGATGGTCGCGTTATATTGACCGTGTAAAACCGAAACCATGTACATTAAGTACCGTTTTAATCGAGTGATAGTTGTATTTGAGTAGTCTTCTGTCACAGAATGGAAGAAGAAAGAGATCAGGACAAGTATAGCAAGAGCTGAGGAGGCATTGATAAGACGATGGGGAGCTAAGAGGAAGCCCAAAAAAAAACATTTAAAACGGATTAACGAAAATTTTGATTGGCACATCGCTTACACAAGTGGTTTCCAAAATTTGCACTGCAAAATATTCTGTACATATTTACCGTCCGTTTAATCATCCCAATTGCGAGACCTGCACAACATGCAGTCGTCAAATTCCAGCTCTCGCATGGCATATTGTTTGCGTTCGCGTTTTTCTCAAGGTGATTACCATATAACCATTATAAATAGCTGCTACTTACACATTTAGGATATATACATATAGGGTGTCCGATGACTTTATGTCATAACATCGGGATCTTATTCCTTAACACGTTCGCGATGACGGGACCCACTGGTGGGTCCTGGCTGTATGCACCCATAGGCATTGGGACCCACCGGTGGGTCCCCGGCATATGGGCCCGCAACTGCCGGGACCCACCGGTGGGTCCCTCCCGACACCTTTATCTTACCTTTTTTCTTTTGACGCCTACGCTGACGGATTCTATATTTAGTTTATGCTCTTAGGAGGATAGGTACATACCGTATATTCTCGTGTATAGTTCGAGTTTCTAAGACCAAATTTTTGTGCAAAAAATTGGGGGTCGAACTATACACGAGTAATACTTTTGAGGGTTTAAAATCTCGGATTTAAAATATTATCTTTTTAAAAATATCGTAATAAAAATCGAGATATTTTTTGGTCGCCCACCTCGCTGACTTCTATGATATAGCTCCAAAACTTCCTATTTACCTATAATTAATTTACCATATGGTGATCTAATTCAAGGGGAAGATTAGGACAGGTTATTTGTTAATAAAGACAGCAATGAAAAAGAGTTTTATGGCTTTAGTACATAAATAAATTTTCAGAAAAGTTAAGCATGCATTATATTTTATGCAAAGAATTTCTCTTTATTTTGCTATAGAGCCATAAGCCATACCTATATATTAACTCCATTATGTTACTCCAATATTGTTAATTCCAAATGATGATATCAATGTATAAAGTCACAAAGTTGAAGAATTAAAATGAGTTTATTTCATCTTGTTCAACTATCATTCATGACTTTTATTAAAGGTTTTACGAGTAATAGGCGTCTATTAATTTTCGTTATATAAGCTTAATTTTCGTTTATTTGCTAGAAATTCTCCCACCATTCGTATGTCACACCCCATAGTTAAAAAGTGATAAATATTTTTCTTCTCAAGATCGTGCAATAGGTTTACGATGTTTACAGTTTATTATTAGTATAGTATTATTATGATACTAAAAGGTGTTGAAAACCAAGATCGTTCTATACACCTCTATTGTGAGCTTCGAGATATCGAAACAAAAAATGTTGATCCTGATGGAAATCTAGGGTAAAAGAGTAAGTAGAAAGCTAGGGTCGAATTATACACGAGTATATACGGTATATTAGCCCAAAATTCCCACTCGGAAAATAAATTAAGTCTGATAATTTTCCACTTGTTATTTCATAGCGATTTAAAATCTTAAATTTAACAGCATTAACGCGCTTTAAAAAATTATGCAAGGTTTTATGTTAAATATAAATACTTATAAATACTTATTTACAAGGTTTTATGGTTTAGATTTATTTGCAACATTTAACAATTTTTTAAAACTGCAACGTACCACATATTTCCCGAGTACCTTACGGGTTCCGTTTTATTCCATAATCCAACTCGCGTCTGTCACATCTATTCTTCGTGCAACTTTAATAATTGACAAAGAGATAGAGAAGCCACGGAATATGTTGAGGTTAGGGTGGCACCAGTGAAAAAAATATTGTATTAAAATAGGGATGGGACATTCGATTCCTCGAATCCCGTGAACCTTGAAAAAGATTCGAAAACTCGAATCTTCGCGCTTTTTTCGTCATTCGAATCCTTACCTAAAAAACCGTTCAACATTTTAACTCAAAACTTTGGAAAGATTGGTGTTATTGACGTCCAATTGAAGCGTTAATTAAAAAAGAACGCGATTGTTGCCATTTCAGTGGTACCCGGATCACCAATATCACCTCGTGGCGACCCAGAGCGAGTTTGAATGCTAGTTTTCTTAAATAAAAATCTCCATCGAAGATTTCTGCTCTTTTAGATTGTCCTAAAAGTGTCCAGTACTTTTATGAACTCTTAAAATAAACAAGTTTTCGATTTTTCTTAATTTTCTGGAGAGAATTTAGTGTTCCATGTTTATTGTTTACCTATGTTAACTCTTGAAATAATCCTCCCCCCTCTACACTTGCTTTGATTTAAAAAGGTTTTGGAAAATGTAAAAAATTTGAACTGATACTCAAATATTTTTGTCAAATTATGTTGAGAGAATGAACCTCAAGATTCAAGAGTTTTAATTATGTACTTCATTAACAAGATTTCATTTGTATCTTCTTAATAAATATAGGTGTATTTTTAAAAACTGTATTCTTAAATTTATTTTTCTTTAAAAGCAGATTTCAAATTTTGCTTTAGTTAAAAACTATTGATTTTAAGTAAAAGCTTTTTCTTTTTTCTTCTTCTTATTATTCTTATATGAAGGAATCGAGAGATCGAGAACCTTTTAGGATTCGGATTGGAGAAAATTTTGGATTCGTCCCACCTCTATAACAAAATAAGCAATTTGGCATGAGAACATAAGGAGAAAAACTTTGGACAGCACAGACAGAGTTGGGTGTGCCCATAAACTGACGGAATGTGGAATTACAATGGATGAAAATTATCGCCATGCATTTTGAATTAAGAGTTCCATATTCTTATGCCTCCCTACTGCACAACTTTCAAAATAATAATAATAATTTTTTTATCACACGTAAGGGGATACAAGTATCAACAAAAACATCGTTTAAAAACTGGTCTTTTTGTCATCGATCTCACCAGCAAGAATTCCAACCAAACCGCTGGTAAACACATTTTTAAAAAATCATCGCCAATAACAACCGTGCCAAAAGACGTATTCAAAAAAATGCCGTTGGAAATGAATATTAAATATCGCTAGTTACTCATGAAATGCCGTAAACAACACAAAGTCTTAAGAATTACACCAAATTTCAAGCGCTGTTATTCACTTACTCATTCCAACATTGAAACATATGCTTGAAATTCTGACTCCCACAACTACACGACAAATCGACTAATTCCTCACAAGGACAGCCGTATATCACGTGCCTCGAGATTTTAGGGAAATTCCAATCTAAACTATCGAAAATACCCTTTCGTCATCGTCAAGAAAAGACAAATATATGCCATACCGAATAAAAATAACCCCTCATATATTTTAAGTGTCAAACATATCGCCAAAAATTCATTATGAAGCAAATTCGTCCATCGCAAAATTAAATACACTTAACAAATCTCTCGATAGTTAACGAATGACTTATTTGATAAAATATTCATAGAATAATAAGATACTGACTGGAAATTATTTTTGCAAGCAAGCAACAACACACAAAGACGAATATTTACCTTAACGTCCGCGCTTAAACCGTACAAATGTTTTGTTTACTCCACCAGTCGTGCACACAACAAACCAAACATTATGAAAATATCGGCACTCTTAAGTCATTCGCGAGTTACGTTAAGCTTCAGTGCCTCGTTTTCATCGATTGTACACAGGTAATTAACGTTTGGGCAAAAATTATTCGTAAAACATCCAACTTTATTGTTCCAGAAAATACCATGCCGTCACAACACCATTTACATCACGTAAACTTTATGACATTTAAAACGGATTCTTCATTTCACACGCGCTAAATCACCAGTTTTATTGGAATTGAAGTTAAAACTTTAGTCGAAATGAGGCAAAAAAATCCAGCAAGAACCTACTAATATAACGGAACACAACTTAACGCCGGTCTCTAAAACAAATGAAGTCGTCAACGCGAAAAACGTCTTAAAAAAGTGACATACACCGGTTATAAGATAAATGTTTTCATTTTTTGATCAACACGTGAAATAGGTATTGATTTCTATCAATTAATTTCAGGCCTAGTAAAAATAATCAATTTTTTAAAGCTCGCGTCCTCCATTTTGCCTGCTCGGGCGACTACGACGTAGATAGTGGCATAAAGGTTCAGTTGTATCACTATTGTGAACAAAATGAAACAAATTTTAGATAAAACCGTTACAGCTTCATGGAAGCATCCTAGAAAAACAAATTCCTTAACACATCCAAGATAATACGCAACAATGTCCTTATCCCACGCAAATTAACAGAAAAACATTTCAAAAAAACTTGAATGTCATTAAGTATGTACGTGTTCACAAATTCCGTACCTAAATATCACAAAATATCTTTAATTTCGCATTTTCAAAGAATATCGAGAATTTTTTTCTTACGATGTAGGTTTATATATTTTCTGTAATGGGAAATTATAAGAGTATTACAGTTTGGTAGATAATTTGCGTATTATCTATTTCATAACGTGCTATATTAGGATTACACAAAAAACGACTAAATACCTTCGTCGGTAGATAATTTTTAAACGCGACATTTTGACGGTTAAATTACCAGTGAAATGTTCGAACCAATATTGAAACGCTGAGATTGAAATTCTGCACAAACTAACACTTCAAAAACATTCATTTAATCGCATATCTCCATCAATAATTTTCATCTCAGGAATATATATCATTTGGAAATTATAGTTCTAATTTCGCTAAATTTTCTCGGGAAAACTTTTACATATGTGTACAAGAAGCTAACATTAAGAGGATGAATAAAAAAAGTAAATTTATTACTTACATCTCCCTCTCCTGTTTCCTTCCCTTATTCTTGCTGTCCTGTTCATTCATCACAACTTATTCAAATTCGAACAAGTCGTCTTCCATACCGTCCATGGAATTTGATATGCGGCATTTCTTGAACCCTCTTGAGATACTATTGGGATCTATTTCTTTCCATGCTGCAACTAGCACTTTAATTTGTGATGTCATACCTCCTGGTATAACTACAAGGTCAGTATCCATACCATGAAGGGTATTTTGAACTTCCTCTGTAAGGTGGCCTTTGAACGCATCTAAGACGAGCATTGCTCTCTGCCTTAAAAGTGCCCCAGGTCGTCTATTCCACACTATGCTTAGCCAGTCCTTCATTAAATCAGCTGACATCCATCCTTGGCCTTGACATTTAACTATTATTCCATTTGGTAATACTTCCTTAGGCAATGTTATGCATTTTAAAACAACATAACTTTGCTCCATCTGCTAATACAACCAGCATTACAGTAATGGGCATTTTTCATTCCCGGAAGTTTTTATGATGACATTTTTTGCACCTTTTTCGTTGACTGTGTAATTGGATGGCATGTCAAAGTAAAAGGGTGTCTCATCTGCATTACCCATTTGGCTCAGAAGGTAATTGTGACTTTTCCGCAACCGAATTACATGCCTCTGGAAAGATATTAGTTTGTCCGTGAAGTCGGAAGATAAGACTCTGGCAAAGTGGAGTTCTTCGTCGCAGGCTAAAACTATTACGACTCATCATACGCACACACCATCCATTACTAGCCTTAAATTCTTGGTGTGGAATGTTTTGCGATCGTGCTCATTCTTGGGCTTTCAATTTAATGATATTCTGCATCACCAGTTTACCATCCATTCTTTGAATACGCAGAAAAGTTTGCAATTTCCTATGAAATTGGTCTTGTTTTGGTCTGCTAAATGATCTCCGTGTTGAGTTAGCACATTCAAGTTTCTCTTTTGCTTGCTTCCACCTTCGCACATTTGCTTCAGTCACATTGTATTTCCTCCCTGCTGCACAATTATTTGTTTCTTCAGCATAGCGCACCACCATTAACTTAAAATTTCTGTCGTAATTTCATCTAATTCCTTTCGATACATTCCCTCTTACCACAGTTGCTTTTTTCTCTACGCGATCTGCCATTTGTTTGGGATATCTTATTTAAAAGTTATAAATAATAATTTGTCACAATTTCACTTTAAAACTCAGCAAAGCGTGTACTACTCAAGTGCTCTAGTAAATTATCTACCCTCTGAAACTCACATCCACTTTACGTCTGCCATTGGCATACCAAACGCAAAGCATCATGTTGAAATTGTAGTAGAGTAAATTTAAATGAAAAAGAAACTTGTAAATTTCCACTAACAATTTTAATACACGACCGGTTTCGCCTGTTACGGCAACATCAGGTGTCGAAAGCTAGACCGAGAGTTCTATATATATATATACGGAGAAGTACGGTAGGAGGGTTAAATGAATAATGATAGGCAGGAGGGAGAACATACAATCAGAAATGAGATAATTTGAATTAAAAAATAGAAATTACTAAGCGAGTGACAAAATTCAAACGGTTACGAACAGTAATGCGAGCAAGGTTAGTAATTAGAAAATGGAAGCAATTAACGGAAGCTACAAAAAAGGCGTGTGTGTAAATTGTGATGCTATTTTCACAGGACGGACCGGAAGAAGAGGATCGAGGAACACCAATGTTGTTTCGAGTTGTGAAGCACGTCGTCACACTTTGCCGAGCACCTATTTGAGAACGGCCATTCCAGTGCATCCATTCCGGAGTTTCTCCCCTTTGAACCAAAGGGCAACAGGCTGGACCTCTTAGAGCAATTGGAAATTGTGATCCTTGATGTTACAGACAATGTTTCGCTTACTAATGAATTTGTTTTCTCCAATCACTCTCAATCATTCTCTATACTGCTTTCCTAACTAATTAATTTATTGCCTTTTACTTTGTAGGAAGTTGGAACAATTTTTGAAACGAGAAAAAAGTCTGCTATGACCGGGAATTGAACCCGGGTCTTCCACTTGCCGGGCGGATATTCTACCCCTGAACTATCGTAGCAGAACATTTTCTCTCGTTTCTGAACACGGATGTTTTCCTTGGTGGGACGGGAACTAACCAAGTTAGTATCAAACTGCCCCGACAGATGTCCTCGAAGAGAATCATCGAATCATCGTTTCAAAAATTGTTCCAACTTTCACAGCTTATGCCTGTCTGCATTGGATCTTCGGATCATATCATTCCATCAATTTTACTTTGTAATTTAATGCCTTTTTTGTAAATTCTGTTAATTGTTAACAGAAGATTAAACATTATTCCCATAAAAATGTAATCATTTTTTAAATAAATAAATATTGTTCTAATACTATAAATAAAAACTAAAGTCTGTCACTGAAACTTATTGTAAAATAACCTCCAAGTACATTCGCAGCAAAAAATTAACCCTATCACCTAAACAAGTTATTCTAATTTTATAAAGGTGTTGACAAAAAATGGTCGTATCTTCTGGGTATGTGATTACAATTATTTTCGGCTGGAAGAAATTAAAACTGGTATTAAAGTAAATGTATTAACCATATTTATTCAACTATAAGACTCATGAACATAAGATGACCCCCCCTTTACAGAAGCTAGGGTATTTACCCAAATCCGAAAAGTTTTTTTTTTTTAATTTCCAGCTTGTGAACTTGAGGGTCATCTTAAATTCGAGTACAAAATGGTATACAGTCAATCCATCAGGGTCAATTCATCTTGCATCAATTCGACACATGACGAACTCATCATGATCACTGCATTGCATGAAAAATTCACCACACGTCAGTATTATTCACATAAACGCTACAATTGGGAGCAGGTCCCGCTGGCAGTGGGTCCCCATCACAACTCAATGCATAATACCCAAATTACATAATAACAATTGAATGTACTTAATACAAAAATATAACCTTTTTGATACTATTTACTATACACTATATACAACTTCTTGACTTCAAGTCACAGGAACTCTCGTCACAACAGCTTAGCTACAAACTTCAACATGTTTCATTTGTTATTTGTCCATATAATTACAAAAATTTTAAATAAGTAAATAATCTTCTTCGTGAATTTAAGAAAAGTCTACCGTAATTTGACATTAGATAGTTATTTGGAGTATTGTGGTTAAATTCTAACCCTACTATGTTTATTTACAATAATTAACGCCACTTGGTGGCGCAAGTCCTATAAAAAGGGAAAATTACTAACCTACAAATACTCATTAAATATTAAATACTCAAGTTTTTGACAATTTTACTTTTAAATGCTTTCTCGGTTTGAGGAAAGGGCATAAGAAGTTCTTCAGGTAAATCATTACAGTCCAATCCTGTTCTATTGAAAAATGAATATTTACCAACATCTTTTCTTCGAACGTTTGTACGAGCTTTACAAGAGTGATCATTTGTACCTTTAAATGTCGGGGTTATAATCTTAAGTATTAGTTCTTTCCAGGCCGGTTTACCGGTATACACTCGATAGAAACAAACTAATCTTTTCACTTTCCTCCTCTTTTCTAAAGTTTCCCGCCCAAGCTCTTAAAACATATCCGTCACACTATCCTCTCTTCCAAAACGACCCATAACAAACCTGGCTGCCTCTCGCTGAACCTTTTCCAAATTATAAATATGTATTCTGTCATGAGGATCCCAGACTCGTGAAGAATATTCCAATATAGGCCTTATTATTGTTTTGTATGCTAATTCTTTAGCTTTCCTAGTGCTATGTTTTAAATTTCGACAAATTTATCGCGAGACAATTTCGTCACGAGATAAGTCAGAAGGAGAGACAGCATCACTGGTGTATGGCAGGGAGATATACTTGTTGGGTTGGGAGTCAATCTCTGCCGTATAACCTCCAATGTGTCTCGCCTTGTGAAATTTGCCAAAAGAATTGGGATTTATTCCGGTCTTATCGAAATATAAAGAAAATTTTTATTGCGGAAAAGTGTCACCCCCTGCCATACACCAGTCATGGCATCTTGCCTTCCACTTGCGACGAATTTGTCGAGCAATGAATCTAAGTGTGATGAGCTAGCCATGCAATTTTTTGCTGCACAACAAAATTTTATTGCGACGAACAGACCGCGGTGAGTTGTCGTAAAACAGTAGGAATTATGGTCATGCATTTAATCAATGCTTTTTTAAACAAATGAAACGTTAGGTAAAATAATTCTATCTACTGAAAGTTTTCTTTGTATACTTATGATCCAGATATCAATTACTACAGTATTAATTAAAAAAAAATCGTTTTTCTAAAACAAAGTTTGTAACAAACCATTTCAATTACTATATTGTTCCAAATATAACGCAATGTTTTTTCCAAAAAATGCAAATTTAAAAGTAGTCCCCGCATTATATTCGAGTACTAGCGATTTTAAAAGATCGTAAATCGTGTTTCGAAAAATCATCGTACATTCCAGACGTCTGTTTACAAGATACTTGTTACATTGTAGACACATTATGCATACGTTACGTTGAAAAGCATCCGAGGCGAGAATAGATCGAGTTCAATCGGCAGCTGAACCCATCAATGGTCATTGCATTGAAGCTATAAGTGCGTCGGTGTATTCTTTGTAACTAACAGAGAGTTTTTACCCATCCGTTTTTTTAACAATGACAAACAATTGACAAAAAGAGTGTCGATCATGTCGAGAAAAAAAGGTTCTTCCAAATCCCAGGTTAACAGAGAAATCCCACGAAATTATTACATGAATTTTAAAATAGTCGTAGCTAAATTGGTGTTGTCCCGGAAACGAGAAATCAAGGATAGCAGTTATGCTTGCAGTCACGGCCGATAACCGACTCCCTACGTAATTTTGAATCGTAAAAGGATGCCAAAGGAAAAGTTACCGTCAGGTGTTAGCTTTCACGTGCAGGAGAAGGGGTGGACGAAAGAGGAACTTGTGTTAGATTGGCTGAAGGTTGTTTTTCTTGAAAAACTTTCCAAAAATCTTAGTGTCACGCTATATTCGGGACAATATGGTAATAAATGAATTAATATACCTATACTGAATACTGTTCGAAATATATACCAAATACATTCAGCGAGAAATTAGGTCATAAAATGTTTTTTTTTTTGTTTTGACAGTCTGCTAAGAGAGGAAGCTGTCTTGGATCCTGGTAAATACAATATGTAATACAGTACTGGTATAAATATGGTATAACTACGAGCATTTCTTGAAGATGTGGCACAAACAATGGTGAATCATCATCGACACTTTCAGAAAACATGGAAAACTATGATAATATATAGCCGTCTGGCAATGAAAACGTAAATAATATCAACTCACATTCTTGTGCTCCGCATCCAAAGCATCCCACATGGAAGCGACGATCTTTGAAACCTCTCCGAACGAAGCTGTCGGATTCTGTCCTTTGATTGCTGCTTGAGTGTCCCTGAAGAACAGCGCATACGCAGACACGGGCCTGTTTAAAAGGAGAAGGAAAGTTAGGAAAATGTACGGTATATCACAAATAGAGACATTTCATGGAGTACTTGAAACTGAAACACACAAGTGGAATTACCCATTGAACATCAACAGGACTTTGTAGCGTGATTAAAATATAACTTGTGCTATAGTAAATGTAATTGTTTGATTAATTATTAAATCCCTGACAATCATTTGAATTCTCCCAGAAAATGAAGTGCTTGTAATTTATTATATTCTGGCATCAATATACGACTTGATTTGCCACTGCGAGTGAGGTAAGCTTTGAAAAGCAGGCCACTTAACAGGTTAAGGGGTTGAAATCCTATCAAGACACAAAGTACAAAATTAAGTGGCGGGCCATGGATTTCATATTTACAGCCCAAGTGAGGCCTTATGCCTCGTCCACACTATAAAAAAAGGTTGCGTAACAATGTTACAGGAACATGTTACGTAACCATGTTACAGGAACATGTTGCATCTTGTTACATAACATGTTACCTCTTGTAAGCGAAGGAAATTTTCCAAAGCCAGTCAAACTGATAAAACCCGGTTAAAAGGCCGGATAAAAACAGTGGAACCCGGATAAAAACCGGATAAAAACCCAATACGTATTTCGGCTACAAAGTAACCATCATCAGGGGTTAAAAAAACGGGGGGAGGGGGGACTTGAGAGAGGGCAACTGAAACCAAGACCAGTGGCACGCTCTCAAGTGGATGTCCAAAGCTGTGTCTGTGTATTTATACCTGGTTGGTATCAAAGAACATTTAGCGCACTACAGACATGGACGCTTTGAAAAATCGGCCGTCGCGAAACACATTTTGGAATATAACCACCCATTAGACACAAATAACCTCAAACTGCTTAAACAAGTCCCAAATACCAAACTCGACGCAACAGAAAGCTTACACATTCATAAATACAGACACACCCTGATGAATAACGAGTTAGGGGTAATAAACAGCGTTCTTTTTAAACTAACCTCCCCCCCCTTTTTCTCCCATCACCTAGGTCATCTAGGTCCCCCCCTTTTTCTTCTCCCCCCCCCTGCCCACCAACCAGGTATAAATACACAGACACAGCCCTGGACATCCACTTGAGAGCGTGCCACTGGTCTTGGTTTCAGTTGCCCTCTCTCAAGTCCCCCCTCCCCCCATTTTTTTAACCCCTGATGATGGTTACTTTGTAGCCGAAATACGTATTGGGTTTTTATCCGGGTTCCACTGTTTTTATCCGGCCTTTTAACCGGGTTTTATCAGTTTGACTGGCTTTGGAAAATTTCCTTCGCTTACATTTTATATATTTGCCAGTGTAGCTCGCTCTTTTTTACTTAACATGTTACCTCTTGTCACGTAACATTTCAAATGTTACTGTAACCATTTTTGTGCTCAGTAATCATATCCCTGAATATCGCTGAACTAGCAATAGCATGTAACATGCGCAGTAGCTCAATTTCTTCCACCCGAGTCGATACAGAGATAACAAATACTTAAAACCGATTAAATTGTTCAGTCCACTATATGCTGCCTTTTTTATTTATTTAGTTTACTCGATATTATTAAAATGAAAAATGTTTTAATATTAACGTCATATAGAAAATGCTTTATAACCATGAATATTATCAATAACCACCATATTAAATGTTAAATAGAATTAACTCCTTGACCGTAAAATTCAAAATTCGAGACACACGATGAAAAAAAGGGGGGGGAGGAGGAAAGGCAGGAAATTGCAAAAGACAAAATAAATTATAAACTTACAGGTTTAGGGGTTGTTACTCCACGCCACGGACCTGATGTCACTCACACATTCACTCACTCAATCGCACAAGCACTAATCCTAAAGGTGGAAAAGGAAACGGGACCGGGTCTTTTACAATTTCCTGCCTTTCCTTCTCCCCCCCCCTTTTACATCGTGTCTCTAATTTCGAATTTTACGGTCAAGGAGTTAATTCTATTTAACATCAATTTCGCCGTAGTCTCCATCTTAACTTATTTAATGACCACTATAGTTATTTAATTTGGTTCTACAGACAGCGATGAATTCCTCATAGCTTTTATACGAGCATTACAGCTTCTTGATTAAGCTTAAATACTAAAAGACAATCCTCAGGGAAATGGAATGCGTTTTTGACGGTCACGAAGAAATCGCTCCCTCCTTATTACCCTCCTTTCCTCTGCAGCGCCTCCCACAAGTAAATGCAAAAGTCTGTGGGCGACCATTTTCACTAATTCAAACAAATATTTATTGTAACGCCAACTCATTGGTTAGGCATTCGGTGATAATTTATCATAGCAAAAAAGTCGTTATTAATGATAGCAAGAAGCAATTCTTCGTCCGACATATTAATATGTAAAAATTTTTTAAAAACTTAACCTAAATATGCGAGTCTCTCCACATAAGTCGTAACACCAACTAAACACAGTTACTGGAATGGATAGGAAGCATTACATAACAGGTTATGGTAACCTGTTACTGTAACAGGTTACGCTGTGTTACGTAACATTTGTTACATAGTGTGGACGAGGCCTTAGACTTCTCCGTTACTCACTTCTGCGGTTCATTTGGGTCCCTCTTCTTCTTCTTTTTGGTCCCTTTGGCCTTCTTGGCGGCGGCTGCCTTACCTCCAGTTCCCATTCCAGTAGGGCTCTCAGCCGGTTCGGGTGAGGGACGCTTCAGACCAGCCATCTGGCAGGAAAGAAGGGAACTTCATCAAATACGATTCACAGACCCCAAGTACAGGCGAGTCCCGAGATTCGACTAACTCGAGAATTTGTTTGTTATACAATCTCAACCCGACTTTCAACCAGTCGAAGCTCGCCTATTCGGATGAAGGCGAACTTAAAGATTACATTGCTACTATTGGAGTGAGGTAAATTTTAAATAATTATCGATTGTTTTATTAATTACAATTGACTAGGCATTCACTATAGGCATTTCAGTTCGTAGACATTATACTAAAGCCGTTAATACAGTAAAACTGTTATAACGCGACTCACAATGCCGCGGATTCGGATATACCGCGGGTCTAGTCATGTCCCCAAAAATTATTCCATTTATTTTCTCCATAAATAACTTCGTTTCAAATTTTACGGCGATTTATGACGTAATCCCTATGACCTTGGACGTGATTTCCTAAGGAGATACCGATCAATGCTTCTCTACATTGTCTCAAAATCGCACTATTCAATAAAATCAGTCTTTGACCGGCATCTCGTATGGTCTCGAGAAAAACCCTCCAGTGTTGTAAATACCGCGCCCAGGATAAGGTAATTACATACACGTTTCACAAGGCTTTTTGTGGAATGTGTGGTTTCAATTGTTTCTCTCGCTTACTTACACAGCTATATTCACTTTTTTCGATTTTAGGGTTATACTAATTATGTCCACCAAAAGGAAAACGTATACAATAAAAGAAAAGATGAACAAAATCGACAGAGTGAAACGCGATTATTCTAAAGCTAGTTTATTCCAGGAGCTTGGCGTTCCTGAAGAAACAATTCGTGGTTGAATTAAAGAAGAAGGCAAATTACGATTATTATGCGTTCTTTGCATTAAGTGCACGAAGTGAACACACATAGGGAAGTGAGCATATATGATGTACTTACACGTTTTTAAAAAATTACTTTCTGGGAAATTTCCCAAAATAACGCGGGTGTTCACTCTGCCTCCCGAAACCCGCGTTATAACGGAGTTTTACTGCATTTATCTTTCTTGCCATAATTGCATAACTTGTAAAGAACGCCTCTACATCGCATTTATTCATGCATGATGTGTACATCTTTCCACTCTTGTCGAAAGTGTAAGAAAGCTGAAAGCCACATAACTATATCAGTAATGAGGACAGGATCAACTCGGTGGAATTTACTCATACTGAAAAAAGAACTTTGTTATTTCCATTATTTTCAATACCACATAACTATCTTCACAGGAGCGATCAAGTTTACTAAGTTAAAATATAAAGCACACTTTGCAAGCATTCTCAAGCTGATCTGAACGGCTCAAAATCCTCGGCAGTTTGCATTCGCGTAATAAAAGGCTAAATTTGGGAGGCTAAAGAGCCAATACAGCGGGTGATTGCCAACGAAAGGGTTTATAACTCCTGCATCGAGCCGTTCCAAACCGCTTACCATGGCGGAGTGATGCTGCTGCTGCAGAAATCCGCTGTCGTCGCTATCCTCGCTCGTCGTGTTCTCCATTGGCATCTGCTGTGGCTGATTTGCATGCATTTGCTGCATCTGGTGCTGTTGCATGTGAGACATTGGGTGCTGTTGCTGCTGAGGCTGCGAGAGGAGGAAAGAAACAAGTCAATTCGTCACTCAACGCCAAAACATATTCTAATACAATAATACCTCGAATAACTCAAAGGATGTCGCGTTATTCGAAACTGCATTAAATGAACAGCAGTGGTTTTCAACCAGTGTCTCGCAGTTGAGGTCAAGGTGTGTTGCATTGTCGCAAAATGTGCGATTTATAAAGTACTAGTAAAAGGTGCTTGCATTTTGCAAGCAATTCAGATCACTTTGTTTATTTTAGATCATGAAATCACATGCAAAATTAATTGAGAACCACCTCAATGAACAGTGATTTTCAAAATAGTAATAGTAAATAATAAAAATAATAATATGAATGTACGTTATGTAGCGTGTAATTCTTTACCTAGCTGGCAAAAATATTAGGTGGCACCAGGAGCAGATCGAAAAACCTTCCAAGGGGTCGGCGATTTTCCCCAAGTAATGCAACCCATATAAAATTTAATTATCATATAATTTCGAAAGTGAACATAAGTTCAATGTCAAATATTTAAATATAAAGTTATGCTGCCAAGAAAAATCAAGAGTAGATTTTAAGATGAATCCGGGAAAGAGGAGGGAGGGGGAGAATCGCTCTCCCTTGGATCCACCAATGGGTGGCACGCGATACATTTTCAACATACTATGTGGCACATTATAGAAAAAGGTTGGTTACCTCTGCTTTAGAATGAATAGTCGTTGTATGTGAATTTAGAAGCTCGGTTGGCAATGCGTGTATGTTTTCCGCAACTACACAGTAAGGAGGCGACACTATCTAGCCTCCGTTACAACTCTCAACAGTGTGACGACGTCAGAACCATCCAAAAAATCGTATTTTGCGTTCCCTTGCCATTATATGATGCTAGGTATCGATTGAAAAATGTATTTAGATAGAGGGCAACATATGCTACAAAAACGTCCACGGCAGCTTCTGAGATAAAAATTATTAAGCTGTAATGCATATTCCCCTTTGGGGGATGGAATGTGGGTACGACTCCCAAAAATATGAATTTTATGACTGTTTGTCTTTGAAAATACTATAGGGACATCTGGTGATGGGTACTTATTTATTAGCTTGTGAAAATGTTTGTTTTCGCATCTTGGAGGAGGTCTGCAGATCTAGTCGCACAGATGTCACGAGACGTCCCCCGTCTTTTCAGCAAATGGAGCATGGCAGCCGAACATATTGCGAAAATGACTCAAAGTACGTACGGATTATCGGATCTGGTGGAAGGTAAAGATGAAGTACAATAAACAAATCATATATTTTTTTATTTTGATTCCGCCACAGCTCGGTATGTCCTCGGGAAAATGGTGTAAAAGACCTTAAATTTATTAAGTTTGAATGAGTCAAACCAAATTTAAAAATTATCACTCGCAATTTCATCAAAATTGTATTGGTGAAAAACCAACGATTATCGAAGACGTCTCATTTTCGTCGAATTCAAAACTCGATTCGATGTTTATCGGCATTTATCATAAATCTAATTCAACCGAGCCTAGATATCAATTAGGTAGCATGGAGACAAAGGCGACAACATGGATACCAACATAAAAAATCTGATGTGGCCACCAAATGACTTTCTACATAGGAGAGATGTGTAGTGTAATGTTTCTAAAAATTCCAAATAGGTTAAATGATAATGAATATTTTAAGGAACTGTGAGAAAAACTTAAAGACTTTACAGAGAAATGAAATAAACTGAAATCGTAGCCTTCTGATATTGGATATAGCCCTGAAGCTCCTACCGTTAAGAAAATAAAAAGGAGTGTTTACAATAATCGCCGATAGGTGGTGTGGTTGTGGCAGCAAAAATATTTACTTTTTAAAATACCTCTTCAACAATATGGGAAAATGTTTTGAACAAACATCGTAGAAAATTAATTTTTCTACAACTTTTATTCCAGTACTCTTTTACAATTATCAAATATCAAAGCAAATATTCCAAAAAAACGGATAATTGACAAGAGTAAACACCCACTTCTGGCAAACCGATTTCTACCAAAAACTAATCAGTAATTTTCCCTTTAACAAAAATGTCAGATATAAAATTTCGCATTGATCTGGGTAATAGTTTTTGAGTTAGACCACCCACAAAATACAGGTCACATACACAAAGACAACACCGAGAAAATAGTCAATACGTGTTCAGGGGACCTTAAAACATGTACTTCCATTGAATTCGATTTTTTTCCCCCGAAAACAATACTCTCTCTATACATCATATAAAGCGAAAGTAAAAAGTAATTAGGCACGGGAGACTTTGTCACGCCAACCGCGAAATTACACAACTCACTTGTAACTGATGAAGAGTATGTGGTGGACTGTTTCCGTATTGCATCGGGTTGGCGCTCATCTGCTGCATGCCCATCTGCTGCATGTGGTGCTGCATCATTCCTGCAGGGCTGCCAACATTCCCACCACCCATAGAACCATATCCACTCGATTGTTGTTGCTGTGGGCTACCATACCCAGGGCTAGAAACATGAGAGTCGAATAATTAATTGTTAATGCCGGCTAAAAACAAACTACAATCAATTTCAAAGTAAAAAAAATTATTTTATTTTTATTTATTCATAATTTCTAGCGAGTTTGTCAATTTACAGTGAAATAGTAACAACGATAATTTAACCCCCGGTCGATCTATCGGCCCTCGCTGCATGAGCAAAAAATGCCACCGGCCGATCTGTCGGTCGGGCTTGTTTACGCTGACATTGTAGTTTCTTTGTGGTCGAGATAACTCTGGTAACCGCTGAATTGACATCCGATAAGCTTTCCCTGCCACGTTGTATTAAGTCTCATATGGAAAGATTCTCTTTCAATTTTATTTCGACTGCAAGGTCTACGGCTATTTTTTCGTCAGTAGTTTGCCTGGTGTTCTCGAGTGCGCATCGCAGTAGTGTTAGATTTCATTCATTATTGCCGACTTATCTGCAGTTTTTGGACACAAAAAGCGAGTGGATTCATCTACTGTTATCTCAGGTACTGCATCAAAAATTTTTTCGTAACTCTATATCAATATTGAAATATTTTTAATTTATCATCCAAAATTCTGTAGAATGCTTAGTATTCTGTATATATTCTGTTTATTCACTTATTCTGTATTAATATAATTAAGATTTGTAATCATCCGTGCAATTACTGAAAGAAACACGCAAAAACATGAATAAATAGCATGTATGTGATTTTTTCATAGAGACTGACGAAAAAGAGCTGAAATTGCAGTTATGCAAAATAATATTTTTCTGTAATGTCATTTTTTAACAATTTTTGTGAGTTTTTGCAATGTTTTACCCGGATGTCTTGCCTTTATGAAAATAAGTTAAATATACTAGCGAAAATAATAAAATACTATATTTTATTCAATATAAAATTGACCTAATTTTTTCATTAAAAGAATTAAAAACAAAATAATCACAAGATGAACTCTAACATTCCCTTAATATAATTAATAATCTGTGCAATTACTGAAAGAATCAGGCAAGGATATGAATAAATGGCGCGTATGTGATTCTTCTTCGAGATTGATGCAAAATTGCTGAAATAGCCATTGCGCTTTTGGGCATACCCACCAAAATCGGCATGGCACTCAAAGGGTTAAAAAATAAAAAATAGTAATAAGGATCAATAAATTAAGAAAAGAATAGGCAATAATAACAAATATAATGAATAGACAACGAGAATAACCATCCTTAATCATCATCCTCATTAATGAGTAACGAGAAGATGATGAAGTGTAATTATTTTTGCGAAAGATGAGTCAATCCTAGTTTGATAAAGGATATTTTATTGGCATGGAGAGAGGATCTATGATGTGTATGGAGGTAAGGCATTCAGAAGAGAGGGAAGACGAATGGAAAGAGAACATTTGACAAGATAAATCCTGGAAAGAGGAATACGTAGCGAGGAAGAGGAACAAGTAATTCTGGGTGGAACTCGGATACCGATGTTGGAAAGTAGTTCAGGGCCGTCAGTGAAGGAATGCTGTAAATAAAACAGAGGCCTGATTCAGTTCATAGGGCGGAGGGATGATCAAAACCTAGAGAAGATAGAACAGTATTATTAGAGGCACGTTGAAGAGAATCTGCACGATATTTTAACTATTCTTATGAAGAAGTTAAGAACCCAGACGAGAGAAAAAAGATTAGACTTGCCGGGCGGATATTCTACCGCTGAACTATCTTAGCAGAACAATTTTCTCGTTTCTTAACGTGGATGTTTTCTTGGCTGGGACGGAACTAGCCAAGCTAGTATCAAACTGCCCCAACGGATGTTTTTTCTCGTTTCAAAATTATTCCCAACATTACAGCTTATGCCTGTCTGCATAGGATCTTTAGATCGCTTTATTCCATCAATTGCTTGCTTGGCAATCTCACCATTTGAGAGGGAGGAATTTTCTTCGGTGTATCTCTTTGAGGACATCCGTGCTGTGGCGTTGGTTTATTTACGAGTTTATATCTTGGTGTACGGTGATTATTAAGTTCTTGCGGTAGGTATGCAAGCACCGACAACTTGTATAAGAAATTTAAACCAATTCCATAACACAAAAACATGTTTTCTAAGGAATTATGCCCATTTCTGAAGAAGGAAAGACGAAAAATTGATTAAAAAAGCACACGGTCCAACACATTTAACCAATGTTGGATAGTTCACTGTTATCTGATCTTACAGAAATCAGTTAATAGACTAGTGAGATAGTTGTAGGTCAGACTGAATGTATATTAAATATTAAATCAATCATACGATGCTTTAGACATAATAGGCGAATATAAGGCTTGGTTGATTCGGCTGCAATATGCCATTTAATGTTTTACGAGTAAATTGCGGGAACGGTAATGCGAGCTGGAAAAAATCTTCCAAATTCGAACAAATGGAGCATGTTGCCAGATAAAAATCAAACAATTCTCGAAATCTATCCATTGGGTCGAGTGAATAAAAAATAAGCAAATGCTTATGCTTAAGATTTCTCTCACTTTTTAAGCAAATGCTTAATTTGAGGTGAATAAAAAAATAGCATTTGCTTTTGCTAGAAAGAATAAGCATTCGCTTATTTTTAGGAATTTTCTTAAGCATTTGCTTAAAATTGTGTCAATAAAACCAAGCTTTTGCTTAATGCTTTAAGCATATGCTCAAACTTTTTTAAGTGAGGTAAAGGGCTTGCTAAAATATTTCCAAGTACTCTATTTTCATGATATTTGATCCTAAATATAAATATGGCAATTTATGGTGACACGAAAGGTTAAAAAAATGAGAAAAGTTTCAACAACCAACGGTTATAAAAATTTATATCGTTTCTCTGAAGAAAATGTTAAGTACCTATATTTCAAATCTGTTACTCGGAGAACATCAAGAGAGATGTGGCGGGGTCCTGTCTTCCAAACAGAAGATAGAAATATTTTTAAGGTACTTAAGCGATCCCGGATTTCAAATAGGAGTCGAGGAAGATCACGTACAATGCATACCTGTATGTAAAACAGAAAAATTTGTGGCGTCCAAAATCACTACAAAGGCAAATGACTGGATAAAATTACTATAACTAATTGAATAAAAAACACCCATGATTTGTGATATTATCGAATTCAGTTATAAAAGAAATAGTTTTAAAAAATTATTAATTAACTTTTAAAAAAATATTACTCAATATATTTACGTTTTTAGTTTGAAATTCAACTATGTAAAACTCTAAATGTAAACAAAAACAAGTGAAGGAAGAGTTGCAAAGAGCTTTCTTCCGTAAAATTTAAGCATTTGCTTAAAACTGAGTAGCAAATGCCTATAAGCAAAAGCAAACTTTTATTCACTCAATTTGAAGCAAATGCATTTAGCATTTGCTTATGCTTTTAGCAAATGCTTTTGCTTTTACTGTTTGCTTTAAGCATTTGCTTAATTTTTATTCACTCGACCCATTATCTCTGCATATTAAGAGTTAAAAAGGTCTAACATCAATACGACGAATCGAAACTGACTCTAAAGAGGCATAAGCCTGAAAAATGAAAACATTTAAAATGTTCGCATCGCAAAAACAACAAAATAAGTTAAATAAGAGGATTTGCATGGAGGAGCAGGTTTCACCTTAAACTGCGAAGCATAACAATCGAAGTTAAATCAAAACCAAAACAGTATAACATACAAGTATCAGTCGTGTTCAAAAATTCAGATTACGAATAAGATAATCTTGATTTCCGCACGACTTCTCCTTCACGGAAAAAAACATGACTGATAATCAAATGATATAACACTTTTTGCTACATTAAAATGTTAAAAAGATATGCTACATGATTTGCAAACCCAATCTTCCGTGAAATCTCTTCAGCCGAGACGATGAAAAATTCTTAAAACGATTTGTAACGCCACGATAAGCGCCGAATTAAATTCAAAGCAACTAAACAAAAGAAGACGCTCTTACGAAACGTTTTAAGTTAGACATTCTTCGAATGAAGATTTAACTCCGCGGAAATAAGGAACTAGTTATCAACAGCGAAAAAGTTTTCGGAAAATTACAATCACTTCCACCGAACACATGCATCACTTAGCACAGACTGGACCTTAACCACGTTTCCAAATTATCGAACATTTATTCACTCAAGACGATTCACTAGCGTACACAAGAAGGGGCTAGTAACTTGCCCCACTGGAATTCACTTTTACGAAACTCACCTTGAGCTCATACCCAAAGAATGCTCAGAGAGATAGAGGGGCTGCTGATAGCTCACTTCTCCACCTGGAGGCGGACAGCCCATCCCCATCTATTAAGCAAAAAAGACAATAACTGTTAGTGCATGACCTATTTTCAAAGAAAAAGTTTTTAAAATCAATCTCAAGACACCGTCAATGACGTAAGACGCACATAAATTCATGGCGGTTGAAACTATTTTCCTTTCAAAATATATTCCGACATTAAAAACGTAATATATAAAGAGCATACAATACCAAACAAACTGTTACAAACTTCCCCCACTCATTTCCGTAGTAATTCACAAAACTTTAATTAAGTATCATAAATGCCATAAAAATTCTTAAGTTCCGTACTTACCCATTACGCAAGGCCCCGTTATATTGCTTCAAGGTATTTAAGGTTACTTGTAAGGAACTTGTTTTACTTGAACATCGGATATGAGTAAGCGTTGTTAGGATGTTTTATTGAACCAAAAGTTACCAAAACCATTAATTCCAAATCCCACTTTTAAACGATCTTACGCCCACTAAAGAAACACTAGAAGGTTACTTAAGAGGAAATTAGCGTCTAACAAATGAAACTGATCGATATTTCAATCCTAAAAAGTATCACTTGAGCCGGTATTATGCGATGCTATTCCTACCATTTTCCCTTCTGCGGCCTTCGGAGAATGAAAACTTAACTCAAATGAAAATAACCTAATTAACCATAGATTAATACGTTGTAAGCATAAAAGGACTTAATAACGAACAAAAATTTAACGACACAAAGAAAGGATAGACCTATTACTTCTTCAAAAGAACATGGTCGCCGAATGTTAATCGCTGTTCCTTTGTTAAGCAATTCACCTGTGGTTGCTGCGCATATCCCGACAGCTGCTGTTGCCCGTCTCCAGCGCCACCGTGGTGGAGCGGTGGAATGTCGAACTCCTCGTCTCCGAAGCTGGGAGTGTGAAAAGTCTATTAAAGAAATACACAAAAGGAATATTTAGATTTCTTCGAGTGGTAAAATTTATGAAATCACTTTAACACGATAATAAATATTTACACAGCATTATAAGAAAGATACGAAGCATAAAATATAGAACTACACCGGTCAATTCACGATCTATGTAACAAGCTTGCAACGTTTAACATTTATTCTTGAAATCTTTTCACGAGTTTGATTTTATTATAGTCAGTCCGTTAATGAAAACTTTCTTAATTTTCTAAATCTTAACTTTCTTATTTGAGAAAAACAAACATGAAAGCATTTATTATAGCATAACTGCTACCATTACGAACGTTAATTTTAAATTTAAAAACTTCTTTCGTATTACGATTATTTTGGCTTGTCCCACATTTGATTCGTTTTAACTGGCGTGTCAATTCATTACTTTCTAACTTTGCAATATCTAAAAAGCCTCAATTTATATCATCCAGCCGTCGTTCTTCCCAGCGACGACCAATCTAAATTCCTTACATCTTAGGCCAGATGTTTCGCAGCTTATTCTTCCAGATCGTTCCGATCGTAGCGACATAGCTACGAAATGAGCAAAAAACGAACTAAGAGTAATCAATTCCTCCGCCATAATTGAATATAGATGAGGTGTTTCAAAGTGAAACCCTTACATCTTTCGAATAATTTCCAACGAGGCCATAAATAACTACATGAACTATCAATTATTAAACATCACTAACGGCACAAAACGAATAAATAAATAATGTCAGGCCAGATGTTTCCTAGTTTCTTTGTTCGGAAACCTCGATCGAGGCACCATGATTATACCAAGCGAATCAGAGGTGAACTAATTGTAAGATTAACCAATGCTTTCCACAAATTTAAATAATAATAATAGGAATAATAATGATGAGCTAAATCGTCATGCCACGCTCGACGCAGGTGGCGACGCTGCAAATTATTCTATTATATATGATCCATCTATAAGATGAAAACGGTACATTTCTCATCATTTATAATTTAAAAAAACGGGACAAATTTTTCGCTGGATTTTTATTAAAAGGGTGCTTTTTATCGCTATAATAAACGCATCTTTTGAAAGAGTTTGAACAACTCTATAGATAGGAAAATATTGTGCGTCTGGTTAACCTATGTAAAAGAGAAATGAACAACACTTCATTCGCGTTCTTTACGAATTTTGCAACAATGTCAACAGCAACTGAACATCTACCTTTTTAATGCTAAAAAGTTCTTTTTTTCGGAGCAAAAATCATTAGCCGTTACGTTAACCCTCATTGTTGCATATTTCACGAAAAACGTAATCTTAATGGGGAATAGAATTTAGCATGGATTTTTAAAATAATGTTTATAGCTCTCGATTTGAATACAATAATAATGATGTCGGTGATAATTGTTGCAGAATATTTTCATTTTATATATTCTACAGGTGAATATTATTACAAAGTGTAGCAAATCTTGTTTTTTTCTTACTTCAATGTTATTGAGATGTTGAGCGGTAAGTTTAAAGAAACTGGATAGGTTTACCGTTAAACATACGTTTACGAAATATTAGCGAAGAACAGAAGAAGAACGAAAATCGCATGGGGTAAACTGCCCGGGGAATAAACTGCACTTACAAGCGTCCAGAATCAATTCTTAATTTTCTGTAACTCTCACGATATGTATCACAAACGTCCTTGACTTGCTGAATGCCATATCATACCGAACTCAGTGGGCAATACGATTGGAAAAAAAATTACCTTCGACACAAAAGCAACGATACAGACATTTCTTTGCTTGAGACAAGGCAAAACGCACCTTTTAAATTAGTAACCAAATTGTTGTCTCGGCCTTGCATCGCCTGACTAGTTCGATTAATTCCGCAACGAAGATACAATTACAGAGACCAAATCTCATTCGGTGCAAACGATGAAAAGATATGCAGATCGCAAAAAACCTAATTCTGGCGAGTTAATTTGTTTCCTGCTCAATGGAGTCGTAACCATGGTCTCATTCAAACTTTCCTAGACCGAAAAATGATTTAGTAAGATCAATATTTCCAAGAGTCGTACATGTACAATCAGAGCCGTATGAAGGGGGGGTGGGCAGTCGCCCAGGGCCCCGTGCGTATGAGGGCCCCGCGTCTATGAGGAGCTAGAGTAGAAATTGTATTCGAGGAACTGTCTCGATTTATAAAAAATTACTTACGGTCAACAATTTCACAGGAGAGACTGAAAGGATTATCTATTTTGTCAATTGAACATGAGGAAGTTGATAAGATTGAAAAATCAATAATTATCGACAGATTTCCACATATTAAAGCTATAAAAATAAACATTTAAAATCGTAATGCACTGATTATTGTTCTTTTTATCTGTGCAAACCTTAACAATTGATGGTTTTAAAAATATATTTCACCTACTGTATTTTAGGAGAAAAACTAACACAAACTTGAAAACAATAATTAAATTGTAATCAAATGAGAAATTTGATTTGTATAAATATGGGGCCCCGCGGCAACCCTCTCGCCCGGGGCCCCGCGGGTCTTAGAGACGGCTCTGTGCGCAATACTAATTTCAGCTGTGTTATCAGAAAATCTGAATTTTTATCGCGACAGGTTTTAAAACGGGACAAAATGGGCTTTTTCGCGCGAAACGACGGGACTGTCTGGAAGAGGTCCTAAAAACGGGACTGTCCCGGCTAAAACGGGACCTTATGGTCACCCTATCCATAAGAAACATTTTACGTTGTAAAACGACATGTTTTCTACTAGCAAATGAAAGGTACAGACCGATTTCGCGATCAAATTGCTCGATCAATCAATTAATAACTTACGTTGTCAGCAAAAAGTATTGCTGGCATAAGCAAGCCCAAGCCCCTATAATTCGAGTCATAAAAGGTTGACTACAGCAAATAATATTAGTTATAAGTTAAAGAGTGAAGTGAGGTTAAAAAAGGACGATAACACACCTGAATAAGATTGGCCAGGGAACGAACTCGATGAAGAATATCTAGGTTAACTCGACAGCAGTTGGATGAAAGGAAAGGCTCACAATAAGAGTCGAAAATATCACCAAACTTTTATCAAAGCTCGTATTTTCTTTTTGTTTACTCGTCAATTTTGACGGGATGTCGGCCAGTTATATGAATATCGGCGAGAGGTTTAAAACTGTTTAAATGTGATGAACTTATGTTTTTAGTAAGAACTTAACCAGTAATAATTGACTAATCGAGCCCTCGAGTGTTGAAAATAGGTACTAGCAAAAGACTACTAATCAGTTATCCCGGGGCCCTATTAAATTTTCATTGTTATCATAAATTGGTTTGTTTGCGTGGCATTAATATTAGTACCCTTTGAGCAAAACAATTAATTTTTAAAATACAATCGCTTACGGAACTAAATTAATTGACTAACAATGTCGTAGACCAGATGTTTAACTGTTTGCCAGAACGGCCCGCTAGATAGTGGCGCCCTGGCTACGAAGCGAGTGGAAAACGAACTAAATGGCAAATCAATTCCTCCTGCCTAATTACCTAAGTCTAGATATGTTTCACTGTGAAATACTCGGACGTTTTTAGCATAATTTCCAACGCTTCTAAAAAGACAACGCGCTTTCGCGTAAAAAGAAGTATCTCGCGTCTTCTAAAGCGTTAGAAATCATTGCGGGGGTCTTTGAAAATAAATTTAAGCGTGCGCATGGTAAAAACAAATCCTTGGAAACTTCAGTAAGAAACCGTTGCGCTGATCAGCTAAAACTTCCCTTTTAAAACACCAAACTCAGCGTTTTGCGGCGTGCACTGCTTCCCGAGTAACGCAATAAGCAAAACACGCTAATTTTTAGCCTGAATTCCAGAATGGAAATAGGCTTATAGTTTCGCCGTTTTGTCTGCCTGTTAAATGTAAGAAGGGACTACATAGTCTCAATTTCGCCCTAATAAAGTCGTTTGTCTGTCTGTCTGTTCGTCCGTCTCCCCCTACTAACTTTCTAACCGACAGACCGATTTTCATGAAAATTGGTGGAAGTCTCATGCCACTGGAGACGAGCTCCCGAGGATAGTTTTTGTTGCGAGGATTGGAAGTCCCGGGTTCGATTCCAGGAACTATCCTTCCGAATTTGATTTACATGGGAAATCCGAAATCCATCGTGCAGGATTATTTTTCTTACGCATTAAAATATCTTGGAATTGTGATATCGGAGCGAGTTTCGTGTTATTCTCTTAGGGAAAGAATGGAGATTATAATTTTAACTTTCTTCATATACGCAGTATAGGGTAAAATATTGTATTCATGAAAAAAATCGACTTCGAGATTTCAACGGAAATACACCTTTTTAGGTCCCCTGAACACGTTTTGACCATTTTCTTGATTATGTCTGTGTGAGATAGCTTTTTTGTGGGTGCTCTAACTCAAAAACTATCAATCAGGTCAACGCGAAATTTTACATTTAACATATTTATGACAGTTACAAGAACTGATTAGTTTTTGGTAAAAATCGGTCAAACAAAAGTGGATGTTTACTCTTGTGACTTATCCATTATTTTTAAATATTTACTTTAATATTTGATAAATGTTAAAATGTATTGGAATAGAAGTTGTAGGAAATTTAATTTTCTACAATGTTTGCTTGAAACATTTTTCCATATAATGCATTTTTAAGAGATACATTATATTATTAGCTGCCACCACCACGCCACCTACCGACTATTGTTAACAATTGACGATTAATTACGTCTTATTGATAGCAACGCCCCTTTTTCTTTTCTTAAATTGTTGAAGCTTTGTGGTTATATCCAATATCAGAAGGTTGTGGTTTGAGTCGATTTCAGTTCTTTGTAAAGTCTAAAATTTTCTCGCAGTTTCTTAAAATATTTGTTATTATGTAACCTATTTGGAATTATTATAAATATTACAGATATGGAGGAAGTCATGCGGTGGCCACATCAGATTTTTATTTATTAATTGTTAGCCCTAAATTCATATAGGTATTGGAGATTTTTTATGGAGGGGGCGCATATTTGGTAGTTGGCCCCGGGTGCTAGAATAGCTAGTTAAGGTCGCTGGGTATGGGCGTTCTTTTTGTCACACAAATACGCGTGATAAATTTAATAGTCCGTTCCAATGTATTTGTAAAATATTATAACGGTAAATTGTGAAGTTTAGGAAGATAAAGTGCAAGTCACCCGGGGATATTTTAAAGCTATTAAACCCAATATAAGTATTAAATCATCTTGTTTTAACTGCTTTGTGATTTGACCAACTATTTCTTTCTGCTTACAGAAGAATAAATTATTACAGGGGGTAAAACGGAGGGGAAAGTGTTATTAACGCTGGCACTTGTAAGGGTAATGGATAGCCATTGACACACATTACGAATTAATACAGCAGGCCGTCATTATACGAGAAATATGGAGAGAGGGGGAGAGAGTGTGTGTAGGGGCAGAGGGGGAAAGAAAGATGGAGGGAAGGAGAGACGAATACGGAGAGAGAGGAAGTAAGGGAGAAAAGGAAAGAGGGAGAGAGAGAGTGGAGGAAGAAGGGAGGGAGAGCGAGGAAGAGAAACCGGATGGGAGGAAGAGGGGAGAGAGAGGGAGAGGAAGAGAAACCGGAAGGGAGGAAGAGGAAGAGAGGGAGGGAGAGAGAGAGGGAGAGAGAGGGAGAGAGAGGGAGGGAGAGCGAGGAAGAGAAACCGGATGGGAGGAAGAGGGAGAGAGGGGGAGAGGAAGGGAAACCGGAAGGGAGGAAGGGGGGAGAGAGAGGAAGAGAGGGAGGGAGAGAGGGGGGAGAGAGAGGGAGGGAGAGAGAGAGAGGGAGAGAGAGGGAGGAAGAGCGAGGAAGAGAAACCGGATGGGAGGAAGAGGGAGAGAGAGGGAGAGGAAGAGAAACCGGAAGGGAGGAAGGGGGGAGAGAGAGGAAGAGAGGGAGGGAGAGAGAGAGGGAGAGAGGGGGGAGAGAGAGGGAGAGAGAGAGGGAGAGAGAGAGGGAGAGAGAGAGGGAGAGAGAGAGGGAGAGAGAGAGGGAGAGAGAGAGAGAGGGAGGGAGAGAGAGGGAGGGAGAGCGAGGAAGAGAAACCGGATGGGAGGAAGAGGGAGAGAGAGGGAGAGGAAGAGAAACCGGAAGGGAGGAAGGGGGAGAGAGAGGAAGAGAGGGAGGGAGAGAGAGAGGGAGAGAGAGAGAGGGAGAGAGAGAGGGAGAGAGAGGGAGAGAGAGAGAGAGGGAGAGAGAGAGAGAGAGAGGGAGAGAGAGAGGGAGAGAGAGGGAGAGAGAGAGAGAGAGGGAGAGAGAGAGAGAGAGGGTGAGAGGGAGTGAGAGAGAGAGGGTGAGAGGAAGGGAGAGGGAGGGGGGACAGAGGGAGAGGGGCGAAGATAAGGGGTGGAGGAAGAGAGGAAATGAAAGAGGAAGAGAGAGAGAGAGGGAAGGAGAAAGGTAGAGAGAAAAAGTGTAATTTAGAGAGGAAGGGAGAGCAAGAAAGAGAGACGGGAAGGAAGGCGGAGGGAGGGAGAGGAATGTGGAGAGAGCGAGAGGAAGAGGAAGAAAGGAAGAGAGGGAGAGAGAAAGAGAGAGAGAGGAAGAAAGGGAGAGAGAGGAAGAGAGGGAGACTTATATACAATACTTTCCCCTATACTACGTATGAAAAAAAGTAAAAAGGACAAAAAATGCTCTACAGGAATAACACCCACACAGGAAGGATTGCGTGAACCTGCGAAATCTACTGAAATTCTCTACATAAGAAAGAGAAGGAGTGAGGGGTAAAAGGAAGAGAGAGAGAAGGAAGAGAGAGAGAAGGGAGAGAGAGAGAGAGAGAGAGATGGGAGAAGAAGGATATCATTCTATATAGACGTTCCTTACAGAGGAGGATTAACTTATATATATATATATATATATGTATATATATATATATATATATATATATATATATATATATATATATATATATATATATATATAACATATAGGAGGATACTAATGTTTAGGCACTTCCAGAAGAGCTGGAAATCAGAAATTTTTTTATGATGGTAGGATTATGCACAAAACCGACCAGAAAAAACGAAAATCATGAAAAAGTGCAACAATGCGGAGGCTTAAAAAATCGCAATTGTTTAAACAAATTTTCAAGGTTTATGTATTTCCGAATGTGCTGCGGAGCTGAAATTTTTTTAGAGGTAGAATTTGTATAAAAAACGAAATAAGGATTATAGAAATTTTGATATTTTAATTTGTTTGGCAGTTAAAAATTCGTAAAATTTAAACAAATAGGTAAATGTTTAGGTACTACGGGAGGAGCTAGGAAGCTGAAATTTTCATGTTATTTACAAAGTTGTGCATTTTGCACAAATAAACGTTTGAATCTCTCCATAAACATATTGCGGCGGCCGTTAAAAATGGTTAAAATTTAAACAGTTAAAAGAATATTATTTCACTTCTAGAAGTGCTACAACTTTAAAATTTTGCTGAAATGTGTAGCATTAGTACCCCATAATGGAGAAGTTATAAAATTCTTAAAATTGTAATGTTTGGGGATTGTTTTAATCTATTATTTTTACGCAAGGGAAAAACGAAAATCGCAGCGGAGGTGAAATCTTTAGAAATAAAAAAATATCTGTAATGATGAAATATCTGTCTGAAAAATGAATGTTTTTTCAAGGGGAGATGATATGCTTGCAGAATGCAAGCACCTTCTACTAGTATATATATATATATATATATATATATATATATATATATATATATATATAGAGAGAGAGAGAGAGAGAAATTAAATAAAAGAACACAATATGAGTTATCTCACACCCCAACTTCTATTCGCTAAACCCATCCCCATTAACTAACCAAGTAACAAGCGCCACTGCAATCGGCTGACGTCACTCAAACAATCGCCCATCGTCGCTGGAACCATAATTCCTGAAAACAAATCCCCGAGAATCCGCTCATCGAAGAAAAACTAAATTACTTGCCTTTTTTTTTTGTTGAAAGGAAAACGGGAATTCTTTTTAAAGGAAGCAAAAATATCGCATTAGATCGAAAACAGGTAAACATATTCACGCAGACATAAAGAAGAGGAGGTTCTTCTCGTCCTTTTCAATCCGCATTTAATTAACGCGAAGCCGGAGCCATCTGCCGGGGGAGTTTTATGATTCGCAGTTTCGTCGTTCAATTTGTTTGTTTTTTTTTCTTAATTTCGAATTGAGGAGGTGAAATTGTTAAGAGAATTTTTTCTTTTAATAACTCCACGTCGTCTAAATCACCGCATGGGTTGGAAGATCGACGCGCGACGAAAAAAAAACGAACGATAAAGATGTCGACAAAAGACGAACGAAAAATCCGGAGGTTTTTGTTTTCACGAGAGTCAGAAACAAGTGAACGAAGAACGTCGAAAGGTAATTAGGAGAGTCATCGAGGCGTTCCTTTTCATTCCAAAACTGACCCACTTCGATAAGTATTTCTCTAATTTGATATCTCCCACGGGACGCGGGGAGGAGCAATTATAAACGGAGCTCCTACAGATGGCACCACGGTCGCGACAAATGCCTCGCGAAATAGAGGAGGCGTTTTGGCAGGCTTTTATTCTTTTGGAAATTAATATTAAAAAGAATTGAAGATTGTTTACAATGATGGAGTATTAAAGCAAATATTTAAAAATAACGGATAAGTCACAGGAGTAAACACCCTACTTCCTGTTGACCGATTTAAACCAAAAACTAATCAGATCTTTTAACTATTATAAAAATGTTAAATATAAAATTTCGCGTTGACCTGATTAATAGTTTTTGAGTTGGAGCGCCCACAAAAAAATCTATCACACACAGAACTATCTTTCCCTTCGGCAAAAATGCCAAATATAAAATTTCCTAGGAATTGCTAGAATTGCGCGATCTTTAGATCACATGCGGACGGGCATAGGCTTACGAATTTAGGAATAATATTGAAAAAGGAAAACATTCTGCAGCGACCGGGAATCGAACTCGGATCTTCCACTAGCGGAGCGGATATTCTACCATAGTTTAGTGGCGGAACATCAGAATAGCAGAATTTTTTCCTTTTTCAAAATTATTCCCATAAAATTTCCCGTTGATTAGATAAATAGTTTTTGAGTTAAGAGAGTCCGAAAAAATTCTATCGCGCGCAGACGTCATCGAAAAAATGGTCAAAACGTGTAACACATTTCCGCTGATATATCCGAATCGAATATTTCGCTATAACAATACTTTCTCCTATACTACGTATGGAGAGAGTAAGCAATAGTTCACGATTCTACGCTTTCAATACACATTTGAACGTCGTCGACGCCAGGAAAACGAACTCTACGCTTTCAATACACATTTGAACACGCCAGGAAAACGAACTCTACGCTTTCAATACACATTTGAACACGCCAGGAAAACGAACTCTACGCTTTCAATACACATTTGAACGTCATCGACGCCAGGAAAACGAACTTTCATTCTTACTAGGCGTTACGAGTTACTAATTTGTCCCCGCTACCTTTAAATCTGAAAGAATGGTTACAATAGATTCACCGGTTTTCGATTTATTTGCCGTTCTTCGCGGGATGCTTACACCCACATATACAAATGCATATCACCGGGCTGAGTTAGCATAAAAACCGATAAAGAAGAAAGCAAACAAGAAGTCAAAAACAGGATTAATGCAGGCTTGGTTTCCCAGAGTAGACGTTCTTAATCGATTACTCCTACTGACAGGAATTGTTTTAAGCATGTGATAGTCATCCCAAGGAATTCTCACGCCACTTACTTGCAGACTAAAAGTAATATAAAAATTCTTTCTGAATTTCGCATGTATTTTTTATATAAATGAATTTAATAAATGTTACTGTTTATAAGCTAGTATGTATGGAACAACTGTCCACTGCTGAAGGGTAGTCAAGTGGAGAAGAAAATAACCCATTTCTTCACTCGTCTATGCTCCAGCCGAGTTCGGTCATAACCGTCTCCATGGCAACAATCCGATAAAATGCGATTTTAAAAAAATACGCTAAGTTTTACTATAAACTCAAGAAAATACGACCAATTATCAACGTTCTGTGATAGGCATTATAATCTACATTCTTTTCACCTTAGAAGAGTACAAACCTCCCTCCGATATCACAATTTTAAGATATTTTAAAGTATTAAAGAAAACATCTCTGCAGGATGGATTTGAGATTTCCTATGTAAAACAAATAGGGAAAAAACTTTTCTGGAATCGAACCCGGGGCTTCAATCCTCGTCAAATGAAATATTACCCGGAGGTGGGTTCCCGGCAGCACGATCCTCGTACCACAAGTTTCATCAAAATCGGTCCATTGGTGCAAAAGTTGTCAGTAGGGGGCACAAACACACACACAGACGGGACCATCCATTTCATAAGGCCATGTTTCCTTTGGAAACCATCCCAAGAATAACAAATTGCGCCGAACTTTCGGAAGAAATCTATTTTTTAAGTCGACAAACATCTTTGGCGGACAAACATTGCCGTAAAAATGAAAACCGACGCATTCAACTGTCGATTGCAACGAAATTCTCCGAAAAGGATTCTTCCAGAATAACACTCGCGGGAACAACCAACCTTTCGGCTGCGAAAAATATCTCACTGTGCGCCGACGAGCGGAACTGGCGAACATTTGCAGCGCCGGAAACGCGCGAAATGTTTCGCGAATAATGATTGGAAACCAATCATCGGCAGACCGACTATTTTAAAAAATATATATATATCATTAAAAATATCGTTAAAAATCGCATTTTCGGACGATGTAAAGAAACGAGGGGGGACTTTGCGCGTGTCGCCACACGCGATTGCACAACCGACAGATGACGATCGCTTCCACGAAACGGGGGAAAAAACAAAACAGAACAGAAACGGATCCGCCTTTTGTTTACCTTCGCGAACGGAAATTGATATTCATCCGCCTAGCAACCGCGTGTTTTTTGTTTATTTTTTTTTCGGCGGAGACGACTACGACGAAAAATAAAACAAAAGAACGCGCGGGGGAAAAAAATGAACGGCGCAGAAATGGGGGAGAAATGAATTAAATAAACCCGAGGTTTATATTTTCGTGGCAGGGAGAGAGAGAGAGATGCCTTTTGTTTATGTGCCGTTACGCAATTCAACAGTCGTGTTTTTTTTTGCTTCGCTCTTCCGCCGCCGACGGCTGAGTGTCGCAACAGTCGGTTTATCCAGCAAAGCTTTTGTCCTTCGATGAATAAATCAGCATTTCATCAGCATGTCTTCAAACGAAGGGTTTATTATATTTAAAGCGTTCTCTCTCTCTCTCTTTGTGACTATCTTCATCTCACTAACTCCATTTTCTACCTCCTCCACTCTCCCTCTTTCTCACTCCCTCTCTCTCTCTCTCTTCCTTCTCATCTATTTCGTCCTCAGCTCCTCTCTCCATCTCTTCCTCTCTTTCTTTTCTCCTCTCTTCCTCTCTATTCCTTTGTTTCACTTCCTCTCGCCTTCTCCAACTCACTCTTTCTCTTCCTCTCTCTCTCTTCCACTCTCTTCGCCTCTCATCCTCTTCCCCTCTCTCCCTCTTCCGCTCTCCTCTCCTCCACATTATCAATAACACACAATCAATACAACAACAACACATAATTATAGATGACCGTTCTTGCACAACGGCATTCTTCCAGCTGCGAACCATTGTTTCGTCGACCGCAATATTTAAAACACCCATTATTATATCTTACTGCGTAAATTACCTCCAAATAAAAATTACACAGCGTGTTATTACCGGAGGATATTGCTTTTAAAACGACGCTCGGATAATTTGAAAAAAAAAAATAAACTGATGTCAACACATGACTTTCTACATATTTATATGGCAAATACACATGTTGTTGGCTCTGGGATCGTTGTCAATATTTACTTCCGGTTGACAATTGAGAAAAGAAAAAGGAGCGTTACTAAGACGTAACTAAGCGTCAATTGTTAACAATAGTCTTCGGTAGGCGGCGTGGTGGTGGCATCTACAAAATATAAGATATCTCTTAAACAAAATATAAGATATCTCTTAAACAATGCATATGGAAAAATATATTATATGGAAAAATGTATCAAACAAAGGTTGTAGAAAATAAAAATTCCTACAACTTTTGTTCCAATGCATTTTTACATTTATCAAATATTAAAGCAAATATTTCAAAATAACGGATAAGTGACAGGAGTAAACACCCACTTCCGGTCGACCGATTTTTACCAAAAACTGCTCGGATCTTCTAACTAACCAACCCTGAGCCATTTCCTTCCTTAGCAACAATTTGACAATGAGGCCTATCAAATTGCGCGCGATGTCCTTGCATATTTCGAGGCTTATTTCTCGGACACAAGGGCCCATTCTCGAAAACCCCGAGACACGGGTCGCGTTTCGTCGAAATTCGTGACCACTGAGGAGGTAGCCGTGTTAGTTGGCTGCCTGTATCGTCATAGCGTGCAAAATCTTTCTTCTTGAGAAGATACAAACGGTGTGGGAACCCCACGTGGACCCCTCCTCACCTATATCGCGAGGCAAGACCTCGCCTGCACCCCGCAAAACGAAGACTTTGTGCGCAATTCGTTGTAAACGCGCGCGAAGAACATAAAAAATCAGTCCGTTTGGCAATCTTCGGTGAAAAATGGCTTCTTGTCGTTTATCCGTAATTGTTTACCTGCTGCACTGAGGTGTAATTTTCTATTTTTAGACTTGTTCCCAAAGGAAACGTGGTCCTGTCTGTGTGTATGTGTGTCTTCTGAAAGTTCGTCGCAATTTTTTATTCTTGGGATGGTTTCCAAGGGAAACATGGCCTTATGAAATGGATGGTATACCTGTGTTTATGTTTGTGCCCCCTACTGACAACTTTCGCACCAATGGACCGATTTTCACGAAACTTGGTATGAGGCTCGTCCTGCCAGGGCTCACCTCCGGGATATATTTTATTTGGCGGAGATTGAAGTCCCGGGTTCGATTCCAGGAACTTATTTTCCCTATTAGTTTTACATAGGAAGTCTCGAATCCATCTTGCAGACATGTTTTCTTTAATTCGTTAAAATATCTTAAAATTGTGATATCGGAGCGAGGTTTGTGCTGTTCTAAGGGGAAAAGCATGAAAATTCTAATTTTTATCATAGAATTTTGATAATTGATCGTATTTTCCTGAAGTTCTAATATATTTGGCGAAGATTGAAGTCCCGGGTTCTCCATCAAGAGTAGGCCAATGCGGGCGCCGGGTTTTCCTCCTCCCTGCGTGCGTGTGTGTTAGTTCGGTGTGGAAGGAGTTATGGCTATAATTATCCAAGACGTTGATTAGCCAGAAATACAACAAACAAACTTCCTCTTTCTCTCTCTCTCAGCCAGAACAGAAATTTACAACAAATCCTTTACTGTCACCGCTTGTAAACTCTGGAAAGGCCTTCCAACGTTAGTGAAAAAACTCTATCTCTAGGCAATTTTAAACGCTTGTATCACAAGTATCTCCTCTCACTCTCCATGCATTGAAACACTCACTATCTTCTCTTTCAGGTTGTCACATGGATGCGCTTATTAGGCATAAATTCATAATTTATTATACTTTGTTTTCCTGCATCGTAATTACTATGTAATCACACAGGCATGTCTTACCTTACAACCCCTATTTCCCTCTCGCCCCTTCCCTTTTATGGATACTAATATATGTATTTAATAGTTGAAGGTGCTCGCATTCTGCAAGCATATCATCTCACCTTGAAAAAACATTCATTTTTCAGACAGATATTTCATCATTACAAATATTCTTTTAATTCTAAATATTTCGCCTCCGCAGCGATTTTCGTTTTTCCCTTATGTAAAAATAATAGATTAAAACAATTCCCAAACATTGCAATTGTAAGAATTTTATACCTTCTCCATTATGGGGCACTAATGCTACACATTTCTGCCAAATTCTAAAGTTGTAGCACTTCTAGAAGTGAAATAATATTCTTTTAACTGTTTAAATTTTAACCATTTTTAACGGCCGCCGCACAATATTTATGGAGAGATTCAAATGTTTATTTGTGCAAATGCACAACTCTGTAAATAATTTGAAAATTTCAGCTTCCTAGCTCATCCCGTAGTACCTAAACAGTTATCTAGTTGTTTAAATTTTAAACTGCCGAACAAATTAAAATATCAAAATTTCCAAAATCCCTATTTCGTTTTTTTTACAAATCCTACCTCTAAAAAAATTTCAGCTCCGTAGCACATTCGAAAATACATAAACCTTGAAATTTTGTTTAAACAATTGCGAATTTTTAGCGGCCGCATTGTTGCACTTTTCAAGATTTTCGTTTTTTCTGGTCGGTTTTGCGCAAAATCCTACCTAAGAAAAAAGTTTCCAATTTCCAGCTGTAAGGAACGTCTATACATAACGATCAATGATTTTTTCTCTCTTTCTCAAATTATTGTTGTTTTTTCCTCGTTCCCTGAACTATTTAGGAATTTTTCGCTGTTTTTTACATCTCTCTCCTCTTCGTAAGTATTTTCCGCAGTGGGAAATTTTTTCCTGTGTTAAAATATAACTGATACACAGTTCTTTTCGACCCACAAAACTAACAATATTCTTTGGTAATGCTTTGTGATCTATTAACCAATATATAATTAACTTGTAATCAGTATGTATTTTATTGTAATTTCTATGTAATTAATATCTTTCAATAAGTAAATATTGTAACTACTTATATGACGAAAGGGATAGATGTAAGAAGGGACTATATAGTCTCAATTTCGCACTAAATAAAGTCCTTTGTCTGTCATTCTCAATCCCTCTCACCCTCCCTTATTGATGTGTCTCTAGTGAATCTCACAGTAGCTTTCGCAGGTTTGCCTGGGTGTTTTCCAGCAGTGGGTTATTAGAAATGGATTTCATTATTCAGCAGTCCATATTCCCCCCCCCCACAAAATCACATAATTTCTTTTGAAATACTTGTATTTGCTTCGCTAATGTTTTATGCATTATTGTGTATGTTTCACGACGAGGGGTTGGGTGGAAGACGGGACTTCTCACAATCTCAACCTCGCCCCAAATAAAGACCGCGTCAATCAATCTATCTCCCCATCTCTCTCTATCTCCGTCTACCGTCTCTCTCCCTCTCTCTCCGTTAATCAATTCATTTCATTTCTCTCTCTCAGATTTTTTTCTTTCTTTTAAATCATTGTTTTTTTTCTCCGAACTGTTTCCGAATTTTTCGCTGATTTTTTTTACGCCTCTATTCTCTTCGTAAGAGTTTTTCGCAATTGGACAGTTTTTTCCTACCCACAAAATTAACATTATTCTATGGCAATGCTCTACGATCTATTAATGAAATATATGATTAACTAGCGTAATTGCCTGTCAGATATGACGGGATTATGATATAAATATTCAAAATATATTTGATTTCGATATGGAAAATCAATGAGATATGTTAAATCATAATAATATATAAATAGTAATATTCCCTCCCTTCATCTCTCCCTCCCTTCCTCTCTCCCTCCCTTCCTCTCTCCCTCCCTTCCTCTCTCCCTCCCTTCCTCTCTCCCTCCCTTCCTCTCTCCCTCCCTTCCTCTCTCCCTCCCTTCCTCTCTCCCTCCCTTCCTCTCTCCCTCCCTTCCTCTCTCCCTCCCTTCCTCTCTCCCTCCCTTCCTCTCTCCCTCCCTTCCTCTCTCCCTCCCTTCCTCTCTCCCTCCCTTCCTCTCTCCCTCCCTTCCTCTCTCCCTCCCTTCCTCTCTCCCTCCCTTCCTCTCTCCCTCCCTTCCTCTCTCTCTCCCTCCCTCCCTCTCTAGCTTCCTCTCCCTCTCTCTCTCTTCACCTATCTCCATTTCTCTTCATCTCTCCCTCCCTTCCTCTCTCTCTCACTCTCTCTCTCCCTCTCTCTCTCCCTTCCTCTCTCCCTCCCTTCCTCTCTCCCCCTCCCTCCCTCTCTAGCTTCCTCTCCCTCTCTCTCTCTTCACCTATCTCCATTTCTCTTCATCTCTCCCTCCCTTCCGCTCTCTCTCTCTCTCTCCCTCCCCCTCTCTCTCTCTCCCTCCCTCTCTCTCTCTCCCTCTCTCTCTCTCTCCCTCCCTCTCTCTCTCTCCCTTCCTCTCTCTCTCTCCCTTCCTCTCTCTCCCTCCCTCCCTCTCTAGCTTCCTCTCCCTCTCTCTCCCTTCACCTATCTCCATTTCTCTTCATCTCTCTCTTCTTGTCTCTTTCTCTACTTCTCTCCCTTCTTCCTTCATTTCTCTCCGATTCTAACTCTCCCTCACTCTCTTTCCCCCCCCTCTCTTCCTTCCCCCCCCCAGTCTCTCTCTCTCTCTCATTCTTCCCCTCCCTACCATTTTCTTCCCACTCCACCCTTCCCGCATTCTCTCTCTCCAACCCTTCTTTGATCTCTATCTCTCTCTCTCTCTCTCCCTTCTTCTTCCTTTATCTCTATCTCTCTCCTCTCCCTCCCTATCCTACCCTCTATTTCCCTCTCTCTCTTACTATCTCCCATAGCTCTCTCTTCCTCTTCCCATTTTTCTACTTTATCTCTTCCACTTTCTCTCTTCCACTCTTTATCTCTTCCTCTCTCTTCCACTTTCTCTCTTCCCTCTTCCTCTATCTGTTACTTTCTCTCTCCCATTCTTTATCTCTTCCTCTCTCTTCCACTTCCTTTCTTCCTCTCCCTCTCTTCCTCTCTCTCTCTCCGCATTCCTCTCCCTCCCTCCGTCTTCCTTCCCGTCTCTCTTTCTTGCTCTCCCTTCCTCTCTAAATTACACTTTTTCTCTCTACCTTTCTACTTCCCTCTCTCTCTCTCTTCCTCTTTCATTTCCTCTCTTCCTCCACCCCTTATCTTCGCCCCTCTCCCTCTGTCCTCCTCCCTCTCCCTTCCTCTCACCCTCTCTCCCTCTCTCTCTCCCTCTCTCTCCCTCCCTCTCCCTCCCCCCCTCTCTCTCTCTCCCTCTCCCTCTCTCCCTCTCTCTCTCTCCCTCCCTCCCTCCCTCCCTCCCTCCCTCTCTCCCCCTCCCTCTCTCTCCCTCCCTCTCTCTCTCCCTCTCTCTCCCTCTCTCTCTCCCTCTCTTCCTCTCTCTCCCTCTTCCTCTTTTCCGGTTTCTCTCCCCCCTCTCTCTCTCTCCTTCTTTCTCTCCCTCTCTCTCTCCCTCTCTCTCCCCCTCTCTCTCTCTCTCCCTCTCTCTCTCCCCCTCTCTCTCCCTCTCTCTCCCTCTCTCTCTCCCTCTCTCTCTCTCCCTCTCTCTCTCCCTCTCTCTCCCTCTCTCTCTCTTCCTCTCTCTCTACCTCTCTCTCTCCTCATCCTTCTCCTTCCTCCCTTTCCTTCCCTCTCCTCCCCGCATTATCCCTCTCCCAACCCTTCTTTCCTCTTTCTCTCCCCTTCTTCCTTTATCCCTACCTCCCTCTCCTACCCTCCCTTTCCCACGCTCTTACTATCTTCCATAGCTCTCTCTCCCTCTCTCTTCCACTTTCTCTCTTCCTATCCCTCTCTTCCTCTCACTTCAACTCTATTCCTCTCTCTTCCACTATTTCTCTCTTCCTATCCCTCTCTTCCTCTCTCTCCTCATCCTTCTCCTCCCTCCCTTTCCTTCCCTCTCCTCCCTTCCCGCATTCTCCCTCTCCCAACCCTTCCTTCTTCTCTCCCTTCTTCCTTTATCTCTGCCCCATCCCTCTCTCTCTCTCCCTCTCCTACCCTCTCCCTCCCACTATCTCCCATAGCCGTAAAGTAAACTAGCTTTTTCTTCTTTCTACATAATAATTCGCTTCTCTCTCTCCCTCTCTCTCTCTCCCCCTCCATCTCTCTCTCTCTCTCTCTCGCTCTCTCTCTCTCTCCGTTCCATAAATATTCTAATAACCCCCTTCTTTCCCTCCCAACATCCACCTCAATTTCCATTGTTCTCTTAACCATTCGGCTCGAGTTTCCAGCCCATTGTTGTCCCTCGGAGCTCTTTTCAAAAGTGCACCTGCTCCATCTATCCGCGGACTAGGAAACTAAAACTTCCCGAAGGGCCGCCATCTTGCGCGTTATGAATTTTAAAAATTTGATGTATTTTTCTCTCCAGCGATCCGAAAAGTGGAAGGACTCGAGGACCTTAACTGTTTTTGTATTCGGAGCCGGGACGGGTATTTTAAAAATATCTCGAGGAAAGAGATTAAGGACAAGATGGGCTAGCATACTCCGCAACTGTAATATCGCGGAGATTTAAAAGGCCTTTTCTTCATGAGAAATACGGACAAAACCGGAATCGAAAGATTTGAGCGGTTCTTAAATATTTATCCCCGAAACTATAAGCCGTAATTGTGTGGTCTAGCAGACTGTTTCGCGGCAAATGTTGTTGCTATGGGAATAATTTTTTAACACAACTTGCAAGAGAAGAGAAAGATATGGCACTTTTAATTGTTGCTTGCCGAGAAAACTGTCTTAGAGACCGCTGTAAACAAAATATGCGACGTCCTGGTCTCGGGAATTTCTCGAATTATTATCTATGAAACCATGACTCGTAATTTTATGGGGTCTCGTTCTACGCGGTAAATGAAGTCAGTCCGAATACACGTTTACTTTCTCCATGTACGAAGTATAGAGAAAGTATCGTTTTCAGGAAAAAAGATCGAATTCGAGATTTCAACGGAAATACGCGTTTTAAGGTCCCCCTCAACACGTTTTCACTATGTTCTCGATGATGTCTGTCTATCTGTATGTGATAGATTTTTTTGGTGGGCGCTCTGACTCAAAAACTATTAATCAGGTCAACGCAAAATTTTATATTTAACATTTTTATGAAAGTTAGAAGATCTGATTAGTTTTTGGTAAAAATCGGTCGACCGGAAGTGGGTGTTTACTCTCGTCACTTGTCCGTCATTTTGAAATATTTGCTTTAATATTTGACAAATGTAAAAAAATGTGCCGGGATAAAAGTTGTAGGAAATTTTATTTTCTACAAACTTTGTTGGAAACATTCTTCCATGTGATGCATTGTTGAAGAGATATTTCAAAAATTAAATATTTTAGCTGACGGCCGCACCACCTGCCGGCGATTATTGTAAACACTTTACCCTCCTTTTTATTTACTTAATCGTTGAAGCTTCGGGGCTATGTCCAATATCAGAAGGCTACGGTTTGAGTTTATTTCTGTTCTCCGTAATGACTTCAGATTTTTCTCTCAATTCCTTTAAATATTTATCATGTCATTCAACCTATTTGGATTTTTTAGAAATAAGTCCGGTATGGAGAAAGTCATGCGGTGACCACATCAGATTTTAAAAGATATATATATATATATATCTTAAACAATGCATTACATGGAAAATGGGAAAATGTATCGAACAAAATTGTAGAAATTATATCTTAGTTATTAAATTATTAATTAATTATTATTATGTTATTTATTAATTGATTTATTATTAATTATTATTAATATTAAAACATCTTTTAGTTCATTCCATTAATGTTTTACCTTTATCAAGTATTAAAGCAAATATTTGAAGAAAAAAATTATGAGTGACGTGAGTAAACACCCACTTCCGGTTGACCGAGTTCTACCGAGAACTATCCATCTCTTGTCCTTTAATTAAAATGTCAAATAAAAAAGATATCGCTTTGATCTGATAAACATTTTTTTTTGTTAGATCGCCCATAAAATTCCTATCACGAACAGACAGGGAGACACACAGACACGGACATCGTCGGGAAACTGATCAAAACGTGCTCATCGGCGGACCTCAAAACGTGCGTTTCCGTCGAAATCTCGAAGTCGGATTTTTTTTCTCTCGTGAAAAACCTCACTTTCCCCTATACTACGTATGTGGAGAAAGTATAAAGGGCCGCGGCGGAAAACGACGCTTCGCATTGTTTTGCGAACGATCCGCGGAAAACGGGCGACGAGCGGCAGGCGGATAAATAACCTTCGCCGAAATGTCAACCCGTTCGGTTTGACGACCTTCGAGGAAGATTGATACGCGTGTTTCTGAACGTGACGCGATATCTTTAGCGAGCGATCGCGGTCGATAAATCAACTCGGGACTAGACAAATTTTCTAATTTGCATTCAAATACATCGGACACATTGCCACGTTAACGGTTGATGTTTTCGGTTGCGACAAGCAGGAAAAAACATCCCATTTTTAGCGCTTTTCGTCAACGCCGAAAAGCACTATTTATCTTCGTGACGTCCGTCCGTCCGTACGCATTAACCAGGGATGAATCGGCTAAACTTATTTCAACCAAAATTTGGCACGTAAAATACACACGAAAATCAACGACCAAAATGACATATTTCAACAGGATTGACCCGGCAGCGTTGCCACAATTGCAAGGTTCAACTTTTCGGTAATTGTGAATTTGGAAGGAATTGGCGCTACCGATTTCAGCGAAACTTTGTATAGATGATGTGCGCAACATAGAAAAGCAAAATCACTATGTTTAGTGTAGATATGAACGACAGGGCTGCCACAATAAAAGTCACAAAAATGTTTTACACGGATTTGTGTTAAATTGCCCATATCAATTTAAACAAAATGAAATACTTATAACACACACACACATATATGCGTGTGTGTGTGTGTGTGTATATATATATATATATATATATATATATATATATATATATATACATACACATACATACATATATAACCATATTACTATACTTAAGCCGAATCAGTCAAACAGGGGTGCCACAATTACTAATTAAACTCATTCAGTAATTAAGGATTTGGAATGAATTGGCTGAATGGATTTCAATTAAATTTTGTACATAAGATTTGTACAACATACCGTAATTAAATCAAGATGTTTGAAGAGGAGCTAAAGAGCAGGGCTTCCACAATAACAAGTTAAATAATATTTCCAGAGAAGTGACCTAACGAATTTTAACCAAATATAGAATATTAAATCTTCGCATAAATAAATAAATAACCAAAATATCATATTTCAACCGGATCGACTAAACAGGGCTACCACATTAACAAGGTTAGTATTTTTCTGTAAATATGAATTTGGTAGGTATTGGCTGAACTGATTTCAAAGCGATTTCGTTTATAGGGCGAGCATAGAATGGGAAAAAATAGAAGAATATGTTTAGAACGAATGAAAAAAGCAGGGCTACCACAATACAAGGAAAAAAAAATTCTGATTTCAAAGCAAATACATTAGCATACGATTATACCACGGCGAATTCGACTGAAAGCACTCCTGTATCGCGGGAAACTAGTGTACACTTGTTTATGACTAAAATTAAATTTCCTGCAACTTTTGTCCCTATAATTTCTCACGACGATCCAGTATTACAGCAAATATTGGAAAAAAATCTGATCTGGCTACGGCATGGCTTCCTCCAAAACCGTAATATTTCTAAAAATTCCAAACAGGTTAAATTGATGATAAATATTTTAAGGAAATTCAGAGTTGACAAAGAACAGAAATGAACTCATTGGACATAACCCCGAAGCTCCAACAATTAAGAAAATAAAAAAGGAGCGTTACTATGACTAATTTTGAAACGAGAAAAAAGTCTGCTATCGAATCGGACCCGGGTCTTCCACTTGCCGGGCGTATATTCTATACCACTGAACTATCGTAGCAGGTCAATTTCCTCGTTTCTGAACGCGGATGTTTTCTTGGTTGGGAGGGAACTAGCCAAGCTAGTATCAAAACTGCCCCAACGGATGTCCTCGAAGAGATACATCGAAGAAAACTCCTCCCTCTCAAATGGTGAGATTGCCAAGCGAGAAATAGATGGAATTAAGCGATCTGAATATCCTATGGAGACAGGCATAAGCTGTTAAATTTGATACTAGCTTGGCTAGTTCCGTCCCAACCAGGAAAAACATCCGCGTTCAGAAACGAGAAAATTGATCTGCTACGATAGTTCTGTGGTAGAATATCCGCCCGGCAAGTGGAAGACCCTCGTTCGATTCCCGGTAATAGCAGACTTTTTTCTCGTTCCAAAATTGTTCCCGACTTGCCTTCATGTGTTAGAAACATTCCACGGAGTCTCCTGTTAAGACCAATTCAACACCACTCGAGACACACAACGTGACAACATAACCGCGTATCCAACAGTATGCCGATTGGCCGCTTGGGGCGCTTTCTATCCTTATGGGGAGCGTCAAAGCTTAAAACTTTATCCGAATAGCCCCCGCTATCCAAATTACCCCTCTATACCCTAACATTTTGTTATTTCCCTTTCCACTCACGTGGAATTTCCTGAGGTCCTCCATTGATTTCACGGGTTTTACTCATTTTGTAGGCGGAAATGAAAATGTTGGGTTGAAAAAAGTTCCAACGAAAAAGTAATTATTTTTGGAATTTCTTTATTTTCCCGCAAGGTTGTGCCCGATGGACCACCAACCTACCCGTTAGAAAAATCAAAAGTCCCGGATTCGATTCCGGGAGACGATTAAATTTTCCCATAAGTTTACGCGGGATTTTCGATTTTTCAAGGTGCAAGGTTTATTTCCTTCGTTCATTAAAATATGTAAATATGGACCGAATTTCTCCATTCTTGTTTTATTCGACGGCTAAAACTATAACATATCTTATTCTTGCGATGTTTAGATGTTACACGGAGGGATTCGTCAGAAATACGCATTTCTCTTCGAAATTTTATGGCTTTTTCGTACTCTTTCCGGGCGTTGCCAAGACGACCCGCGTTGTTGCCTCCGATTCAATTAGCGTCTATTAAGCCTTCAAATAGACAAAAGAATTGCGTTATTCGCTTCGCGCAACGTCAAACTTAATAGATTTCAACGTTAATAAATGAAGAATATTATTATTCAGTAAACATACGAAGAGGAAGAATAACGGAGCCAAAGAGTGGCAAATCAAGTCGTGTATATTGATGCCAGAGTGTAATAAATTTCAAGCGCTTCATTTTCTGGGAGGTATATATATATATATAGAGTTTTTTACACAAATCTCAGAAGTTATATTTTAATCACACTACACAAAGTCCCGTTGATGTTCAACGGGTAATTCCGCTCGAAAGTTTATTCAAGTACTAGGGAGATGCCAGTTGAAATTCAACGGGAAAGTTTAAAAAATGAAATTTCATGAATAGACGCCGAAGCTATTATCCAAGTCAAATGGAACCCAATTGCACGAAATCGGCGAGTCACTAAGAATGCGTCAGATTCTCGCGTTAAAAACCGATCTGTTTGACCGATTCGGCGCGTATTAAAAAAATTGATGGCAGGAAACAAACATTCGTTCTTTTGACGACTCGAAATCCTACCATGATTCTAAGTAATTTTTAATATGCGAATGATTAATGTTCTGCATTCAAAAGTATTCCTCCTCGTAAATATGGCAACGAATGTTGTTTACATTCGTTGCTATGAAAATCATTTCCCTCTCCTTCCTTCTCTCTCTCGTATTAAAAGCATTCAAAACATACTTTCAACTAACAATAGGATTTCGAGGTTTAACAATGTAATGGGTTGGCAAGGCAACATCCCGTTGAAATGCCAAGATTTCCCCAAAATATGTGAATTAAACGTTTTAACGTGAGGAATGTCGGACTGTAGGCAGAGGGAGCCACAGAGGGACAAAGGTACAGAAGTAGGCTTTTTATGTTTTAAGATTAATGCAAGTCCTATTTGACGATCCAAAATCACAATTGGGCGATACATTTCAATAAAGATCAACTCCCATTTAATTTAATTAAAATCCGGAATTGACAAGACGTTCTGCTACTAACGCTTTGCTGTAAAAGAACTCTTGAAAAGCGGCGATTTATAACAGATTTCGAAATGAATATTGCATTCTACGTTTACTGGCTGACGGATCTGGTTTAATGGGTCGCGATAAGGTCCCCTGCCTTAATAGGGGGGTTGATATATGGTCGCCCGCCTTAAGAGGGGGCCGACATAGTTTAAACCAAACCAGTGTATTTGCCCGTCATATGAAGGGCGTCAGTTATTACATGGCTGAAAACCCCGTCGTAAGATTGGCAATCCCACTGAATCCACACATCTTAAGTAATCGTAATTCATTGTTATGGATAATCACAAATTAGTATATTTTTCTAGTGTAATTGCCCATTGAAACTCAGCAGGGAACTTGGAAACGAATAATAACAGCTGTAATTACTGAGTAAGAGCTGGTATAAAGATGGCCAAAAAAAGAGATTTCTCATTCTTCTTTTCTGCAATGATGAGCCCCTTGCCAAAAATGGAGTAATAATAATAGATAAATAATAATATTCCTCCTTCCCTCTAGCCGTCTTTCCCTCCGTCTCCCTCCCTTCCTCTCTCCCTCCCTTCCTCTCTCCCTCCATTCCTCTCTCCCTCCCTTCATCTCTCCCTCCCTTCCTCTCTCCCTCCCTTCCTCTCTCCCTCCGTTCCTCTCTCCCTCCCCCTCCTCTCTCCCTCCCCCTCCCCCCTCCCTCCCTTCCTCTCTCCCTCCCCTCCTCTCTCCCCTCCCCTCCTCTCTCCCTCCCCTCCTCTCTCCCTCCCTTCCTCCCTCCCTCCCTTCCTCCCTCCCTTCCTCTCTCCCTCCCTTCCCCTCTCCCTCCCTTCCTCTCTCCTCTTTCGCAGGTTTTTCACACCCCCCCTTCTTAGTGGGTGTTTTCCTGCGTGGGTTTTACTAGGGAGGACATGTCTGTTTTTACCTAGGTTTTCCCCACAAACACAAATCTGTATTCAATTTTATCTTTTTAATTTGTATGATTTAGGTACATAATGTTTATATAATGTATTTTGTTATACCTTATTTTATTCTTTTTCTTGTATTTATTATATTGACGAAGGGTTAAATGTAAGAATGGACCTTCTGGTCTAAATTTCGCCCGAATAAAGACGATTATCTATCTATCTATCTATCTATCTATCTCTCCCTCCCTCGCTCCCTCCTTCGCTCCCCCTCTCTCCCTCCCTCCCTTTCTCTCTCCCTCCCTTCCTCTCTCCCTGCCTTCCTCTCTCCCTGCCTTCCTCTCTCCCTCCCTTCACCTCTCCCTCCCTCCCTCCCCCTCCTCTCCCTCCCTCCCTTTCTCTCTCCCTCCCCTCCCTTTCTCTCTCCCTCCCTCCCTCTCTCTCTCCCTTACACACTCCCTCCCTTCCACTCTCCCTCCCTTCCTCTCTCCATCCCTTCCTCTCTCCCTCCCTTCCTCTCTCCCTCCCTTCCTCTCTCCCTCCCTTCCTCTCTCCCTCCCTTCCCTCTCTCCCTCCCTTTCCTCTCTCCCTCCTTCCCTCTCCTCCTCCTCTCTCCTCTCTCTCTCCTCCCTTCCTCTGTCCCTCCCTTCCTCTCTCCCTCCCTTCCTCCTCTCTCCCTCCCTTCCTCTCTCCCTCCCTTCCTCTCTCCTCCCCTCCTCTCTCCTCCCTTCCTCTCTCCCTCCCTTCCTCTCTCCCTCCCCTCCTCTCTCCTCCCCCTCCCTCTCTCCCCACCTTCCTCTCTCCCTCCCTTCCTCTCTCCCTCCCCTTCCTCTCTCCCTCCCTTCCTCTCTCCCTCCCCTCCTCTCTCCCCACCTTCCTCTCTCCCTCCCTTCCTCTCTCCCTCCCTTCCTCTCTCCATCCCTTCCTCTCTCTCTCTCCCTCCCTTCCTCTCTCCCTCCCTTCCTCTCTCTCCCTTCTTCTCTCCCTCTCTCTCCCTCCCCTTCCTCTCTCCCTCCCTTCCTCTCTCCCTCCCTCTCTCTCCCCTTCTTCTCTCCCTCTCTCTCCCTCCCTTCCTCTCTTCTACCTCCCTTTCTCTCTTCCTCCCTCTCTCTGCCTCTCTTTTCTCCCACCTTCCATCTCTCTCTCTCTCATTTCCTCCTGTCCCAATCCAGAGCTCTCCCTCTTTATCTCTTTCCTCCCGTCCTCTTCTCTGATTCTCTATCTCCCTTACTCTCTATCTATCCTTCCATTCTGTATCCCTTCCTCCCCATCTCCCTCCCCTAAATCCCCCTCTCTCTCTTACTCTACATCTATATATAGTCGTTTAGATAAGCAAAATAATCCAAACTGAATCCCAGTCCCATTAGGATTACGTAATTTCGCGAAAACTCCCGCGATAATTTAAGGCAATCTATGCACTCGTATATATTACGCCTATGCGGGTCGTGACAACAATAAATTGATCCTCCAAGTTTAACAATGACGTCGTCGGCTAGGCAACGTCCCGTTTTTTATGTGCTCAATTCATTTTCCATGGTCCCTCATTGCCGTCACGTTTCCTAATTAATATATAACGCCACCTTAATGAGTTTTCCCGGACTTTCGACTGTTTTTCGTCGCACCGCCGTCTCGGCACCTTTAATCTGACATGCGGTTTGTGTGCTGATTCCGCAGTGCTTTTACGTTTCCCATTTTAATATATAGCTTTCGACTTAACGCTGGATTAAATTATATACTAAAATCCTAATGACCAGATGATAGCAATGATGTTGCAATTCGCTCTTTTGTATTACCGAATGACAGAATAGATCAATTAATACGCTAATATTTTATTCAAATGAGCTAGGCTTATGGGGTTGCTATGGAAACAGATAATACCGACGGTATATATTGAAATGAAGATTAAAAAGGGCTTATTAAAAAGTATTATAGCTTCAATTATAAATGAATTATATGAATTATAAATAAATAGATCTATTTAATTTAAAATATTAGATAAAGCAAATACGAAAGTTAATTTGCTAACATTAGTAACTATATGTTGTTGTTGGTAACCATACCAACATGACAAAATACATCAATTAATACGCTAAAATATTACGCAAATGGGCTAGGTTTCTATGGATTGTTTGTTTTCGTTGCCACAACAGGATTAGACAGACAAAAAACACGGGAATTATGATGTTATTGTGTTATTATAATATATAAGTATATAATATAGGATATTACCGCGGTGAATAACCGGTTTATACGCAACAATAATTGCATTTATGCTACAAATTGGAGTAGTAGGAATGAAGAAAGCCTACGGGAGGCAGGGAGAAGGAAAAGATCTATTGAAATTCAAATCCATTTATCCCTCTTCGAACTGGGTAATGGAATTCCAAACCGGCTGTATTAAGAAACACCATCTTCCACCCCCCCCCCCTCTCTCCCTCAACCCTCAGATCTGTCTTCCCCCGCCCCCACCCGCCATCTTGTTATTTTTTTTTTAAAAAGTCGGTTCCGTTTCCCACCGACAGATGGCGGGCAGCTACGTTCTCTTGACGCGTAGTAACTTGGTGGCGTTGGAGTTGGATATGGGAATCCACAAGCACGTTTGAGCTGACAAGTCGCAATAAATTCGACCTACTTAAAACATGCCTTAAGCGAAAATATAATAAATATTTAATAAATAAATCAAGAATAAAGGAGAGGTAAATAATAAATGATAAACTTGAAATAATAAATAAATAACTCATAAACGTTTCAGCAGTTATAATAAATACAAGTGGTTTGGTGCATGCATTCTGCAGGCATTTCATTCCACCATTTTAAAAAAAACATTATTTCTCCATTGTAGATTATTAATGCCACACACACACACACACATTTCTGCCAAATTTTAAGGTTATAGCACATCTAAAAGTGAAATTATCTTTTTTACAATTGTTTAAATTTGAAATATTTTTAACGGCCGCAATAACTACTTCATGGAGATTGTAAAATGTTTAACCCCTAAATAAATTTAAAATTTCAGCTCCCTGGCTTGCCCCGTAGTGACTAAACATCTACCCATTTGTTTAAAATTTAAGAATTTTTAACTGCCAAACAAATTAAAATATCCAAGTTTCTGTAATCCCTATTTCGTTTATTTTTACGAATTCTGGCTTTAAAATAAAAAATCTGATGTGATCACCACATGACTTTCTACATATCTGTAATATTTCTAAAAATACCGAATAGGTTAGATAATAATAAATATTTTAAGAAACTGCGAGAAAATTTTAGACTTTACAAATAACAGAAATAAACTCAAACCATAGCCTTCTGATATTGGATATAGCCACAAAACTCCAACAATTAAGAAAAGATAAAGGAGCGTTACTAAGATTTAACTAAGCGTCAATTGTTAACAATAGTCGTCGGTAGGTGGCGCGGTGGTGGCAGTTAAAATATAAGATATCTCTTTAACAATGCATTATATGGAAAAATGTTTCAAACAGAGGTTGTAGAAAATTAAATTTTCTACAACTTTTATTCCAATATATTTTCGCATTTATCAAATATTAAAGCAAATATTTCAAAATAACGGATAAGTGACAAGAGTAAACAACCACTTCCGGTTGACCGATTTTTACTAAAAACTAATCATTTCTTCTGACTTTTATAAAAATGTTAAATATAAAATTTCGCGTTGACCTGATTGTCCAGGAGATATTTCAGTATATTAACAGCGATTCCAGCGCCGCCAACTCCTAAATTACCAACTACACATGGAGAAAGTCTTGTGTTGGCCACATCAAATTTTTTAGATGAGCTTCTACGATAAAAATGTATTTGCCAAGAGATATTCTATTCGACAGGTCTTGGAAATTTTACTGGAAGGATATATATTAGAAATTTTACTGGGGGTATATATTAGAAATGATACCAGGTAAATATTACCGATTTATAATCTAATCAATTGGAAATTATTTGAAACATACTTCATTTGAGTTGATTATTTGTAATATTTACGTTTATGTGTGACAAACCCGTCGGTTTCATCAGCTTTATTCCCATGCAACCGACAAGGAAAATTTTCCGGTAAACAACCTACGTTTACAACATTATTGCTCTCGGGAAATAAAACTGGAGTTACGCCATTTCGAATTTAACGATTTCGTATTACGTGGTTTCGAATTGCGTGATTCCGAATCACGCGATATCGGGTCACGCTTCGATTTGCGCGACTACGAATTACGAGATTATGAGTCGCGCAACGTCGAGTTACGCGATTTCGAGTCACACGACATCGAGTTACCCGATGCCGAATTACGTGATTGCGAGTCATGCAATTTCGAGTGTGATTTAGAATCACGCGTTTTCAAATTACGCGGATTTGAATTTTTCTCAAATTAGTTACGTGATTTTGAGTTATGCGATTTCGAATTATGAGATTTCGAATTATGCGATTACAAATTTTGCGATTTTTTAATTATGCTATTCCGAATTAAGCGATATCGTGTTACGCGATTTCGAGTGACGCGATATCGAGGTACCCGATGCCGAATTACGTGACTGTGAACTCAAATTACTTAAGTGATTTCGTGTTATGCGACTTCGAATTATGAGATTTCGAATTATGCGATTACGAATTATGCGACTTTCGAATTATGCTATTTCGAATTAAGCGATATCCTGTTACGCGATTTCGAATCACGCGATATCGAGGTACACGAAAAACCACAGTTGGAGAATGTTAACCGACGCGGAAGAAGTTGTAAAATGTCAAGGAAACCGGTTTGTTATTCGCGAAAGGTGACATTGGCGTCCGATTCGTCACGGACATCTACTTTGCGTCTTTTTAAAGCTTCCTAGTCTTAATGGGAGTCATGGACAACATGTAGAATTTCTTTTCCTTCTTTCCTGAGGAATTAAGGTCGCGAAACGAAATCTCCGGTATTTCGAGAGGTCGTTTCGATATCCGCGTTTCGATATATCGAACCTCGTCATCCGTCTCGAGTGAATCGGCGCTAAGTGCACCAGCGTATAAGAGAATCCAAGTTGTGTGAATCCGTTCAACTGGAATCCGCGTAATTCGAACTCGCGTAATTCGAAATCGCGTAAATCAAACACGCAAAAAAGAACCGAACCCGGGTAGTTCGAAACCGGGGAACTAGAATCCACGTAAATTCCAACCGGCGTAACTCGAATTCGTGTGAATTGAGCCTGCCTAACTCGAACCCTCGTAACTCGAATCCTCGTTACTCGAATCCTTGTAACTTGAACCCGCGTAACTCGAACCCGATTAAAGTGAATCGGCGAAACGTGAAACTGCGTAACTCAAACCCGCGTAACACGGACCAGCGCAAGTCAAGCCGTCGTACCTAAAATCCATATGATATGTACCTGCGTAGCTCGAACCCTTGTGAATCAAACCCGCGTAAAATTAATCAGAATGAATGGAATCCACGAGAAGTGAGCCCGCGCTAAGCTAATTTCCTTAAAAAAAATCCGCGTAAAACGAACCCGCGTAAAACGAATCCGCGTAAAATGAAACCGCGTAAAACGATTCCTAGAATGAATCCGCGTAAATGAATCTGCATAAAATAAGTCGGTAGAAAGTGCATCAACTCACCTGGTCGGACGCCATGTATCCGTTGAAAGTATGTGGCACAGACAGCGATAAATCCAAATTCTCAGTCCTCTGCGAAAAGAAAAAATTAAAGCGATTAGAAAAATTAAGAATTTTGTTTGGTCCACAAAATAAACAGAACCAATACATTGATTGCCTCGGATCATTATAAATATCTGCTTCTTACATATATAGGATATATATATATATATATAATCTAAAACCTAATGTTCTTCTAGAAGTGCTAGAAAGCCGAAATTTGGCATGGAGAGAGGTCATTGGGTACAACCTCTGGGAAAAATACGAAATTCCAGAAAAAGTTATGTTTAAGGGGTGTTTTTGACCCCAATGTCCAATTTTAAACACCCATAAGAAAAGCATTGAAAACTGTGCAGGGCTACATAAAATTGCTTTTTTAAATCATTTACAATTAAGACACAACGTCGAAACATGCGTCATACTGTGGAAAAATGAATGAAGTTTATTTTTCTAGGAGACGGAATTCAAATCCGTGCCGAATTCGCGTAAAAATATTGATTTTAATCATAAAATTACGAAATCTTTTTTTCCGGTCTTCAACAATGAAAAATGTTAACTACCATAGCAACGCGACTCCAATGCCTTTCAGCGGGAATTGATTATCCATACTTCAAGAGCATTGATTTATTGCTTAGACTTCATTATAATCCATTTGATTTCAGTCGACGACATATACATATGAGGACGTGATAATTTTAAATTAATTTGTTTATCCGGATACGTACTAAAAGGCACGGATGATGACGTCATAATCATAACACACTAAATATCCTACTTTTTACATAAATATTAGTGTAACATATAAGCTATTGTCTAAGTGATTATTATAATTACTGCCTTAACATCGCAGAAAATGAAAACTATATTATATTATTTAAATGAGCTCTGTGTAGTTCAAATGATGTCGCGTTGGTTTGATTACGAGTTCAGATATTGGTGTAGGGTGATTTTTTATGCGCTTGCAGTATGCAAGCACCGGCAACTCGCACAGGAAAATCAAACCAGATAAATAGTTATACCATTTAACCTACTTATATAATTTCAATTGTTGTGTCAGGTATAATATGTTCGACTGTGGCGCCGCTCCTAAAGAGCCGTTATAAAAGGAGCGGGCGAATCGAGAACTATATATCGCTGAGTGTAACGTTGTTTTTAACAAACTTTCCGAGCAGGTAGAAGATTGAGATTTGGTAAGAATGTCTGTCTCTTATAGTAAAAACCACCTGAGAACCAAAATCCCAAAATAAAGACCCGGGTTCGACTCCTGGAGATAATATCTGTTTTCCATAAGATAATTTCAATTGTCTCCCTCTGTCGGCAAAAGCTCGAATGTGGCATTAAAATGACTTATTTTCACAAAATTTAGCTATTTCATGAGGATTTACCATGACAACCATTTATTGTCTAAATCGAGACCCCATTCATGACTCTATTCTCATATGAGTAATATATGTATATGTAAATAATAGGGGATCCGCTCCTACGCGCTACGCGGGTAAAACCGGTACCTCGCACCGCGAGGTGAATTCGTCTGCTCCCCGTGTGCAACCCTGAACTTCCTCATTTCCGCATATATTTAAGGTAGAAAATTATATTTAGACCTATTTTCGGGATTCTCTCTCCCTCCCATTCCCCTCCCTCCCTCTACCACCCTCTACCTCCCTATCTATGTCTACCTCTCTCTGAATTCCCTCTCTCTCCCTCCCTCTCTGCCTCTCTCTCCCTCCCTCTCTCTCTCCCTCCCTCCCTCCCTCTCTCTCTCTCTCTCTCCCTCCCTCTCTCCCTCCCTCTCTCTCCCTCCCTCTCCCTCCCTCCCTCTTTCTCCCTCCCTCTCCCTCACTCCCTCCCTCCCTCCCTCTCTCTACATCCCTCTCTCTCCCTCCCTCTCTCTCACTCCATCCCTCTCTCTCACTCCCTCCCTCTCTCTCCCTCCCTCCCTCCCTCCATCTCTCTCTCTCCCTCCCACTCTCTCCCTCTCTCTACCTCACTCCCCTCTCCCTCCCTCCCTCCCTCTCTCTCCCTGCCTCTCCCTCCCTCTCTCTCTGCCTCTCTCTCTCTTCCTCCCTCTCTCTCTCTACCTCGCTCTCTGTGCCTCCCTCTCTCTCACTCCCTCCCTCTCCCTCCCTCCTCTCTCTCTGCCTCTCTCTTCCTCCCTCTCTCTTCCTCCCCCTCTCTCCCTCCCTCCCTCTCTCTCCCTCCCTCTCTCTCCCTTCCTCTCTCTCCCTCCCTCTCTCTCACTCCCTCCCTCTCTCTCTCTCCCTCCCTCCCTCCCTCTCCCTCCCTCCCTCTCTCTCCCTCTCTCTCTCTTCCTCCCTCTCTCTTCCTCCCTCTCTCTCTGCCTCTCTCAGGCATACCTTACCCTACAATCCCTGTTCCCCTCTCACCCCCCCCTCCCTCATATGGATATAAATGTATGTACATATGTTTGTATTTATGAATGTTTTTTTTTCTCTCTGTTTCTCATATAATTGATTTTTTCTTTTCCTTCCCCTGAACTATTTTAGAAATTTTCGCGGTTTTTTACACCTCTCTTCTCTTCGTAGGTGTTTTCCGCAGTGGGAATTTTTCTGTGTTAAAACATAACCGATACACAGTTTTTTATGACCCACAAAACTAACATTCTTTGGTAATGCTCTGTTATCTACTAACAAATATATTAACTTGTAATTAATTTGTATTTTGTTAAAATCTGTATGTATTTAATTCCTCTTATTTTGTAAATATTGTAATTACTTATATCACGAAAGGGTTAAATGTAAGAAGGGACTACATAGTCTCAATTTCGACCTAATAAAGTCGTTTGTCTGTCTGTCTGTCTGTCCCTCCCTCCCTCTCCCTCCCTCCCTCCCTCTCCCTCCCTTCCTCTCTCTTCCTCCCTCTCTCTCCCACCCTCTCTCTCCCTCCCTCTCTCTACATCCCTATTTCTACCTCCCGCTTTCCCAAACTTCCGCTTCCCTTCATTCTCTCCTCTTTCCTTCCTTCTCTCGTTCACTCTCTCCTCCGCTTTCCCATTACATGATTTTACGAGTACGGCAACAATGCTGGTTGTTCTTGGCAACGAAATATTTTATTCACGAACAACTTAAAATTTTCGCCTTCGAAACAATTATCTGAGTGAATTCGAAACGTATTTGAAAATCTACGGTAGGAAAATAAATTTGCGTTCTTTTGCACGTACCATGGTTCAAGTTTCTAATTTCTATGACAATTATAAGTAATTTTAACGAGCGAACGAAATATGTCTTGCACCCATTTACGTCTCATGCTTTCAAGGCGGACACGGCGGCAACAATCCTCCAATGTTAATCTTATGGGAATTTCTCGAATAAAAAACTTTTTATTGAGGCTCTTGGACTTAAAAACTTCCCGTTTTCGCAATTTTTCCTCTGTTTGTAAGTCATGAACAATCGGTCTGAATTTTTTCAGCATTCTAGCTCATGCGGAAGTAAGAAATAGTTTGCGCAACGCACATTAGTGCGGTCACAATATCATTATATATAGACGTTCCTTACAGAGGAGGAGGAGGATATAACATATATATATATATATAGAAGGCACTTCCAGATGAGCTGGAGATTCGCAATTTTTTTCCTAGGTAGGATTTTGTGCAAAACCGACTAGAGAAAACGAAAATCTTGAAAAGTTGCAACAATGCGGCCGCTGAAAATTCGCAATTGTTTAAACAAATTTTCGAGGTTTATGTATTTCCGAATGTGCTGCTGAGCTAAAATTTTTTTTAGAGGTAGGATTTATAAAAAAAAACGAAATACGGATTGCATAAATTTCAATATTTTAATTTGTTTAGCCGTTAAAAATTCTTAAAATTTAAACAAATAGGTCAATGTTCAGATATTACGGGGCGAGTTAGGAAGCTGAAATTTTCTGGTTATTTACAGAGTAGTGCGTCTGCACAAATAAACACTTGAATTTTTCCATAAATATATTGCGGCGTTAAAAATGTTTAAAATTTAAACAATTGGAAAAATATTATTTCACTTCTAGAAGTGCTACAACTTTAAAATTTGGCAGAAATGTGTAGCATTAGTACCCCATAATGGACAAAGTATAAAATTAATAAAATTGCAAAGTTTGGGGATTGTTTTAATCTATTATTTTTACACGAGGGAAAAACGAAAATCGCTGCGGAGGTGAAATATTTAAAATTAAAAAAATATTTGTAACGATGAAATATCTGCCTGAGAAATGTATGCTTTTTCAAGGTGAAATGATATGCTCGCAGAATGCAAGCACCAACTACTAGTATATACATATATATATTTATATATAGAATATCTTCTCAAATGTCAAAATTTAATATAGAGAGATACCCCTTTCCGTCATATTGACGGGGTTCAATACTAGTATATATATATATATATATATATATATATATATATATATATATATATAAGAGTAGATTGAAGAAAGCACATAGGCGCTGTGAAGCATTATTACTGGACGAAGATTGTTGAGAAAACTGGGGAGGAATAGTTGTTAGATTGGCGAATATATATATATATATATATATATATATATATATATATATATATATATATATTAAAATGTCGCTGGACGCTATATGATTATTTTTTTTAGAGGTATGGCTTACGCACTATTATTCACGACTGCAAGATTTATAACGGGAGTAAATTATGAACGAAATCATTCGGGAATTTTTTGAATAAATCGAACTTTTGCGAAAATCCAAAAAGGATAAGATACCTTTCACAGTTGTGCTACATCCTTCATCTCTCCGTGGTTTTTATTCTGGGTTATTTTCCGCGTAAATACGAAACATCATTCGATTTTGTTGGACCGTCTAGTCTCCAGGGCCTCACACGGACAGACATGCAAGGCGAAAACAGCTTTTTTTGGGACTTTGGGAACACCAAAATGCACATTTCTATTTAATATCTCGAAGTGGAAAGCTTAAGGCGATTAAAATACTTTCTCTCTATGCACACTACGCGTAAGAGAAAGTAAACAAACAGGCAGAGCCGAAAAAGGAACAAAGAAAAAATCGGAAACTAACAGAGTAGGGATACAAAAAAAGTATCGATACTTTACTCACATCGGTAATTTCCTTTCGATACCAAGTACTTTTGTACTCGATCCTTTTCTTTCGATTTTCTAGTGATATCGGTACTTTCGGACCGATACTTTTGCGGTATCGATACTTTTCATTCGATATAACATATGAGTAAGGTATCGATACTTTCGTTTCGATTTCGCATCACTAGAACAGAGACAGGGATTTGCCATAAAAAAACGGTCGTCATTTGTCTGAATTCGATAAAAATAAGTTACTTTCTCATCGTCAAATTGACACCGAAAAGGTTGACCCTAAGGATTACAACAGTAAATAACATTATTTTGTTTTTTTTTAATGCTTTATACGTTCAATTACTGAAATGAATCAACTCTTTCAGAAACAGCGTCTCCTTACGGGTAATTTAAGACTTAGTTCAGCGTCATATAGTGGGTAATTTAAGAGTTAATCGCGGTCATAACAAGTATGGAAATGTGTACTCCATGTCGGAGTACACGCGAGTTTCCAAATGCGTTCTTTGAGATAAACAAAATTTTAGTAATACTTCTTAATACCAAATTTAATCAATATACGCCAAGCGGTTCCCTAGTTGAAACAAAAGAACACTGTAAACTACATGTAGGTCTTCATGTAAAGTAGTCGTAATTATTGTCCGATTTTAACCGAAATTGGAATTGGTCGACAAATTTTAGCAAAACTTCCCAATATCAAATTTTATCAAAATACGTCTAGCGGTCTCCGAGTTGAAACGAAAGAACATTGAAAACTACATGTAGGTCTTCATGTAAAGTGGTCGTAATTGTTGTCCGATTTTAACCGAAATTGGAAATGGTCGACTAATTTTAGTCAAACTTCTTAATACCAAATTTCATCAAAATACGTTTAGCGGTTCCCGAGTTGTAACAAAGGAACATCGTAAACTACATGTAGGTCTTCATGTAAAGTGGTCGTAATTGTTGTCCGATTTTAACCAAAATTGGAATCGGTCGACTAATTTTACCAAAACTCCCCAATACCCAATTTCATCAAAATGCGTCCAGCGGTTTTTGAGTTTTAACATGCGGACAAATGGACGGAAACAGCCTCCGCTACATATGTTCACTTCGCGCAAATAACGCATAAAAATCGAATATTAGCAATATGAATGGGCGTAATTATGCATCACGCAATGCCGTGATTAAATACATGTCAAACTAAATCGAATGTAATTCGCCACACACAGTTCAGCTCAGTAAAGTAACCACTTAATCTCCCATAATTATTTCCAAGCGTATGATTACGCAATTACGTCTAATGAAGCATCCTTTGCGAAGTTTTGTTAAGTCATGCGTTGACAATTAAGGAATTCCTGTCCGCTTGGGAGATTGTTGCGACACATTTGTCAAGCAGCGATGAAGAAATTACGCTTAACATATCCAAAGTTAGTAAATTAAAATTTATGATAGTTACAAGTTTATATAAAAAATAGGATTTTCGTGTTATAATTAACCTAAGGGTTTGAATAACTAAAACTATGGGAATTACCCGTTGAACATCAACGGGACTTTGTAGTGTGATTTAAATTTAACTTCTGAGGGGTGTGTGTGTGTGTGTTAAAAACTTATATATATATACACACACAAAGACTTTACTGTTGATATATGCGACGGGTAATTCCGATAGTAAGAAGTAGTTAGTAAAATTAAAATAAAAAGAGAAATATTCGAAAAAGATTTTACAGATTCATATAATATGTTCCGAAAAATCTCGTAGTATTTCATTATAAACAATATTTCTTGCGTGGAAACGACCATATCTTGAAAAATCTAAAAATCTGTGTAAACTTATGGGAAAATATAATCATCTCCCGGAGTCTAATGTTTGATTTTTCTAGGGACAACCTCATGAAGGTTTAACGATTGTGAAAGTTTCAGCTCATAATTCCATTGCGAAATGCCCAAATCTACTGGGACAGACAGACAGACGGAAAGAATTCGACAATCATTATATAACGAATATTGTTATTTTTATTGATTGAAATTATTGGTATTAATGTTAATGCTATTAACGTTGCTATGGTAATTATTATTCTTAATGCATTATTATTTCGTTACTATTGTTATAACTGTTATCATTGGATCTTATTGTTATTGCTATTTATTGTTCCTTATATGATTGTTCATTGCAACTATACCAGATTATACAAACACACCGGCATAAGTATATCATTTAGAAGTTGTTTGCATCGCAACGCCATAGGCTCTTACATGTGTTCATATTTGAGAATTTCAGCTATTACTTTACTTTTCTAACTCCCTCCCTCTCTATCTCCCTCTCTCCTCTCCCTCCCTCTATCCTCTACCTCCCTCCCTCCTCTCTCCCTCCCTCCTCTCTCCCTCTCTCTCTCTTTCCTTCTCTCTCTATCTCCCTCTCTCCTCTCCCTCCCTCAATCCTCTTCCTCCCTCCCTCCCTCCTCTCTCCCTCCCTCCTCTCTCCCTCCCTCCTCTCTCCCTTCCTCCTCACTCCCTTCCTCCTCACTCCCTTCCTCCTCTCTCCCTCTCTCTCTCTTTCCTTCTCTCTCTCTTTCCTTCTCTCTCCTCTCCCTCCCTTCCCCCTCTCTCCCTCCCTCCTCTCTCCTTCCCTCCTCTCTCCTTCCCTCCTCTCTCCTTCCCTCCTCTCTCCTTCCCTCCTCTCTCCTTCCCTCCTCTCTCCCTTCCTCCTCTCTCTCTCTTTCCTTCCCTCTCTCTATCTCCCTCTCTCCTCTCCCTCCCTCTCTCCTCTCCCTCCCTCTCTCCTCTCCCTCCCTCTATCCTCTTCCTCCCTCCTCTCTCCCTCCCTCCTCTCTCCCTTCCTCCTCTCTCCCTCCCTCCTCTCTCCCTTCCTCCTCACTCCCTTCCTCCTCTCTCCCTCCCTTCCTCTCTCCCTCCCTTCCTCTCTCTCTCTTTCCTTCCCTCTCTCTATCTCCCTCTCTCCTCTCTCCCTTCCTCCTCTCTCCCTCCCTTCCTCTATCTCTCTCTTTCCTTCCCTCTCTCTATCTCCCTCTCTCCTCTCTCTCTCCTTCCCTCACCCTCCTCCCCTCTCCCTCCCTCCTTCTCCCTCTCTCTTCTCCCTCTCTATTCTCCCTCCTTCCCTCTCTCCCTCCACCAAACTCCCCCCTCTCCACTCAGCAAACAATGGAATTTTTACGACCAAGCAATTTTCACCTCCCTCCCCCCGTTCCTCATATATCCTTTCATAAATCGTAAACAGCTACCCTCTCTTTCTCCCTCTCTCTCTCCCTCTCCATCTGTCTCCCTTGGGATTCTATTTATAGCCATCCTTGGAATAAAAAATTTATTCATCTTCATTCCCGAAACAACGAATGCAAGCATGCTAAAACTTGTTGTTATTCTGTACTGTCCTCTCGCCCTTTCTTGCGTCTTACTTTATGCTATCTTCGCTTTTATCTCCTCCCTTCCTCTTCCTCTTTTACGCTCTCTTTCTCTTTTCAACTCTCTCTCTCTTCCTCTCCCTCATTTCCTATATCTTCCACTCTTTCTCTGGTCTCTTTTTCACTCTTTTATGTTCCTATATCTCTTCTATTCTCTATTTTCCTCTTTCGCTCTCTCTCTCTTCCTCTCCATTTTTTCCTCTCTCCCTTCCACTTTCTAACACTTTCTCTTTTCCACTCATTCTCTCTTCCTCTCCCTGTTCAACTTTCTCTCTTCCTATACTTTTTCGTCTTTCTCTTCCTCTCTATCTTCCTCCATCTCTTTCGCCCTGTTTTCTTTTCTCTTCCACACTCTCTCTCTCTTCCTCTCCCTTCTTTTCTCAATTCCACTCTTCCTCCCTCTTTCTTCCTTCTATCTCGTCTACTTTCTATTTTCTTCTCTCTCTCTCTCTCTCTCTTCCTCTCATTCATCTTTCCCCCTCTTTATCTTCACGTTCTCTCCTCTATTTTATCCTCTCTCTCTCTCTCTTCCTCTTTATCTATCTCTCTTTTTGTCTATTCACCACTCTTCAACTCCACTCTACTTCATCCCTCTCTCTCTCCTTGGGTAATTCCCTCTCTTCATCTTTCTCTTCCTCCCTCTCTCTCTCCATCTCCAACTTTTACTCTTTCTCTCTTCGCCTCTTCCTTATTCTCTCTTATTCCATCAATTCCTCGCCTTATTTCTCTCTTTCTCTTCCTCCATTTTCAAATCCTTTTTATTCCCTGCACAGACGTAACGTGATCCATCGCCGTAGTGTAAATATTTCGCGTAAACATCGAATTAAAACCACAAATACTTTCAGGATGATATTTCGGGCCTCGAAACAAAGGCTGGTTAACAACCTGAATGAACGTAAGTTACTATGGGAGTTTCGTTCCAAAGGAAAACATCTTCCAACGCAGTAACGCACATATCAAATTACATGGTATAAGACCTCGTCATCGACTCAGGCGTGCCGAATCCACGGTAAGAATATACGAATTCCGAGGACTTAACCCCGTGATAAAAACTCACATTCACATTCTTTCGCCTAAACTATTGGCGTGGAATCGCCGGGGATACTTTCCTACAGAAAAAAATATTAAAGATGCATTTGTCGCTATTAATGTTCGTTATTCGGATTATTTGACGGAAAATATCAGGTCAAATGTCTCCCTGCGGTCCGTGCGCATCACCAGGAGTCAAACTTTTGGACGTTTCCGAATAAAGTTTCGTATTTTTATAGCGGACAGGCTGAGGTACCCGGCGTTGCTCGGGATGTTTTCAAGACGCCGCCAAGTGTAGTTCACGCGGTTACCGTCCGATGTCGCTAACGTCGTTCACAGCGAAAACGTCCGTTGTAGCACAGTGCCCTTGTAATATGGCATCTACACCCCACAAACGTTTTGATGCCATATAGTCTCTGTTACTCGCAGGATAACATCATATATCTATACGAAGTTTCGCGATGATATCGTCAAAGGTGTGGATTTGCATAGCGGACGAATAAACAAACAAACAAACAACCAAACAGAATTTAAAATTTATAGATATAGATTACCAGGAAGAGACGGCACGTTGAAATGAATCGAATCGGTACACAATGAGGCGTAATTCATTCTTCGCAATTTCCACGAAATGTCCACTGGCCGGTACAAGCGAATCTGAAGAATTACTGTATTTAAACTGGTTACCGCAATGACAGAAACGAAGCTGGAATGAACTTCACCGCGCAACAATACATAAGAGGTTCATTGTTATGGATTTTCAAAATAATTTCGATTTACTCAAGACTGGCTTTACAGGATCCGAATGTCGTGTTATAATAGAAATTAACTGATGTGAGCAACACATGACATTCTCCATATTTATATGGCAAATTAGACGTTGTTAGCTCTGGGATCGTTGTCAGTATTTGCCTCCGGTTGACAATTAAGAAAAGAAAAAGGAGCGTTACTAAGACGTAACTAAGCGTCAATTGTTAACAATAGTCTTCGGTAGGTGGCGTGGTGGTGGCAGCTAAAGATATAAGATATCTCTTAAACAACGCATTATATGGAAAAATGTATCAAACAAAAGTTGTAGAAAATAAAATTTCCTACATATTTTATTCCAGTACATTTTTACATTTATCAAATATTAAAGCAAATATTTCAAAATAACGGATAGGTGACAAGAGTAAACACCCACTTCCGGTCTACCGAGTTTCACCGAAAACTAATCAGATCTTCTGACTTTTATCAAAAGGTTAAATACAAGATTTTGCGTTGACCAGATTAATAGTTTTTGAGTTAGAGCGCCCACAAAAATCTATCGCATGCAGACAGACAGACACACGCAAAGACATCATCGAGAAAATAGTCGGAACGTGTTCAGGGAACCTCAAAACATGCATTACCGTTTGAAAACAATACTTCCCCTATATTACGTATATGGAGAAAGTAATAACCCCGCAACAATGAGCGTCGTTTCATTCTTGTAGATCTTTAACAAAATGTCGGGAGGCTCCCAAGATGGCGGCACGAATTCCGATCGAAACCGACCAAACTTTAGGGCACAATGCATCGCGCACAATAATTCGCAAGTCGGATTCCTCGAGATACGGAAAATTCGGCGTACGGTGAAATTTTAAAACGCTTCGACTTTCATAGACCAGCTTGCCCAATGAGCCCCGCTCACTCATAATAACAGGGAAGCCATTGCCGCAGAGACACATACCGCGCGCATGCATACGCAAGTAATCTGTGACGTCATTTTGAGCTTGGATATGTGCGGGGGGGGGGGGGGGGGGAGTTTGCGTAAGGCGCGTAGCAGGGTGGTTCCGCAATTTCGATCCAGTTTTGACGGCCCATTGCGTGAACGCAACGGCTGAACCGAATGGATTTGAGATCTTTGCGACGAGGAATTCGACAGAGATTTGCGTTGGGGAGAAAGGTTGAAAAATACCTAACGTGGCCAAAACACATGGCTTTCTCCATATCTGCAATATTTCTAAAAATTCCAAATAGGTTAGATAATAATTAATATTTTAAGAAACCGCGAGAAAATTTCAGGACTTTGCAAAGAACGGAAATAAACTCAAACCATAGCCTTCTGATATTGGATATAGCCACAAAGCTCCAACAATTGAGTAAAGAAAAAGGAGCGTTACTAAGACGTAACTAAGCGCCAATTGTTACAAAAGTCTTCGCTAGGTGGCGTGGTGGAAGCTAAAAAATATACGATATCTCTTAAACAATGCATTATACGGAAATATGTTTCTAACAAAGGTTATAGAAAATTAAATTTCCTACATCTTTTATTCTAGTACATTTTTACATTTGTCAAATATTAAAGCAAATGTCTCAAAATAACTGATAGGTGATAAGAGTAAACACCCTCTTCCGGTCGACCGATTTTTACCAAGAAATAATCAATTCTTCTGACTTTTACGAAAATGTTAAATATAAAATTTCGCGACGACCTGGTTAATAATATTTGAGTTATGTCGCCCACAAAAAAACTATCTCACACACATGCACAGAGACATCATCGAGAAAATGGTCAGAACGTGTTCAGGGGACCTCAAAACGTGTAATTTCCGTTGAAATCTCGAAGTCGATTTTTTCATGAATGCAATACTTTCCCCTGTGGAGAAAGTAAAAAACAAGCTCCTGTGGAACTGCAGCCATGATTTTTATCCAATAAGGATGTTGAACTTCGGAGTTAAGAGTTAAATAGTAATTCTATTCAAGGACCTACAAAATTACATGAGAAATTAATCGAAAATTCAATTCCTGAATGCATATGGTAAAACTTCCTGATATATGCCAATTTTATCTTGCGAAAAAGTTCTAATATTACTGAAATAGAACGTAATATTTTCCTCTTCGGCAGACTATGTCTACTCTCGACAAGATGGCGGCCATCGTAGCGCGAAAAGATGTCCGCCGTCTGGACGCGACATTTTCAACTCTTATTAAATAAAAATAACAAAAATATCAAGGAGAGTGCAGTCGACGAAAATGTAACCAAATAAATCTTAAACCCGACTTAAAAAGAAATGAAAAGAAATCAGCCGCTTCCGGGGTTCGAACCCGAGTACTCCAGTTTTGTGCTTCTGCGCGTCGCTTTCGCGCACGTAACAAAATAAAACTTTCCGGAGGTAACCACGGCAAAGTCGCTATAGCCTTTCCTTTTCTCCCCCCACGAATTAGCAAACAAAAACGCAGCAAAATTCGGAATGACGCGAGAAATCCGAGAAACATTAACAAAAGAAGGTGCGAAACGAGTCGGATCGGGTAACCAGGGACGCAAACACATCTCGAGACGCGAAACGACTGAATCGGGTGTAAAAACGGTCGGAAAACAAACAAATTAAACGGAAAATTATGCGGAAAATATAGCGAGACGAGGTCAGTACCTTAGGGAACGGTTGTTTCAGAATGCGGACGACCAGTTAACACGATGAGAACAAAAGGAACAGCTAAAACGGTTGCAAATAATTCAATTAAATCTCGTATTCAAATACCGTAACGCCCATAAAATAAGCCATGTCGAAATAAACGTTACTGCGCAAATATTAAGCGTAGTTAATACTTTTAGTTTTCCAGAAAAAGGCCGATTTATTCGATAAAAAACATACATAAAACCTAATTTAAACGTCGTGTGCATGCACAAAACAATCCACAATCCACAAGCATTGTTGAAAAGGACATTATTACGCAAAAATAAAGGGCGGTTTTTTTCTTGCCCGTTTCCAGAAAATTTGTTCGAAAATGGCGGTGCGAAAGATAATGAAATATCGAATTTAGATGCGAAAAAAGGAGAGGCTTACGGCCTTAAGGGGGTCAGGGATTTCGATGGAACGCGACCGGGCGATCCCAGGTCGAAGTTAAGGAGGTTTTCGCGAATATTGGTCCCCTTGGGTTGGAGTTAAACCAGCGCCGAAGACACACAATAACGTCGTATGCAGTTGATGCAGTTGACGAGAAATACAAGTGGCAGAGAGGGATGCCTAATGCCTACGATCCTGCGGCGTGGACCTGGGTTCGATCCCAGATACTTGAATTTGTTTACTTTCTCCATGTACGTAGTATAGGGGGAAAGTATTTTTTCCATGAAAATATAGACTTCGAGATTTCAACGGAATTACACGTTTTGAGGTCCCCTGATCACCGTTTTGGCCATTTTCTCGATGACGTCTGAGTATGTTATAGCTTTTTGTGGGTGCTCTAACTCAAACACTATTAATCAGGTCAACTCGAAATTTTAAATTTATCATTTTTATAAAAGTCAGAAGAACTGATTAGGTTATGGTAAAAATCGGTCGACCGGAAGTTGGGGCGTTTACTCTTGTCACTTATCCGTTATTTTGAAATATTTTCTTTAATATTTGATAAATGTGAAAATGTACTAGAATAAAGGTTGTAGAAAATTTAATTTTCTACAACCGTTTGTAAACATTTTTCCATATAATGCATTGTTTAAGAGATATCTTATATATTTAGCTGCCACCCCACCACACCACCTACCGGCGACTATTGTTAACAATTGACGCTTAGTTACGTCTTAGTAACGCTCCCTTTTTCTTTACTCAATTGTTGGAGCTTTGTGGCCATATCCAATATCAGAAGGCTATGGTTTGAATTTATTTCTGTTCTTTGTAGTCTAAAAATTTCTCGCAGTTTCTTAAAATATTTATTATTTATGTAATCTATTTGGAATTTTTTAGAAACAATTACAGATATGGAGAAAGTCATGTGGTGATCACATCAGATTTTTTCCCAATTTATCCTAGCTTTACTTGAAAAGTAATATTCTCCGGAAAAACACGCTGTATAATTTTTATTTAGAGGTGATGATTATTATTACACGACTACACATTAACTTGGGTGTTTTTTTCACGTTAAGGTATGCAAAACATTAAAGGAAATTCACAACATTCGTTGTTTTAATCTCTCCGATAGCTGCCCACCAAGGCAAGGCCTAATGTTATCAACTCGGGAGATGGCCGTTAAAATTCAACGGGCATGTTTTGTGAAATAAAAAATGTACAAATAAATATGGCTTCAATTTATTCATTTCATTTGCCGTTTCTTCTTCTCTTTTTAGACGTTCGTTGTTTCGAGTTTCGAATTCCTACGATGATTCCAAGTACCTAATTTTAATATGCGAATGATTAATATTCTACATTCAAATGTACGAATGTTGTTTACATTGGTTGCTATGAAAATAATTTCTCTCTCCCATCTCTCTCGCTCTCTCGTACTAATTGTAAGAGCATTCAAAGCACGCTTTCGCCCATAAGGATTGAAATAACAATAGGATTTCGAGGTTTAACAATGTAATGGGTCGGCATGGCAACATCGCGTTAAAATGTCAAGATTTCCCCAAAATATGTGAATTAAACGTTTAACTTGAGAAATTTCGAACTGTAGGCGGGAAAAGATGAACAGAATAAGAAACGTCATAGTTTTTTCTTTAAAATGGGCTAGATCCGAAGATCATAGGTGAATTATTTCTAATTTAGATCTCAAAAAGAATAAAAGCCTGCAAGTAAAAAAAGTCGATTTTTACGTGTTATAATATGGGAAACGGAAAGGCCTACCTCGGAGTCGAACCTAGGACTTTTTTCGAGATTTCTTTTCGTCATCATCTTACAATATGCGAATCGATCATTCCCGCCAAATATAAAAAACGAATCTCGTTCCATTATCGAGTTATTCCCATTTTTATACAGCGTGACAGAGGGAGCCACAAATGGACAGAAATGGCCTTTTATTATTGTTAGATAATGTATAATTAATACAATGATATATAATTATAGACGACCATTCTTGCGCGACGAATTTATTCCTGATGCGAACCATTGTTTCAATGACTGCAATATTCAAAATACCAATTATTATATGATATTGCATTCATGAACTCCAAATAAAAATTATACAGCGTATTCATTCCGCAGGATATGGCATTGTTGAAAATTAAAATATCGCGTAAAAACAAAAGATAGTGTATTCCTGTGGATTTTCGCGAAATGTGGATTTATTCTAAGGTTGTATATCGTTGGTAGCTCAATAACTTTGGCTCAGACTATTAAAAGTAAAATACTCCAATTAGTAAGGCTGTATGATACAATCAGGATAAGACTCGTATTTACATATACTGCGACTCAAGATAAAAGCATTGTTGGAGGTCGATAACATCGCGAAACAATGAGGTGTATCATATACCTGTCGATCTTCCGTAAATGTCCGATTACAAGTCACTCGACGGAGGCCTGGAGAAATCGTATAATTTGATATGGGTCCTCTGGGCACCTTTGTGACCGTTATCTCGATGTAGTCGGTCCGTGAGCGATAGGCAATTTGGGGGCGTTCAAACTCGAAACACCATTGATCAGATCAACGGGAAATTTTATATTTGATATTATTAGAGGACGAGGACTGATTAGTTTCTGATTGAAATCGGGTCGACCGGAAGTGGGTGTTTAATCTTGTCGCGTAGCCGTCATTTCAAAATATTTGCTTCAATATTTGACAAACGTCTAAAGTACTCGAATAAAAGTTGTAGGAAATTCATTTTCTACAATCTTTGATTGAAATATTTTTCCATACACTGCATTGTTTGAGAGATATCTTATATTTTTAGCTCCCGACGTGAAAATTTAATATTTAACACTTTTACGAAAGTCAGAAGAACTGATTAGTTTTTGGTGAAAATCGGTCAACCGGAAGTGGGTGTTTACTCTTGTCAATTATCCGTTATTTTGAAATATTTGCTTTAATACTTGACGAATGTAAAAATGTAGCGCAATAAAAGTTGTAGGAAATTTTCTACGATCTTTGTTTGAAATATATTTCCATATAATGCATTGTTTAAGAGATATCTTATATTTTTAGCTGCCACCACCCACGCCACCTACCGAAGACTATTGTTAACAATTGACGCTAAGTTACGCCATAGTAACGCTCCTTTTTCTTTTCTTAATTGTTGGAGCTTTATCACTATATCCAACATCAGAAGGCTATGGTTTGAGTTCATTTCTGTTCTTTGTAAAGTCTAAAATTTTCTCGCCAGTTCCTTGAAATATTAATTATGCCATATAACCTATTTGGAAATTTTAGAAATATTACAGGAATGGAGAGAGTCATTTCGTGGGCACATAAGGTTTTTGTGTGTATAGCATCCTTTCCGATTATTTGCCTTCCTACTGCTCTCTCCCTCCTTCTCACTCCCCCTCCCTACCTCCCCTCTCTCTCTCCCTCCCTCTCACCCCCTCCCCCCTCTCGCTTTCTCTCTCTACCTTCCTCTCTATCTTCCTCTCTCTTCCTCCTTCCCTCTCCCTCTCTCTCCCTCCTTCCCTCTCCCCCCTATCTCTCTATCCCCCCCCCCTCTCTCTCTCTCTCCCTCCCTCTCTCCCTACCACTCTCTCCTCCCTGCCACTCCCTCTCTCTGCCTCCCCTCTCTCTCTATATCACTCCCTCTCTCTCCTTTTCTCTCTCTCTCCCTGCCTCCTTCTCTCTGCCTCCCTCTCTGCCTCTCTATTTCCCTCTCTTTCCCTCCTTCCCTCTCTCTCTCCCTCTTCTTTTGTTTCCCTCTTTCTCACCCTCTCTCTCCCTCCTCACCCCCTCCTTCTCTCTCTCTCTCTCCCTTCTTCCCTCTCACCCCCTCCCTATCTCTCCCTCCTTCTCTCACTCTCTCTGCCTCCCTCTCTCTGCCTCTGTCTCTATTTCCTCTCTCTCCATTTCCCCCTCTCTCTCCCTTCTTTCCTCTCTCCCCTCCCCCCCTCTCTCTCCCTCCTCCCTCACTCCTCCCTCCTTCCCTCCCTCTTTCTCCCTCTCTCTCTATTTCCATCTCTCCCTCCCTCTCTCTATCCCTCTCTCTCGATTTCCTCCCTCTCTCTCTCCCTTCTTCCCTCTCTCTCTCTATATCCCCCCTCTGTCTATTGCCCTCTCTCCCTCCCTCTCTCCCTCCCTCCCTCTCTCTCCCTGCCTCCCTCTTTCTCCCTCCCCTCTCTCTCTCCCTGCCTCCCTCTTTCTCCCCTCTGTCTCTATTTCCCTCTCTCTCCCTTCTTTCCTCTCTCCCCTCCCCCCCCCCTCTCTCCCTTCCTCACTCTCTCCCGATTTCCTCCCTCTCTCTCTCCCTCCCTCTCTCTCTCTCCCTCCATCCCTCTCTCTCCATATCCCCCCTCTGTCTATTGCCCTCTCTCCCTCCCTCTCTCCTCCCTCTCTCCCTCCCTCTCACTCCTTCTCTCTCTCCCTGCCTCCCTCTCTCTGCCTCCCTCTTTCTCCCTCCCTCTCTCTCCCTCTCTCTATTTCCCTCTCTCTCCATTTCCCCCCTCTCTCTCCCTTCTTTCCTCTCTCCCCTCCCCCCCCCTCTCTCTCTCTCTCCTTCCTTCCCTCTATCTCTCTGCCTCCCTCTTTATCCCTCACTCTCTCTCCCTCTCTCTCTATTTCCATCTCTCCCCTCCCTCTCTCTATCCCTTCTTCCCTCTCTCTCTCTCCCTCCATCCCTCTCTCTCTCTTCCTCTCTCTGTATTTCCCCCCCTCTCTCTATTTCCCCCCTTCCCTCTCTCTCTCCCTCCCCTCCCTCTCCCTCCCTCCCCCTCCCTCTTGCGAAACAAACAAACAAACTCCGAGGCCGTTTCTATTCGAACAGTTTGAGTCGAGTTTGAAAAATGAGAGACGAATTAGTCACGACTGTGTTTTGTTTTCCCCCTTTTCCTCTCTTTCCATCTCTCTCACACACACTCATTTTCCTCTTCCTCGATTTCGAAATCCACCTCAAAAGAACTGCTTCTAACAATCAATTTCTTTCGTTTCCTACCCCCACTCTCTGTGCATTTTCTTTTGACGCTAACGACCCCCTTTGCGCATGCGCAATACGGTGTAAGGTGATTGGACAAGCATTCAGAGCGCGTCCGAGAGACGGAAGTTTAAAAATAAATAAATAAGGGCTAGGTAATTGGTTCTTAAATGGGATAATTGATACAAGAATGCGGGAATTCTGCGTATTCCATAATGGCGTACACTTCGCCGACGCATGACGTGGGCTTCGTAACGCGATATATTAACAGATCAAGGGGACTGCATGCATTTGAAAAAATAAACAAAAATAAGTAAATAAATAAAAACGAATGAACGAACAAATCTATTTCTGTAAACCTGAGAATCTGTTTGTTTGTTTGTGTGCACGCTGTCCAAATCCACAACTTTGAAGATATGGTCACAAAAATTCTAACAGGTAACCTTTATTCAAAAATCTAATGTGGCCACTACATGACCATCTGTAATATTTCTAAAAATTCCAAATAAGTTATATAATAGTAAATATTTTATGAAACCGAGAAAATTTAAGACTTTACAAAGAACAGCAATAAACTCAAACCATAGCCTTCTGATATTGGATATAGTCACAAAACTCCAACAATTCAGAAATGAAAAAGGAGCGTTACCAAGACGTAACTAAGCGTCAATTGTTAACAATAGTCGTCGGTAGGTGGCGTGGTGGTGGCAGCTAAAAATATAAGATATCTCTTAAACAATGCATTATACGGAAAAATATTTCAAACGAAGCTTGTAGAAAATAAAATTTCCTACAACTTTTATTAAGCTACATTTTTACATTTGTCAAATATTAAAGCAAATATTTCAAAATAACGGATAAGTGACAAGAGTAAACACCCACTTCCGGTCGACCGATTTTCACCAAAAACTAATCAGTTCTTCTGACTTTCGTAAAAGTGTTAAATATAAATTTTCACGTTGACCTGATTAATAGCTTTTGAGTTAGAGCAACCACAAAAAAGCTATCTCACACACACAGGGACATCATCGAGAAAATGGCCAAAACGTGTTTTCAGGGGACCTCAAAACGTGTATTTCCGTTGAAATCTCGAAGTCGATTTTTTTCATGAATACAATACTTTCCCCTATACTACGTATGTGTGGAGAAAGTAAAGAACAAATGCGAAAAAAAATCTCTATTTTAAGGAAGTTTTGAAATGTACATCCGAACGCGTCACAACGTCAAAAAACGACAGCAAGGGTACAAAATTACTTTACGAAGAAATGAGGTTTCTTTAAGTTCGAAGAAAATACAATAGAAAGCCTTCTTATCCGTCTGCGGTTGGGACCGGCAGGTTTGCCGGTTAATCGAAAAGGTCGGTTAAAATGGAGAACCAATAGATAAGTAAATATACACAATCTGCTTAGTATTCATTGAAACAACCATTCTTTCGTTTCTCACCCATATTCTATAAATAAATATGAATATATATATATATATATATATATATATATATATATATATATATATATATATATATATATATATATATATATATATATATATATAACAGCTTACGGAAAAGGAAAGGTAAAATGAATATATGGATGTCAACAAGGTGTTGTTTTGCATATTATATATATGTATATATATATATATATATATATATATAAAAGCATATCATCTCACCTTGAAGAAACATCCATTTTTCAGACAGATATTTCAACATTATAATTTCTTTTTATTCTAGCGATTTTCGTTTTTCCCTTATGTAAAAATAATATACTAAAACAATCCCCAAACTTTGAAATTTCAAGAATTTTACAATTTCTCCATTATGGGGTGCTAATACCGCACATTTATGCCAAATTTTAAAGTTGTAGCATAATAATAATATTTTTCCAATTGTTTAAATTTTAAACATTTTTAACGGCCGCCGCAATATATTTGCGGAGAGATTTCAATGTTTATTTGTGCAAATGCACTACTCTGTAAATAACTTGAAAATTTCAGCTTCCTAGCTCATCCCGTAGTAGCTAAACAGTTATCTATTTGTTTAAACTTTAAGAATTTTTAACGGCAACAAAAATTAAAATATCAAAATTTGTATAATCCCTATTTCGTTATTTTACAAATCCAACCTTTAAAAATAATTTCAGCTCCGTAGCACACTCGGAAATACGTAAACCTTGAAAATTTGTTTAAACAGTTGCGAATTTTTAGCGGCCGCATTGTTGCACTTTTTCAAGATTTTCGTTTCTTCTAGTCGGTTTTGAACAAAATTCTGCATAAGAAAAAAATTTCCAATATCCAGCTCATCTGGAAGTTCCTAAACATTAGTATCCTCCTATATATGTTATATCCTTCTCTGTAAGGAACGTCTACATATAATGATACGTAATTTAATATTGATTAAATATCGTAACTAAAATAACAATGAACTTAACTAGTACGTGGGACAACTGACAACAGACCACAGCGGACCGAGCGGACAACTGACAGCGTACTAGACTATGCAATGAGAAACATTTTAGCACAAGAGACAACTCTCGTGACATTGCTACAGAGTGAAATGAATGGTTTAAACTGGTCGTCTTTATGTAAAAAGTTTCAGTCTTCAGACCGTAAAACGTCGGTTAAAAGAGGGCTTCTACTGTTAACGTCAAAGTGTGACGTTTCGAAGACAGAAACAAAAAAAAGAATAATGACTTTCCCGGAGCAATTCTTTTCTTTTCTTGCCATCTTGTATTTCGTGTATTTTAACTTCGACTAGCCTGCAACAGATGGCAGTAAAAGTACCGATGACGGATGAATCAGACGTCGGCGCTAAGAGATCAGAGAGTTTTCAGCGAAGTATAACGTGAAAGGATATTTTAAAAACGAGCTCGTTTTAAGTACAGCCAGGTCTGAAGGGTTTTTTTTTTTAAAGATGGCAAATTTCGCGTCCTCGGACAGTCTCTGAAAACGTCGCCCGTTGGGATAGCGACGGACTTCCTGTACGCTTCCGAAGAATTTCCATCCGTCAGCGAAGAGGACATAGTTGCGTAACCAGGTTACGCTCCAAGCGACGCAGGTGCAAACGGAAGGAGAAATATGACGCCAGTGGCTTAAAGAGGCTCTCTTCATCATTCCAAAGTTGAAAAATCTAGAAATTCTAGGCGTAATACGAAGCTTCCATGATGCACAGTATCGAAATGCGATTATGGTTTAGGAGTCTATAAGATTTGCGGTAGCCATAGGAGCACGGCGTGGAAGATTTTAAGACTAATGCAGGCCGGTCTCCAAAAGATGGCGCCCCGAATTCATTACTTACGTCGACAGTAAAATGTTTCGGTATGTGTTGGTCATTCCGAGGAATCCTCACAACACAATCCATAGTTTATCGATGGTAGAGAAAAAATCTGACGTGGCCAAAACACACGACTTTCTCCATTTCTGTAATATATCTAACACATTCCAAATGGGTTAGATAACAATAAATATTTTAAGAAACCGCGAGAAAATTTTAGACTTTACAAAGAACAGAAATAAACACAAACAGTAAGCCTTCTGATATTGGATATAGCCGCAAAGCTCCAACAATTAAACAAAAGAAATTGGAGCGTTACTTAGACGTAACTAAGCGTCAATTGTTAACAATAGTCTTCGGTAGGTGGCGTGGTGGTGGCAGCTAAAGATATAAGATATCTCTTAAACAATGCGTTATATGGAAAAATGTTTCAAACAAAGATTGTAGAAAATTGAATTTCCTACAACTCTTATCCCGAAACATTTTTACATTTATCGAATATTAAAGCAAATATTTCAAAACAACGGATAAGTGACAAGAGTTAACGCCCACTTCCGGTTGACCGATTTTTACCAAAACCTAATCAGTTCTTTTGACTTTTATAAAAATGATAAATTTAAAATTTCGAGTTGACCTGATTAATAGTGTATGAGTTAGAGCACCCACAAAAAGCTATCACACAGACATCATCTAAAAAATGGTCAGAACGTGTTCGGGGGAACCTCAAAACGTGTATTTCCGTTGAAATCTCGAATTCGATTTTTTCGTGAATACAATACTTTCCCCTATACTACGTATGTATGGAAAACGTAAAATTTCCAAACAGGTTATACAATAACAAATATTTTGAGAAAATGCGAGAAAATTTAATACTTTACAAAGAACAGAAATAAACTGGAGCCATAGCCCTCTATTTATGCATCATCATTATCGAACCAAATCGCGCAACAATGGAGATTAAGTTTATTCTTTCTGAAGGTCACAAAATCCAAATTTAACCAAATATACTACTGCAGAATAAAACGAAAATCGGTATTTATAGAATTATCCGTAATGGAAGAGTAGTTGACATAAACAAAATATCGTCTAAGAATGCAGGGAAGTTTATTCTTGTCAATTTTTACTGAAATTCTCTCTGCTCGGTGATTGTTTGACATATACCGATGAAATTTCGTGTTTATATAAGTTATGTACCGCCAGAAATATGAGCATTGTTAGCGCGACAATGAAGGTCGGTTTATTCTTCTCGATTTTAACAGATTTTCCATTTAGTCTGAAATGCTTGACGAAAACGCAATAACGAACACCGTTATAACGAAAGTATCTCCGCCACGAATACAATTACAGCAAAAATCCCTATCGGAGAAAATGGATCTTAAGAACACGTCGATTTAAAGTAAATTGTTTAAAAAATCATGACTTTCTCCGTATTTATATGGCAAATACACATGTTGTTAGCTCTGGGATCGATGTCAATATTTACTTCCGGTTGACAATTAAGAAAAGAAAAAGAAGCGTTGCTAAGACGTAACTAAGCGTCAATTGTTAACAATAGTCATCGGTAGGTGGCGTGGAGGTGGGAGCTAAAAATATAAGATATCTCTTAAAGAATGCATTATATGGAAAAATGTATCAAACAAAGGTTGTAGAAAATAAAATTTCCTACAACATTTATTCCGATACATTTTTCCATTTATAAAACATTAAAGCAAATATTTCAAAATAACGGATAAATGACAGGAGTGAACACCCACTTTCTGTAGACCGATTTTTACCAAAAACTAATCAGGTCTTCTAACTTTTATTAAAATGTTAAATTTAAAATTTTGCGTCGACCTGATCAATAGTTGTTGAGTTAGAGCGCCCACAAAAATTCCATCACATACAGACAGACACACAGAGACATCATCGAGAAAATATTAAAACCGTGTTCAGGGGGAACCTCAAAACATGCATTACCGTTGAAATCTCGAAATCGATTTTATCCATGAAAACAATCCTTTCGTCGCCTAGAAACCAAGATTGAAATTCGCTCCAAAGAAACCAAATATACGTGAATTTATTTTCGCTAATTCGCGAAATATAAGGACTAGAAGTCACATCGAAAATGCACCAGTAAAAGCAAACGGTTTAAAGAATCGGAACGAAATAAATCTACGCAAAGACAACGTAAACATGCCGAGAAGAAAACAGCTGAGGGTAGAAATGAAATAGTCGCGATAAACCGCCTTTAAAATGTAGTAAAAGTCGAAATCTTTTGAAATATCGAAGTTAAAAGGATCAAAACACAAGAAACCTACGCAAAACACCGTAAACGTAACGACAGGAAAACAGTTGGATGTAAAAATTAAATAATAATGAAAAAATAACGGTTACGTCAAATTTTTATTATTATTATTTTTATAATAATTAATATGGAAACGAATGAGAAAGTGTGATATGTTAAGTTGAAAGGGTTTTTTTTTAAAAAAACCCACCGAGTTCGTATGAATTCAGAATAATCTTGGAATCCCACACTCTCATCTCAACAGCCACTAACGCCATCTGGCTAAACAAGTCGCGAAACGATTTGAGGCGCTAAATTGATTCGGCGCAATCCAATATTTCCCTCGGCGTTTAACCACCGCACGCAACACATACTTGTTGTCGAAACAATTATCGCCCCAACCTGCCGAGAGATGACTCTGTATCTCTCCTTTTTCGCACTTGCTCATTGGAGGGTTAGTTATCGATTCGGTCGCTACGGGCAGTTAGCGCCACTTATCACCGAATTGAGAGAGAGAATGGGAGAGAAAGGAGGATTTAATAGGAGGGAGAAAGTGGAAGATGGAGGGAGGGAGAGAGTGAGGGAGGGAAAAGGACGAGAGGAAGAGAGAATAGAGAGAGAGAGGAAGAGAGAATATAGAGAGGAAGAAAGAAAGAAGAGGGAGTGAGGAAGAGGAATAGAGAAAGGAGTGGAAGAGAGAAAGAGAGAGGATGGGAAAGGAGAGAGTAAGAGATAAAGTGAGAGAGGAAGAGAGATGAAGAGAGAGAATCAGATGAAGAGCGAGAGGAAGAAAGAGAGGAAGAGAGAGAGAGGGGGAGAGAGGAAGAAAGATGAAGAGAGATGAACAGAGAGGAAGAGAGAGATGGGGAGAGAGATATGGAGAGAGAGAGAGGAAGATAGAGAGGAAGAGAGAGAGGAAGATAGGGAGGAAGAGAGAGAGAGGAAGAAACAGAGGAGATGGAGAGAGGAAGATAGAGATGGAAGAGAGAGATGGAAAAGAGAGATGGAGAGAGAGAGGAAGAGAGAGATGGAGAGAGAGAGGGAGAGAGAGAGGAAGGGAGAGAGGAAGAGAGAGAGGAAGAGAGAGAGGAAGGGAGAGAGGAAGAGAGAGGAAGAGAGAGAGGAAGAGAGAGAGGAAGAGAGAGAGGAAGAGAGCGAGGAAGAGAGAGGAAGAGAGGGTTGAAGAGAGAAGAGAGATGAAGAGAGGAGAGAGAGATGAAGAGAGAGACGAAGTGAGAGATGAAGAGAGAGGATGAGAGGAAGGAAGAGAGAGAGAGGAAGAGAGTGACGAAAGGAGAGGAAAAGAGACAAAAAGAGAGAGAGGAAGAGATGGAGAAAAAGAATTGAAGAAGAGAGTGGAAGATGATGCGAAGAAGAAGAGGAAGATAGGAGTGGAAAGCAAGACGTAAAGATAGGAAGAGTAAATGAAAAAGGTGGAAGAGAGGAAGGAGAGAGAGAGAGACAAGAAGAATAAGAGATGGACAGAGACAGAGAGTGAGGAAGAAGAAGAGGGAGGAAGACAGGGAGAGAGTTGGTAAGAGAGAGAGGAAGATAAAGAGAGGAAGAAAAAAGAGAAAGTGAGAAAGGGAGAGAGAAAGGGAGAGAGAAAGGGAGAGGGAAATTGAGAGAGAGAAAGGGAGAGAGAGAAAAGGAGAGAGAAAGGGAGAGAGAGAAAAGGAGGGAGAGAGGGAGAGAGAAAGGGAGAGAGAAATTGAGAGAGAAAGAGGGAGAGAAAGAGGGAGAGAAAGGGGGAGAGAAAGAGGGAGAGAATGGGAGAGAGAGAGAAAGGGAGAGAAAAGGAGGGAGAGAAATGGAGAGAGAAAGTGGGAGAGAAATGGAGAGAGAAAGTGGGAGAGAAGGAGGGAGAGAAAGGGAGAGCGAGAAAGGGAGAGAAAAGGAGGGAGAGAAATTGAGAGAGAGAGAAAGGGAGAGAAATAGAAAGATAAAAATGGAGAGAGAGAAAGGGAGAGAAAAGGAGGGAGAGAGAAAGAGTGAGAGAAATTGAGAGAGAAAGGGAGAGAAAAAGGAAGAGAGAAAAGGGAAGAGAGAAAGGGAGAGAGAAAGAGAAAAATGGAGAGAAATTGAGAGAAAAATGGAGAGAGAAAAATGGAGAGAAAGGGAGGGAGAGAGAGAGAGGGAGAGAGAAAGGGAGGAAGAGAGAAATTAAGAGAACAGAAAATGAGAATGCGAGAGGAAGAGAGAAGTACATACGAAGATAGATAGAGAGAGAGAGAGGAAGAGATTGATAGACGGAAAAGGGAGGGAGAGAAGAAAAAGAGAAGAAGAGGAAGAGCGAGGGAGAAAAGGGAATAGAGAGAAAGAGAGGGAGTAAGAGAAGAAGAGGAAGAAATGAAGATAAAGTGAGGGTATGAGAGGAAGAGATAGAGCAATAAACATTTGTTCACAGAGAGGGAAAGAGAGAGAGAGAGATATTAAGAGAATAACGAACCGAAAGAAGAGAGAGAGATGAAGAGAGAACGAGAGAAGGCAAATGTGAAAGCATTTTACGAACGAGAGAGAGAGAGAGAAAGACATTTCTACGCGCGCGCGTGTCCAACACGCTACGGTGGAATGGGCAACCCGAAAGTGGTGACGTCACCACAACACGGACTCTTTGGCATTCCAAACAAGTCCCTTTGGATATCTCTCTCCCACTTCCTTTTTTTTTATCATTCCACGTCCCACACACTCTCTCCCTCCCTCTCCCTCCCTCCCAACTCCCTTCTCCCACCGACTCAACTTAGCAGTCCCAAGCGGAAATAGCCCAGAAGGTCATTGTTGAGTAAGGTTAAGTTATTAGCCAATGGGTGATAACCGACGCCATGGAACAACTGTACAAACCAGTCCACGGAGAAGAGAGGGAGAAATTGAGGGGAAGGAAAGAGACAGAGAAACAAGGAGAGAGAGTCCATCATTACATATATATATATATATATATATATATATATATATATATATATATATATATATATATATATGGGTAATTGTCCATCAAAAATGACGGGTTCGCCTGAATTAAGCGTTAAGTTGAAATTGAAATAAAAATTAAGGAAACCGGGTCTTATATTGCACTAAAAAGTGAGCAATAAATATTAAATTCCCATAATTGAGTGTTCCAGAGAGTAAAGAATGATTTTGGGAGAATAGGAAAAAGTTTTGACAGAGAAATACATTACGCTATTACAATTCTTATATGCCCAAAACATTTTTAAATCCATGTAACGTTTAATTTTGTCTCTCTCCCCCCCCTTCTCCTTTCTCTTGCATTTAGGCATTCAAATCACGCATTCATAGCATAGCATAGCATAAGGATTAAGGCGACAGTACAATCTCGAGGCTTAACTATGACACTGTCGGCAAGGCGACACATCGTTAAAAGGGTTAAAAAAATTTCAAATAAATATGATTTTTAAAGGTTGAATTTGAGCTTTCTCGAATCGTAGGCAAAATGCGACGATATGAACAGGAAACTTTGTTTATTTTCCTTTTGAAATATCTAAATCCGAAGATCGTAGGTTGATTCTTTCTAATTTTAATTCGCATAAGAGTAAAATAGATCTTATGGGAAATAGAAACCGTCTCCTGGAGTCGAACTCGGGTCTTTATTTAGGGATTTCGTTTCGCGGATGGATTTTTACTGTTAAGGGACAAACATTCCTGCCAAATTTCAATCTCCTAACTACTCGGAAAGATTGTTAAAAAAAAAGCATTACACTCAGTCAGTGGCGCGGTCTGGTGGCGCGTGGTGGAAGTTGTCGCAGACGGAGCAAGAGAAATATTATATATATATATATATACATATGCATGCATGCATACATACAAATATATATATATACATACACACACGCACATACATGCATATATATATCTAAAACCTCCATAAAGTAAGTACATATAAGTAAGTATATACAATACGATATATTTATACATATAATTGCATATTTGTACATTTTTAGCCTACTTTGGAAATAGACTTATAGTTTCTCCGCTTAATCTGTTTCATCCAAAATAATTTCCGAGCTTGAATTACTAATAGAAATCATTAACGCAAAGTTTTGCGCCGATTAATGTTATTTTGAGTTTAGAGCGCCCGCATAAATTTCCATCGCGCAGTCTCTCGTGGAGAATGTGGAGAAAACGCAATCGGGGGAACTTTTTTTTAAGTTTCCCCCGAGTAACGTTTTCATGTCCATTCCTGCGCGTCGAAATATAAACTGCGATTATTTAACCTACTTTCCAGAATGGAAATAGGTTCATAGTTTTGTCCTTGTGCCTGTCCGTCTGTCCCCCCATATTAACTTTCGAACCAACGGACCGATTTTCATGAAACTTGGTGGGATTCTCTTGCTACATGGACCGAGCTCCCGAGGATAGTGTATGGTGCGAAGATTGAAAGTCCCGGGTTCGATTCCGGGAACAATAATTCGCATTTGATTTTACATGCGAAATCTATGAAATCCACCGTGCAGGGTAATCTTCTCTCGCTCATTAAAATACCTTAGAATTGCAATATCGGAGCGGGATTTGTACTATTCTCCGAGGAAAAGAATGAAGATTCTAATTATTATCGTAGAATTTTGGTTATGGATCGCATTTCTTCGAATTCCGCGTAAATACCGGCGATTATGCAGTTTTTATCACTCATCACGAGAGCGTTGCCATGGCAACGACGACTATTGTTGGACTCGGATTCGGAATATTCGAATACGTAAAAGCGTTATTTTGCCGCGCAAATACGCGTGATCAATTCAATATTCCGTTCGAACGTATTCGTAATATTTTATGACGCTAAATTATGAAATTTGCGAGCACATAAAGCTATTAAAGCCAATGTAAATAATTGCTGCACAACTCGGTCTATGCGAAAACCCAGTAATAGCATATGTAATCAATGTACATAATGATGAGGATTCAATTTACCATTTCGACCTGCATAAATTTAAATTTATTATTCAATTTAAAAGTAACGAATTCGAATTTATTTAATTTAAAATGATTATTGTGTCTTAAACGTGGGAATCGTAAGTTCCGTTTAGGATCGTCTTATCAGACATAAATAAAAATATCTGGCGTGGCCACAACACATGACTTTCTCCATATCTCTAATATTTCTAAAAATTCCAAATAGGTTACATAATAATAAATATTTTAAGAAACTTCGAGGGAATTTTCGACTTTGCAAAGAGCAGAAATAAACTCAAACCATAGCCTTCTGATATTGGATATAGCCACAAAGCTCCAACAATTAAGGAAAGAAAAAGGAGCGTTACTATTACGTAACTAAGCGTCAATTGTTAACAATAGTCGTCGGTAGATGGCGCGGTGGCGGATGCTAAAAATATAAGATATCTCTTAAACGATGCATTATATGGAAAAATATTTCAAACAAAGGTTGTAGAAAATTAAATTGTCTACAACTTTTATTCCAATATATTTTTATATTTATCAAATATTAACGCAAATATTTCAAAATAACGGATAAGTGACAAGAGTAAACATCCACTTCCGGTTGACCGATTTTTAACAGAAACTAATTAGTTCTTCTGACTCTTATAAAAATGTTAAATATAAAATTTCGCGTTGGCGTGATTAATAGTTTTTGAGTTAGAGCACCCACAAAAAACTATCACATACACACACACACACACAGAGATATCATCGAGAAAAATGGTCAAAACGTGTTCAGAGGACCTCAAAACAATACTTTCTCCTATACTACGTATATGGAGAACGTAAAAATCTGTGTAAATGTTTATCACTTAACGTGAATAACTGAGTCTTTAACATCATCCTCCCGTATACGTAATAAGCAGCTGTTTAACAATGGATATATCATTCAATCTCTCGATTCTGTTGTTGCGTAGATACCGATTAATGTGAAAAAAAAGCTAGTTCAAAACGAGGTGATCCAAAGGGAATTATAATGGCCACTTTACGACATAATTACCTTAAATGAAATGTGGCGCAGAAAAATATTTATATTGGTTTTAACAACTTTAAAATTACTGCTGGTGATCATTACAAATATTTTTTTAATTCTAAAGATTTCACCTCCGCAGCGATTTTCGTTTTTCCCTTATGTAAAAATAATAGATTATAACAATCCCCAAACATTGCAATTTTAAGAATTTTATGCTTTCTCCATTATGGGGTACTATTGCCACACATTTCTGCCAAATTTTAAAGTTGTAGCACTTCTAGAAGTGAAATAATATTTTTCCAATTGTTTAAAATTTAAACATTTTTAACGGCCGCCGCAATACATTTACGGAGAGATTCAAATTTTTATTTGTGCAAATGCACTACTCTGTAAATGACTTGAAAAATTCAGCTTCCTAGCTCATCCCGTGGTACCTAAAACAGTTATCTATTTGTTTAAATTTTAAAAAATTTTAACTGCCAAACAATTTAAAATATCAAAATTTGTATAATCCCTATTTCGTTTTTTTAAGAATTCTACTTATTAAAAAAATTTCAACTTCGTAGCACATGCGGAAATACATAAACCTTGAAATTTTGTTTAAACAATTGCGAATTTTTAGAGTCCGCATTCTTGCACTTTTTCAAGATTTTCGTTTTTTCTAGTCGGTTTTGCGCAAAATCCTACCTAAGAAAAAATTTCGAATCTCCAGCTCATCTGGAAGTGCCTAAACATTAGTATCCTCCTGTTATATGTTATACCCCCCTCCTCCTCTGTATGAAACGTCTATATATAATGATATATATTTGTTTTTTTTGTTAGTGTGCTTTACGTGTCTCTTCGACGCCCCCAGCAGCCTGCCAACTTGGTCCCCGACTTGGTAAGTGTCCGCTGGGCTTCCTTCAACACCTTGTTGCCACCCTTATCACTACCTTTTCATTTCCTTAAGTCAATATATATATATAATATATACTAGTAGAAGGTGCTTGCATACTGCAAGCATTTCATCTCACCTTGAAAAAACATTAATTTTTCAGACAGATATTTCATCTTTACAAATATTCCATTAATTCTAAAGATTTCACCTCCGCAGCGATTTTCGTTTTTCCCACATGTAGGAATAACAGTTTAAAACAATCCCCAAATGTTGCAATTTTAAACATTTTACACTTTTTCCATTATGGGGTACTAATGCTACACATTTCAGCAAAATTTTAAAGTTGTAGCACTTCTAGAAGTAAAATAATATTTTTCTAATTGTTTAAAATTTAAACATTTTTAACGGTTGCCGCAATATATATATGGAGAGATTGAAATGTTTATATGTGCAAATGCACTGTTCTGTAAATAATTAGAAAATTGCAGCTTCCTAGCTCATCCCGTAGTACCTAAAAAATTATTAAACTTTAATGTTTAAATGGGGTTAAAACAACCCCTAAAATTTATAATTTTAAAATTTTCGATTTTTATAGTTGGTTATGAGAAAAGTTCTATAAACTTGCAAAATTTCAGCTTCCTAAACTTATTAGATTGGTCTACACACTGGATTGCGTTTTCCCATGCTAACTTATGGGAGATATTCCGGGGTCTCTGGAGTCGAACCCAAGACACTGTAAGAAAAAGTGACAATAATTCCTAATAGATATTGCGGCCATCTAGCAACACTGAAAATGTCATCTTTCTAGCTTACCGGCAAGTGCCCATAATTAATATTACAAAAATGGCGCAATGCTTTTCTTATGGGAAAAAACGCAACTTTCGGAATTTCTGTAGTAGAACTCATGTCACTTAGGTGAGAAGTCTCATTTTATCTGAAGGTTTCTCCATCATATCTACAAAAACTAAAACTTTCAGCTCTCTAGCTCTTGTAGTTTGGGCTGGACATTAGTATCCTCCTATATGTTATCTCCTCGTCTGTAAGAGTCGTCGATATATAATGATATCTTAGCGACAAAAACTGTTCGCGAGAGAAGATTTCCGCCATATGTCATGAAAAAGGTGTCTTATCGATCCGAAAGTTTGTAGGGATGACAGACAGGCGGACACACACACAGACTGACGCAACGAAGGCACTCATTTCTTATCCTGGAAAAGCCGGCCAAAGAAATTAGTGTTTACGTTTATTAAATTATAATGATTGCGACCGTTTTAACGACTGTCATCTGTTCCTCCTTTTTTTTGAGTCCCCCGCCGAGTTCGACGTCCTTGGCAGGACGGATTGGGTTGGGGGGGGGGGGGGAATGAGCGGAAACTCAAGGAAAACAAATGCTTAACCTACGGCGCACTCTTTTGTTTGCCTCAGCGCTGTGAGACGCAGAGATATTTCGTCTCCGAATCACATTAGCAAACTTTACGAAAGGATTGTATCCTTGCGTTCTCTTATTTAAACTGACTCTAATAATTCTCTCTTCGCTGATGAGGGAGGCACGAAAATAATCGTTTGGATGATATTTCGTTGTTCCCCGCCGTAGGGCGACACCTATGCGGCGAAACGACGAATTTCAAAGTTTGACTGAAACGTTAGCGGGCCTCGAATCAAATGGGATATCTTAAATGGTAAACTTGACAATAAATAACGTAACCTTGGATACCAAAGAACGACGTAAAAAGGATATACGATGACGTAGTGATCCCAACGCAAGAAACGTCATATTATTCGTCGGAAAAAGCAAGCTGGGAAAATGCACGGAGAATCACAAATGGGCGAATTTCCAGCAAAAAAACGGAGCATTCGAAAGAAATTATTATATATACGCAAACTTTTTTCGATTCGAGATTGTTTATTTGTGATTGCAAGATTCGCCCGTGATTCGCACCAGGCGCTGTTCAAATGAAATTATAGAACGTATTTTATTACCGAAATTTTTATACTTACTACTTTATATAAAACTTTTCGTGCTGATTTTTTGAAATGTAAATTATCTACCGATTTAATACACATTAATATCAAGGTTGACGATACGTAAACTAATCAATTAATTTATTAATCGCACTTAAAATCATACACAATAAAATGCGTAAATACTCACCGGTGATGTTTTGAAAAAAACAAACGTTAAATTCAAATTTAAATGAAATTTTACACTATATTATTACACCACTTTTAAGCACGATTCACTAAATAAGAATATTTATCAAGTAACTAAGTAAATAAATCGAGACAACATTAAGTCCTTGGACTTTTAACAATGACATCGTCGCCAAGGTGTTTATCGTTAAATAAAAACGAATTCAGTCCAAATTAATGGGAATTAACGTGAAATGCGAGAAATTTCGAGTCAAAAGACGATAAGAGTAAAAAACCATGATAATTCTTCTTAAATACTGTGCAGGCACGAAGTCCTTACGCCAATCTGTCGAATTTATACAAGCAAACAAAGTCTGCACTAATAAAAGTCAATTTTTCACGTGTTATCTTACGGGGAATAAGAAAATATGCGAACAACTTTTTTATGGGGAATCCGTCGGGAATTTAAATTACCCTACGGCCTTTCCCTTGGCGCCTCCAATAATCCTGCCAAGTTTCGTTACGATACCTTTGAAGGCGTGGATTTGTACAGCGTAAAATACATACATCCAAACATTTGAAATTACAGCATAGATAGCGACAATGTTGAAGTTCGCGAGCCTTTACAATAAGTTTCAGACTGTGAATACCTTGGAAGCGTCACATCGAGAGAAGCAAAATTTAACGGATGAGATCAGGACTAGAATAGGAAAAGCAAAAGCGGCTTTCAGAAGAAAGAAACACCTACTTTTGGGGAATATAAAGGGAAGATATCAGCAAGAAGTTCATAAAATGCTATGCATGGCGTATAGCTTTGTACGGGGCAGAAACATGGACGCTAAGGAAAAATGACATCAAATGCTTGGAAAGCTTTGAAATGTTGATAACGATAAAATGGACAGATGAAGTGCTACAAAGAGTAGGAGAGAAGCGAATGATTATACAGACTAATATTAGAAAGAGGAAGGCAAACTGGGTTGGACATTACCTGAGGAGAGAGAGTATGATTAAAGACGTGTTAGAAGGAAAACTAGATGGGAGAAGGGAAAGATGTAGGAAAAGGGTTTCAGCTGATAGACGATTTGAAAGGGAAAGAGAGTTATCAAGATCTAAAGAGGAGAGCGGAAAATGGGAGCATATGGAAAACCGGGTTTAACCATGAATTATCACAGACCAGTCTACGGACAGACTACCTATGACGATGATGACTATAATAATGGCGTATATTTACAGCTTTTAATGAAAATCATTACACAATATTAGTCCGTAGAAGATTGAATGGATACGTACGAAGGTAAACACATCATCCGTGACGCTGGTGTATCACAAACACACGAAAAACAGCTTGATCATCTGCTTTTAAAAACATTTCCAGATTTCCCCGACAGATGGCGACACCTAACCACCTCTATTCATTATCCGAAAAGATTGGAACAAAAACGTTTTGATGCTCCAATTCTCCGTCGGATTTTTAAACGTCAATACGGAAGACCGATGCTCTTTTGTTGTCGGGGTCCATTTCTCGGCCACAAAAAGCGACACCACTGCGGGATTTAGGGAACCACGTGGCGATTCGTTTATTTTTTAAGCCGATGACGTCATCGGCAATCGAGATAGCCGGCGAGTTGATTGCCCCATTGGTCGATTAACACCCATTTCGAGAGCGGTCATTTGTTTCCTAGTTTTCACCCGTGCGGTGACGTAATCAAAGAGGAATTGCACAGGTCGAAAGCGGAAAATGTAATACGCATTGATATTTCCCTTTTTAATTCATTTTTTTGTCGACGACATTATTTCTTATTCAGTTCAAAAGGAATTTCGCGATTCTTACGTAACTTTTTTGTGCGATTGCATAAATATAATAATTTATTTTTTCCTTAATACGACGAGGTTGATGGCATACGGCCCTTCTTCCACCTACACAACGTAATTAATTTATGTGCACAATCCAATTAAAATAAAAACAGTGAAATGGAAATTAATTCAAGTTATACATAAATAAGAATACAATTAAGTCAAGGACAGCACAAATATACACGAAATAAATAAATTTGCACAGATATTTGAAAATAAATGTAAATGAAATTACGAAAAAGGATGTGCATATTTAATATAAATAAATATTAAACTGAAAGACTATAAATATAACGGTAAATGCATGTTATCATTATATATAGACGTTCCTTACAGAGGTGAATATAACATAACATAGGAGGATAGCAATGTTTAGGCACTTCCATATGAGCTTGGAGATACGAAATCTTTTTCTTAGGTGGGATTTTGTGCAAAACCGACTAGAAAAAACGAAAATCTTGAAAAGTGCAACAATGCGGCCGCTAAATATTCGCAATTGTTTAAAAAAAATTTCAAGGTTTACGTATTTCCGTATGTGCTACGGAGCTGAAATTTTTTTTAGTGGTTGGATTTGTGAAAAAAAACGAAATAGGGATTATAGAAATTTTGATATTTTAATTTTTGGTGCCGTTAAAAATTCTTAAAATTTAAACAATTGGATAACTGTTTAGGTACTACGGGATGAGCTAGGAAGCTGAAATTTTCAAGTTATTTACAGAGCGGTGCATTTGCACAAATAAACATTTGAATCTCTCCGTAAATATATTGCGGCGGCCGTTAAAAATGATTAAAATTTAAACAATTAGAAAAATATTATTTCACTTCTAGAAGTGCTACAACTTTAAAATTTGGCATAAATGTGTAGCGTTAGTACCCCATAATGGAGAAAGTATAAAATTCTTAAAATTGTAATGTTTGGGGATTGTTTTAATCTATTATTTTTACATAAGGGAAAAACGAAAATCGCTGCGGAGGTGAAATATTTAGGATTAAAAAAAATATTTGCAATGATGAAATATCTGTCTGAAAAATTAATGTTTTTTCAAAGCGAGATGAAATGCTTGCAGTATGCAAGCACCTTCAACTAGTATAATCTAATCTGCATCGCATGAAATGTTTTAAAGAGTATTAAAATATTCTCCGAGTCGCCAGGATTAATACTTTTTCTTATTGTATGTCTGTCTGTCACTTTCCTCCCTTTCTCCATTTTTCTCTACATCACTCTCTCCCTACTTCTCTATCTCCCTCACTCTTCTCTACCTAACTCCAGCTCTCTTCCGCTCTCATCCCCCCTCCCATTCTCTCTCTCTCCCTCTAAACCTCTCTCCCTTCCTCCAAAATCCTCCTACCTCCGGCATTCTTTCATCTATTCTTCCGACCTTTCTTTTTCTCCATCCTTCTCCCCCCTTCCTCTCTCCCTCCCTTCCTGTCTCCCTCCCTCCTCTATCCCTCACTCGCCCCTTCCCTCCCTTTCTCTCCCTCCATCTCTCTCCTTTGCTACCTTCCACCTCTCTCTCTCCCTCCTTTCTATGCTCCTCTCTCTCCCTCTTACTCCATTCTACTCTCCCTTCCTCCTGTTTTCCTCTCCCCATCCCATCCTCCATATCTCCCCTCTCCTCTCTCCCTCCCTCCTCTCTTTCGCACTTTCCACCCTCTTCTTCCCTCTCTCCCTTCCACTTCTCTCTCTCCCTCCCTCCCTTCCCCTTTCTCTCTTCCTATTTATCTCTCCTCCCTCTCTCTTTCTTCCTCCCTCTCTCTCCCTCCCTCCATTCCTCCATCTCTTCTTCCCTCCCTTCCACTCCCTCCCTATTTCTCTCTCCCCCCCCTCTCTCTCTCCCTCCCTCCCTTCCCCTTTCTCCCTTCCTATTTATCTCTTTCCTCTCCCTACCTCTCTCTTCCTTCCTCCCTCTCTCTCCCTCCCTCCCTTCCTCCATCTCTTCTTCCCTCCCTTCCACTCCCTCCCTCCCTTCCTATTTCTCTCTCCCCCTCTCTCTCCCTCCCTCTCTCCCTCCCTTCCTCCGTTAAATGTAAGAATGGACCTTATGGTCTAAATTTCGCCCGAATAAAGACGATTATCTATCTATCTATCTATCTCTTCTTCCCTCCCTTCCACTCCCTCCCTCCATCTCTCCCCCTCCCTCTTCTCTCTCTCTATTTTACCTCCTCTTCCTCTCCAGATTTCTCTTCCTCTCTCTCTCTCTATTTCTATGTCCCATTCCCCTCTTATCCCTTCCCATCTTTTCCCCCCTCTCTCTCTCTCTCTTTCTCTCTCAATCTCTCTATTCTTCTTTTTTTCTCTCTCTATCTCTATTTATATCTTTCTCTATTTATCTCTCTCTTTGTCTCTCCATTCCTCCATTTCTCTTCCTCTATTCCCCTCTCTCTCTTCATCTTTCTATTCCTTCCTTTCTCTTCCTCTCTCTCTATTCCTCTTTCTTTCTCTGTCTCTATTTCTCTCTTCATCTCTCTATTCTTCTCTTTATCTTCCTCTCTCTCTCTTCTATATTTTCTCTCTATTTCTTCATCTTTCTATTCTTCTCTTTCTCTTCATCTATCTATAGTTCTTTCTCTCTTCATCTCTCTATTCCTCCCTTTCGCTTGCTCTTCCTCTCTTCCTATTTCTCCCTCCCTTCCTTTCCCTACCTCTCTCTTCCTTCCTCCCTCTCTCCCCCTCCCTCCCTCCATCTCTTCTTCCCTCCTTTCCACTCCCTCCTCTCTCTCCCTATTTCTCTCTCCATCCCTCCCTCCCTTCCTCTCTCCCTCCCTCCCTCCCTTCCTCCATCTCTCCTTACCTCCCTTATACTCCCTCCCCCCCCCCCTCTCTCTCTCCCTATTTCTATCCCTCCCTTCCTATTTCTCCCTCCCTCCCTCCATCTCTTCTTCCTTCCTTTCCCACTCCCTCCTCTCCCTTCCTGTTTCTCTCTCCCTCCCTCCCTTCCTCCATCTCTCCTTACCTCCCTTATACTCCCTCCCCCCTCTCTCTCTCTCCCTATTTCTATCCCTCCCTTCCTATTTCTCCCTCCCTTCCTCCATCTCTCCCTCCCTCCCTCAATCTGACCCACTTTCTCTCAAACTCAACTCAGGTCGTTTTGAAATTCTCAAATGCGGCACACACACACACACACAAGCACACACACATGAGTTTGTGCTGCTACTCAAAAGTGAGACAGGTCACGGGGGAGAGGAGGAGATGGGAGGGAGATGGAGGGAGATGGAGGGAGAAAAAGCAGCTTTCTCCATCCACATCTCTCAATCAATCCCATCGCAACGAGTTGAAAATCCAGAAACGTCGCATCTCCATCTGTTGAGGAGAATCGCAACCATTCCTGCAAGTGGGTAATCGTTTTTTCAAAATCTACGACTGTTTAGTCGATTTATCGACCTCTTTCTAACCAACTCCTGCAGATAGCAAGCCAAATAAACCTTTGATGATATCTGCTGCACATGCACGACGAGTTCCGAAAAAATGCCGCGGTATGTGAATCCGCGTTACGTGAAACTGGCTTTACTGCAGGCAATTACTGACCCATGATTTCAAAATTCTCCATTCCGCGAATATTGGTGATATAATACTCTCCGCTAAGTTATCCCTATCAAAGTTTTAAACGGCTGTTAACACATTCCGACATTTTCGGTAATACATAACCCGACCTTTCCTCGAAACTGTACGATTATTATTATTACGTCGAAAAAGCTGAGATTCTGACGAATTCCCTGCTTTCTTACGAAGGATGTTTAGAGATTTGTCACAAATTACTTAATCAC